>JAQPPZ010002742.1:1312595-1968893 GCA_028583015.1 Wollemia nobilis | reverse complement strand
TGTAGCTACAATATTTTTCTTTTATTGCTCTATCTATGATGCACCTCATAATCCTTCTAGTTGTGGCATCTACTTAGCTTTGCATCCCAGCATAGACCTTAATGAACAATCTAATGAAGAAATCAGAATCAATTTATGTTGGAACCAAAAAGACAAGGATAAGAAAGCTAAGTCTAAAGAAGATATTGATGTCTGTCCTATTAGTCATGAACAAAGAATTTTAGTTTTTGAAGAAGAACAACATTCTTATAAAACTTTGAATATCGGATTTGATAGAATCAAACTAGATAAATTTGTAAAAGCAAAAGTTTTTGAAAGTATTCATGCCATCAAGAATACAATATATAATATTGATGATTTTGATATAGATAATATGCAAGAACAACAGTTAGAAGTAGAGGCACTGTCCAGAAAAATAGTAAAGATTGAAGAAGAAAAAGTTGATGAAGGATTAACAACTAAAGATTATGAGTTAGAAGACAAGGTTATTTTTGATAATTCTAGTATAGAGGAAGATCATAAAAAAAAATTGATTGATCATGAGCCCAAAAATATAATTAAGTTTGAATAAGATGCTAACCAGGATATTATAGTACAAGAGGAAATATTAACAACTCCTAAATGCATAGGTGACGTATTTAAAGCCTTTAAGCTTATTGATCAGTAAAAAATATCAAGTAGATCTCAAAATCTAAAATATTGTGAAGACATAACCCCATCTGTAGTAATGCCCTTTTATGTTTCTCTAATATATATGTTAGATTTAGGGGATGAATATGCCATTCACAATCACATGCTTGACAGTGGAGCCTCACATAAAATTATGACTAAGCAAGTAGTTGATTTGTTGGGTCTCACTTGTACAAAGAATTATCCTCCCATTTTTGTGATGGATAATTGGAAAGTTTCATGTGTTGGGATCATAGAAGAACTACCTATCTTTGTAGGCCAATGTAGCACCTTAAAATTGGTGCAGTGAAATTATAATAATTACATTCACCTTAGTAAATAATTTAAATTCAAATTTTAACCTCCCAAACCGCCCGTTAACCGTCGGGTAATCCGTTTCCCCCTTTTTCGTGCCATTTTTAGAGGTTGTTTTGACCGTTTGACGATATCGTCGCCGATCAGACGATATCGCCCCAGATCCGACGATTTCGTCTGGGCTAGGACGTCCAGACGATCTTGTCGCAAAACTGATTTTTCACAATTAGCTTCTGTTCCAACGGGCCTCTAATCCGGGCAGAAGCGTGTCTGCGCCGTTAGGGACCCTCCCCGTTGGAGATCTCCCAAATAGGGATGATCTCCAACCTCCTAACTACTCCCCTAAGCCTATTTAATCCTTAGGACCTTCCCTTCCCAACCCCTGGCTGAAATTCTCTATAACTTAACTTCATACACGTTAAATCATCCCAAATTCACACTTGCAGTAGTCCTATACCAATTTTGTTGCAGGTACCTTAGTGTTTTTCAGCCGGAGCAAGATTTCATCGTCGTCGACGAACCTGTTCAGATCGGAGGCGATCCTGTCAAATCAAAGATGATTTCGTACCAATGTGGGACGATTTCGACTACGATCAACATTGAGGCAATCAGTGCCTGAAGTTTGCATTTCTTCTCCCCTTTTCTGTTGTTTTATGTTGTAATTAGCAATTTTATTCAGTATTTTATGTTATTTTGCATTTGGAGTTCACCCATTTAGCTTAGATTGCATAATAAGATCATGATTTGTCATTAGAATATCATAATTTGTTTGAATTTCTATTCATAACTATTGTTCAGTATTCATATTGTCATTTTGTGTTGTTTCCCTCTGTTATCATAGTTGTATTCTTTGTATTTTGCATCTATTTTTCTGTTTGCAGGTCTCTGACGAATTCGTCAGATCTCAGATGATCTTGTCTGATCTCAGACGATTCTGTCGAATTCCAGACGATCCTGACTGCTTCAAACATCAGAATCTCCATCAGACATCCGGATCAGGTATTTTCCATTAATTTCTCTATTTTTTTGTCTTTAAATCTATTTTTTGTATTCATTAAATCTGCACTTTCATATAGATTAATTTAGATTCATTTGGCCAAACCTAGGATATGAATGCTTAAGGCTAAAAATGAACACATAAAAACACATTCCAAACCTAGGCGTGGAAACTGCCATTAAATGTTTCCTGGTGAACCCACCATCCGTCGAAAAATCACCAATATACACCTCCCTTGAGAGGCGGGACCTTCGCAAGTCCTCTCAGTCCGAGGTACCGCGACATCCTTTTCCCATCCTCCTTCCGGGCACGGATCCTATAGCCTGAAGGTAAGGATGCAAAAAATTTGGAGCGATACATTTTGGTGAACCCGACGTGAATGCATTGTAAACCTTTTGAAAACAAAAACAAAAACAAAAAAATAGAACAACTAAAACATAGATGCATTTTAGATCATTTAAGTTTAATATCATGTTTAGATGGTAGCTCCTAAGAAAATATTAGCAGTTACTATAAATGTAGAAAACCAATTGGCAGCCATAGAAGTCAATTCTGTACTTAGTGTGCCCGAAACAGATAGAAATCAACTCTTGTGGAACGAACTTGATAGGAGACTTAGTGTCATCTCATCTAGGTCAACACAACTTAAGCAAATCAAGAGGCTAGTCCTAGATAGAATCCTGGATCCTCATCAACTTGTCTTTTATCATGAACTTCAGAGAGCCTGCCATAGATGGTTAGCTTATAGGAGAGCTCTTGTATCTTCAGAATTGTTCACCTTCGAGGAATACCTCGAGAACGCAGCCATTGTACACCGGTTCCTAGGTCTTGTAGAAGACCAAGAGGTTGTTCTTAGAGATAGGGAAATATGGAATAGAGTTCCTCGAGCTGTGTTATATCGAGAGTATTGCCACGAGCTTTACTTCTATCAACCAACATCCGAGACAGGATAATATCACTATAGCTCTTTTCATTAAATTTTTAAAAGAAAACTTTCAATTTGAAGAAGAACACTTCATGACTCCTGAACAACTCGAGCCTATTAATGATATTTATAAATTGTTTATAGAAAACTAGATTATTACTTTCAGTCTTATTTCTTGCATTTATTGTGTTGATTGTCTTTACAATATTATTTCAAAAACAAAGAAAAACAAACAAAAATTAAAAAACTAAAAAACATAGCAAAAACTTAAACATTTCATTTCAAATATTGTAGTAGGTATATAATAAATATATACCTCTTAAACTTGTTGCATATATATATATATATATATATATATATATATATATATATATATATATATATATGCTGAAATCAAAATTTAGCACCATGCCTAAACTTAGGAATGGTAAAGAAACTTTAGGAGAAGAAGAAGATTGGTTACAAGATACAACTAGAGACCCAAATGTCCTTCCCGAAGATCCAACTTCGGAAGGAAAAACTCTAGCTCAACCAGAAGATGACCTAGGTGAAGATAATGAACAAGAAGGAAGTGTTAAAGAGGATGGATCCTCATCCCCTAGAGTAGCTCCAGATGGAACTATTGCTTTTGACAACATAGATCATTTCAAGAAATTTCTTGATGATAATATTGATGCCCTTAATGTGGCAGTTCGTATTGATAAAGGGCAAATTAGTAACACTCAAGCAGCCATGGAATATATGTATGATGTGCGCACTAATCCCTTGTCTTTCATTGATCAAGAAAGTGATAAGGCTGGGCCATCCAATACGAGATATGGTCACTATGATGCAAAACATGTCAAAACAAGAGGTTACCCAACCTCCTAAGGAACCTGTTATTCAACCTAAAATCATTCCCACACAAAAGAAACCTTCCTTCACTACTTTATTCCGCCAAACTATTGAGCAATATGCTTCAAGTAAACAAAAACCTAAAACGAAGCCAAATACCAATTTTCAACAATCTGGAATACATCATAATACAACTTCAAAATTCCTTCATAACACTTTTCCTACCAATAATTTACACAATAGTAACATGGCATCTAATCTTCATGTCCCTCCATCATATGCCCATAAAACCCATGTCAATGCCCTACCAAACCAATATGGGGGGCAAACTAGTAATCTGGAAGCCATGGTGAAACAATTAGCTTCACGTATGGACCAGATAGATCCCTACCGTCCCTCGTATAATTATCGAGAGATATGTAGTCAACCTTTGGATCCCATAGTTGTAGCTCAACCATACCCTAAGCATTTTCCCATGCCCATCTTGCCTATATATAAAGGAACCGAAGATCCCATAGAGCATCTTCGCATGTTTAGGATAGCATGTCATGATATATCACATGATGACTTGCTATTACTAAAAATGTTCCCAAAAAGTTTAGGTGGAATGGCATTAGAGTGGTACTATCAATTGCCCACTCATTCTTTGAGAAACTTTGAAGAAACAGCTGAATCATTTGTCCATCAATTTAGTGCCTACATCGAGAGGCATGTAACCATTAAAGATCTATACAATTTAAAACAAGACAAGGATGAATGTTTTGCCGATTTCTTAGCTAGATGGAGGCAATTGACAGGAAAACTGCACTTTGTGCTACCTTATAGGGAAATGTTGGACATTTTTATCAATAATTTACAAGAACAAATATCTTATGAGCTATCAACTGCTACTTTAACTACCTTCGATCAAGCTATAGATTTAGCTCGAAGAGTAGAAGATGCCCTCATTAGGAGAGGCCAACTTAGGAAGAAGGATGATGAGAAAACATCCAGAAATCAATATAAAAACAAACAAGTTGTCGGTGATGGAGTCATTGACAGCAGAAATGTTGCTAATATCAATGCAACGAAGACAACAGAAAAATTTATATTGAAACCTCCTGATAAGCCTCCTCGAGAATTTACTAGATTAAATCAACCCTTATCAACTATTTTACCTCAATTACTCGAAAGAGGTTTGATCCAATTACCAGCTATCCGGGAACCTGATCCAACTATACCCGGATACAGAGCTGACTTACACTTGTGATTTCCATAGAGGACCTGGACACTCTACCAATGCTTGTAAAAGGTTGAAACATAAAATACAAGATTTGATTGATAATAATGAAATGGAAGTGCAAGCCTTCCAACCTAAACAAAACCCTCCTAATAATACTCAAAAGACCGTTCCCCAAAATCAAAATCAAAATGCTAATCAAACATTAGACATATTTCAACACCCTTTACCAAGACATGGTAAAGAGGTAGCCAATCAAATCGAACATCATAATGTTCCCCCTCCTACCCGATATGTAGGAACCATTAGCGGACAATTACCTATTCAGGATCCTCAAATATTTGACACAACCTTATCCCTGGTTACGACCAGGCCCTTACATAATTTTCAAACTTCTGATTCTAGTGATATAGAATCGGATAGTGAAAGTGAACTAGACATTACTTCAAACCAATCGAATAGTTCTAAAAATGAATCAGATCCTATTCAACCCGTCATAGATGCTATGGTTCCAGAAGAACCATTTCCTAGAAGAGTTACTACTCGACCTTCTTCTAATATATTCCTTTCTAATGAACAAGCCATCAATGCTAGACCGAGACCAGTTCAACGTCTTCACTATAACATTGTAGGTACCATTGGAGTCGTCACCCGACAACAAGCTCAAAATTCCCAACAAGAACCAAACCAGAATGATGGATCGGCTCCATTCATTTTGAAAAATCCCAATAAAGGGAATCATGCTCCTAATGTTCAACCTAAACCCCCTTACAATATTAATGAGCAATTATCCAATACTACAGCCAGAATTTCCCTTTTGGATTTATTAAGATCCTCTCCCACCCATAGGGATGAGTTGATGCTTACATTAAGCCAAATGATGGTACCTCAAAACATCCAACCTGAAGCTATGGCCAATACTATCATCACTCGAGAGGTTGATTGTATTGACTTTCGGGATAAAGATATCCCACAACACAGTTTACATAAGGATAATCCCTTATACATTACTGCTCTAATTGGAGATGTAGTCTGTCAAACGAGTCTTGATTGATAATGGCTCATCTCTAAACATTTGCACTTTTGACTTCTACCAACGATTTGGCTTTAGAAGTGATGAAATGAAGAAAAACTGATATGATTATCAAAGCTTTTAATGACGAAACACAAGAAACGTGTGGAGTTATTACCCTCCCATTGCAAGTTGGTCCTAGAACCCTAGAAACAACCGTGTTTATTGTACATTGCCCAACATCGTACAATATACTTTTGGGTCACCCTTGGATCAATGCGATGCGAGCGGTCCCATCAACTTTACACCAATGTGTTAAATTTGAATTTAAAAATCAGTTGGTCACTATCCATGGTGACCCTAGACCCTTTGATATGTGTGCTTTGGCAGAACCCGTTGGAGTGCAATTTTGCCCTGCTCTGTCATCCACACATCCTAGTTCTTATTTTTCATCTAAAACTGTGAAACACACACCCATAACTTCACCTATTTCCCCTCCATTAATTTCATCCTCCTATATAGATCAACAATCTTCTAAACAAATCACTCTAGAACCTCAAAAAGATCTTAAATCTACAACCAATCCTTCATGTTCTATCCCTATAAATTCAAAACCTACAGAAACAACTATCATACCTTCCACATCTCAAGATATAGGAAATAAGCCTTCTACATCTTATGCCCTTTTCGATGAACTTTTACCAGATTTATCCACAACCTTAATATCAGAAAAAACAAATGCTTTCATGCAAGATTCAATTCTTTTAAATAAATTGCCGCCATCTCCTCGTACTTTGGGCCTCCCACAACCTATGGGAAGTACTTACCAAGTCGGGAGTTGTGCCTTCATTTATAAAGGATATGACAGGGGAAGAATCCCTCGGAATATCAAAACTCATCATGAGGGATACGCTCGGTGTTATTTTACCAATGATTATATTAAAGCTAAACCCATGATGCTTAAAATGGGATATAAAGGGAAAGGCTTGGGACCTTTCCAAAATGGCATGAAAGAACCTTTCGAGGTAGAACCGTGGCCTTCCCACTGTGGTGTGGGCCTATTTCCTAGTAAGGGTCAACCCTTTCCTTTTGAAGATGATGATCATCTCATATGTTATCAAGATTATTTGGATAGGTGTGATGATTTGCCTCTTAAAAATCAGTCATTTTCATGTAACATGCTATCCATAGCTTACCCTGAAATGATTGCTGACCCCGATGAAGAGTTGGAAGGAGATATCTTCCATGATGTCTCCGTTGAAGAGATGTTACACAATGGATTTTATTTTGATGGTTCTATACCAACTATAGCCCAACTTGAGGCCACTAATCCTCAAGATGAATTATCTAAATTAACCTTACAAGAATTACAAGAATTGGGTGTTTCACCCGCCCCACCTAATTTTGAAAGAGATCTACACATGGAGGTAGAAAACGTCATTAAAATTAATATTGGAACTGAGGACAATCCTCACATAATCAATATTGGATCAGAATTAAGTCAAGAAAAACAAGAACAATACATTGCATTCCTTAAAGAGTATGAAGATGTCTTCGCTTGGACATATGAAGATATGCCAGGTCTAGACCCTTCCGTAGTCATGCATCATCTAGTGGTCCATCCGGATGCTAAACCTGTTAAACAAAAACTTAGAAAAATGCATCCCAAAGTGGCCCTGCTAGTCAAAGGGGAGTTAGAAAAACTCCTGAATGTCATCTTTATACAAGCTATTGATTATGCT
This sequence comes from Wollemia nobilis, assembly GCA_028583015.1. Taxonomy (NCBI): domain Eukaryota; kingdom Viridiplantae; phylum Streptophyta; class Pinopsida; order Araucariales; family Araucariaceae; genus Wollemia; species Wollemia nobilis. The sequence goes on along the minus strand of JAQPPZ010002742.1, from coordinate 1,961,180 downwards.
TGAATGGATCTCAAATGTAGTTCCAGTCACCAAGAAAGAAGCTACCAAAGTTAGGGTTTGCACAGATTTTAGAGATATTAACGCTGCATGCCCTAAAGATGACTTTCCTCTTCCAAACATGGATCAAATCATTGACTTTACTTGCCGGGAGTGGGATGATGTCCTTAATGGATGGATTCTCCGGTTATAATCAGATCCGGATAGCTCCTGAAGATCAGGCTAAAACAACCTTTATTACCCCCTGGGGTACCTTTTGCTTGGAAAGTGATGCCATTTGGCTTAAAGAACGCAGGTGCAACTTATCAACGAGCTATGACCTATATTTTTCATGATATGATGCATGATATCCTACATGATTATGTAGATGATATTATAGCTCGCTCTATTATTGAAGATAATCATTTAGATGATTTGAGAAAAGTTTTTAATCGATTACGAGAATATCTTATTCGATTAAATCCAACAAAATGCATATTCGGAGTTAAGTCCGACAAACTATTAGGGGTTTTAGTTTCTTTACGTGGTATTGAAATCGACCCTCTCAAGATTGCGGCTATCACTGATATGCCCGCACCTACTAATATATCTGAGTTACGAAGTTTACAAGGTAAACTTCAAGCTATCCGTCGCTTCATCGATAAGCTGGCGGACAAAACCGGTCCCTTTCTTAAACTCCTTAAGAAGGATGTCCCTTTTAATTGGGACACCGAATGTAGAGAAGCTTTTGAACTTCTCAAACAATACCTCCTTAATCCACCTGTGCTTTCACCACCTAAACCCGATCGCCCATTCCTCCTATATATTTCAGCTTCAGATTCTGCCTTAGGAGCTATGTTAGCTCAACTTGATGATGAAAAGAGAGAACGTGCTAATTATTATATTAGCCGAACCTTCATCAGTTATGAAACCCGCTATACAACATTAGAGAAACTATGTCTAGCAGTCGTGTTTGCTACGCAAAAATTATGACACTATATGCTTAGTCAAAAAACTTATGTCATTGCTAAATACGATCCCTTAAGGTATCTCATGAGTCGACCTTATTTATCGGGTCGCACAGCCAAGTGGGTTCTTGCTCTAAGCGAGTTTGATCTCACATTCATAGGACAGAAGTCTGTTAAGGGTCAAATCATAGCAGATCAATTAGTTGCTGCACCCTTAGAATCTACCCATCCCCTCATCATCGAGTTTTCGGATGAATGCCTTCAATTAGAGGCAGACCATACTGAACAATGGTCCTTATACTTTGATGGAGCCCGATGCATGAGTGGGGCTGGTGCGGGTATTATTTTAATATCTCCGCAAAAACATCTTATTCCTCTGTCCTTCAAATTGACATTTGCTTGCACCAACAATACTGCTGAGTATGAAGCTCTAATCCTTGGATTACGAGCTGCTTTAGCACTCAAAATTAAACACCTTTTAGTTTTTGGTGATTCTCAACTGGTTATAAACCAAATTAATGAAGTTTATCAGACCAGAGATGATAAACTGCGCCCATATAAGGCCTATGTTTTACAATTAATGTCTCTATTTGATCAAGTTACCTTGGAAGCTATTCCTCGAACTAGCAACCGTGCAGCTGATGCTATGGCCGCAGGTGCATCTCTCCTGCCCTTGGAGTTAGATGACGAATATGCCACTATCATTATTCGTCGACTCCAGGAACCCGCTTCAAATAAGTCATGCTTAGAGCCTTTGGATGTGTTTCTAATCAATGAAACTACTCCTGAACCTTGGTATACGGACATATTTGATTTTCTCCAAAATGGGACTTTCCCTGCCAATTCTAATAGAAACCAGCGTCGGTTATTACGTAGACGAGCAAGTCGATTTGTAATAATTGGCAATACTTTATATAGGAGATCTTTTGAAGGTATCCTATTAAGATGTTTAAACTTAGAAGAGTCTAAATTAGCCTTGAGTGAAGCCCACGATGGATCTTGTGGAGGACACTTTAGTGGTAGCGTCATTGCTAAAAAGCTCCTTCGGATAGGATACTTTTGGCCTACCATGGAAACGGATGCACATGAGTATGTGCGCCATTGCGACAAGTGCCAAAAACATGCTGACCTTGTCCATGCGCCTGCACAAGAGCTGCAGGCTATTTCATCTCCTTGGCCCTTTTCTAAATGGGGCTTAGATATTATTGGCAAAATCAATCCTGTGTCATCTGATGGACACAAGTTCATCATAACCGCCACTGAGTATTTCACGAAGTGGGTTGAAGCTATGCCTTTAGCTTCCTGCACCGGCACACAAGTCTCTAAATTTATTTTTAATCAAATCATTTGTAGGTTCGGAATTCCTGCAAATCTCATCTCCGACAATGGAACTTGTTTCAAAAATAAAGATGTTAAAAAATTATGCCAAAAATATAAGATTCAACATCGCTGGTCCACTCCCTATTATCCTCAGGGTAATGGTCAAGCAGAAGCATCTAACAAAACCTTAATCAAAATCCTCAAAATATTGGTCAATAAAACTGGCCGTGACTGGCACATTCAATTATATCCAGCCTTGTGGGCCTATCGAACTAGTGTTCGAACCCCCACGGGAACTTCACCATTTGTTTTGGTTTACGGTGTTGAAGCAGTTTTTCCCTTTGAATTAGAAGTTCCTTCTTTGGCTCTACTACTTCAAGATACCGAAGTAGGAGATGAATATCGTGCTGGCAGACTCAGTCAGCTGGAACTCCTAGATGAAAAATGCATCAATGCTTTGGAGCATCTCCGTGCCTACCAAAACAAGCTTAAAAGATCATATGCTAAAAAAGTTCGTCATCGATCCTTTGAGATCGGCGACCTTGTTTTAAAAGAAAACCAAAAAAATACAAATGCAACTAAGGACCTTAAAGGTAAATTTGAGCCCAACTGGCTTGGACCATACATTATTACTTCTAAATTTGAATCGGGAGCATACAAATTATCTACCTTAGATGGTAAAGAACTTAAAGAACCCATGAATATTTTGCATCTTAAACGTTACTATGTATAAATTTGGTCATTTCATCCATGTATATATTTGTTCAAAATCACTATCTTGTATTTCTTTCAAATTTATAAATTCAAAAACACCAAAAACATTCATAATCATCAAAATCTTCAAAACTATTTGTTGCATTTATTTATGGCACTTGTTAAATTTTTTGTTCAAAAACAAAAATAAAACCAAAAAACAAAATAATGATAAAAATATAAAAACAACAATATTCTTGACTCTTTCGAAACCAAAACAATATAAAGAAGAAAGAGAGAGTCAACATTCTCAAAACTTCTCAAAAGTGTTTATATATATTTTCTTACAATTATTGCAGTTATATGTTTCAAATTATTTTGGATAAATTAGCATTTATTTGGAATCCCTCACTTGCACACTCACAAAAATAAATATCTTGATTTTATCTGGCATGATTACTAATCTCTCTTATATCAAAGTCCACAAAATTCAATTAAATAAAGTTTGAGCATAGAGAATTGATCTTGTTATTTACTTAAACCAAGCACATCTTTTCACAATAAAATGATTATATTTGTAATTTCCATGTTTTGCTACATAGTAGAAGTGATTTCTTGAGCGAAAAGTTTCCCCTGCTATCCTATCATGCACATGGTCTAGAATCTTTGAGAATTGGCAAAAGGACAAGCTCACCCCTACCCAGAATAAAAATCCCTTGCTCTACAGCTAATCCGAGCAAGTATCCCTAGCAAAGAAAAAGAAAAGAAAAGTTCAAGAAAAAAGAGAAAAGAAAAATGTTATTTTATATCATTACAACAATATTTCAAGCACTATCTCAAAAATCAAGCAAAAAAAATACAAAAAGAAAAAGAAGCAAAGTTCAAAAGAAAAGCAAAAGAAAGCAGAAAGCAAGAAAGCAATAAAATCCCTTTCCCTACCCTTTGAAAAGAAAAGAAGGGTTGATGAGCTTGAATCCCTGGAATTCTCAATTATTCGAAAACTGTGAGGTAAGCCCCATAACAAGTGGTTTGTGCCCAACCTGCTTGGCCTTGGGTAACTCCTAGCGTGGTGATATGTCTGTCACATTAGCGACCTTCTTTTGTACGAGACCTATGTCTGCTTATGGATTAGCTAGCTCTTGATAATCCGACCTACATAGTAGTCTAGTATGGTTATATGCATCTACATCATGGTTAATGAACACTTATTTGGTTTCTTCAAATCACTTGTATCATATTATCTTGCTCAAAACTGGTAAATGCACAAAGCAATTGCACACACATTTGTATTTGAGAGATTTTGTGTATCATTATGATAAATCAAGATCGGAAATGAATTCACATATGCACATGGGATTCCTTATAAATCTAACTTTTGTCTTCAAAATACTTTGAAATATTCTTTTTGCAACTTGTTTGGAATAATTCAAGTACAGTTGTTTACCATAAAGACAACTATATAATAGAAAAATCAAAAATTTCTTTCAAAATTATACAATCAAAACATATATATATATATATATAACTTTTGTCGACTTTCGCGACGATGGTATAGTTCCAAAACCAAAATTGGAATTTTATGCCTAGCGCAAGTCCTCATCTTCATATTTTTTGTTTATTAAAAATCAACCATGCAATAAAACTATCTCTTTTTTGATTTTCGCGATGATGGTATAAGTCTATACCTACATATTCTATGCCTAGCGCAAATCATTGTAACAATTTTTATTCCCCATTTATTTAAAAATCATGAAAACCATATGACTTAATTCATTATGTTACACAAATTATGCTTTTAAAAAGCAAACACATTTTCATTATTTCATGTCATTATGTCAACCTTCAATTTTGCAATGATGGTATAATTCCTAGGGAATTATTCAAAAAATTTTATCACACTTAGGAATTTATACCTAGCAAAAATCATTATTTCATGCATACTATTCTTTTTATGAAAATCTGAAAACAAACCATCATCATCATCATTTGCACCATTGCACCAAAGTCTTAAGACAGTCTCTTAAGCACTCTTTTACTTTTAACAATATTTCTATAATTGGGATTAGCTTGACGACCGAGTGAGCAGCGACTCCATGAAATGGTCTATAATAGCGACAATGTCCTTTGAAATTATTGTTAGCAGTCTCTTTTTATTTTTTATCACATCACATTACAAACAACCCATTTGTTACATCAGATTATTTCATTTAAAATATTACCGCATGACATCAAAGTTATAAATTTTCAAAATGACATAATTTCATGAATCCTCAATCCAATTATCAAATTAATTAATCAAACATAAAAGCATCATAAACATATACATAACACAAGTCATATGATCAAAAATATCTCATCTATATATATATCACAAATATATGTATACATCATATCAAAAATGGATTGATATGCCACAATCTACATCTTGGCATACTCAATCCCCTCAATCAAATACCCTCTGTGTAGTGTCTCGAGAGCCCCTCGAGCTCTCAGCCTCATCTCCTCCCCCCCTGAGGTGGAGGAGGTGGCCCCATCGTAGTCCGTGTGGTGCCGTGAGTCCTGGATGCCGATCGTGATGATGTCCTAGATGACCCCATCATGACAGGCTCTACAATATGTGCTGGTAATGGCACCCTCTGCTCTGCTGGCACCGCCTGGTAGTATAGAGCCTGATAGAATGTAATCTGGGTGATAGCGCATGCTAAATCTCGAGTGCTCGCTCCTTCACCCCGAGCTCTGAGCCGTGTAGCCTCATCCTGTAGTGTCTGCACCTGAGCCCGCAAGCGGGCAACCTCAGCTCGAAGAGTAGCTGTCTCGCTGCTCTCCCCAGTGTCTACACCCTTGCCCTTATCGAGTGATGGTGGCCTCTCTCTCTGTGGAGAAGGGGGTCTCACCTCCCTCCTCTCCCTCTGTCGTGGCCTCTCCTGTGCATGCGGCCTCCTCAGCTCTCTCCCGCCGTGACCCTGGGCCGCCTCCATAGCCGCCTGGCATCGCCTCCCTATCCGATGCACAACTACGTGAATCGGACCCTGAGCCCTCGTCATCCGAGGAGGGCGGATGCCTACGTACCAGGCATCGTAGCCATCGGCTACTCCTGCGTCATCCCCATCCACTGGCTGAATGGGGGCATCATCCGTGTCCCGACTCCAGAAGCGCTGCATGTCTGGAGCCCCGCTCACTGTGGTGTTATCCCGGACAGTCCAGGAAAACTCATAATCCCTGAGAGATGGGATCCCCTACTGCAGACCGAACTGACGCAAAACTCGGTCATAGCGATGGAGCTCCACCTCTCCCCTCTCCATCCGAAGCCAGCAAACTCGCCTAATGCGAGCCAACTCCTGTCCATCCTCGGCCCACCCTGGATGCTCCCTCCATGGCCTCCAGGTAATCTGGTCTGGGACTAGGTCATCTAGCAGTCTCCGGGACATAGGAAGGTCGATCCACCATTGTGACCCTCTCCGGAGCCACCAGTAGAAGACTCGGGGCCTCTCCCCATCAATCCCTATCAGAGGAAGCCCTATCGGCCTCCGCACTACAATGTGCTCCCAGCACCAAACCTGTAGGAGCGATGTCATCACCAGACATCGATCGCCCTTGTACACGACCCCATATAGGATCCTGTACAACCGGCATAGTACAAAACTGCCCCAAGAGAACCTGTACCCATGGTCCCGCATGTCACAGATCACATCTGCCAACATCCACGGCACCCTGCACCCGCTCTGGTGGCACAGCAGAAGTCCACCAACTACTCCAGCTAGAACCCGTGTGAGTCTAGATGCCCCAGGCATCTGACGCAGTGCCTCGATATTAACTCCGCCCTTCTCCAGGGCGAAGCTCGGGTCACCACACAATCGTCCCATAGCATGGCCCTGATTGGCCGTAGGAGTGATCAATCGTCCTTGTATGGGGATTCTTAGAATCCTCCATACATCCTCTAAAGTGGGAGTCATCTCCCCTGTAGGTAGCCAAAAACATGAAGAACCCGGATACCATCTCTCTGCTAGGGCCGTCAGTAGCCCCATATCTGTAGACACCTGTGGCATCTCTGCCACATGCTGTAAGCCGGCCTGTGCCAGCTGATCCCGCTCTGCCTGTGTAAGAGCGGCCAAGTCATCTCTCAAACCTCCATACTTCCATTCCCTACTTTTTAGCAAACCTCTCTGCAACATAAACAACAAAACAACAAACAATCATTAATAAACAATTCAAGTATTTAAAAATGCAAGTAAAATAAGTTCAATTTAATCAATTGATGATATCGTCCACTATTGGACGATATCGTCCCAAATTTGAGCATAATCGTCTCCGATTTTGTAAGCCGAAATCGTCCCTAATTTGACGAAATCGTCCCCCTTTCACCGATTTCGCCCTTAGATGAAATTGGCGAAATTGAGACGATTTCATCGAAATCGGGACGATTTCGTCCCGACGACGTCGACGGCCCAAAAACGGCCGCGATGCTCAAAATTCAATCTAAAATTCACCTAAAAAGCATCTAAAATCAAATTAAAGCATTCTAGTTAAGTCTAGACTCTTACCCGTAGACCGCGCCGGACCTCTGTTGATCTGTGCGTCGTCTCCACCATTTTTGCTTCCCGAGCTCTAAAACCAGTAAAAATGAACAGTAAAAATGAATTAGGGTTTTACCCTATTTTTCTTAATTTTATTCAAAAATAATTTTGCTTTTTCGCGTTTTTACCTCAAACGTTCGATTTGGGTAAAAACACGGAGGGGGCACCATAGTAAGCTGTCGTACGATTCGACCAAGAATCGTCGCCTAAAAATGGGAATAATTTTTTGCTTTCTCGTAGATCGAGAAGAACTCATCTTTAACGCATTTTCTTCGGAAAATTCGCTAAAGAGGGGGCAAAATGTAGCACCCTAAAATTGGCGCAGTGAAATTATAATAATTACATTCACCTTAGTAAATAATTTAAATTCAAATTTTAACCTCCCAAACCGCCCGTTAACCGTCGGGTAATCCGTTTCCCCTTTTTTGCGCCATTTTTAGAGGTTGTTTTGACCGTTTGACGATATCGTCGCCGATCGGACGATATCGCCCCAGATCTGACGATTTCGTCTGGGCTAGGACGATCTTGTCGCAAAACTGATCTTTCACAATTAGCTTCTGTTCCAACGGGCCTCTAATCCGGGCAGAAGCGTGTCTGCGCCGTTAGGGACCCTCCCCCGTTGGAGATCTCCCAAATAGGGATGATCTCCAACCTCCTAACTACTCCCCTAAGCCTATTTAATCTTTAGGACCTTCCCTTCCCAACCCCTGGCTGAAATTCTCCGTAACTTAACTTCATACACGTTAAATCATCCCAAATTCACACTTGCGGTAGTCCTATACCAATTTTGTTGCAGGTACCTTAGTGTTTTTCAGCCGGAGCAAGATTTCATCGTCGTCGACGAACCTGTTCAGATCGGAGGCGATCCTGTCGAATCAGAGACGATTTCGTACCAATGTGGGACGATTTCGACTGCAGTCAACATTGAGGCAATCAGTGCTCGAAGTTTGCATTTCTTCTCCCCTTTTTGCTTGTTTTATGTTGTAATTAGCAATTTTATTCAGTATTTTATGTTATTTTGCATTTGGAGTTCACCCATTCAGCTTAGATTGCATAATAAGATCATGATTTCTCATTAGAATATCATAATTTGTTTGAATTTCTATTCATAACTATTGTTCAGTATTCATACTGTCATTTTGTGTTGTTTCCCTCTGTTATCATAGTTGTATTCTTTGTATTTGGCATCTATTTTTCTGTTTGCAGGTCTCTGACGAATTCGTCAGATCTCAGACGATCTTGTCAGATCTCAGACGATTCTGTCGAATTCCAGACGATCCTGACTGCTTCAAACATCAGAATCTCCATCAGACATCCGGATCAGGTATTCTTCCTTTGTATTTTCTCTATTTTTTGTCTTTAAATCTGTTTTCTGTATTCATTAAATCTGCACTTTCATATAGATTAATTTAGATTCATTTGGCCAAACCTAGGATATGAATGCTTAAGGCTAAAAACGAACACATAAAAACACATTCCAAACCTAGGCGTGGAAACTGCCATTAAATGTTTCCTGGTGAACCCACCATCCGTCGAAAAATCACCAATATACACCTCCCTTGAGAGGCGGGACCTTCGCAAGTCCTCTCAGTCCGAGGTACCGCGACATCCTTTTCCCATCCTCCTTCCGGGCACGGATCCTATAGCCTGAAGGTAAGGATGCGAAAAATTTGGAGCGATACAGCCAATTTCTCGAGAAAGAAATAGTTATGGATGTTGCAATAGTAGATGTGGATTCTATTTTTTCCATTTTGTTAGCTAGGCAGTGGGCTAAGAAATTAGGAGGTACAATTCAACCAGATTGGTAATTTGCTACTATTCCTATGCACAAAATAGAGAAAGTTATTTTAAAAGGAGAACCCTTCAGTAAAAATTCAATTGAATTAAAGTCGCCATATGATAGCATGGACTAAAATCTACAAAACAAAGAAGATTAGAAGCATATTCTATTTGGTAGGCACCTTATTTTGAAATATTTGATACCAAGAATAAATATGAGGCAAAGAAATGGGCTATAATTTTTATTCAACAAAATCACAGGCAAAAATAGGAGTTAGAATGAATTAGACTAAATTAGCAGATAATCATCTTAAGATACTATATGACTATGATAATTTTTTATGCTGCTGAATACGAGGTTTTATTGTCAGGACTCAAGAGAACAAGAAGTTCAGGCTTCAAAAACTTAGCAATCAGTGAACATGAAAAACATGTATTATAGCAAGTCAAGCATCCTAGATCAAAATAATATAAGTTATACTAGATAAAATTGATAAATTTATAGTAGCCATTGATCTAGAAAATGGTGCTTTATTTTTAAATGACTTCCCAATCATATCTATTGATAAGGCCTCAGTTCTAGATAATGTCATATTTTTTATTTTATTTTTAAATGAAGTCTCCAATATTCAATATGATGAAAAATATGAAGATATTATTGGGAAATTCATAGGAGTTGTGTAGTCAAACCAGAGGGATATTAAAACAAAACAAGTAGGGATAGAGAAGATGCTTAAGGCTCTATCAGAAGAAAAATAACATTTCAATAAAGATATTTTTTCTTGGAGTCATCAAAAATCAAGAACATATCCCAAGCCTTTCAGATAAAAACAAAGGAATCTTTAACTTACTTTGCATCCAAAGGTTGAAAAGTTGTTTGATAGAAAAACAAAATGATGACATATTATCAACTTAAAAAAAAGAATATGTCCCTAGTCCTTCTTTCTATTTTTAGATGATTAGGTAGGGGAATTTTTTTTTTTTATTGTTCTCAAAGCAACCTGTTGAGATAAGTCTTCGGTGATTATGTACAAGAAGTTGCCTTTGTCTTGGTTACTTCAGTTTGTTAATAGGTGATTAGGAAAAATAGTCAGTTATGTTCATCCTTGCAACAACACTTTCTTTTAGTTTTTCATTTTATAGTTTTAGGTGATTAGGTAGATGTTTGTTTGTCTATTTCCTTTCAGTTTATTTTTAGGTGATTTTAGGGAGAGTTTAACCAGATATTCTAGGGTTCTCAAGTGCTTCAAGTTTTTACCTCTTGTCCTAGTCAGAGCCTATGTTGGATCCTCAAAATCCAACTTGAAAAATACCCCTAGTTTCAAATTTTGAAGAGTCTTCTAAAGTCCAAAGTATAGGTTAATAGGTTTGTTTTTATTAAGTCAAGATAAAATGACTGTCGAGTCTATCAAATAAGGCTAAGTAAAAGCACTTCAAGATGTCCTTTGTTACGATCATGTTCAAAGTCCCTTGCAGTCCCTATCTCAGTCAAAGTATGTTTATCCTCAAAAGGGTCCTCAAAGTTTTATTCTTTTACAAGGTCATTACTTCATGAGTCCTAGTCCTTCAATGTCATTTTGTTTTAGTCCCTAAGGTCATCGCAAGAAATCCCCAAATATCATCATCCATCCATTTTTACCCCATGGTACCTAAGGGTGCGTTGAAATATTTCATATCCATCATCTTCATTTCATATTTTCCCTAAGTTCTAAGGTTCATTAAATATTATTTCATCCCAAATCCTATAGCCTAATCTCATTCGCATATCATTCCCCCCCTTTTTTTTCACAACACCGTGTAATATCCATACTTAAAAGAGTCCCCCTCAAAAAATAGTCTTCCCATTTCTAAGGTTCATTAGTCACTATCGCCTAAGATAAAAATCCTCCACCTTTTTCCATTTATGTCATAACCTTAATCTCAAAAAATAAAATTCATGAATCATTTTATCCACTCCATTCCCTAAGGTCTAAAGAGTTCCCCCGTGAAGAAATATATGCATGATCCAATATATATATATATATATATAAAATTAAAAATTCCCCTAATATTTTATCGAAAAAAATGTGTGGTAGGGATGAAATAGGGCTACTTCAGGCGCTTTATTCTTATTGGTCAGAAAATGTATGGTTGGGATGAAAGGGGGTGACTTCAAACCCCTAAATTTCATTGGCTGAAAAATGTGCGATGGGGATGGAAGAGGACAACTTCAGATGCCTAAATTTTATTGGTTGAAAAATATGCAGTGGGGATGAAAGGGGGAAACTTCAGGCACTCAATTTCCATTGGTCAAAATTTTATAACTCTCTTCCCTAAGGTTTGAGGGTCCTAGGCACATAGAAATATTTACCCCCTTCAACCCTAAAATAACAATACCTCATATATTTTTTACCTTGGGAAAGGCTATGTCACACGAAATATTTTAATACCCCTAAGTATAAACCCACATGTATTAATAATTCAAACCCTTAGGTTTTTTATATGTTATTTCCCCCCTCATCCTTCCCATGGTACTCATTTCCAAAGAACACCCCACGATAATATTCTTACCATATAGTTTTGAAGGTCCCTAACACATGTTTACCCCATTTTTCCTCAAGTATTAAGCACCAAAGTCTAACCTTAAGGTCTCCAAATAAAAATTGTGTTCCTCAAAAATTTTTATAATGCACCTAAGGTTTTATTGAAAGAAAATATGTGGCAAAAAATAAAAGGTGGTGAACTTGGGTGCTTTATCCTCATTGACCAAAAACAATATTTAGCAGGGATGAAAGAAGGTGAACTTAGGCGGTTTATCCTCATTTACCAAAAGAATGTGTGGAGGGGGTGAAATGGGATAAACTCAACCACTAAGTTTTCATTTGCCAAGAAATGTGTGGTAGGGATGAAAGTGGACCAACTCAAGCACCGTGACTTGATTGGTCAAAGAATTTGTGGCTCATAATCGAGCAGGTGAGTTCAAGTGCCCCTCTCCGATTGGTCAAAACTTGACTTAATTTATTTTCTAAGGTCTAAAGCCCCTATTTCATAAAGTCAAATCCCCTTTTTCAGCCTGATCCTAACCAAAAATGATTTATAAGGTTTTATCCTATAGAGTTTCCTGTAACATTAAAATCTGAAATCCATATGCACTAGGTTTTTCCCAGTCATTTTACACATAAGCCTAAGTCCTAACCTAGGTCTTTTTCACAAAAAATATGTCCACCAATATAAGCCTAAGACATATGATATGTCTATGTTTTTTCCCTTCCTCCCTAAAAATTGCATGAAAAAGGCCATGGTTGAATATAATTATGAGAGGGTATTGTTCCAAAGCGGTATATATTTTTAGTCTACTTTGATTTTTCATTGAAGCTACATGGCACCTTCAAATTTGAGTGGGCTACTTCAAGCACTCAAACCCAATTGGCCTAAAGATGAATGGCATGGGTGATATCACTACAAAGGAAGCTCATGACCCAGATTTTCCTGCTTGAGTTGAAGCATTAGTTTATGATTGGTCTAAGATGGACGGTGTCGATTACCTTACCCATAGAGAAGCACATGGTTCAGATTTATTCCAGGATCATGACCAATATTTGTACCTCAACACAAAACTGTGGCTTAGAATCAATTTCCAAAGGATCAATAGTCCTAATTTAAATAGGGATACATTTCACTAGCCAATTACAAGACATGGATAATATGCCATGACCATAAAGGTAGTTATCAAGGTTTGGTCAATTCACGGGCTCAAGCAAAAGTAACCATAGTTAAAAGCATGTATAGGAACAATCAGGTTTAACATCCAAAATAAATAAACTGTAAGCAAAAAATGAAAGGTTACAGGCAGAAGTCAACAGGCTTCAGGTACGGACACTACAAACACAAATAGGGGCGCAATTTGATAGCAATTGCTTTGTTAAAAAAATACAAGGAAGAATTGGTTTTAGAATTAAAAATAGAAGTAAAAGCACTGGCCAAAGTACTCAATGAATTGGTTAGTATCATGGCTATGATACAAAGTACAAAGAGCCTATTGCAAAATTCAAACCAAAGGGTATCCAATATAAAACTTATTTACAAAAAGTGTAGATAAGAATATGGCTAGATAAGCAACAAACAAGTGATCATACTAGACGGCACAAGTTACGAATGCCAAGCAAAGTTTCTCAAGTTGAACACTTATATCCATGATAAACCATACTAGGAAAACTTTCTTCAAGATATGGAGACTTGGGTAAGTGATATGGATAGAAAAATAGAAGAGGTTGGCATTTTATATGAAGAACTCACAAAAAAAAAATTGAAGAATTGATATCCAAAATAATACAAGAGTTCAAGCATGATGAAAAATATCAACAAAATTTGGCTCAAAAAATCAATAACTTATCTAAAATGGTGCAACCGATCGTCAAATTCACCCAAGAGAATGAATTTTCTACTAAAATAATTTGATAACAAGTCATTGAATATGAAATATACAATGACCTCTACTACCTCATTTTGTGATGAATCTTGGGGACAAATTGTAAATATACTAGGGATGATTCAACTAGGATAGGACAAAACTAAAGTGGAACCAATACAAAAAGCCGAAGACACAAGAACAGGTCAGTCATGAAATCCAAATGATATATAGTTGTACTCACTTTTGAAGATTTAGAATATGAAGGCAATCAATTACTGATTTTCTTATAAAACAAAGAAAGGTAGCTATTTTTTATAAAATAGAAAAAGACAACTATTTTTGTACTATAGTAAACTTAGCCAATCAAGGGAAAGATATGGTGACAAGTGGAGGGCTCAAATGGGGTCATTTATTACAGAACGTGGCTCCCTAAAGTTATAAAAAGAACTGCTACAACTAGAAAATAGATATCAAGGTTTTGTATAGAAAATTTTTGCTAGAGGTATACTTGAGTACCCTTGTCTTTGTTGTTGTATATCCTTTGTATATTTCTCCATTTTCATCTCTCATTCCTCCCATTTATATGCAGGTTTTGATAGAGATGTGCTCAAGAACTGAGATCATTTCTAGCTATTGATTCAGAGGTCTAGAAGCCCAACTGTTACTAGATTGGAACAGAAAGACGAAGGATTCTTGTTACATTATTTGAATGAGAATTCTTATTGTATTAAATCTTTAAATATTTTAACGATAATTCAAGCCAACTCTCATTGTAAACATATTTGATATTAATACAATTTTGGGCTTCTTCTCTTGTCAAATACCTATTTTCAGTATTGTTTGTTGTCTCATTTATATTATATTATTTGAATGTGTATTTGATGCTTTCTTTCGTTGATAATTAGTTATGTTTATTACATCATTTGAATGAATATAATTGGATCAATATATCCTTTCTTTTTCTTTTTATCACATGAATGTATCTTAAAACTTGCTATAATAGCCCAAGGATAAGGCACCAATTATACTTTAAGGCATAATAAAAGAGCTATAATTTTTGGAAATATGTTGAATATTTTCCATGTTATTCTAGTGGGGTTAACACTAAAATTTACTGGACACTCTATACCTATACCTGTACATTAAGGCAACCCCCGAACAAAATTTTAGGGTTTTTTTAAAGTTATTTTTAGACCAATATGGGCTTTTTTGGGTTACTATATTTGAACCCATGTTTTTTCTCCCATGATATTGTAAAATCCATGCATTTGCCTTTCTTATATATATCACACTTGCATTAGGATTTGGATATATATATAAGAGGATCATTATTGTATTGAAGACGATCAAGTTTATGTAATAAGAAGATAATACTGTGTTGGTTTTTCCTTGTTAAGGGTTTCTAGGATAAATATTGTGTTATGTGTGTATCTACTATCTTCTTCTTTTGATTCTACAGTTACTACTTTTCTAGATATAGTTTATCAAAGATGTTTATTTCTCTTCATTTGGTATCAGAGCTATTTTTTAGCTTTGTTCGAGGAGTAAGGGTTTTAACCTTGTGCTAAGTTAAATCTTGAGTGGGAGCCATATGTGAAATGATCTGGGTAAATGAGAAATATGGGGAGCACATGGGTAGATATTGAAAATTTTAATGGATAAAATTTTGAGTTATGGAAACTCAAGATGGAGGATCTATTGGTTGATAGAGATCAGTGGATTGCGGTCTCATGAACAAAACCAACATCAATAACAGATGAGGATTGGTTGAAAATTAATAGGAAGGTAAGGACCTATATGAGATTATACTTATTTTATTCGGTATTTTTGAATATATCTACAGAGACCATGACAAAGTTGTTATGGTAAAAGCTAAGAACATTGTATTAGATAAAGTTTCTAGTAAATAAACTCTTTCTTCGAAAGAAGTTGTATTTGCTTTAGATGAATAATGGTGACTCTATGGATGAATATCTAAATGGTTTTAACACTATGGTGAGTCAATTAATAGATGAAGAGTAAAAGTGTATTACTTTATTTTGTTTATTATCTAATTCATGGGATAACCTAGTTATGGCTATCACCAATACTACGTCTACTTTGAAAGTAGAGGATATAGTAGAAACTTTTTTATCTAAGGATATGAGACGAAAATATTCTAAGGATTATCATCAAAAGGATGCCTTGGTTGTGAGAGACCATTATCAAGAAATAAATAAAAAGAAATCAGGAGAAATGATATCAAAATATAGGGGTAAATATGTTACCCTAAAAAAGGGAAAATTTTAAAAGTGTGGTAAAGCAAGGCATTAATAAAAGAGACTGTATATCTAAAAATGCTAATAATAATCAATCATCTGATGAAGAAAATTCTATAAAAATGAAGACTAAAAATAAAGATTCAGGGACTTTATTCTTAGCTACAACATGCTCAAGTGAATGCCATAACTCATGGCCGATTGACTCAAGTGCTTCATTTCATATGACTCCTCATAGGGAGGGGTTATGTGAATATGAAAAGATAAATGGAGGTGAAGTCTTCTTAGGATACAATTCGACATATAAAATTATAGGTCAAGGAAGAGTCAAGTTGAGCCTAAGGTTAAAATATGGAAGAATTAAAACCCTTCCTAGTGTGTTGCATATTCCAAGTTTGGCAAGAAATCTGATATCCGTGAGTAATATGAATAATGCAGGTGTGAATGTGGTATTCAATAAGGATAACTACAATATGGTTCATGGACCCTTTGTATTGGCAAGGGGAGTTCGTATAAGAACTTTATTTAGACTTAAGGCTAGCACTGTAAGTATTAATTGCAATAACTCTTCAGTTGTAGAGGAAAATAATATGGTAGAAATGGCTCCAAGTATTCATGTAGAGAAGAAAATGTTGTTGCTTCAACGCATGGGCAATATTGGTGAGAAAGGCCTTTGAACATTAAAAATGAAAGGTGTGGCTGACGAAATTTTTGATTTCCCATTAAATTTTGATTTTTGGGAGCATTGTATTTTTGGAAAACAAACTAAAGTCAAGTTTCCTAGTAGTGCTACAAGGTCTAAAGGAATTCTACATCTAGTTCACAGTGATGTGTTTGGACCTGTAAAAGTACCATTATTAGGTAAATCTATCTAGTTTGTTACATTTATAGATGACTTCTCAAGAAAGACCTAAGTATATTTTCTATGAAAAAAATATGATATTTTCAATAATTTTAAAGAGTTTAAGGCTATTGTAGAAAATCAAATGGAGAAAAATATAAAGGTTTTGAGAAATAATAATGGTCACGAGTATTGCTCTAATGAATTTTAGCAGTTTTGCAAGGACCATGGAATAGAAGGCAGAAAATAACTCCATATACTCTAAAACAAAATGGGGCTACATAATGGATGAACATGATGTTGATGGATAAGGATAGAAGCATGCTAAGTGGTGCAAGGTTAGAAAAGAAATTCTAGGTAAAAGTTGTGCTAACTGCTTGTTACCTCATCAATAGATCTCCTACCTTAACTTTGGTGGACAAGACTCCACAAAAAGTATGGACTGGTAAGAAACCCTCTCTCAATCATATAAGGGTTTTTGGTTGTGATGCTTATATGTATGTCCCAAAAGAGAAAAGGACTAAGCTAGACTATAAATATGAAAAATGCATATTTGTGGGTTACAGTACTAGTATTAAAGGATATAATTTGTGGAACCCATAAACACATAAGGTTGTTTATAGTCATAATATTATCTTTAGAGAAACAAAATAGGAAATGCAACCAACCAAAGAACCTAAAGTAGTTCAAGTAAAATTGGAACCGAAGAAAGAACTTGTGGAAGAATTTGATGCTATAGAAGAAGATGAACTACAAAGAGAATCTGAAGAGGAAAATCTAGAGGAGAAATATGAGTAAGTTGAAGATGTAGAACCTAAAACTCTAATTTTGAGGATATCATATTGAGTGAGAAGATTGCCAAACAAGTATAGCCCTTCAAATTTTTGTTCTACATTATCAGTTATTGATGAAGAATCCAAGACTGTAAAGCAGGCACTTTAGTCAAGTGATAATAAGTCTTGGAAAATGGCTATGGAGGAAGAAATTGAGTCCCTAGATAAAAATAAGACATGGGATTTGGTGAAATTACCCCATGGAATAAAACCTGTTGGTTGTAAATGGTTATTCAAGAAGTAGAATGTAGAAGGAAAGTTGGAGAAGTACAAGGCTCACCTGGTAGCAAAAGGATTTTCTCAGGTTGAGGGAATTGAATTTGGTGAGATTTTTTCTCCTATGGCTAAACTAACTTCAATTAGATTTTTGTTGGTTATTTCTATTGCTTTTGATCTTGAAATAGAACAGATGGATGTAAAGATAGCTTTTCTACATGGTGAACTTGATGAAGACATATATATACCACAACCATAATTCTTTAAGGTAAAAGGTAAGGAGGACCTGGTATGCAAGCTAAAAAAATCTCTTTATGACTTGAATCAATCTCCAATAATGTGGAACAAGAAATTTGATAGGTTTGTTTTGAGACTTGGGCTTGAAAAGATAAAGCAGATCTATGTGTATATTTCAAACAAGAAGGTGAAAATTTTCTTATCATTGTTTTGTATGTGGATGATATGCTATTAATCGGTAACAATAAGGAGATGATAAAGCTACTAGAATCTTAATTATCTTCTAAATTTAACATGAAGGATTTAGGTGCACAGAGGCTACAATGAGCACACAACGAGTGCACGATGGCAAACCCTAAGGTTGCGATGAGTGCACAATGATGAGCATGAAGGCTGCAATGAGGATGGACATGGGCATCAGGGCTTTCAAGATGATGTGGAGGTAGGTGAGGGTGAAGCCCACGTGGAATCAAAAAGCCAACAATGATGATAACACTTCTCTTTATGAATGGGGTGTAAACCCTAGGTGCAGTCAAGCAATGGAACAAAGAGATAAATTTGGGTAGAATATTCACAAAAGAGATGCAAACCCTAGGTGCAGTCAAGTGATAGAACAAAGTAATAAATTTGGGTCAGTATTCACAAAAGAGATGCAAACCCTAGGTGCATTCAAGAGGGTTGTTCGCAAACTATCTCTTCAGTCTGTGAGAAAGCCTCTTTGGTCAGAAGAAATATTTCTCAAGGATATTTGGATTCACAGGTGGATGAACCCATGCCCTCTATCAAGATTTTAGACGATAAATTTGGATTGGATCTTATTGATCATGAAGCCCAAAAAATATTTTCAAACTCAAAGGCAAAATACCAGGCCTAGAGGAGATCAAAGGATACATTAAATATTGGTGGAGTTCAAATTTTCAAGTAACTTTCCTACCCAAAAAATTCTTTTATGTTTCCTTTTATGATTTAGAGGATAAAGATAGGGTAATGGATTATAGATATAATTGGTTTTTTGAACAAAGGGGTGTCTATATAATACCTTGGACTCCTAATTTCAACCCCTTTACAAAAGAAGTTAATTGCTTCCCAATATGGGTGAATATTTATGCTCTCCCTGTGGAGTTTTGGGGAGAGAAGATATTCACCAAAATCGATAATACCATTGGTTCATTCTAGTATTTGGATACCCAAGATGAGGAAAAATTTTCCAATAAAATTAATATGAGTAAAGCAATATTGGTTGTTTGGATGGATGTTTCAATTCCTGGGCCTCAATCTATTACTATCTCCTCAAGCAAATGGGAATGGCTTCAAAATATTGAATATGAAAACTTCTCCCTAAGATGTTATGGTTGTCAACAATATGACCACTTGAAGAAGATATGCTCAAAAATTTGAAAAGAAGCTCATCCTCTAGATGCAGTAATTGTCCAACAGGAATCATGTGAAACAAAATACTCCACCCCAAAAGGAGAATTTGAATCAGATCATTGATAAAATCCAAATGGTTACAAAATAATAAGCTCATCCTCCAGATGCACCTATTGTACAATAAAAATCATGTGAGCAACAAAACACTCAACCCCAAAAGGAGAATTTAAATCAGATCATTAAGAAAATCCAAATGGTTACTAAAGACCATCCAGACAATTCCATAAAAAATATTAGCACCTCAAATGGTATACTCAAAGCTTTTTTTTTTTTGATAAATTAAATGTAAATTTAAAAGGTTTTTTATCAAGGGACCCAAAACCTGATTACAACAACAACAAAGATCGCTGAAAAACCTTAAGGATACAACAAAAATCCTTCCTTGAAGGATGCAAACTACATAAATCCTAAAAACTACCCACACAACAAGTGGGACCAACACATACAAGGAAAATAAGAAAGGGCCAACCTGCCCAAAACCGTCTATGCAAAGCACAACACAAGAGAAAAAATTTCAAACTAAAATAGGGCCATCCCACCCAGGGCATCCTTATGACATGAAGGATGGAGAAGAGGATTAGGGCCATCCTACCCAAACAAAATGTGCAAATAAAAATTAAAGCAGGGTTGACCCACCCAGAATTATTTGAAAAATAAAACACGAGATACAAAAGCACTTAAAGCGGGAAAAAACAAAACAATCCTGCCTAAAGGATGGAACGATTGAAATAGGGCCATCCCGCCCTCCACTAAAATTTAAAATTTAAATTCAAAATAAATCATTCCCACCAAGGACATCCTGGGATGCAGTAGAAGGATGCAGACCAGGAAGCAACAACAAGGATGTAGTAGCACGGTCCAAAAACCAGCAAAAACCTAGAGAAGTCACAACGCCAGGCCAGGAAATCTCGATGCAGTAAGGATAACTACCCAGAATCCAAACGAGATAGAGAGAAAATTAGTGCAAAACCATGAGCCATGGAAAAGAGGTAGGGAGGTCCTATAAAACCTCAATAGAAGGAGCCATGAAGCATGAGCTACCAGCAATAAGCGTAGGCCCCCCATCAAGACCAAAAAAGTAGCAAGAACTCCAAAGCAACCTCCAACACCACCAACGAGTAGCTTCAAGGATCTAAAATAGAATGACCAGCAGGAAAACAATAGCAATCAGCATAGAGGCCTATCCCCAAGCCACAAAAAATTCTAAGAATCCACCACCAAGCCTACATTCAAAAACCCAAAGAGCAGAACCACATGAATAAGCATGAGATCCCATCCTAAGCAAAAAAGAAACTGTGAAGAGTTGCTCATGAAGCCAAACTCCTAAGCCATGATGCACTGTACCAAAAGAACCTCTAATCCTCAGCTCTAAATAGGACCCTACAAGAAAATGGGATAGAGAAGCAAGCTCCAAGGAAAAGGAATCCTAAAGGAACTCAGGACTCCCAAGGGAAGACCCAAGAAAAACCTAGGGATGTCCCAAAAACCCTAGGGACATCCCAGTTCATAGGCACCAAAAGAAAACCCTACCAAAAGGTATGGAAAGGGGCAAAAAAATGGGTAAGTGACCTCCCACCCCAAGGAGATTGTCTTCAGTACCAACCAGCAAAGTAGGAAGGGCAAAAGGAATGCCAGGGAACTGGGATAGAACCCAATGATATCCCAAAAAACTCTAGGGACATCCCAGATCATAGGCACTATAAAAAAACCCCACCAAAATATATGGAAAGGGGAAGACAAATGGGTAAGTGACCTCCCACCTGAAGGAGATCGTCTGCATCACCAATTCAAAGCTAATTTTGAAACAACTAATGATAGTGAGTTTTTTAAAAGTGAAGATCCTACAAAATGTGGCACAACTAGATATTACCTCAAGAGCTTGAAGTGCCAAAATGCATTCTCATATCTTGCCACTCTATAGGAAGAAGAATCTCTACTATAGAAGAAAAATAATCAAAATGATTTTCTCTTTGATGGATGACTATTATGTTTGTTTTTCTTCTATCTGCTGGAGTTATGTGTCGTGTAAGGTTTGTTCTTATTGTTAGTTCCTTTAAAAAAATTGATTATGGAACCTTAGCAATTTGAGGAAGATGGAAAATATCTTTGATAGAAAAGCAAATATAAGTATGTTTTAATTAATTTATTAGAAATGTAATGAGAGCAATGTATCATTTTGTTTTTTTAATGGGAGTGGCCCCCAATAGAATCCACAAAAAGCTTATTAAAAAAAAACATGAAGGATTTAGGTGCTACAAAATTTATTTTGGGTACGGAAATAATAAGGGATCATGCAAATAGAAAGTTGTGGTTAAATCAAAGGAAATATGTTGATTTGATACTATAGAAATTTAGGATGCATAATTGTATACCAGTAAGTACTCCATACCCTATTGGTCAAAAGTTATGTGTTGAACAATATACTAAAACAAATGAGGAAACTAGATAAATGCATCATGTTCCTTATGCTAGCGCTATTGGTAGTATCATATATGCAATGTTTTGTACTAGACATAATATTGTAAATGTAGTGGGAGTAGTTAGTAGATACATATCCAATCTAGGAAAGGAACATTGGACTGTTGTGAATAGGATCTTCAGATATTTACGTGGAACTTCAGATTATGCTATCTGTTACCAAGGAAAATATGGATATAGTAATATTATAAATCTACAAGTTTTTTTGGATGCTAATTGGGATGGAGATATTGACAAGAGAAGATCCACAAGTGCTTATATGTTTAGACTATTTGGAGGGGCAGTAAGTTGGATGAGTAAAAAGTAATTAATGGTTGCTTTATCCACAACATAGGCAAAGTACATTGCAACAACTCATACTTGTAAAGAATTAGTGTGGTTACAGAGGTTGTGTTCAATAGTTGGTCTTAAGTAGAAGGTTATGATAATTTATAGTGATAGTCAGAGTGTAATATTTTTGGCCAACAATCCTCATTTTCATGATCGATCAAAACATATTGATATCAAGTACCATTTTGTGAGAGAGATGGTTGAAGAGAATCAGGTGATGTTGGAGAAATTTGATACAAATAGTAATGTTGTTGTTTCATTAATGAAGGTTGTACCTACTAAAAAAAAATTGGTGTACCTCAAAATTTTACCTCAGGGATATCCTTACCCTCCCTAGTTTTTCTAGAATCATAAAGAAAAACTATTCCTGGGTTAAAGAGGTAGGTCAACCAGAGCCTATAACACTAATTAGACTTAGACATTTCTTGCAACGTGACACATTATTTAGGATACAAGAACAATCTCCAATAGACCCAAGAATCAAATTGATTGTGGGAGCTTACTATTAAGGTCCATTTTCATGCAAGCACATATATGGACCTTGAAGCTTGAGAACTCATTCCATTTATTTTTACACCAAGCAACTCTACTACGTATACCTATAATGTCCTTCAAATAAGGTTTAAAGGAAAGATTTAAGCAGGGAAATTCCACCCATAAGGGATATTTTTCCCTTGAAGGAACTTAAGGACGAAAGTCAAACACTGAGGCCTATAAATTGCAAACCTAACCACATATCATCTATATTCTAAACTTAAAAACCACCTGAGTAACTTTCTTCAAGCTAAACTTACATGCTATACATTATGGCTTTTTAAGCCTTAATACTAACATAAAACGCATAGGATAAATTCCACAGAATTAAATATAATATAGCCACAATATAGTAAGATCAATATAATGATGTAATTAGAATAATATGAGCAAATTAATATGTAAATAAATACAATTAATAAACAACAATATGAATATAATAGCCTGAATCATCCATGTACAGATCATGTAGCACAACTTGCAATATTAATTGCTCAAAATATATGTAGTCTTTATTACTCCTCTTTCAACACTTGATACTTGGATATTACACTTGATACAATACTTAATGTGATACTTGATACAAATCTTGATGTGATACTTGATGTGACACCTGATACTTCTCTATGGAGTAATATATAGCCATAGTAGAATGACTCTTTGGATAATTGACTATTCCTTTCCATAAGCCAAGTCTCACGACTCTTGGCTTCTCTACTTGACACTTGCATACACATAAATCTATCTTGTATGCACACCTAGATGTGACTCTTAACTTTGAACACTCTAATCAAAAGTCACTTATGCACATCTTTACATTACATAGAAGACACTTGTGCACATAAAATCTCATTACACTTGCAAACTCAGTAACATGACACTTGTGCAATTCCACTTACATAACACTTATGCATTTCCTACACATTATGACATTACATAAAATATTATTCACACTCTAAACTAAGACTCGATCCTAATATAATATTTACAAGATGTACCATGAAGGTACCATGGGGGTATATTAACATGTACCAAATAATATAATATACTCCAACACCCCCTGCATTACATTATTTGGTTATTGAAGACTCCAATCTTCAATCATAGTCTTTGTCTTGATATTCAATCTATAAGTGACCCATGTGATATAATTTCCTTGTAAGACAAATTTAGACCATGCTTGATCCACTTTCCTTCTCATTGTTTTCTGAATGGTTTCTCTTCCTGTATTTCATACATTGCACACTTGAATCCATTATAAGAAGATGCTTCCAAAATGAGTATTTGAAAAAGATAATCTAATATAAAAATTAATGCTCTTTCAAATACTCTACAATACTTCTCCTTGTAGTAACATGTTGAGTGGTGTTTTCACCCAATTGTGAAAGCACACTCTCCGGTAGGATCTGAGTCCCAAAATCCTCTGCTTGCAAAGAAAGTAATTTCTCTAAGGTTCCTCTTATGTTGATTCTAAAACACCAATGACGTTGCTCAATGTAAATGCAGGGAATACCTTAGGGTTGCAAGTGGATGTTAACAAGGGGCACTGTAGTTCACTTTAATTTGGATTTGCAATGGACTCTGAGCTTTGATGGGTTTTCAATTATTTATTTAAATGACTGTAATTAAAATACAGAAAATAAATACGGGTTTAAAAATAAAATAAATGCAAATGAATATGCAACTAAGCTACGTCCAGAGTACTACCATCTTGATTGATAAAACCGAAGACAATGAGGTTTTTGCATGCAACCCAACCTACTGAACCCGCAAATTCACACAATTCAGATAAGCCAGGTGCGGGTTTCTAGGGTTTCTCATCGTAGTTTCAGATTTAGGCATTCGCATGAAGCAACCAAGAACACTTGCATTCAACTTCACCTATAAGCCTAGAAATCTGAAAGGGAAAGATAACACATTGAATCATGCATGCAAAAATGACTCCTTCTTTCTCATCAATGAAATGCCAACTCTCCGTATTTCTGCATTAAAATGATGTATCAATTACAATTACAGAATGTTCCAGGTTTTACAAATCCAGAACAAATGAAGGAAATTGCCCAAGTGCAGGCCTAGAATGGCATGAAGCCCTTGTCTCTGCAACTCTGCAAGCAACAATTTCCAACCCTCGTATCAATCCGTGCTTCAGATTTTATACTAACTGGAAACGTCTCTTCGGTTCTCCCTGTGTCGCTTCGTTTCACCTTCCAGCATGTGACCTTTCAAATTCTTGCCTTTTCGATGCTTTTGTTCCATGTTCGATTCTGAAACGTTCAAAATCTGCCGCTGCATGTAACGCCTCTGTAGCTCCGACACCTGTACACCACGTGTCTCACGCCTTCTGTGCCTTCTGTAACGTCTTCCTGTGAAAATCATGACAAAAATAGCATGCAGCCTGTTCACCTTCCCGACCGCAAAAATGCGACATGTCACGAAATCGCGACGTTTCACTCTTTCTCCTCCAATGCGACATGTCGCGATATCGTGACGTTTGGCCTCTTTCACTCGAAATCGTGACACTTTTTCGTTTCGTACCTTCTCGTTGTACTTGTCGCGAAATCGTTACGCCTTTTTGTTTCGTCTTCGCATGCTGTCGCGATTTCGTGACCATTTTCTTCGGCCTTCTCGTCGCAATTTGTCGCGATTTTGCGACCATTTTCTCTTCATACATTTGCCAATTTTTGTCGATTCTCGCTCCTCTGATTTCGCGACCTTTTTTACCTTCCTGCTTTTTGTCGTGAAATCGCTACCATTTTTGTTCTTCGTACGCCTTTGGTGTTGAGTCGAGTCGAAAGGACATGTCAGGATATCGCGACGATTTCTCGTTTCATGCCTTCCCCAATTTCATGATTTCGTGAATTTTTCACTCGGACTCTTTGTGTCGTGATATCACTACGCCTTTCCATTTGCCTTTCTCTCTCCTCTGGGCCGCGACGGAGCAACATGTCACGATTTCGTGACACTTTTTCATTCTGGCAGCGACGGAGCGACATGTCGCGATATCGCGACGTTTTTCTATTTTCGCGACGATGGCGCGACAGGTCGCGATTTTGCGACATGTCGCGATTTCGTGACACTTTCAACACTTATGCATTTTTTTCTCTTTTCTTCATTTTTAGTATCTGGGTCACTAAGATTTCTTCTGCAATCCTGCAAAAAAGGTGGGTCCCCAATTTTGGGGTGTGTTGTGGATCAGCCACAACAAATGGCGACTCTGCTGTCAAATGCTCTTGAGCATTTTTAGTAAGAACCCAACCTGAAACATATCGCAAACTCGAAAACATGTGTTAGCACATAAGCAATATAACAAATGCCCAAAGATCAAAAGTACATGAATCATCAGAATCATCAAGTATTAGCTCAGTGTGTGCAATGAATTTCTTTCCCTATCGTTTGAAATTGATCCACACTCCATTATCAGTTTTGCATGAATGCATATGTGAGATGGTGAATGATTTGTGTACCCTAATGAATGTGCTAGGAGATTTTGCTTTCATAAAAAGGCATGGTCATTCTTCTGGTATTATGTACAAGCATTCAAGATTGCCAAACCCTCTTAGGATCCACTAATTAATTACCTTATTGTATCCCAAAGTTGGTTATGAGTCCCTACTATCTTGAACCCATGTGCAAGTGAATGTGAAATCAGAACTTTGGGGAATCAGACTCCCAACCAACCGAGATGAGAGTTTAACCCTATCCTTACTATTCTGATTTAAAGTTCATTACCTCACTTTGAGCAAAATAATTAAACCAATTATGGAAGAAATGGTCATGCTAGTCTAACCCTCTAGACAATCGGTGGTCTTGTTTTTTAGACAAGACATGATGCCATGCATGGGCATATCTAACCCCACAATCCAAAACTTATCTTCATTTCTTTGGACCTTGGGGATGACTACCCATCCTTTGCAGAGGACAAGTAGTACAATCCTTACAATCCAATATAAATATGAGATGGGAAAAATTTATTTTTTACTTCTTGGACCTTTGGGATGACTACCCATCCTTGCTAGGGACATGTAGTACGATCCTTCCAATCCAAAATTTAGATGTAGATGAAAATATTAATTTTGTTGTTTAGACCTTGGGGATGACTACCCATCCTTTGCAGAGGACAAATAGTACGATCCTTACAATCCAAGATTTATTGTGAAATGAGACATAAGAGCTTTGGGGAATTGGATCCTCAACCTAAGCGAGATGAGAATTTATGCCCTATCCTTACTACTCCATGTAGGTCAAATCAAAGCTTTGGGGAATTGGATCCTCAACCTAAGTTCGATGAGGATTTAACCCTATCCTTACTACTCTGATTTTAGGCTTTAAGCTCTATGGAAGTGGTCAAAACCACTGTTTTAAGGATCATGTTGCATAATAGGATAGACATGAAAAACCTCTTTCGCCCAACCTTTTCTTCCAAGTTAGGTCATGATCATTTTGCTCAAGATCCTTTTTAATGTATGAGACGTGCTTGGTTCTAGATATCTCAAGACTCAGTTCCCAACCTTAGGATGCCTCTTACATTTATGTTATAACACAACCCTAAGAGGGATTGACATACTTAAATGATATGTACCTAAGATGCATATGCAACTAAGATGAAATGTATGTAAAGTGAGATGGAACATGAATGCATTATCTCTTGAATTGCAAATGAAAATGATTTGTCATGCAAAACTGACTCTTTCATGCATCACAAAATCAAACAATATAACTTAAGATGCTTGTGGTACTTGTGGAGCTTTTACAGGATAATTCCAATATTTCATATTCTCCTAACCTTAAGCATAAGTTGACATCTCATTTTTTTATTATTATTATTATTTTTTATTTTATTATTATTATTATTATTATTATTATTATTATTTTTATCAGAATAAACAAAACATGTCAATTGAAATCAAATCCACAACCAAAATCCTAGCTAAACTAACAATCCTAAACAATAAAAACAAAAACTGAAAACTCCCACCAAAACCGAAAGAATAATATCAAAAATCTCACAACCTAAGGGCTAAAATAATGCTTTAAAATCTGCCCATTAACCGGTAGCATAAAATCTCTCCCTTCTAAAGTTTTTAGCCTGAAGGTATTCTTCCCAAGAATCTCTGAAATCTGATATGGGCCTAACCAAAGACAATCAAACTTTTGATGATTCCCTTTTTCCTCATGTCTTTTGTCCCATAGTAATACCAAATCTGAAATTCTGAATGATTTAACTTTGGCCCTTCCGTCAAACCATCTTTTGATAACTTCCTGGTGTTTATTCATGTGATTCATGGCCTCTTCTCTCTTTTCATCAAGGTGCAACAAATGACTTGACCTGGCTTCAACTTGATCATCTGTCCCCAAGTACTCTTGTATGAAATGTAAGGTCTGCAACTTCAAATTTGCAGGAAATATTGGGTCTTGCCCATAGACCAAATGATAGGGAGTATTCCCTATGGACTCTTTCACTCTGGTCCTATCTGCCCAAAGGGCAAACTTCAATTGGTTGTGCCAGTCCCGAGGGTTCTTTTCCAGCAACTTCTTAATGGTATTCAACAAATTCTTATTTGAAGATTCGGCCAACCCATTTCCTTGAGGATAATAATTGGATGCAAACTTTAAGCTCACTTTGTTATCATATGCCCAATCTGCAAATTGCGTAGAAATAAACGCTTTACCATTGTCACTGACAATAGAATTGGGCATTCCAAATCTTGTTATAATATGGTCCTCAAGGAATTTAATTACAACGTCTGTGGTGGCATGTTTAGTAGGAATCGCTTCTGTCCACCTTGTACAGTAGTCTGTAGCTGTCAATATGAATTTATGAGAATCAGAAGAATTTGGGTTAATAACCCCAATGAAATCTAGTCCCCACTGTGCAAATGGTCTCATTTCAACTACAGGTTGTAACGGCATGGCTGCATTTCTTTCTCTACTGGCAGCCACTTGACAGATATGACAAGATCGTACATGGGCATGTGCATCTTTGAAAATATGGGGCCAGTAGTATCCTGCTCTCAGGATTTGATGTGCTGTAGCGTTGGCCGCACCGTGACCAGTTCCATGTTTCCCGTGAAATTCCTGCAACACCCTGGCGGCTTCTTCTTTGTTCAAGCACCTCAGGTAGATACCTTCATGATTCTTCCTGTAAAGCACACCAGATTTCATCAGATAATTGATAGACTTAAGCCTTAAAGCTCTTCTCTGTGTTGAATTCAGATTAGAAGGACACTTACCAATCAATAAAAATTGCACAATATCAACATACCAGTCATCCTTAGCAATGTATTCTGTATTCGAGCATTGGCCTGTTATTTGCGGATTATTTTCTGCGATCGCCTTCGCCAGTCCCTGTCCTCGAACTAGTTTCATAGGTTGGATTTCGAGATCAAATTCTTGGATGGTGGAAATCCATTTCCCTCTTTTCTCACCTAGTTCATTTTGTAAAAACATGGTCTTGACAAGTGAGTCGGGCACGATAGCAATAACTCTGCTGTGTACAATGTAGTGCCTAAATTTTTTCACCGTTTTAAAAAGTGCGTACATTTGCTTATCAAGGATCGAATACCTTAATTGAGCATCTTTCAGGGGGCACTTAAAAATGCTATGGGTTTTTCGGCACTATCCTCGCCTTTTTGGGTTAAGACACTCGCGAAGGAGTGTTCTGATGCAAAAGCATAAATATAGAAAGGCTTGGAGTAGTCTGGACTTATAAGGACAGGGGCTCGGAAATGGCATCTTTGATGTTCTGGAAGGCCACTCTACTTTCCTCGTTCCATTTTACATCCACATCTTTCTTGAGCATCTTGTTCAGAGGTTTGGCTATCTCAGCAAAGCTAGAGATAAACTTCCTCACAAAATTAACCTGCCCAAAGAAAGATCTCAATTCTTTTTACTACTCGGGAGAGGTAGGTTTTGGATAGCTTGTATCCTTTCCGGGTCGATGGATATGCCCTCTTTTGAAATAATGTGACCCAGCAATTTTCCTTCGTTACTCCGAAAATGCACTTTTTGGGATTTAAGGAAATTCCATGTTCTCTGCATCTTTGAAGCACTTTCTTTAAATCTTTGACATGGTCCTCTCTCTTCTTCGAGAAAACTGGGATATCATCCACATACACGATGATGCATTTGCCTATGAGCCCCTTGAATGCATAATCCATGGCACGTTGAAAAGTTGCACCAGCATTTAACAGTCCGAACGACATTCTCTTATATGCAAATGTCCCCCACTTGGTAGTGAAGGCTGTTTTCATCCTGTCATCTGGATGTATAAGAATCTGGTTGTACCCAGAATACCCATCGAGAAAGGACATCATTTCAGATCCATTTACCATTTGTAGAATTTCATCGATTGATGGCAGTGGATAATTATCTTTTTGAGAGGCTTTATTAAGATTTCGAAAATCTATGCACGACCTAATCTCTCCACTCTTTTTCTCATCTGGAACGAGGTTAGCCACCCGGGTTGAGTGCCTAACAGGAAAAATGATTTTCGCTTCCAATAATATTTTAACCTCCTTTTCGATCAAAGGCTCCAATAGCGGGTTAACAACTCGTTGTCTTTGCCTAAAAGGCTTGGAGTCTGGCTTCAAAGGGATGGTATGTGTGATAATGTTTTGGTTGTATGTCTTCAGCTCATTGTAGTTCCAAGCAATACAATCTATGTAATGCTTCAATGCCTGCATTATATTGCTCCTTTCTTCATCTGTACATGCCTTTGCTATGTACACCTCCTTTGGATTGTCTGCACTCCCTAGATTAATTGAATCACATGCATCTTTAGGGAGTGGGACTCTTTTTCCTTTCTTGGTCTTGCATCCCATGTCGAACATCTTTTCCAATGAAACCACGTCTTTAGGAATTTTGTTGGATTGATACGCGGTTTCAATTTCATCTTCTGTTTCATCCTGCCACCTTTGCTCCTCATCAATCACCTGATTTTCAAAAATACCCGAGTTCGTGACAAATTTGAAAATATGTCTGTCACTTTCAAAAACCTGGAAATTCTTTACATTATCGGGTATTGATGGACAAGGAACCAGTTCAATAGAAAACTTTTTACATCTTTTTATATCAACCGGGTTTAACATGCCCGCGACGACTGCAAGAGAGTCTGCTATTCGATTTCCTTTCCTAGAAATAAGGGCTATATTGAATGCGTCGAATTCCTCAATGAGGTCCATAACCCTAGTTCTATAAAGGCTCAGTCTTCTGTCGTGGCATGTATATTGTCCTTTGATTTGCTTGACTACCAACTCAGAATCTCCCAAAACCTTCAAGCATTTAACATGTTTGCTCAATGCTAGACGTAAACCAAAGATCAATGCTTCGTATTCTGCCACATTGTTCGTGCAAGGAAATTGCAATCTGTAAGCAGCTAATAATGGTTTACCTCCGGGGCCAATGAGCTCGACTCCAGCTCCTGCTCCCTGTCTAGATTTTGATCCATCGAACCTGAGCAACCACGTGTAATCATTTTCATCAGAAGAGCTACCATGACATGCCTCCTCTTTAGGTTCTTCAGCTGCTTCCTCAACATCAAGTGCATAAACTCCTAGTTCTGGCTCAGAAAATTGAACTTCATTCGGCTTGTTAAAATCTGTTATAATCTCCTTAAGCCTCGGTTCATTTTCCACTCTGATTTGGTTTGCAATTCCCTTCCATGGTAGCCACATATGTGAGCAGTCTGTTGAAAAATAGCCATTTAGAGTTTTCATCCAATCCCTCGCAAGCAACATTCCATACCTACTTGGGATATTAACCACCAGAATGTCCACAACCTGCTGAACCCTGGGTTCAGAATTCAATTGAATCTTGACATCATATAGAGTCCCCACTACATTTACCTCTGATCTGTCCAGTTGCAGGACTGTACATTTGGATGAAACAGGTTGCAGACCTAGCATTTTACATATTTCTGTAGGCATGAGGTTGCTCGTGGCACCTGTGTCCACCAAACAGTTATGCAAATTCTTACCCGCAATTCTCAGAGTCAGCAAGAATGGCGGGACATCCCTTCTCTCCTTTCGCAAAATGAGATGGGATTCAACTCCTTTTCCTTTCCACGTTTGATCAGGTGAGTTCAAAGCTTTTATCAATGCCTCCTTTTGGCCCGGCAATCTAGCTGCGTCCAAGAACGAAAGGCTAGATTTGGACTTCTTTAGATCCTCCACTATGTCATAGTTTGGCTTTTCGAATTTGATTGTCTTCTGCACATCATTAGACATTTCTCTTCTGAGTGGAGGGGGAGGATTATTATTTGCCTTAGTATCGGGAGGAAGAATAGAGTTGTTTGGAGGTGTTGATGAGGTTTTAGGGGTTTTAGATTTACTTCTCAAATGGTATCCATGATTCCCCTTCCTAAAATCTCGAAAAGCTTGCACCTCCTGTTCCAAAATTTCGTCTTCTTCTTCCTCACTCTCACCTTCTTGATGATATACAGTTTCCATCACCATAATATTATCATCTTGATGTTGTGATGGACCCTCATTTGATACCAGTTCCAAATCATCAACTTGTGCCTGAAGACAATGAGTGTATCTAGCGATCTCAGGACAATTTCTCTCATTGTGTTCTTTTGTGTTGTGCAACCTGCACCCCCTTTCCCACGCCAAATCTGAAAGATTCAAAAGGGAATTGGATTGACTAGGTCCTGTAGAAGTATCTAGTTGATTAGCAATGGGAGCGGGAACTCCCCCATTGTTTGGCTTGGTGTTCCAGTGCCTCCCTCTATTGTTAAAATTTTGATTTGGGTGAGGGGCATGGGACTCATACTTCTGCTGTTGAACCCTGTCATTGCTCAGTTTATGAACTAATTTCTTGAGCTCTTCGACTTCTGAATAAATCTCCTTCGATGGAATCATATTGTTGTTAACCCCCGTTGGATTCGCATAATTGATGGGGTCTTGATTCAAAACTTGGGTCGGGTGCTGAGGAATTTGATTCCCGTATGGATTGACACTTTGAATCGGGGTTGGATTTGGAAAAGGAACTATGGCTTGAGGATTGACTTGGCTAGTTCCTTGCATAGTTGATTGACTGTTCTGCAAAAATGCAAGGACAGGTGGAATGGATGTGATTGGTTGGATTGGAATGGGTGCATATGCCGGTGCTGGTGGATACGGCTGCTGATATGGGAAGGCATTCATGCTTGGCATTTGTGGTGCCATGAGCTGATTTGCCAAGGGAGCTTGACCATATGGAGCATACTGTCCCATCACAGGCATCTGGGTAAACCCGTAGCCTTGTGGTGTCATTTGCTGCTCGATAGTCATGGCTTCGTTATAGGCTAAAGCCAGCGTGGTGACTTGAGGATTACGTCTCGCAAACATGGCTGTCATGGGGTCCAATGCCCCAAAATATATCTACAAAGCCACTACGGGATCGATGGCAAAATGCCTAATTGCTCTATTATAGCACTTTTGGAATCTCTGATTAAACATTCTGATCGGTTCCCCTTGGCCCCTTTTGCATGTAATAAACTGATTGTAAATAGTTGCGGGATCCAAGGGTGACCTAAATTGATTAACAAAGGCATTTTCCATTTGTGTCCAAGAAGTAATTGAACCAGTAGGCAAGCATATATACCATTCATATGCTATTGGATCTAAGCTCATGGGGAAAAGTCTGCAGGCCACATCTTCATATTGAACTTGCAGCCTAATTAAAACATCCCTATAGGCTTGGATATGTTCTTCTGCTGTTCTTAGGCCATCTGGTTTGTATTTAGGCAGAAATATTTCAATGTTCTTGGGGATTTCATGGATATCCCCAGCAATGTTCAAAGGAGTATTATTAGCTCCATACCAAGGAGCTGCTGGAGCTTGAGCCATTTGACTCAAAATCGATGAAGACAAACCTACAATAGCAGTAGAGATATTACTGACTATAGGCACACTAGTGGCAACTGATATTACGGGCGTAAATCCACTCGATGTTCCTGGAGAAAATAGGTCTTTCGTGACTGGTGAACTTACGACTTGCTTGGCTTTACTCTTGGGAGTACCAGTAAGGTCATGAAAAATGGTTTCCCCGGTTGTTTGGGACCTGGTTGCAATACGACGCGGTGGGTCCAGCCTGACTGATGAAACCCTCGATTATTTCAGCGAAAACCTGCAACAAAAGAAAGCAAAAGCTGCAGTTTAGCCGTTTGTGAGCTTTAAGAAAATATTTCAAAATTAAATTAAACGATATTATTCATGTATGAAAACCAAAATAAAGTAAACCGATTCGGGCCCTCCTTCTAGCGCCAATCTGTTGAGTGGTGTTTTCACCCAATTGTGAAAGCACACTCTCCGGTAGGATCTGAGTCCCAAAATCCTCTGCTTGCAAAGAAAGTAATTTCTCCAAGGTTCCTCTTATGTTGATTCTAAAACACCAATGATGCTGCTCACTGTAAATGCAGGGAATACCTTAGGGTTGCAAGTGGATGTTAACAAGGGGCACTGTAGTTCACTTTAATTTGGATTTGCAATGGACTCTGAGCTTTGATGGGTTTTCAATTATTTATTTAAATGACTGTAATTAAAATACAGAAAATAAATACGGGTTTAAAAATAAAAATAAATGCAAATGAATATGCAACTAAGCTACGTCCAGAGTACTACCATCTTGATTGATAAAACCGAAGACAATGAGGTTTCTGCATGCAACCCAACCTATTGAACCTGCAAATTCGCACAATTCAGATAAGCCAGGTGCGGGTTTCTAGGGTTTCTATTGTAGTTTCAGATTTAGGCATTCGCATGAAGCAACCAAGAACACTTGCATTCAACTTCACCTATAAGCCTAGAAATCTGAAAGGGAAAGATAACACATTGAATCATGCATGCAAAAATGACTCCTTCTTTCTCATCAATGAAATGCCAACTCTCTGTATTTCTGCATTAAAATGATGTATCAATTACAATTACAGAATGTTCCAGGTTTTACAAATCCAGAACAAATGAAGGAAATTGCCCAAGTGCAAGCCCAGAATGGCATGAAGCCCTTGTCTCTGCAACTCTGCAAGCAGCAATTTCCAACCCTCGTATCAATCCGTGCTTCAGATTTTATACTAACTGAAACGTCTCTTCGGTTCTCCCTGTGTCGCTTCGTTTCACCTTCCAGCATGTGACCTTTCAAATTCTTGCCTTTTCGATGCTTTTGTTCCATGTTCGATTCTGAAACGTTCAAAATCTGCCATTGCATGTAACGCCTCTGTAGCTCCGACATCTGTACACCACGTGTCTCACGCCTTCTACACCTTCTGTAACGTCTTCCTATGAAAATCGTGACAAAAACAGCATGCAGCCCGTTCACCTTCCTGGCCGCAAAAATGCGACATGTCGCGATATCGCGACATTTTCGACCAACAACATCGTTTCTCCTCCTGCACAGTGAAAATGAGACATGTCGCGATATCACGACGTTTTTCTGCTTCGGGCCATCTCCTCACCACCTGTCACGAAATCGTGACACTTTTCCGTTCCGTACCCTCTCGCTGTTACTTGTCGCGAAATCGTGACGCCTTTTCGTTTCGAGCTGTAATGTTGCCTGTTGTCACGATTTCGCGACCATTTCGTGCTTCATGTCCTCCTGTCGATTCTGTCGCGATTTCGCTACCATTTTACTCTTCCGTACATTTGCCAATTTTTTGTCACGAAATCGCTACGCTACCTCTGTCCGTACTACTTCCTTCGAGCCGCGAAACTACCTGTCACGATTTCGCTACGTCTTTCTTGCTCGCACTACCTTCCTGCTTTCTGTCGCGAAATCGCTACCATTTTTGTTCCGTACACCTTTGGCTGCTTGGAGTCGCGAAAATGCGACATGTCGCGATATCGCGACGATTTCTCGTTTCATGCCTTCCCCTCCAATCGTCGCGATTTCGTGACGTTTTTCACTCGGCACCTCTTTGCTCAATTTTGTCGCGATATCGCGACGTTTCTCTTCTCCGTACGCCATGCTATTTTCCTATCGTGAAATCGCGACCATTTTCTATTCCGTACACCTTTGCACCCTATCGCGAAATCGCGACGTTTCTCTCGCTTCGGTGTGCTTTGTAGCTTTCTGTCACGATATCGTGGCGCTTTTCTCGCTTGGCACCTTCTTCCTGCTTCCTGTCACGAAATCGCTACCGTTTTCATTTCGTACACCTTTCAACACGTCACGAAATCGCGACACTTCTCATTTCCAAGCAGTGGTAGCTCCATACGTCGCGAAATCGCGACGATTTTCATTCTTGCCTTTCTCTCTCCTGCCTGGGCCGCGACGGAGCAACATGTCACGATTTCGCGACACCTTTTCATTCTGGCAGCGACGGAGCGACATGTCGCGATATCGCGACGTTTTTCTGTTTTCCGGCAGCGATGGCGCGACAGGTCACGATTTTGCGACATGTCGCGATTTCGCGACACTTTCAACACTTAGGCATTTTTTTCTCTTTTCTTCATTTTTAGCATCTGGGTCACCGAGATTTCGTCCGCAAGCCTGCAAAAAAGGTGGGTCCCCAATTTTGGGGTGTGTTGTGGATTAGCCACAACATAACAGAAAATAGATGAATGTGATTTTCTTCCACAATATTTACATGGATGAAGACTCCAACAATTTGCTTTTTCATGACCAATTTTATTGCAATAGATACATCTTGAAGGTATTTTTATTGCTTTATTCATCCTTCTTAGAGTTTCAAGTTCATATATCTTCTTGGTAAAATAGCATAACCATTTATGTGCAACCAGAGCTATTCTATCCTTATTTTCCATATAGATAAGTTGTAGATGATGAAAGTCTTCAATATTTTTAGTAGTTTTTGTTTTGAGATTGATGAACTACTAGAATAAGGTTTTGTGGTAACAAGATCCAATGGTGTGTCCTCTTGACTATTTTGTAATCTTGTTGATTTCTCCTCACTATCAAAGTCATCTATCATTCTTTGAAAATAGTATTTTAGTTTATTTGCTATATCTTCATTATTGAATGCATTTTTAATAATTTCTTCCATGATATGCAAACAATGTTAAGAATATATTTCCTTTGATGTAGGCTACCTTATAACTCCCTAGGTTTAAATAATTTAAAGTTTCTAAATTAAATCCTATGAAGTAGTAATCCTTATGTCTCCCTAGATTTTAGAAACTAAAAATGAATTTTGCAAATTTTGTTTTCCTAAGTTTGATGTAGAAATTATTTTTTCTCCCAAATAACTAAATTTGCAAATATTTTATTTTTCAAAAAACTATTAAATTAAATAAATTTTAATTTTAGAAATTTATCTAACAAATAAAAAAACTATTGAAAAAACCTTATAACTCCAACTTTATAAAAATAAATCAAACTTCAAAAATAACTTTAATTTATCAAAAAACTAAATTACTCTAAACAAACCTTATCACTCCAAATAAACTTTAATTCAATAATATTTATTAACTCTAGTTATCACTCCATAAATTAACTTCAATAAAAATTAAACTTTATAAAACCCTAAATTAAATTCCTCACCAACCTTTGCATTCAAAAGTCTTCACAATGTGTGAATTTGTAGTGACTCTATTTGCTTCTTCCAAGGAGCTCTACGTATGCTTTAAAGTCTATGTTCAACTCTGTCTTGAGTGACAATTGTCACCATGCATTTGCTTATTTTTTGTTGGCATTGCCTCTATAGTAGATGTTATGCACTCCTTTGGTTGTTACATTGGATGGCATACTTGGCTCTTGATTACTCTCTGACTTAAAAACTGTTAGCATCTTGAATGCTCTCACCTTTGGTAACTGCAATCTGCACTTGACCAGTCGCTTAGCAACATGTAAACTTTTGCTCTATCTCCTACCCGAAACTTGGCTACTCGCTTAGTAATTGATCGACACTTACTCTATCTCCTACTCGACACTTGGCTACTTGCTTAGTAATAGCTTGACACTTGCTCTATCTTCTACTCAATACTTGGTTGCATGCTTGGTAAATTCTCAGTACTCATTCTATCTCTTACTAGAAACGTTTAGCGTTTGAATACCTCCATTGAACAACAATGCATGAAGTGCTTATCTCTTGGTATTCCAATGAAGCTCTTGACTTAACACTATCAAACTTAGCACCTAATGTTCTTGGTTGCTCAACGTTCAACATTATCTCTTTCGATGATACACACTACACTAATGTGGATAATCCAACATTGGACTAGATTTCAACATGGCTTTTCCACCTTTTTGCATTGTAATCCACCTTAGTGCTTGACGTAAGACTCTAGAAATATTTTGTAATGCTACTTTGCTTTCTTTAACTTATTGGTAGCTCTTCTATGTAGGTCATATGATGCTTATCTATGTTTGGAAGGTGGCTCCTTGTTCGGTTAGTAGCTCTACATTCTTTGATATGAGTTGCAACCTCTTCCTTATGCTCTAGATTGAGCCAAAAGTTTGCAACTTGTTTCTATTCTGGTTTAAGAACAAACAACACACCCTTGTAAACCAAATTACTCTGCTTTGGTTGAGCCAAATAACTTCACCCTGCAATGTTGATGTCATAGATCTCAATGTTCTACATCTTGAATCTTGGGCAACTTCTAAGAGCTTCCTTCTTTTTTTGCTATAATATATCTTCTTACTTAGAACCAAATCTCTTCTACTATAGCTTTTTGCCTTTTTATGTAAAAAAATATTTCTACTCTTTTATCTTTATCTTCTTGCTACCAATGTCAAGGTTTGAGTGACCTATAATCTTTAATGTTAAGGTTTCTCTTCAAAACTTGAAATAATCCCTTTATGTCAAGGTTTGTCTTCAAGACCTGAATCCTTTATGTCAAGGTCTATCTTCAAGACCTAAATCCTCTATATCAAGATCAATTTCTTTGTGACCTAAAACTTCAATATTTTGCAACTTTAATTAATCTCTGCTTGATGAAAACTTACTTTAAGATAGATATATCAATCCTTGATATATCCTTCTCATTTTTTGCTTTCTCTTACACTTAGAAGATGAAATTCTTCTCTATCTATTGTAGGAAGCTTCTCACACTTTTGACAATCAATCTTTGTTGCAAATGTCTTAGGTCACACTTAAGAGATCAAACCTTTAATGTCAAGGTGATGTTGAATTTCCATGATGTCTCAATCAAAATCAATATGACTTGATTGTTCCAAATTTGTCAACTTTCTTCTGAGTTGATAAAAATCAGTGCCAAGGAATATCTTTGTCCCTGAAATCTTTATGATGTCAAGGGTTTTCTATGTCCTTGAAATTATCAACTTATATCAAAATTTGATATGCCTTCCACTATAGATGAGTCCTTGTCTTCACTGGTTGTAATCATGGAAAGACTCTATAGATTAGTCCCTATTTTCACTAGTTGTAATCGTGGAAAGAATCTATAGATGAGTCCTAGTCTTCACTAGTTATTCTTCAATTGTGGAAAGACTCTATAGCTAAGTTCTAGTTGTTCCTCCAACAATGGAAAGACTCTAGCCTTTTTACTTACTATGACCTTACAATAGAGTCCAAATATAACTCCCTTTAAAGTAGATAGACTCTAAATCAATTTTATCAAATTGGACAAAATCAATTTTTGTATGTAGCTAAATAAATTCAACCTGTGCAAGAAACTACTCGTAGTAGCTCTGATACCACTGATGGCTTTTTAAGCCTTAATACTAACATAAAACTCATAGGATAAATTCCATAGGATCAAATATAATATAGCCACAATATAGTAAGATCAAGATAATTATGTAAGTAGAATAATATGTAAATCAAGGCTTACAATATATCAAATAAAATTCATTAACAAACAACAATATGAATGTAATAGCCTAAATCAAACATGTACAAAGCATGTTGCACAACTTACAATATTAATTGCTCAAATTATATGTAATATTTATTACTCCTCTTTCAACACTTGATACTTCAATATTACACTTGATACAATACTTAATGCGATACTTGATGTGACCTCTGATGCTTCTCTATGGAGTACTATATAGCCATAGTATAATGACTCTTTGAATACTTGACTATTCCTTTCCATATGCCACGTCTCATGACTCTTGGCTTCTTTACTTGACACTTGTATACACATGACTCTATCTTGTATGCACACCTAGACATGACTCTTCACTTTGCATACTCTAATCTAAAGACACTTGTGCACATATTTATATTACATATAAGACTCTTGTGCACATAGACTTTTATTATACTTGTACACTCACTCACATGACACTTATGCATTTTATGCACATACACACTTACATAGCACTTGTGTATTTCCTACACATTACAACATTATATGAAATATTATTCACACTCTAAACTAAGACTCATTCCTAATCTAATATTTACAAGATGTACCATGAAGATACCATGGGGGTACATTAGCATATACCAAATAATGTAATATACTCCAACAATATACCCTTTCTAATCCCTACATTTGCTCTACTAACCATCCTCTATATTCCCAATTTTTCCAAATCCATTTCTATTTTTTTTGTTCCATAGATACCCACCTTAGAAAAAATAAAATACAATCATATTCTAAAATCTAATTATTATAGAAATATCTCTAGGTAATAGAATTTTAAGAGGTTTATCTGATGTAGAAGCATCTTGAGTATAATATTTATTAAAGGCTTGTTCATGTTGATGTTCTCTGCATCCACCCTATAATTTTTATCAATAGATGCTTATGTATTGTGATCTACTACTTTATCAACTATACCCACCAAAAGATTTAGGTACAAGGGAGTTATTTTTTATACAAATGCCACTTTAGAT
Source organism: Wollemia nobilis (assembly GCA_028583015.1). Lineage (NCBI taxonomy): Eukaryota > Viridiplantae > Streptophyta > Pinopsida > Araucariales > Araucariaceae > Wollemia > Wollemia nobilis. The sequence continues at coordinate 1,920,573 of JAQPPZ010002742.1, read as the reverse complement.
TTTGTGAGCATGAATTAATATTACATAATAGGTTGGAAAATCAAATGAAAGACCCACCACCATCAAAACCCAATACTCAAGAGGACATAAAAAACCTCTTGAAATTGCACAAAAAACCACTTAAAGACCCAAAAAGAGCAATTTCTTTAGAGGATAAGGATGAGATGTAAATAACCATCAAAAATGAATTAGGACCAAATGTTGAAGTATGTGTAATATGATTTTATTAGACTAAGGTTAAAAGTGTGAAGAGTGTTTATGAGCACTACTAATGTAGCCTCTAAACATGTGTATATGTAAGCCTACAAGCATTCTTCATGTAAGCCTATGAGCATCACTTATATAAGTCTTTCAAAATCATTTATGTAAGTCTATAGGTATGTTCATGTAAGCTTAAGGGCATACTTCATGTATTCAACCTCGATGAAATTGATTAATGCATCTCTTTGGATAACCTCGATTAAAGGGTGTAATATATTTACTATATTATAATTTAACATTCAAGTCAAGTCATGTTGGCTTAGGGTTATCATTTAATTGGGTATTTGTTATCACTACAAATATCCTCAATGGATGATTTGTCGTATTAGTTTGTGATATATGAAATATTGAGGTGCCTACGAGTACCCACCCCTAATTCCTTCTTTTCTTTTGTGCCATTTATCTATTTTATTATTTTTTTATCTATACACTCTTATATTTTGGTCTTCTTCCTTTTTCTACATATGATTGTGGTAAATTTATGTTTTAGGATGCTTTTGGAAAATATTGTGAATTCTAAAATGGTACCAAAACCAAAATAAAACTACTTTTCCCAATCATATAAAAAGGCTATATATGGTATATTTTGGTAGATATGGATGAAGCATTAGCTCTAGTGGATTCCTTGCAAAATTTTAGGGGGGGTCCTAGTTCAATTCCCTTCTTGATTTTATCATATGGTATTCCTTTTTTACCTTTGAAAACCCTCCTCATTTCCCTCCAAATTTAAAAATTTTAAAGATGGAATTTTACATTATATTCTATGTTTTGTTAGGAAGCAAGGCGATACATGCATTTTCTATTCTTTGGTTCTTTTAGAAGTGCACACCAAATGATAAGAGCCATATTTTTTATCATTAAATGAGCAAGTGGTATAGTGGTATGGTATTGTTAATGGGTTTGATTCACTAGCTTCAATTTTTTTAAAAGATAAAAGGATAGTCCTCCTTTCTATGAGGAATGCATAGATTATGGATGACACTCGAGTGGTGTATGTGCCTCTCCTCAACCTACTCCAGATAAGGAGATACACTTCCTTATTTCTCATAATATTACAACCAATAATGTAGTGGGTGGTTCTTTTACTTGTATGAAATAGCTCCCTGGTTCAAAGCCCTATGAATCCATCCTTTTTACAAATCAATGATAGTGTCATATAATTTTATTACATTGTTTTATTTTCTAACTTAATAATGAGGTCGGTGCATTGGTTGTGAGCCATCAAGACCTTACTTTCCTTTCCAAATTTCAAAAGGTCAAAAGGATGAGAGAGGATTTTGGGAAAGTTGTATGGCATAGTGACCTATTGTAAATGTAATGCAAGTTACACTATTTGCTATCTAGGATCACCATCACTTCATTTTAGGATTTCCCCTCATGAATCTTATAGGGATGAATAGGTAGGCATAAGAAAACATGCAATCAAGCACATGAATGTAAACACAAATATATTGTAGAAAGTCATGCATACAAGAAACCATGCAATCAAGCACATGAGTAGGTAAACATGTAGATTTAATCATAATACCTTTTTAAATACATGATATTGATAGGTTCTTAATATTCATTACCATCTAATATGGCCAAGCGATATACACCTGACCCATATTTAGCAGTTATGATGGACATAACCAGTTGGGCCCAAATTTACCTTTAAGGTCTTCCTTTGCATTAGTCTTTTTTTGGTTTCCCTTAAGAACTAAGTATCCTACTTCAAAAGAATTAGGTCAAACTCTTTTCCCGTAGGCTTTATTAAGTCTTCGATGATACACACACAAGTGATCTAAGGCATGTGTCCACTTTTCATAGCAACTCAAGTTGGATAAGACATGCATGACAAGACTTATCATAGATTGACATATCCTTTAAAAGTATTCTAAGGGATATAATTTTCAATTACAAGAGGAAGATGGATTTGGTCCCATAGAACAAAGCATAGGACATAGCTCTAGTTGGATTTATCACACTAGTGCAATATGGCCATAGAGCAGGATATAGCTATAAATGCCAATCCCTACCAGTTTTGCTTACAAGTTTCTTTAAATTTTTATCAATGTCTTGTTCAAAGCCTTGACTTGCCCATTGCCCTATGGGTAATACATTGTTGACCATTTATGTTGAATTTTAAATTTAGCATAGAGTTTGACTACATTATTATTTTTAAAAGAAGTGTCGTTGTATAAGCATGTTAGGAATACCATATCATGATAAGGTTTGGTTTAGGATGAATTTAGAAACCTGAACACTAGTACAAGAGGATAAGGACATGGCCTCTATCCACTTGGTTAAGTATTTAGTTATGGTAATGATGAACTTATGTCCAAAAAATGACATAAAAAAAAAATCCCAATAATGTCTATCCCCCAAGTAGAAAAAGGACAAGGAGATGTGATCAACTGAAGCTCTTGGGATGATGCATGAATTAAGTTATCATGCTTTTGATATTTTTCTCATTTTCATACATGGTTATGGGTATCCCTTTCCATAGTTGGCCAATGATAGCCCGTACAAATGAGCTTCTTAGCAATGTAATTTCCATTGAAGTGTCCACCACATACCCCCTCATGGGCATCTTGAACGATTATTTTGGATTTGTTTAAATTTAGGCATATTAGAAGGATGCGATCAAACATTCACCTATATAGGATATTTGTCATCATTACATATCAACAAGTGTGTTGATTTAGGTTATTCCACTCATTGTGATTTAATCCTTTACGAAGAACACCACTTTTAAGAAAATTAGATATTTCCTTGTACCAAGAGTCAAGGGTTGTTGTTTGCTCTATTGCAAAATAGCTAATGGTTTTTTACTGGATTGTAAGATTATAGGTTTGTTGATCTAAGGGATGATAATTATTTCTTGTTCATCCTCTAATTCTAAAGGTACATGTGATGTAGTTGTAGCCATTGCATATACTTGTTCATTACTTGAATGTGGAACAATATCAATGGTTACATTTTAAAAGAAACCATCAATTTATCCACAACATCTTTATATAGTTTGATTTTATAATCCTTAGTCTGATAAACTCTTTTAAATTGATTAACTATTAATTAGGAATATCCAAATATGGAAAGGCTAGTAAATTTTAGAGCCAAGGATACGCATAGCCCAAGGATGAATGCTTCATATTCAGTTGTGTTATTAGTACACAAGAATTGAAGCTTGAAAGGTAATGGAAATATGGTTTGTTGCAGTGACACTAGGACAATTCTTACTCCTACTCCTTTAACACATATTACACTGTCAAAGAAAAGAGTCAAAGAATCATGTTGTAATGCCTCAAGAGTGCACACCATCTCATCAAGATACTTTATCTCTAAGGGATGGTTGGCTGGTAAAGGGGTTGTTGCTAGCTAATCAACTATCACGTATCACTTAACCAATTTTTGGCCAATGAATGCAAGATAAAATTCATTAAAGGCCATAACCCATTTGGATATTCTACTAGAAAGGTAGAGTTTATACATTAGGTATCATAGTGGATCAACCTTAGCTATAATGTATGTTTTGTGACTCAACATGTAATTCCTCAACTTTTGAGAAATAAATACCATTGCTAAGCACATTATTTCCGAAGAGGTATACCTAGTTTTGTAATTGATGAGGGTTTTTCTAAAATAGTAAACGAGTCTTTCTCTATGTTGCTCATCATATTGTGCCAACATGCCACCTAAAGCATTAATTATCATTGAAATGTATAGCAACAATGGTTCGAGAGGATTAGGTGGAATGAGAACTAGTGGAGATAGTATGTATGTTTTTAAAGAATCAAAATATTTTTGGTATTCCTCATCCCAATTGAACTCAATACATTTTTATAATAGTCTAAAAAAGGATTGAAATTTATTTGGTAATTGGGATATTTCTTGAATTTACCTTGAAAACTTCTAAGTTCTATTAGGTTTTGAGGGGAAGAAATGTTGGTTTTTTTATCAGGATCCACCTCAATGCCTTGTTTTGACACGATAAAGCCTAATAGTTTGTCATATCTTACCCCAAATATACACTTGGAGGGCTTAATACAAACCTTGTACTCTCTGATTCATTTAAAAAATTATCTTACATCGATGACATGGTCTCTTTTCATTGATCATCTGAGAATATCATTGACATAATCTTCGACGATATTGTGAATCATGTCATAATAATATATGTCATGTCACGTTGATAAGTTGTGTCAGCATTCTTCAATCTGAAGGGCATACATTTGTAGTAGAAGATTCTCTAGGGAGTAGTAAGCATGGTTTTGGCTTGATCTTCTAGTGCTATATGGATTTGATTGTAACCAAAAAATCCATCCATCAAGGAAAGCATTCCAAAATTGATAGAGAAGTTAGCTATCATGTCTTTGTTACACAAAAGAAAATAATCCTTAGGATAGGTTTTGTTGATGTCCTAAAAGTATGTGCATACTTGTACAATACCTTATTTCTTAACAACTGGGACTATGCTCAAGATCTAATCAAAATAGTCAATAACTATAATAAACTTGACTTTAGAAGCTTTTAGAGTTCCTCATTGATTAGAAAAGCAACTTTAGGGTGCATCTTTGTAATTTTTGTTTCATCGGCTTAACATCATGCTTGAATATGAAGTGGTGAACTACTAAAAATAAATCTAATCCAGACATATCTGCATAAGACCATGTGAATGTATCACAAAATTTTGCCAAGAGCTTTATATACTCCTTGTTAGGATCCTATATCCTAACCCTCATTATTAATAATAATAATATAATAAATTTACTATACTAATGTTAGTATAGTTAATAATATAATAATTAATTATTATATTATTAGGGTTAAGGTTAGATAGTCATAATAATTAAATATATTAATTATTATGAATCGTCATGATGAAGTGACGTAGGGTTAGGGTTAGGGTAGGTATAAATATTTGTACAATCAATCATTGAAATCATGCATGAAATATTAAAACATATATTTGTTAAACCCATTGGAGGGATCCCCCATAACAGTGCAATAACAATTCAAACCCTAAAAGTGATTCTTTTTAATGTTATTTTATTTATTATTTATTAAATACTAAGCTAGAACCTTCAGGGTTCTATCATCTGGTATCAAATAAAATGGTTCTAGAAGGGCAAACCAACCCTAAAATGGTCGATGACACCCTCAAGGAATTCATCTAGGAGATTCACCAATGGATGGACCAATTTACTAAACATTTGTTAACGAGGTAGGAATTTGACCTAATAAAGGAAGTTGCAAGTGAAGAAATTGCCCATGAAGAAAAAGAGAAAGTTGCAAGTGAAGAAATTGCTCCTAACCCTAGAAATGTTTTTCCTTCGGAGGATCTCATAGCCATGGAATTCCAAGAGGTACCTATTGCACTTTTGGAGAAAGAAAAAAATATTTCAAACAATAAATTTTTTGAACTAAAGTCTAGTGAAAGCACAACTTCCACAATGCAAAATTTTTATTGAAACCCTAAAAATACAAATTTTTATAAAATAAGTGAATGACAAAGAGGATTTTCAGACAACAACACATAGATTTGGATGTTTCCAAGAGTGATCAAGTTTATGGAAGGATAACAGCCTAAGAAAATTAAAAAATTCCGGTTAACACTAAAGGAGTCCTCAACCATCAATGAAGGCCAAAAAAATAAAGTTTTTATATTCTATCACAGATTTGGGCCTCAACCCACTTAATTTTGATTAGTTAGAAGATAAGAATTTCTATTTTTGTGGTGATATAGAGTTTGAATTTCTTTTGAGCATCCACCCTCTGCCTTGGCCACCACCATTTTTGAATAATGAACCTCTCCTCCAATAACAACTAATGATCAACGATGCAATGTAAATAGGCAAACATTATTCGGGAAATGCTTGAAAGTTAAGCAAAAATTGAAATGACGATGCCATTTGCGCATATTAGATGATTTTATTATTTTTTGTTACAATCGTCCTATCTATTTAAATAACACCTACCAAGAATCACCTTTAAAACAGAGTAGTTATGCATAGTTTAGTGACAATAAGTTTACCATCGAGACCTTCAAGGAGTGAAATGGAATTACGAAGCAGCATGTCTCACACAAATCTATCAGAGGGAAGCTACTCTCTTGTCATAGAAAATTGTGCTCTATTTCAATGACGCTGCAACGCTTTAGCAATTTACCTATTGGTTATGGATGTTAAATAGAACAAATGACACTATGGGGGATCGTCGTCCTTGTCTATCCTAAAGGACAAATTTTTTTTTGAAAATACCATGGGAGAAACCAATAATTATACCTCCATCGCACAAGGGTTTCTCACAAAGAATGGTGTACAACTGCATAAGCTAGAGTTCTGGGAGGTGAAACTGCTCTTAACATCGGATAAGAGCCATTGGATTTTCCTTAATTTTTGCAGACTTTCACATCGTAGAACCAATCTTGTCATGAATTTTGTGTTTGTACTATTATGTAACATCAAAGATACACAAGTTAGATTTTGTGCATGAAAATAGTGCTATTGGATGCCAGATAATGAAACGGTTTTTCTTATTCGTATGGTCCACCAGCTGAATCTCTTTCTTCCACCATTTTCCTTTGGGATGATGATACATTCTACAACTTGAATGGAAACTATGCTCGCCCACCACCTAATTCCTATCTAGATGATGACGATTCGGTCACTATCTTGTATGTTGGATGTTAACTATGGATATGGTGGATGGTCATCATTCGGTCACTATATTATATACTGGACGTCAAATATAGATATAGTGAGTGGTCCAAACATGTGCATGAGTGGAAGGTTTCACGTTGAGGAGATATTAGAAAAACCATTGACCTCCACAACCAAACTCATAAACAAGGTGATTGGTAATCAAGCTAAAATGTTCTAGTTACTATTGCCAGCTCGAAGGAAATAGAACAAATTATTAAGGCTTGACGCATTCTTGTACTCGATAGAAAAGGATATATAATATAAATGTGGCTCATACTAAGCCAATAAGACGCATGATTATTCATTTATAAAGGTGGCTCATACTCAAAGGGAAATCGAATATATATATATAATATCGTATATACTTCTAAAATATTTAGACTATTAAAAATAATTAGATTTTATAGAACCTAAGCTAAGCGACAAACATGTGCTACATAAAAATTTGGTGGAGAGAAAATCGTCATCCAAAACATGAAAAATGGATTGAGCACTTTTTTTTTTTAAATCATCATCTTTTCTCAATTGGCGCATCTGTCTCACTATCACCACTTATTGGGTATATGTCCTACATAGTTGTTTCACACAATCGACCTCTCACTAGCACCACTTGTTGGGTATATGCCCTACATAGTTGTTTCACACAATCAACCTGCAATAACATCCTCACTACCTGCACTAACGTATAATGTTGGGTTGTGAATAAATAATCATTAGCATAATTGTAATAGCTATTAGAAGAAGACCAACCATAGATAGTTCTACTATAGTGACGTTGATCCACACCGAAAGTTCAAAACCCAGTTTGAAGGGAATGCTCACTGAAGGCTACACGACAGAACATTGTTTTTAGCCCTAACAATGCCAGTCAAACCTAACAATCATAGTAACATATAATAAAAGTAAATAGAAGATGATTTGATGCTACTCGATTGTGTACCCAACCAAGGAAGATGAATCACAACATTGTATTAATGTGAAAGAGGACATTAATGTGGAACAAGACTTCTCTCCTCACGCACATAGGAGACTCAAGATCTCACGTCACCAAGAGGAAAAAGGTGCCACTAGCTGCTAACACTGTGAGTGATTCAAATCACTGTGAGATCCACATGGTGGAGGTCTTAACAGTTGAGCATACTCATCATTGACAAATTTCAAGGGAGCATAAATTGGAAGCTAATTCTACTAATGGTCACATTCCACCAGTACAAAAAACATAGCGGTATGGATGATGATGTGGTTTCTAGTTCCACACCACTATACTTGACTTGAGGATTGAATTTCAGTGTGTCACACCAACGACTACATTTATTTTATGCTTCCAATCCAACCTACAATCCAACGCACCTTATAATAGAACATCCAGGCTCTGATTGGGAATGAATTTGGAAATGTTAATCATTTCTTCATTGTTGAAGAAATAGCCTAAAATTCTTAGCATATTTATATGACAAAGCCCCCTCAGAATCTCTAGTTTCTATAAGAAATTGAAGTAGGTCTTTGAGGATATTTTCACGTATGATTGAGCTTCCAAATGCCTACAGTGAAGGAACACATACTAGTCAGGAGCACTGAACAAACCCTAATAACTGCATTGTCTAATAACTAATAACTTCGCCGTTCCCACCAGGCCAACAAAAACATACACAAACAATAATAATTTAAAGAATAAGAATGAACATATGATCTGTGTATGTGTGTACTAACAGTATGCTTTACATGAGTTATTGGAATAATGTGAACAACAAGGTTATCATTGTGGCAGACCTCTTCCAATGGCCCCCATGACGTTCGAGACTATTTACAGTTCCAAAAATTATTACGAGACTTAATAGTGAACATCTCACTTTAGAGATGGTATAGACGTATTCCATGCTTGGTATTGGAACTAGAAATGTCGAATAATAATCAAGATGGAGGCAACAAGCTAAGGAAATAAGTTACCTTATGCTTGAGGAATCATAAATTGCACAACATGCTTTGCAAATTGTCTTATTTTCTACTTCCTTAGACCAGACATTTCAAATTGTCCGCTTGACACTAAGCACTGAATGCACAAATTCCATATATTTAAAATATAGAATAAACCAAACTGAAAAGGCTGCCAATTGCAAGTTACAAAGTGTCAAACATTTGACACTATTGTAAAAGAAATACGACACATCATAAAAGACAATGCCCAAACTAAGTTAATAATCCAAAATATAAAAGAACTATCTATTTTTTGAAATGCTCGCCTGCACATGGTTAGCTCATTTTACCTAAAGGTTTATCACAGAACAAGGAAGATGAATATCACACCAAGGAATTGACTGTGATGTTTCTATAGGTAGCCAACGAAGAAGTTAGTGATCTGATTTCAGTGCTAACTAAGGAGTTCTAAGGCAAGTGAAATCTAATTTGCAAACATATAGTCTTCTTAAAAACTTCTAACTTGGAAGATATAAGGTATCCTACACCAAACCGATATTATAGAAGTTTAGAAGTTCATCATAGCATTAATTCAAGACTCTCTAGAAAGACTATTGGCTGCATAGAAGAAAGAGTTAAAAACTTGCAGCATTCAAACTACTTCCATTGCTTCCAAAGACCAATTGCACACATAAGGAGACATCTGAAGTAAAGAAAAATCTAGTTTGAAAATATTTACCCATCCATATCATTCTTGAAACTTTACCAAAGGAGACATGCTTCGAGTTTTCCCCAATGAAGTTCCAAGCTTTGAGGATAAAAAAATTTTGGGAGGGATGGCATGTTAGGATCCTATATCCTAACCCTCATTATTAATAATAATAATATAATAAATTTACTATACTAAGGTTAGTATAGTTAATAATATAATAATTAATTATTATATTATTAGGGTTAAGGTTAGATAGTCATAATAATTAAATATATTAATTATTATGAATCATCATGATGAAGTGACGTAGGGTTAGGATTAGGGTAGGTATAAAGCTTTGTACAATCTATCATTAAAATCATGCATGAAATATTAAAACATATATTTGTTTAAACCCATTGGAGGGATCCCCCATTCCAGTGCAACAATGATTCAAACCCTAAAAGTGATTATTTTTAATGTTATTTTATTTATTATTTATTAAATACTAAGCTAGAACCTTGAGGGTTCTACCACTCCTCTTTTTTCCAAAGTTAGAATCTTTTCTAACTTTATTATCCTTAGATTATTATTTGACCCTGTACTCGGATCCCCCACCCTTGATAAATTACATCTCTTTCTTTAGAGCTTGAGAATTTACAAATATATACACTTATCATCTCAATTGAGATGCTATAGCTAGAAACCTACATCATTTTAAATAAAATGTCTAAATTCTTGATTTTTATTTTTTGGATCTTTTCAAATCTCTGTATGAATACAATTACTCCAAAATTTAGCATCTTCTTTGACATTTTCTATAGCATCCTTCACAATGCCAAAACTTCACCTCTACTATATATGCCTTGCATCTTAGTAGAGTAGTATTTCCAAAACATCGCACTATCTTAGTTCGCTTTACCAAATATGGATTGCTAGTTTTCTTCCTGAAACACAAGTGCCACCACAAAAATTATAATAAATAGTCTAAATGAAAACATATTATTGTTACAAAACAAAACAGATATTACCAATGGAAAATATTAAAGTAAATCTAAATCATTAATAGATTTAGGCAATGAACATTTTTTGTCAGCTTCAACTAAACTTTCTACTTCCTCTAACCATGGAAAGGCGAATTTAACTTCACGATCCTCAATCAAAACCCCTTTATTGACTAGCTAATCTGCACATTTGTTTCCTTCCCTTAATATATGTGTAAACTTTATTTCTTTAAACTCCTTAGCCAGATCTTGAATTTCCACAATTATCTCTTGTATGTTCTATGGAGCCTTTGCTTTCCTCAAAATTGTATTTATTACTATGATAGAATCACCTTCCATCCATACTCTATTCCATTTCATCTGTTTACATATTTTTAACCCTTCTAAAGCTGCCCAAGCTTCAACTCCGTTATTTTTCTTAAATCCACTATTAAAAGCATAATGAGACAAAATCTCCCAATTGTGAAAGGGATAAATATACTTGAAACTTTACCTTTAATAGATTGTTAAGCTTGATTGATTTAGGAAGCTAACCAGCTAGTGGTTAATATTATCATGATGCTTTGATCATAAGTGGTCTTATCCTTGCCACCTTGACGAAGGGAATTCATGAGTAACCATATAGTCACAGGCATGGGGCATACCAATTTTGATTGGATTGGAGTTTGATTGAGAAGAAACATAATGCTTTTGTTTACCCCAACATAGGAGGGTTGTGATAGTCTTAGGCAAAGATTATTGGAAAAACACAATTTGAGTGTTTGATATTGATCATGCGCAAGGTAGCATTAATGGGTAATATCTACCCCCTCAAGTAGTGAGTTGATGAGTGAAGAAACAAAACACAACAACAAAACACTTGACATAAAAGGTCATGGTGCAACTGCATAGTGGAAATGAATGAAGAAAATGATGATGTTTGAGAAATTTGGAAAATTTAAAAATTTGTGGTGACCATACGGATGGGTACAATCACAAATAATCGTATGGATATGTACGACTATTAACTTATGTGATCCATGCACAATATTTTTACCTTTTGGGAGACCAAATGATAGAATATAGCAAAACCTATATTTGTTGAAAAGCTCTTTCCGAGCCTAATCCAATGGTGGTGGTTTTGGGAAATTTGGAGAATATTTGATAGGATAAAAATTGGCTCAAATATGACCTTACTTTTTGAAGCAATAAATGCTCAATTTTAGGTCTTTGAAAGGCAAATTTGGCTTGGTTGGTTAGAGGGTCAATGTATGAGAATGAATTGATGGAAAATGATGAAAATGGATAAATTTGTAGTGTCTATAGAGATGGTGTATAGGAGGGGAGTGGAGATACTCCAAGGTACTAGCTACAATGAGTGGATATTTGGTGTGGCAAAATTTCCATGATTTTTACATCTTTTTTATGATATGAGGATGATGAGTGTATTGGATATGTGATGGATCGTATTTTATCCATTGATGATATAGACACATGATTATTATTCGATGGGTGATATGATGTGATGCTATATATGGATGATTTGATGTAGGAGTTACATAAGATATGTAGGATGATGCGGTGTAGATTTGATAGGATGCTTGTGCAAATTTTTAGGGTTTTGTTGATTTTTTATTTTTTTGGGATGTTTGATGTTTTTTATTTCTGATGGTTTTGACTTTTGTTATTTTGAATTTTTTTGTTAGATTTTGATTTTTTTTATTGTTTTGATTTGGGATGGATGTATTTATATGAGTAGATAGAAATGACATGATTAATAATATTTTTTGAGATGGTTGATGTTATGAATGAGGATGTGTTGTTGCGTAAATGTAGGGATTGAACTTCATATGTGTTTTTTTAATCAAAATGTTGGATGTGTGTTTTTAAATTTCACAATCACAAATGGTTTAATTAATCAAGGATAAGTTAAGAGTCACGCAAACATATTAATAAAATATTAGATATACAAACATGTAATGTATATGATGAACACAAAAATAATAATAAATATAGGTAGGCTATGCATAGAATGATTTGATACTTAAGCTAAATGATGATGAACAATGACCATGTAACCATAACGATTGAACATTGGACTAATGATTTGATGATGGAGCTATTGATTCATGAAACTAGACATGATATTGTTTGTTCCTATTTCCAAGGGTTTTTTGGATGCTAGAAGAATTTCTAGAAATTCAAACACCATAGTTTGAACAATCAAACTCATCTATTAGTCAGTGAATATCCTAAAAAAATCTTGACCATCCCAAATGAGATTAAACTTATCATACATCAGTGTGTGTGCAATTATATTCATTTTTCCATTTTGAGCGAGGTTAGACTAACCAATTGTAAGCTTAGCCAATATAAGCTACCTCATCCACAAGCATACAATGGTCTACAAAATAAGGTCGCTAATGTGACAAACATGTCACCACTCGTAAGGCATACTCCACTGTCAGACATGCATCTATAGCCCCGATGAAGATTAGCCCTACAATCTATCAATGTCACTCCACTACTAACCAATAATATATAACTCTGGTGGAATCATCTAAAATACCTTAGGAAACCAAGGACAAACTATTGGTAGTGCTCCTTTTGATCTTTTCTTTCTTTTTGCTTTTGGATTTTTTTATGCTTTTTTTTTTTGCAACTTATCCTTTTGGATCCTTAGGTATGGATTATGCAAATGAAGGATGAGCGAGAAAAAAATTCTCTTTATGGAAAGAATACACAAGGTATCACCTTCCCTAAACTCAAAATTTATTTAATGTTTGAGATGTGATTGGTCCAAGAAAGAACTCAAGTCAACCAGGGGAAGCCTAAAATTGCATTAGAACTTGATGACGTTCGACAAAGGTTGATTGGATCAACTAGAAATGGTTGAATAACAAAAAAGACTTCTAGTACCAAGAAACCTAGGAATAGGATTGAACTAGACGTTACGATAATTTGTGCTGACGTAGTGTATGCCTATGGACTTTTTGTAAAAGATAAAAATGTTTGTGTGCAAAATGAGTGATAATGCAACTAGATAAAGAATGACACTACACTTAAACACATGACAATAATATGAACATGCAATGTATATAAATGATAACAACAATGTGTGAAAAAACATATCTTTGATTAATTATGGTAATTGGGATTGGTCAACGCGTATCCACGCATCCAAAAAGGTGACCAAATTAGCACATTAGGAGTCTTATTATGTATATGCATGAATGCAATGTGAAAGAAAGGTGAGAGAGAAACATAAATGTTTGGTGGTACCAACATGAATGAATGAAAAGTGATAAAATGTGAGGGAATACCAACTCCCCCAATATTAAAATTGTTGGAGGGATTGCCAACTCCCCTAGACAGAAAAGTGGTTTGAAAGAGGATGGACTTCCCCATTCATGGAATTGGTTTGAAAAGGAGAGAAATGAGAGGAAAAAGAATGAGGAAGAGAAGGATTGAGGAGGAAAATGACCAGTCAAAGGTATGTAGCCATGTGCATAAACATACAACATTGACATGGTGCCTTTGAAGTAAAATAGAAGGGAAATTTTTTATTTTGAAATGAAACCAAAGGGATTTGGTGCCTTTGGAGTGATTACTTTTGAAATAAAACCAAAGGGATTTGGTGCCTTTGGAGTGATTACTTTTGAAATGAAACCAAAGGGATTTGGGGCCTTTGGAGTGATTACTTTTGAAATGAAACCAAAGGGATTTAAGGCCTTGGGATCAAAATTGAAAGAAATTGTATGTTGTGAAATTGGAATCAAAGGGATTTGGTGCCTTTGAAACGTAATAGAAATAAATTGTATATTTTTTAAATTGGAATCAAAGGGATGTGGTGCCTCTAAAACATAATAGAAAGAAATTGATTTTTATGGAGAGGTACAAGATGCAACCATGTAACTTGGCAATTGATATTTGATGGCGATATATAAGACTCAACCTTGTACCTGGTAATTTTATTTTGATGGTAAGGTACATGACACAACCTTGTAACTTGGCAATTGATATTTGATAGTGAGGTACAGGACACAATGTTGTACCTAGAAATTTTATTTTAATTGAGATTTATGGCAACAACAACATGAGTAGATGAGAAGTGAGAAAATTGGGTGTAAAGGGAGGGTCAACTCCTCTAGATGTAAAATTAGTTGAAAAGAGTATCAACTCCCCAATATAAAAAGTGGGTTGAAATAGGGTGGGCTCTCCTAGTCATGAAATTGACGCCAAAGGGATTGGACTTCCCTAGTGATGAAAAATTATTTGGGAGGGGGTGAACTCCCCCAATTGTAAAATTGTTTGAAATGGGGTGAACTCCCCTAATCTTGAAAATTCCCAAGAAATAAAGGTGTTTTAAAAGAGGGTGAACTCCCCAAGTTATGAAATTTATTTGAAGAAGATGCAAAAATGATGATGAAAATAAATGGGAGGGAGAACAGAAGGAAGAGAATGGGAGAAAGAGAAATAAAAGGAAAAGGATCAACCATAGGTAAGTAGCTACTTGTGCATGATCATACAACAATGACACAAAACATACTAAAGAAAGAGAGGAGGAGGTGGTTTAAGAGTTGAGGAAAAAGGAGTAGCTAGAGCAGAGTCAATGAGAAAATAGATGGTTTTACGGGTGAATCAAAAAGAGATTATGTTGTTGGGGAAGATGGACCTGAATGTCATTGATTGTTTGTAGCAAGGGTGATTATACCAACAAAATCTTGTTGGGAAGGGATATTATTTATGTGATTGATCTGTCAAGGCTTAGATTGAAATGTCGAGGCTTGTGGTTACTGCATCTAAGGTTGGCGTAATGGATTTTTAAATACACAAATATTTGGATTGGAGGATTTGATGGGATTGTCAAATTGTATATCCTCTTCATCCATTAGATTGTGGACCAGGTGCTTGAAGGAGTGATAATAATTAATGCCATGCCTTTAATGATGATGGTAGACATAAATTGTACCATTTAGGTTTTGGTTGATTTGGATCATCTGGTCTAACCTCAAGCCAAGAAATGTACCCTATATTTTGCAACTTCTTGAAGAGATTGACTAATAATTCAAAAATAGGAGTCGAGATGTGAAGTGGACGATGAGGACATTGAGGTTTCAAGAGAAGTTGGATAGGTGGGAGTGGGGTGACTACCTATCTAGGTTATGGATAACCCCATTATTGAGGTTGAATAATTTATTGGGGTGGAGTTATAGTAGTACTCATTATGACTTGATCATGGGTGGGCTTTTGACACCCACAATCACTCAACTGCAGTTCAAGTATTTTGAGGTAATCTAGGATGTGTTGCATGTTTATTGAAGGAGGAACTAGGGTTGTTAGGACAAGGTTGACATAGATTATAGTCAGGCAAGGGGTAGGTTGATAAGGATAGGTATATGAATGTGGGTAAGGTGGAGGTGGAAAAGAGATATGAGAAGGTTGTAGAAAATAAATTGGCTAGGCCATTTGGGATGGAAAACAGGGTGATGAAATAAGAGGTGGGGGATAAGGTGCTTGAGGAAATTTTGTATGAGAGGTTGTAGATTAGTGAGAGGATGACAAAGTAGTCCCTTCGCTAGGGCTCTCTAGTGGAACAAAGTGAGTGGTCTGATGCATTAGATCGTGATCATGGGGGAAAGGTCCATTTTGTAGCATGACACTTGGGAATGGGTAATGAGAAGGGGTGCACTGACCCTGAGAATGGGTGGAGGTGATTTCCTTCAAGCATTCATATGAGTTGGTTGAAGAAGGGGGTGTAACCGTAGAAGCATCCATGGCTAGGCACTCTTGCTTGCAAGCTTGGATTTGGATGAAGGATTGGCAGATGGCTTGGAAAGGGGGTTGTAGCTTTATCTAACAAAGAATTGTAACTGTCTAGACAATTTTATCATACAATTTTATTTTATCATATTGGTCCATATAGTTCTGTAAAAAATTGAGTATAGAGATAGAATAATGGGAAAAATAAAAAACGAGAGTTTTGGTATTGTTTTTAAGTATGTTTTTTTGTTTTTATGGTAGTTTTTAGCAAAACTAATAATTCAAACAAGTGGTTTAAGCCAACAACAAACAATTTTGTAGGTGACATTTTTGAATGTGCTTGTATGTTGATGTGTTTGAATCTGATTAGATAGTTAGTTGTGTGATTTTAAAATTTTGTTGATTTTTTTATGTTTTTTATGTGTTTTCTATTTTTTAAGATCTCTAAAACAAACAAAAGGGTGGATGGATGTAATCTACTAGGGTATGTCGATGCACATTCCCCAATATACCCAAAGGTACGTAAAGAGAGACAATGCATAGATAGAAAAGTGTCTTTCTAAGATGGATATGGAATGGGGTAACCAAAAAAGGAATAATAAACCTCTTATGCAAGAGGTAACACTATATAAGACCTACGACAACCTAGTTGGCTTTTGATTCAACCTCGATCAGGCTTGGTCAATAATGACAGTTGCACTTTCACTAATTATTTAGCCCTATGAGTAAGGGCATCTATCCTAAACTACCTTGAGTTAATACCAAGGGTAGTGAGCTTTCTGATGATGAAGTCCAAAAAACTATTTGAAAGGCTACTATAGTGGCTAGGGGACGAGTTGATGGTTGGAGATAAAGCCCAATGTCAACGATCTCGATTTGATGGTTAGTGATGAAATCAAACTTCGTCAATGTCCATAATACGTGTGAGTGTGTGAGGTTGTTTTGCTCTAGAAATTAAAGTGTGTGAATTAAAACTATGTTATGAAAGCAATGGATAAATTTTTTATTTATTTGAAAATAAAGGGTTTTTAAAAACAAAGTATATGCTAAGAAAGTAATGAAAGTTACTATTTTGCAAGCAATGAAAGTTATTGTTTTGTAAGCAATGATCTATGCTAAGCACATGAAAAAAATATATTACTTGAATTGAGTAAAATCTATGCTAAGTAATATCTATGCTAATATTTGCATGATTGCAAATCTATCTACACTGGTCAAGATACACCTATTAAGTTAATGGCCAGGTGAATCCTTAGAGATTTATGCATAACATAGATCGATATCTGCCTTAGCTCGTAGATATGAGGAAATTTAAGGCTTTATTCAAACCTTATGCAAGATGCCTATCCTATGTTATTAAAAAGATAAATGCAAATCCTAAAAGAAAATAACTTGAAAGGGAATCACCCTTGAAAATAAATCTAAGATAATAACATGAAATGAAAAGACTTTTGGAAGCCAAACTAAAAGGAAAGTTTGATTTTAAAAATTTGATCAAATTTGATTTAGAGCCTTTAAGATTTGACCAAAAGAGACTTGGAGCCTTTGAAATAAAACATAAAGGAAATTTTCTTGCTTTTGAAACTGTGACCAAAAGAGATTTTGTGCCTTTAAACAAAATGAAAGGGAAATTCTTGAGCTTGAACAAGGAATTTGGAAGTTGACTGAGAATTGGTGACATAAGGACTTACCAGAGGTCATACGCTATTTGAATTTTGTATAGACTATTGGATAGGCTATGGGTTGCTATTATTTGGTGTTTAAATTTTGATCGTATGGGTATGTAGGATCAAATTTGATCTTACCCCTCCATACAATTTTGGCTCACAAACTAGAAAAGGCTTTTGCCTTGGACCTAATTTGGTGTATCGAGGGTTTGAGGGTTTGTGCTAGTTTTTGGTACCTAGAAACACGAAGAAAGACAACAAATGTTAATGACATGGCAAATATGCTCATGAAATATAAAATAAAGGTTTAGGATCCCACCATGATTGTCAAAATGTGTTTAAAAATAGCATGCCATTTCATTGATGATAAGAGGAATATTACAAAATATTGCTCTTCACATAAATTGCCCCATAGGCTACAATATGGGTCTTCCAAAGAGGAAGCTTTATTTTCAATGAACTAGTAACGACACCAAGGCTTTCTATGAGCACCTCAAGGGGAGTGGGTTTACTACATGCATACCACTACTAGTTGGATAGGTACTCTAAACATACACAACCCAATCAAAGATGTTAGTAGCACCTATGGGCCTGTCATAATCAGATCCTTGTTGATGGAAGATAAATGAAAGGGAAATCTAGTCTATTACATGGTTAAAGTACTAAAAATGAGTGCAAAATAGGTAAAATAGTGACAATTACTTGAATTTATGGTTTTTTGACCTATAGCTATCTAGAACAGGTCCTTAGAGGGAATTGTACCCCTAGGTATGGTCCAATATGACCATACTTGTCTGTAAGATCAACTTTGTGTTACCTAGATAAATTTTGATGAGGGCTCTACTGGTCCTATGGAAGTTCCTACCCAAGTTTTTTAGCCTTTGGCACCTGTACCTGCAAGCAGTTTACAACATGGTAAGGGACAACAAATGGCATACAAAAGCATCCATGGTGGTTGATGGCAAGTGAGGGTGTGAGTGCAATGGAGTCTAGGGTGATTTTTGCAAAGTTTGGGTATGCAAATGTGTGATTCTTAGAAATGGAGGAAATGGACTTCTATTTATAGAATTGGCCAAGGTTTGGGGGATGAGGTGTCCCATGAGGTGGAGGTGTGCACCATACCTCATAAATGGCTTTGGATGGAAGAAAGTCTTCATCCACCCACATGCATTAAATGGGCATGGGTGCACCATGCCTCATAAATGCATGGGGGAGGAAAGTCTTCACCCATTTATGGCATGGTGGATGATGAATCATCAATGCCTTTAATGCACATGGGTGAGAGAAGTCCTCACCCTCTTGATGGCATTGAATGGGCATGATGAGGTGGAAAGGCTAGGCTAGAGTAGGCTAGGCTTAGGTGGAGGCTAGGCTAGTCAAAGGGTAGACTAGGGTGAGGTGGCCCTAGGATAGGCTAAAGGGGTGGTTGCATGGTGACTAGGTGCTAACCATAGGAAGGGGCTTGAGTGGCTAAAGGGGCTTAAGCAGGATCAATAGTGATTCTTGGAAAATTATGCAAATTTTGAGGGCTTTGCAAAATTGATTAACCAATAGCACTACACAAGGATAAATGTGATATTTTTAGGTGTCTATAGTCTTTGATTTTCTTTACCTAAATCTACAACATCTTAGCCAAAGATATATTAATGACATTGTATCTACTACTAGAGTTTATAGATAATAATATTTTCCTTTTCGATGTAGCCGTAAACCTAAAAATTAGAATTTTTAGATTCAAACAAATCCTTTTGAACATGGTTTAACTTATCTGACATTCAAATTATGCTTCATTCAGTCTGTATAGTATCATATATTTTTTTTCATTTTGCCAAATTGTCACAACTTAACTCTTTTTATTTCCTTTTGTTCCTTCTAATACTTGTTTAATTCTTGTGCATAACTTTTGAATGTATTATTCAAGATAACTATATTTTCATCATTTATCTCAGATTCTCATTTGCTTAAAAAAACTCACTTTGGTTCTTCCTAAGTTAATCAATAATTAGGGGCAGTAAAAAATTATGAAGCCAAGGTTGAGCTTCTCCTTCAAAATATTGAATAAGCTAATAGACCCAACTAAAATTAGTAGAATACATGGATTTAAATTACCTCCACCATTCCTTAGCATCAATATCATCCCTTCTAGTAAATATTGGCAACTCTATGGCCTCAAACCCCAAAAATTTTAAAACTTGGAGTTTTAAAAAAAAATCCTCAAGTTTTTAGTATTATTTTCAATAAAATATTTAATTCTATAGAATTTTTTCAAATCAAAATGGACTGCAATTAATTTGCTTATCCTGATTGACATATATCTCCACTCAACTAGCAACTGTAAATTGATCTACAAGTTTTTTTGTTGATAAAGACCTATGGACTATGTATTTCCTACACTTAGCCTAGCAATTGTTAACAAACAACAAACTGCATACTTGAAATTGATAACAACCTGCTATGTAGACTATTTTTTTTTATGGAACACTACCAAACTATGAACTGAGTATTTCTCCACTCAGATAGCAATTGATAACAACCTCTACAAACTTTTTTTTACTGATAACAACTTGCTCTATGGGTAGGGCATTTTTTACACTCAGAGTAACATTGATAATGGCTTACTTTATAGATAATTTTTTTGGCAAATTGCTACCATCTATGGAGTAGTTATTTTCTACACTAACTTGTAATTGTCTACTCTGTTGAAGTTGGGGAACTATTACAGATTATAGAAACTATGTAGAAAATGTTGCTGACAACTGTATGACACTTTTATGGAAATTTTGGTAATGAATTGGGCCCTAAAATTCAACTTTTTAATGGCTTAAAGTAAATCTCAATGACCATAAAGGTTATCTAAGTGACTACCGTTATCTTATTACTAGCAATATTTCCACTAAAGATTAATTTCTAAGAAACCAACCACGTGTTTACCTCTAAACGACAACTCTTTGTATACTCTCTCAGGGTACAAATACTGCTAACAATGTGAGGTGTCATTGATACTTTTCACTGTGACACACTCAAACCAATTACTCTAAGGTTCTTGGGGTGCTCAAAATGAGTTATAGGACAAATATTAGCCCATGTACTCCCCCAATTAAGTAGTAGGGATTTACACCTATTCCTACACGAGTTTATTAACCTAATGTAGGTGCTTATTAAGCACCAAAATTTAGATCCAAATAGTGAATAGATGACTAAAATTTCTACAATAGAACATGACCCTGGAAAGTGCTCATAGACAACCACAAGCTAACTAAAACTTCTATATAAAAATATGGCCCTAAAAAGTCTTGTGATACCATTTGTTATGAAACTCTTTATTTATTACAAAAAAAATCATTCACATTTACTAAAATTACAACATTTATCCACAAATATTAAACACAATAATAATTTCAAAATAATCATAGATATAACCATCAACATAGATTCAATTTATAATTCAAACCCTTGAGGTAGGGTAACACCGTACAATGCTCCTTATTGGAAGAAAACCACTCCTTAATATATCTCTATATAGGATCCCAACAATACATTATTCTTCCCTTCCTCCACCATATGAGTCTTTTACCCAAATTATATAATACTCAACTACTTACTATTTTTGCTTATCCATACATATGTGATAAATATATTTATGATAATATTATAATATTAAGTACAATATAATAGTTGTAAGCTTACTAGGCAGAGGGACAAAAGGCAACCCATTTGCTGGGGCCTGGGAAGTGACAAGTGTATGGTATAGTAGCCTAGTGTTATGTTTAGTAAGTGCTAGGTGTTGTTTGGTTTTTGTTTTATCCTGAATAGTCCAACGGCAAGTATAGGACTGCAGACTCTAAGTATGGCTTAATGTGGGTCTTGGGAAGATCCATTTTGTATTTTGATTATACGGGCTTGGAGCTAGAACCAAACCATTTTGACTATGTAAAAGGTTTGTAGACCTCATAACCACATCTACCTAATACCAAAAAAATAGTTGTAATCTTACTGTAGTGCTAAAGGATTTGGCCTCTCTTTGAGAGGTCTAAGGTTCAAACCCCACTTAGTATGAGGGGACTAGGTCCCCTCATAAAAACTTGTGTAAACTCATTGAAAATATTAAGTTCCTATATTGGGTACCTAACATGTTGTTATGGATATTTCAAAACCTTTGCCATAACTCATTAAGATTAAATCTAAATCAAGAGAATGAGATCAACAAATGGATTATGAAAATATTGTATTTTGATGCCATAATTGTTATGAGACTGGACATATGACAAGAGTTTGCAAAGTGATAGCTAAGAACAAATAGATAAATTTTTTTGGTGATGACATAAAATTCAAGATGAAATAAAAAAATCATACAAAAATAGAAACTTAGATTAAATCAAGGATATTCCACTCCAAAATAAATGGCAAAGAAAGCCTATTTACAACATAATTTCGTAGAGGCCACCATATCTCACTTGGATAAATAGTTACAAGAAACAAATAAGGATATTAGGGATGAGAAGCTATAATGTGTAAGTTCAAGTTCAAAAGGAAATAAATGTGCAAAGGAAGATGTGGAGAAAAATCCTAAAAAAAATGACAAAAGAGGTCAAGTTCATTCCAAGTAAATCAGTAATATAGAATCTTCTCTTGGTAAGAAAAATTAAAGTCATGTAAATTTTATCCCTCACACTTTATGGTTTCAAGAACAACATAATAAATAAATGAGGATGGAGTGTAACAATTTAAGGTTTTTAGGGTAGAATAAGGTAATTGCTTGTTAGAGTTAGAATATATTACATCATTTGAATCATGTAAATGTACCACCTATGTTACATAGTTAGAGTAGAGATTACTTTAGGGGGAAGTTAGCTACTTACTTCAAGCAATGTAATAAATGCACAAGTGCCAATGTGCATGTTGTAATGTGCAAGGTGTCCACTTGTACAACTAGGTAGAGTGTTGGCCAAGAAATCTATTTTCCTATATAAAGGGCCTCATAGTGATAGATCATAAGACGTGCACATAGATATCAAAAGCATCATAGTAGAGAGTAGATTATGGTAGATCTCATGTATGGAGCACAATATAGTTCTTTAGATTATATTAATGGAGTGACTATATCCTCCATATTGCATTGATTTTGCCACTGTCTATTTATAGTATATTTCATTCATATTGCAAACTCACTTTCTTTCATCTTATTAGGACCTATGTTAGATCTATCCCACTGCATATATCCTCAAAATCTAATAGTGGCATTAGAGCCACAATGAATCAAGATAGGAATAGGAGGGCCTACATCCATCATAGTATAATAGGTCAATAGGAATAGGGAGAGAATCACAAGTGAGGACTAAAATAAAATCTCAGTTACAGAAATTCTAAGATTACATCTAGCTAGTCTTTCCCTAGAGTTGTAGAAAAACTTGTGAAGAATACGACTCAACATTCATACCACTAGTTTGACAAATCAACTAGTGAAGATTATTATCTCTAGATTTATAATTTCTTTCGTTCCAGTTTCTAATAACTTATTGCAGGAAAAAGGAGATTCAGAAAAAGGTTGGAAACCTTCCTACAAGAGAGTTAGGAATAATATCTTCTTAGAATTATTCTAGCACCTGTAGCAACAAGGATAAGACTAAATATTCCAAAGACCTCATAAAATGGTCCCATTATAAGAGTTGCAATCCTATGAAGTGCAAAAGTGAAGAAAAAGGTCATAGTAGCCTTATAGCAGACTCAAGGAAGAAGAGACTCCAGAAGATGAGTCAAGGAGGAGATAGGAGATTGGTGATCTTTGTTTAATATCAATACCTGCAAAGTGCATAAGAATATTAGGCCAGATAAGCCTAGAATAAGAATAGGCTAGAGAAGCCTAGAATAAGAAAAGGCCAGAGAAGCCTTGAAGGAAAAAAGGCCAAAGAAGCCTTGATCCAAAAAATGCCATAGAAGCCTTAATTATGAAGAAAAATTCTTGATTCATAAGATAAAGTTCTTGATTCAGAAGAAGGCTCCAGATAAGAGTCCAAGAAATAGAAGATTGGTGATCTCCATCAAAGCCTATAAATTGTAGAAGAAAGATAAAGGACTAGAAAAGTACTATTCTAGAAGCAGCAAAATCAAAGATCTGAGAAGAAGATCTCATCACCAACACTTCCAAAAGTTTAAGGTTGAAGAAAATGTCACAATTGGAAGACCATAGAAGCTGCCACATAGAATACCTTGGAGAGGTCTCAAGCAAAAAAAGAAGAAGGCTTGAAGAGCCTTACTGCAGAGCTCGTAGAAGCATCATTAAAAGAGTTCCTACGAGAACTCATTGGAGAAATCCACTACCAAGGAGAAGCTCCTGATAGTGAAGGACTTGAGATAATTATCGTCATTCAACAACAAGCCCAAAAGAAGAAGAATTTGATAAGAAGTGCCAAATTCAAGAAGAAGAATTAGGAAAGGAGTGACAAAATCCAGAAGAATAATCCAATGAAGATCTCAAGATATTTAGAATATTGAGAAGAAGAAGATCCTGTTAGAAGTCACAATTCGACAAGAAGGTTGAAGGAAGATTCAAATAGAATAAGCCTACCAAATCCATACTACCTCTCACAACAAGAAGGTACAAGTTCAGAGAAAGGTGTTCTCTGAATCTACAGCAGAATGTAGAAGATCACTGGAAGGATCAAGGCACCAAACCTAAGGCTCAAGATAGAAAGTTCAAGACCTCAGTTTTGTGAAACAGGAAGTTGTTCTAGACAGCCAACAAGAAGCTATGAATTCATCCACTACAAGGCAAAAAATTGGTGAAACAAAACCCCAAGATCTACATCAACCACAAAAGCCATTAAATGTAAGTAACTAGGGTACAATCAATTGAACTTAAATTATGACTCATTATCAAATTCCATTAAGCACCATATTTAGATTAAAGTTCAAAAATGTCTCATATTATAGTCTTCCAGATTGTGCAAAAAGGAGAATTCATTTTAAGATATATTTGCACATTAATAGAAGTTGGATATTTTTGAAAGAAATAAAATTACCATCTACCTATTACCTCTCTAAAAATCAAGAAGAATACATCCTACAATATTGATTGTAGTAAAAATTACAAAAAATTATTGAGTGCATTAGAATTTATTCTGATATTTTATTATCATTAAAAGTTCATTATTAATCCATTAAGCACATACTAGTTGATCTTTAACTAGTTACTCTCAAGAAATCAGTTTGTGTTACTAAAGGCATAAAACTAGTACAATAATTTGCAGCACTGTGTGGCCAAAAAAAGCCACCAATACAAGCAAAAAGGTGGAGAAGGAAGCCACCATTAATATCCTTTAAGGAATCCCCAAATCAATACTTGGTTAGTCTTAATATTATAGGAGAATATAAGGATTTCATTTAAGTGTAGAGTGCAGAAATCCTTACTTCAAAAATAGCATCTCATTAGCTTGGATTAACTATCATTAAAAAATTCAAGGAAGCAGATTAAAAGAGGCAAGAAGTATTTCATAATAGGCCCTTCGTATTGGTGCAAAATCTAACTATTACAAAGCACCTATTTTGTTCCTTTGAAAGGTTAAAAGTTATCATATTTACAGGAATTAACATAGACGTCATATTTTGCATGTTGAAGGGCAGAGCTCAAGCAAAATGAAGGTGCCAACGAAGAGTTCATATGTCTAAAAACACCATTTATCCACATCCAATCTAGCCCTATAAATGAGCATATCACCTGCAACATTGGAGCTATTAAGAATCTATTACCATCTGAGTCTACGTAAAGAAAAGGGCAACATATAGAGAGAGATCATCTACGTAAAAGAGGTGCTATCAAAGCCAAGAAAAAAGGCTAGCAATCAACTGTTATAAAAGACATACAAACGACACATTATAAGCGTAGAGATACAAAGTAAGAAGTGTTATACCCAAGGATTCTACTTGGAGAGAATGACTGCCATTGAAGAGCATAAGAAGCTACCATAGGACCGCCATATAATCGAGAAGAAATACAACTGGTTCATCCATCATCCTCATCAAGATAGCATGTGAACAGAGAAGAGGGATTGCTTGTGTTTCAAGAAACATATCAAGCCAATGCACATTTCAAAGATATAGGTAAATATAGGGAATCAATGCCCATCATTGGAGCATTAGAAGAAAGGCTTACATGCATAAGTCGTGAGTGCCACTTGGCACAAGAACTTTAAGCATTCAATGTTTGTAAATATTCCAATGCTCACCCAAGAGGAGTTACAAGTCTTTGGGAGGTTACCACCAAACTCATCATTGCATACATTGGAATATCAATGCCTATAAAGTAACGCTCAAGTAACACTTATTCAAAATTCACAATGAAGCAGTCCTATTTAAAGCATCCACATTGAAGAAGGAGCAGCGTCAGAGGTCAAAGAGAAGACCAACATTGAATGGTGTGAAGCATATTCATAGGAAGAAGGCTAATTCAATCATGTGCATCATTCAAAGCAGAATGCCAGCATTAAAGAAGCTATCATAAGATCAACATAGATATCATCTCATTCAAACAACAATTCAATGTTCAAACTGTGGAAGGAATACGTCATAAAACTGCCATACCAGTATGAAATTCATAGAAGATTAGATCAAGCATTCATTAAGGAATACCAGCACTGATTACATAGAAAGGAAGCGCTACGTAAGGGATATTTCAACACTGATCAAAGAGGGTAGTGACTGCCATTTCAAAGGATTCATATTTTCCATCTCACAACGTCAAGACAAAAGAATACGAAGGTAAATTATTTATTGCTTGCTATAGACTAAGGATTTATTCGAGTTATAAGGGCACATTACATTTACTATTGCAATTCATTCACTTAGCATTAGTAATATACTAAGCAAACATATTCCAAAAATATTTATATTTGAAAATAATAAAGTAGGAGGAATAAGGATTTCAACTTGGAAATTAAAAATCATATTATTGCAAATATTATATTGTTTTCTAATATTCCATATTAGGGAGTTATAAGGAATACTACATCAAAGCATAGTAGTTAGACTCGGTCAAACTCTTGAGTACTCGATCGAGTCCAAGTCCAAGTCCGAGTGGGCTCAATCGCGTCGAGTCCACTCGAACTCATTCTTTCCCAAGACTCGATCAAGTCCAACCGAGTTCAGGGTTGAGTCCGATTCCAACTTGGACTTGCGAGTCCCGATGTTGGGACTCGACTGGCCCAGCAAAAATTAAAGTTTAAATAATAAAAAAATTCTCGTCATTTTGATTCACGTGGGTGATACAAGAGCAATGCAGATGAAGCTGAAGTACCTTCACATTATCTGCTTGGAATGCGATATAAGAGCTTTTTGTCGCACCCTTGGCTATGCGGCAGCTCCTACTTCAAGGTCGCCTTAGACATGTAGCGCCTACACTTGTGCCCCGACGAACGTTTGGTGAGGTTTTTTGTTATCCCACATGGAGTGGAAAAGGCGGTATCTACGATCCAACTCTTGTTTTCAGCCTTGTACACCTGCGAACACCTCTCAACTATGGTCCTCCTTCGTTGATGCAGTGTGCCATGTCCTTAGCAGCCCTTACCTAGAGCGCTACCTCACTGCCTGTTCACACGGATGCCACCTACAACCGACCTCTCTGGCATCACAGTGTCTCTAGCCATTTGCACGGAGAAGTCTCCACCTTGGCACCACGCAGAGCTCGCAAGCACAAGTGGCATTCTTGGTCATATCCACCTTGACTCGACGAAAGAAACGTGGCGACTCCAAGGCCTCTTGTACCTCATCAAACTGTGGGTCGACGCACGTCGATCGCCTCTTAGAAACTCTAGTGCCCAAAAAAATTCATAGTTTGTATAATAAATATTAGTACAGGTATGATAATTATTTATCTAATATATTCATAGTATGTATATAATTTTATCTTATTGGATTTGACTTTTCGCTTTTTACTTAAAGTTTTAAAGTCTTCACGGTTAAACCCATAAACTAAAATAATAAAAGTATTTTATTAGAAAAAATATATAAATAAACAAATAATATTAATTTAATAGATTAAATTTCTTAACTTTTAAGGAACAATTTAAAGTTTGGATCTTTTCAAATGATATGTTTATAATAGTTACGTTGTTATAATATAGTAAGCGGGATTTGTTTCAATCTCATATAATCAATTAAAAATATATTTAAATAAAATATTTTATTTTGTTTGAGTACGATTTTTTTTTAAATGTAAAAAGACATTTATATTAAAGACATTTATAATGTTGAATGTTGAGTAAGTGTGTTAGAATATACTAATAAGTTATATGCATGAAAAAACTAATTTTTTTTATTATTATTTTTTTTCATTTTTTCTTTTTGTCGAGTCTTGCCGAGTCTCGAGTTTGACTCCTGAGTCGACCTTTCTGAGTCCAAGTTGAGTCTGAGTTTTGCTACTATGCATCAAAGTAGGTAATTGGAATTTAGAAACATTAAATATTGAATATTAAATATCAAAAGCTATAAAGGAGGTCTATTAAGGAGAATCAAGAGTTGGAAATAAATTGGCATACTTGTCTCAAATCATATTAAAGGGACAAAAGAGATCCAAGCAATAGAACTTCATCATATTAGAAAGTGCTTAAGTTCAATAAGAGTAATAAGGTGTAATAGAAGTTGATTTTTTCTACTTACAAAATATTACAAAATCAACTCAAAATTGAACTATTATTCTTAAAAAGCACTTTATCTATCATATAGCATATCCAAAAGCACTAGGGAGTCATAAGGTATTCTACAAAACTTGATAATAATAACACTCATCAAAAAAATTATCAAGTACTTAATCCATTTGGGAGTCATAAGGTTTCTACAAAAACTAGAATTTTACAAGGATCATCATGGCATCAAACAAATTCTTTCTTGCAGAATCCCAGTTACTCAAGGGACCAAACTATTTCTCCTGGAAAAATAAGGTAAAAGAAATCTTAGTATATGAAAAACTTTGGGAGATAACTCAAGGAACATAAAAAATACCAATCACAGATGATACTGAAATTCAAAAGGTTGATGAAAATAATTCAAAAGCTCTAATGATAATTACCTTTGCCATCACTCATGAAATACAACTTTATATCAATTCAGCAAAGACATCTACAAAAGCATGGAAAAGCTTAGAAAAAATATTTGAAGGAAAAAATAAAGCCACTATCCTACATCTTCAAACTCAACTTCATTCTCTAAAAATGAACATTGGCGAGAGCATAGAACCATTCCTAAGGAAAGTAGCAGATATTAGGAGAAGATATCAAGGATGAACTTCTTACTCAAGTAACCATGAGAGCACTTCTAGATAGCTATAAACATTTTGTTACATCTTTACAAGTCCTAAGTAGAGATACTTTTTTTGATGATCTAATAAATATTCTACAGGAATATGAGGTAGATAATACAGTTAAAGATGAAATGACTAACACTGCAATGACATCAAAAGACAGTCCACAAGGGAATATTGCTTCATCATCGAGAGGACGAAGACCATGGTATAACAGGTATTGTTAGATATGCAAAAGAAAAGGTCATAGCACTAACTATTGTAAATTCAATCCCAAAAATTAGAATCAAGGAAATCATATGAACAATGAAAGCAAATTTCAACCAAGATAATATCAAAACTAGCAGCGAACTCAGCATCCAACCAATTATCCTCAATTGGAGTATCGAAAAGAGAATAAAAAAGGACCTTTAGTTCAAAGGATAGAAGAAATTGAGGAACTGGAATAATCTACATATGATTATGAAGTGAAAGCTCTTTCAGCAAGAACAATAAATTATGAAGACACAAACCACTTGCTTGAATAAGTTACAAAGAATAGAGAAGAAGAATACAATATCCAAGACAAAGAAGAAGATCCATATTGAAGATTGAAGTCTTCAATACCCAAATAATGTAATATAGGGGGTGTTAGAGTTATATTACATAATTTGGGTCATGTAAACGTACCACCTATAGTACATAGTTAGAGTAGAGATTACTTTAGGGGAAAGTTAGCTACTTACTTCAAGAAATGTAATAAATGCACAAGTGTCAATGTACATGTTGTAATGTGCAAGGTATCCACTTGTACAACTAGGTAGAGTGTTGGACAAGGAATCTATTTTCCTATATAAAGGGTCTTATAGTGAAAGATCATAAGACATAATACATAGATATCAAGAACATCCTAGTAGAGAGTAGATTGTGGTAGAGCTTCCGTATGGAGCACAATGTAATTATTTAGCTTATATTAATGGAGTGACCATATCCTCCATATTGCATTGTATTTTCACCACTTTCTATTTATAGTATATTTCAGTCATATTGTAGATTCGCTTTCTTTCATCTTATCAGGGCATGTGTTAGATCTCTCCCATTGCATATATCCTCAAAATCTAACATTGCTATGGAAGAATGACCTTAAAGTTTAGGGGTTTTAGGACAACATTAAAAAGAATGTGCTTTTGAGATTATTCCTTACACTTTAGATCCTTGAGAGCAAAATAAACCTAAAGATGATAAGTCTCACTATAGGCAATGTAAGAAGATTGAATATACTGATGAAGATGAAAGTATTGGTAGAAATGAAAAAGAAAATATTTAAGAAGCAAAAACAAAACAAAAAAAAACCTAAAATGATATTAATATAATATGGGAAAACAAAAGAAAATATCACAAGCGTCAAGAAGTAGGGCTAAACCCATAAATAAAAAATAAAAAATAGGAATAACAATAATATTTTAGACTAATAGGGGCATGATTAAGAACATTTTAAAAAAGAAATTGTTAGGATGTTATAGACAAGATATCTATAGATATAGAAACTGGGCAACAAATATTATAGCCATTCAAGGTATTAAATTTCATATTAACAAAATTTAAATTTTGGAGTGTATATATATATATATATATATTAAAAGTGAAATTTTATTTCTTAATAAAAATGATATAAAAGAGTTGATTGTGGAAAATTAGCATTTTGAAGAAGATAGAAGACAAGTATTAACGTGGAACAAAATTCTAATCATGGAATATGCCACTAGACTTGCATCATCACATTAATAGGTTAGAAAGCAAGAGGGTCAACCCCACACACATGCCCAAACTCGATGTTAATAGGGGTGAGGAATCCCATAAAGTGGGACCAAGGACTTGCACCTTTAAGCCTGCTACCCCATTGGCAAAGAGAATATTTTTTATAAAAAAACAAATGAAAATATATATTTAATCTGAGAGGTAAGGTTAGTTCTTCAATCGTTCTATGAGTGTTGGGGTATTATTATGGCTCCTTTGATGAACAATGTTGTTCTTGATATGCTTTGACTCCCTTTTAAGGGTTAGTTTTGTATTTATTGATCGTGTGGGTGGCCTTGGATCCCGAGCTGTGATCTCTTCAGCTCTTTTTTTATTATAACCTCATTTATTTATTTAATATAATTGTTGGTTTTAATAAAAATATATTTGATAGAAACTTCAGCTCTTTTTTTATTATAACCTCATTTATTTATTTAATATAATTGTTGGTTTATATTCGGAACACTGATGGACAAGGAAGCTCTGGCGATTTGGCGAGAAAATTTCTGAGAAGGCGTCTGGTGTTGCTCGAGGGATTCTCGCCCGAAGATCTTGCCAGGGGCTTTGGGGGGTTGATTTTGAATTCATCTGAAGGTACATTCGTGGTCCCGGGAGGGCCCGATGGGGTCTCCTCCAGTTTCTCCCGCCGGGAGAAAGACTTCATATGCTGAGAAGTTGAAAGATAACCCCTCGCCTTCCACTGATGGAGCTCAGCGGAATGCTTTTCAAACGATACTCAAGAATGTTGGCAATGGCCCAAATGCTCACCGCGTTAATGGATGCCTCCCGCAATCCACTTCCAGGCCTAAGATTGTTATAGAACCAATGCCGGTCGAAGATACAATCGTCTACCGAGCTAATCACGACTTGATCTGCAAATTCATGGGCATCCGACCCACACCGAATTTTTTGCATACCTGGGTTCGCCAGAATCGGGAGCCACACGGTGAGTACTCTTTATGGCCTATAAGCAATGGGTATTTCATCATTAGTTTCTCTTCTTTAGCAGATAGAAACAGAGCATTTGAATCAGAAAAGAGAAACCATGGACCAACAGGGTTATTTGTCCAACCCTGGAGAGTGGGTTTCGACCCCCGCATCGAACCCACGACTGTCCTGGCCTGGATTCGGCTGTACGCTCTCCCGATGGAGTTTTGGGGTGAGCAGGTGTTGGAACTAATAGGTAATTCCCTAGGCAGATTTTTGGGAGTCTCCAAAGATACCATAGAGGGAAATACAGCTGTCTTTGCCGTAATCGTGTAGAGATGGACATTAGTCAGCCTCTACCAGCTGAGGTGGAACTTGAGCTAGCAGGAGTACCCCGGATCCAAGAGACTAGACTATGAGGCCCTACCTTTCAAGTGCCGAGTATGCCATAAGCATGGACATTTGGCAAGGTTTTGCCCAAACATCTTGAGCACAAAAATGGAGGTTCCGAGCGGAATGTCAAACCGCCCTAGAGAGGGTAAGTCCAACCTCGTCAATGAACCTTCTAGCAATTCTCCAGGTCCCGATGCTCAGCAGGATGGCTTTGAACAGTGAAACGAAAGAGAAACAAAAAGAAAATGGCAAGGAGCAAAGTGCACTCAAGCCAAACAATCGGTATGAAATTTTTAAGTCATTAGTGGATCAGGAGGACCAAACTATGGAGGGAGTGGATGGGAATGGTGTGAATGACAACACTCCACCTCTTGTTTCTCCTTCTTTTACTCCCCGTAGTAGAACAGGTGACTGTGCCAGCTGAGAATCTGCAATCAGAGAATCCAGGGGCATTGGTTATACACTCCCCAGCACAACCGGCTATCAAAGATGTCACCATGGGAAATGCAGATAAGAACAGAGAAAGGCCTGCTTTAGGGATTACCTGGTGGAGAAGAGATCTAGAAACAATAACTCTCAAGGAGCGGGAAGAAAATCCAATAAGGAACTACTAACAGAGCAAGGAGATAAGCTAATCAATGGAGGATTGGTGAGGACCATTGATTCTTACCGCTCTCAAGGTTTTCAATGATTATTCAATCTTGGAATGTTAGGGGTTTAAACAAAGAGAACCCATCAATCATTGCTCAAAGACTCTTAGAAAATCGTAAAACAGACTTTTTGCTTCTTCAGAGACCAAAATGTCTTTAGATATTATGAGTAAAACCGCTACTAAAATCGCGGGAGCCGGTCATATGGATGTGGCCGCCCAAGGAGCTTCGGTGGAATTGTTACCCTTTGGAACCCTCTCGGATTGGACCGCTTTAGAACATATAGCTTGGAGGGGTGTTCTTACTTCTCTCTTCATAAATAACTTCACTTCTGAGCATGTCCTAATCACCAACTTTTACGGGGCCCAAGACCTAGATGGCCAGAGGCTCCAATGGGAAGTCGTTCACAACATGAGGGCATACAGGAGTGTTATGACTGGATTATTGCAGGGGATTTTAATGCAAAATTATCTGTTCGTGACTGTGAAGGTGGCACCCCCGTTTTGGATCCAGGGGACCGGCTTCCGATTGCCCAAGTTCAGGCCTTTCATTTAGTGGACGTTCAAGGCCCCGGTGTTTTTTTCACTTGGAAAAACAAGAGAAAGGAGCCACATAGCAGAAGGTCAAGTTAGATCGCTTTTTGGTCTCTGAGGAGGCTTTTGGTAAATGGACTTTTAAGTTCCGGATTTTGGAGGGCCCTATTTCGGATCATTTTCCCATTTTGCTAGAGGGAGGGACTTCGAGAGGGCAGCACCATAGGCCTTTTAAATTTGAGAATTTTTGGTTACAAAAGGAGGACCTTCGATAGAAAATTACTCAATGGTGGACAGAAGGCCGTCCACCTTTTGGGACAACAATGTTCAAATTTCATAAACAGCTTCAATTTGTCAAAATTCAATTGAAACAATGGAGGAAAGAAAACAAGTCGGATTTCCAGTCCCAAAGGGCCCCCTTGGTGGCTAGATGGGAGGAGGTTCAGAAACTTTTTAGGGAAGGATCAATTACTGAGCAACTCAAATTTGAAGATGATGAACTGCGTAAAGCGGTTGAGGACATTGACAACCAAGAGGAGATATACTGGAAACAGAGGGCTAGAAATACTTGGTTATTAGAGGGGGACAGAAATACCAAATTTTTTCATCGGTCAGCTTGTGCTAGGAGACAGATGAACAATATGGAAGCTCTTAAAGATGAACATGGAAATGTCTTCGATACTCTTCCTGGTATGCATTCCCATGCAATCGATTACTTTTCTAAACTTTTTAAGGAAAGTATGGAGCAAGATGTTGAGGCTCATAACGAAGTTCTTAATGTTATTCCTTCTATTATCTCTCGAAGAAGACAATCGAGCCCTGCTTAGACCCATTGAAAGGGATGAACTGAGAAATGTGGTCTTTGGTATGAGTACTGGAAAATCTCCTGGTCCAGATGGCTTTCCTATTGAATTTTTTCAGGCTTTCTGGGACACCTTGGGGGAGGATGTTTTGGCTGTTACTGAGGAATCCAGATCCAATCGAAGAATGCTCATGGCGATCAATCACACCTTCATAGCTTTAATTCCAAAAGGGGAAGCAGGGACTCATATCTCTGATTTCAGGCCTATTGCTTTATGCAATGTGATTTACAAAATCATCACTAAGATAATGGTTGAGAGGCTTAAACCCCTACTTCATAACATCATTTCTCCTGAACAAGGGGGCTTTGTTGAGGGAAGACAAATCTTGGATGGGGTGGTTTTGGCCCAGGAGGCCATCCATTCAATGCAAACTTCGGGCAACAAAGGAATGTTCATTAAACTGGATATGTCCAAGGCTTATGACCGGGTGGAGTGGTGCTTCTTGTCGAAAATGATGGCTGCCTTTGGCTTTTCTCAGGATTGATTGGGTTATGAGTTGTGTTTCTACTCCCTCTTATTCTCGTTCTCATCAAGGGCCTTCCCTCGCATCCTTTCGGTGCCACTCGTGAGTCTTCGCCAGGGAGACCCTTGTTCTCCCTATCTCTTCCTTCTCTTGGTCGAAGGTTTGGGCAGATCTGTTTCGAGGAGAAGGCAACAAGGTCTCGCTATCTTGGTATCAAGGTTGGGGAGGAAACTCTGACTCACTTGCAATTTGTGGACGATACTGGCCTGGTTGGTGTGGCCACTCTTCAGGAAGCTAGAGGAATCAGAGATACTCTGAATATCTACCTAAGGGCTTCAAATCAGGTTCTAAATGACAGGAAGTCCAAAGTGGTCTTTTTCAATCTTGACCAACGGCTACAGGAGCGTGTTATTGAGATCCTGGGCTTCACAAGGACTTCTCTTCCAATTGTTTACCTGGGCGTTCCCCTTCATTTCAAAAAGTTAAAAATTGACATCTGGAAGAATCTGTTGGAGGCATCAAAGACAAAATGAATCATTGGGCTCATAAATGGTTAAGCTACTGGGTAGATTAACCTTCCTGCAGTCAGTTATACAGGCTTTGCCGATCTATAAATTCTCAATACTGGCTGCCCCTCATACCATCTGGAAAGAGCTGGACAAAATGGCTAGAAGATTTTTATGGGAAGGCGCAAAAGGGAAGAAAAGATGGGCTTTGGTTGGGTGGGACAAAGTTACCCAGCCTAAGGACAAAGGAGGGCTCGGCCTTGAGAAGTTCTAAGCTTAATAACAGAGCCTTGGCTGGAAAACTGTATTGGAGGTGGATTTCTCAGCCAACCTCCCTCTTCAGCAGAATTCTTTCCAGTAAATATTTGGGGCATGTTCATCCCAATGAGGTGGGTCGCTTTCCCTTGGAAGGTACTGGATCCTTAGTGTGGCAGACTCTCAAGCTTGGGTCCCAGATTATCAAAGATCAATTATTCTGGAAAGTGGGGAGAGGAGACAAGGCTCGTTTCTGGACTGACTCTTGGGACCAACATCCGCCCATTATTGTCATGTTCCCTGAGCTACAACCAATCATGACCGCCTTAGAAGCCTAGGGCTGGATCCATATTGATAATTATCTACACACCAGTCAATTGGGGGGTATAAATTTAAAAAGTTTAAGCGGTGGGAGGAGTGGCCAATCATCGTCTCTCCGGAGTTGGCGCCCATCCCGCATAAAATCTTGTCGTAAAGGTTCCTCACGGGGAGGGATGAGGAAGATGAATTAGCTCTGGGGCTATGGAAGCCTTGGGGTCTACTCGCTTAAGGCCGGATATGAAGAGATCCTCCCCGAGCCTCCCCCACACTCTTTTCTGCTCAAGGATTGGAGAAGGATTTGGCATTCAAAGGGCTGGCCGAAAGTGAATTTCTTTGCTTGGCAACTTATGCATAATGGACTTCTCACCTTTGACAATCTCAGACGTAGGGGTTTCAATGGCCCCTCTCAATGTGCTTTATGCCTCCAACATGAGGAAACTGCAGATCACTTGTTTTTTGAGTGCCCTTTTACTCATCAGATTTGGGAACGCTGGTTCTCTCAATTTAAACTCCAGGCTAATGGTGTTTTCAATCGTACCAATATTTGGGAAAAATGGAAAAGGGGCAGGTTCAAATCCATAGCTCTCCGAACTGGCTGGCAGTTAGGCTTTCTCTTCATTTGGTGGCAAGTTTGGTTGGAGAGAAACGCCCGGATCTTTAGAGACACTTTCTCCTCGATTGACGGCGTTTGGCAGGTCATCTGGAGCAAAGTCACAGAAACTGTTGCTATTTATGTTGATGAAGAGAATCAAGCAGCTCTTGGGCATCTTGAAGAGGGGGTTGAGGGACATGAGGGGCAAGGCAGAGCATGCTGGAAACCTCCCCCAGCTTGGCTGGATAAAGATCAATACTGATGGGGCTGCAAAAGGCAACCCGGGCAGCGCAGGAATTGGTGTTGTCTGTCGGGATCACTCGAGTGCGGTTCTTTACTGGGAATTGCAGGGATTGGGCAGAGCCACGAACAATGAAGCCGAAGCCTTTGCCATTAAGTCAGCGTCTATCTGGGCTATTAAGCAGGTTACTCGGAGGATAATTCTTGAATCAGATTCTCAAGTCCTGATCGGCGCTCTTGATTGCTTGCAGAATTTCTCATTAAAAGCTTGGAGACTATGGATTTTGATATCCCAAATCAAGGAGTTATGGAGGGAGTTAGATGATGTTATCCCTGTGTATGTGAGTAGAAATTTGAACACGGTAGCTGACTTCCTTGCGAAGATGGGTGCTGAGAAAGAGGTAGGTGTTCAGCTGCACAGTGATATGCCTATGATAGATGAAGAGATTCGGAGTGGTCTGGAACGATCCCTGCATCCATGAGCTCAAAAATGGCTAAGGTTAGTTTTTGTCGCGATATCGCGACATATTGCGCCGTCGCGACCTTGTTTGGAAAGTCGTCGCGATTTCGCGACATGTCGCTCTCGTCGCGACCTTTCCCGGACAATTGTCGCGATTTCGCTACCTATTTTGTTGCCGCGGCCTTGGGAGGAAAATTGTCGCGATTTCGTGACTTGTTGCGTCGTCGCGGTCTTTGATGAGAAGGTGTCGCGATTTCGCGACCTTTTTTGTTGGTTCTGTTGCTGGAGGAAAGTCGTCGCGATTTCGCGACGCTTTGAGAAAAATTGCGTGAAGGGGAAAAACCGTCGCGATATCGCGACATTTTTTGTGAAAAGCTACTCAAAGGAAAATTTGTCGCGATTTCGTGCCATTTTTGAGGAAAGGACGCAAAGGGGCAAACCCGTAGCGATTTCGCGAAAATTCTGGAGAACAAACTTCATGAAGGATAAACGTCGCGATTTCGCGACTAGTTTGAGAAAAGGGCACCACGGGGAGAACATGTCGCGATTTCGCGACCTTTTTTGTCGGTTCCGTTGCTGGAGGAAAGTCGTCGCGATTTCGCGACGCTTTGAGCAAAATTGCGTTAAGGGGAAAAACCGTCGCGATATCGCGACATTTTTTGTGAAAAGCTTCTCAAAGGATAATTTGTCGCGATTTCGCGTCATTTTTGAGGAAAGGAAGCAAAGGGGCAAACTTGTAGCGATTTCGCGACGCTTTGGAGAACAAACTGCATGAAGGATAAACGTCGCGATTTCGCGACTAGTTTAAGAAAAGGGCACCATGGGGGAGAACATGTCGCGATTTCGCGACACTTTTGCGGAAGGGGCGCCCAATGGAATTCTTGTCGCGATTTCGCGACACTTCCGGCCAACTGGGGCTTTAAGGAAAAGTCGTCGCGATATCGCGACACTTTCTCAAGGTTGCTGTCTAAGGGAGAACTCGTCGCGATTTCGCGACAATTTTGGTGAGCAGGTGCCTTCTG
This sequence comes from Wollemia nobilis, assembly GCA_028583015.1. Classification (NCBI taxonomy): domain Eukaryota; kingdom Viridiplantae; phylum Streptophyta; class Pinopsida; order Araucariales; family Araucariaceae; genus Wollemia; species Wollemia nobilis. The sequence goes on along the minus strand of JAQPPZ010002742.1, from coordinate 1,882,317 downwards.
GCTTTCTCGTCGCGATTTCGCGACGTTTTTGGCGTTTGGGTGCTTTGGAGCTGTGCTGTCGCGATTTCGCGACATTTTTTGAGTTGTGTGGCCTCAGCGCAGTTTTGTCGCGATGTCGCGACATGTCGCGTTTTCACGACCGGTTGTCGTGGCGCGGCGGTTGTTAGGTTTGGTGTCGCGATTTCGCGACTTGTCGCGTTTTCGCGACTTGTCGCGTTTCGCGCCTTTGTTCTTCTGGTCTCTTTGCTCTTGGTTGGGATGCCCATTCTCCCTCTTGTAACTGTAATTTGTTTTAATGCAAGCTTTTTTTAATTTTTTCAAAAAAAAATATAATTGTTGGTTTCAATAAAAATATATTTGATAGAAAGATAAGTTGAATATGATTTAATCAACTTAATATAAATGCAAGGAGAACAATGTTTTATTTTTAATAAAATTGGCTTTAATAGACATAGCTTAAAAAAATCAAACCTAAATGAAATGTAAAAAATCTAACCAGTTCAATTTAACTAAATTATCTCGCGTGATAACGCAACGGTTCAAGCTTTGGCTCTTCTTCGAGAGGTCCAAGGTTCAAATCATGACATATGTGGGTGTATTAATCTCCTATTGATAAGCTTAGCTCTTAGCCGTAATAAGTCTAAAAACATTAAATAGATATAATTTTAAAAATTCATAACTGTTCATTCAATTTAACACTTGTCCAAATACCTTCCCAAAAGGTGTTGTTACTCTATATTTAGAAGGCATGTGTCCAAGTACCTTCCCAAAAGGTGTTGTTACTCTATATTTAGAAGGTGTTGATAGAGCAATGAGAATAATTAGCAAGTATATTTTATAGAAAAAAAGTTTACATAAATTAAATTATATTGTCTGGGTTTTATTTTTTTAAATGAACCTTCATAATATATTGTTTAAGGATTGTATTTTAATTAAATATATTTTTTTTAAATAATTATTTATTATTTATTTTGTTAATGTGAATATTTTCTATGATCGATTTTAAGGTTGGGTGTCCCTATACCACCATGACCTCTTGCAAGGAGAGAGCTGAGCTTATCAATAAAAAATTTAACACACACTGCAATTTGGACTTTGGACCTTTGAAAAAAGAGCCAAAGCTCAAACTGTTAAGTTGTCTCCGCTAACCAAAACTTCACTTTTATACAAAACAAATAATTTATATTAAAACACGTTAATGTTATAAAACATAGTAATTATTACTCATGTAAATTTTAATCATTATTTGATTAAGTCAATTAAGCATTTTTTTATAAGCTTTAGCTAACTTACTACTTCCTCTAACTATAGAAAAGAGAATTTAAGTTCATGATCCTTTATTAAAACATTTTTATTGGTTAGCATGTATGCATATTTTTTTCTCTTAATTAATGTATAAATCCCATTTCCAAGAATTTAAGTTCATGATCCTTTATTAAAACCTTTCTACTGGTTAGCCTGTATGCATATTTTTTTTCTTAATTAATGTATAAATCTCATTTCTCCAAACTTTGTAGCAAGGCCTTGTATTTGTACAATGATCCATGTATGTTTCATGGAGCCTTTGTTTATCTCAAAATTACATTTATTATTATAATGAATCGTCTTCCATCCATATTCTATTCTATTTGTTTGCATATTTTTAACCCTTTTAGAGCCCTTTTAAAGCATTAACTTCATTATTAAAAAGTAATGAAACAAAATTTCACCTCTATTATTTATAATTATTCTTCTTCTCTTATTTTTTGTGGACTTCGTGTGAACATTCCACTAAAATTCAATTTGACCCTCCACTTTTGTGGTTTCCACTTTATAGTTTTACCTTTTATTTTTCCTATACCCAACATCATAAATTCATTGGATGACTTCACTTTATTTATGAAGAGTTTCTACTTTAAAAACTTGTTTAAGTTAAATAAAACATAAGAAAAATTATAATTTAAATATTATATTAAAATTAAAGATTTTTAATTTTTAATTAATTACATTTTTTTGGTTGTATAATAAGGGGTTGTATTGGTTTTCACCCTTGATAAATTACAACTTTTTTTCTTTAAAACTTGAGAGTTTACAAATAAATACATTTCTCATTTTAATTGAGAAGCTATAGTTAAAAACCTACATTATTTTACATAAAATGTTTGAATTCTTAATTTTTATTTTTTTGGATTTTTTAAATTTTTTTTATATAAATACAAATATTCCAAAATTTAACATCTTTCTTAACATTTTCCTGTAGTAGCCTTCACAATACCAAAACTTCAACTTTACTATCTATGCTTTGCATCTTAGTAGAGTAATATTTCCAAAACATAGCATTATTATAGTCCACTTTACCAAATTTGGATTGCTAGTTTCTTTACACAAGTGCAACCACAAAAATTATAATAAATACTCTATATGAAAACACATTATTGTTACAATATAAAACATAGTTACCAATGGAAAACATTAAAGTAAATATTAATCATTAATTGATTCATACAATTAACATTTTCTTGTTATGTCGAGAGGTGTTCCTACAATGGCAGACAGGGGATGGGAGGCAAAGAGGTCATACATGTCACGTCGTAAACAATTTTTTTTTTAATTAAAAAAACCAACATTAACAAAAATATTTAAACTAGCTTAGATATAAAGGATATATATCTAAAAACGTAGAGAGTTATCAATCTCGAGACACCTATCTTGGAGATCACATCCCCAAGAAATGAGATAGGTGCCTTGAGATTGATAACTCTTGTTGTTTTTAGATATATATCCTTTATATCTAAGCTAGTTAGCTTCAACTAAACTTACTACTTCCTCTAACCAAGGAAAGAAGAATTTAGCTTCATGGTCCTCAATCAAGATCCCTCTATTGGCTAGCCTATTTGCACATTTGTTTCCTTCCCTTAATGTATGCGTAAATCTAATTTCTTCAAACTCTTTAGCAAGATCTTGAATTTCCACACTTATTTCTTATGTGTTTTATGAAGCCTTTGCTTTTCTCAAAATTGCATTTATTACTATGAGAGAATCACCTTCCATCCATATTCTATTCCATTTTATATGTTTGCATATTTTTAACTCTTCTAAGGCCGCCCAAGCTTCAACTTCATTATTTATCTTAAATCACTATTGAAAGTGTAATAAGATAAAATCTCTCCTCTATTATTTCTAATTATTCCTTCTCCTTTGGATTTCCTTTAGATGTTCCATCAAAATTCAATTTAATCCACTCCACATCTGGTGGTTTTCGTTTTATATTATTTGCCTTCTTTTTTTTTTCTTTTGTACCCAACATCATAATTCCATTTAATTACTTGACTCCATATATCAAGGCTCTTTGCTTCCATATTAGGGACTAAGTGAGTTGATAGGGTTGGTTTAGACTCCTCTATAACTAAACATATTTTCTTTTTCATTACCTCTAAATTGTTTTCCTTTCCTTCAAATATTCTTCTATTATTTTCTAGCCATACATTCTAAAGTATTGTATCTTTTGATATATCTCATATTGTCGCCTCCAAGGGCTAGGTGGATTGGTAATTGTTTGTCTCGCCAAACACTTACCAAGAAGAGACCTAGGTTCAAACCTCAGGGGCATGCTTATTTGTTTGCAAAGGTGGTAGTCTGATATAAATCCTCTAAGTGCGCACCAAATTGACAATGATAGTACAAATTTCGAGCGATCAATGGTTCCCTCACGTCAGGTCAACAATAACAAGGTGTTATAGACAAAGTGTTAGAGGCTTGTTAGGAGCTGCCCCTATGGTTTCCTACACTTCTTTTCATAATGTTATCCCAAGATAAAATTTTTCTATTACCTACTAGCCAAATAAACATTTTGACTTTAGGAACGCCATGGTCAAGTGGGCCACTGACACCATCCACGCAAGGCAAAGCCCATTTTGATTAACTGCTAGCACGACAACATGGCAATGACTAAAATCTACATGGCACAACGGCCCGCACGTTTAGCTCTTTACAATGCCTCCAATGGCTACAAGGTAGGTGGCTACATTAATGCTAAGTACAATGAGTCGTTATCCCACTCAGACTTGGGTGCCCACGATCAAATTCAAACCCATGCATTTAAGGCGATGAACTAACACATCCCGCGCTCTCTTTCAAAATGTAGCCCAGCCTACGAGACGTGTCAAGTCACCCGACCAAACACATTTAACACTCGTTGTTGGACATTTTGAGTCCCTAAGCTAAAAAGTTGTCATTGATGTCAAAAGGACCTATGCAAGTAAGCACTATGATTTTCTCCACAAAGAGCTTCATGAGAAGCAAAGGTTTTGATCAAAAGGATGCATGGCATTTGGTTCCAAAAAGGAGCTTCAAGGGAAGCTTAGAAAAGGGTTTTTATTTAAAACCATGGATGGCATATTTGAAATGGGTTTTTCTTAAAACCCAAGTTGGCTTTTCGTTTCATCGAAAAAGGTGCCCCGGTGATGGAGATATTTAATTTTAAATATTTAGTTTAAATTTTAAATTATTTAAAATTTAAATTTAAATTTTAAAATTAAAAGTAAAAGTTTATCCACCGACGTCATGAGGAAGCGCCGACGTTTCCAAGCGGAGGGAAGGCATATATATATGCCATTAAATTCTTCAATTTAAATCATCCTTGCTCTTGTTGTTAATGCGATTGTTGGAAAGTGAATAGAGCTCGTGCAAAAAAGGTTTAAGTGGTAGAAGCAACGAATAAATCGGATGACGTGCGAAACCCAAGTCACCTTGGGCAGTGTGGCCTATTGGCAACTCGGGCAACGCAAAGGCATTTGGTAGCACGAGGTCGTGCGTTCGATTTTTGGCAAGGTTCATTTGTTGTGCTTTGTGGTGGAAGCGCCAAGGGCGCACGGTTTATTTGAGGCACGTGGGCCTATAGCAAATAAAGGGAAGTCGTGTCCCTTTTGCATTATGAATGAGTGGGTAGCTCGTTTGGCTACCTTAGCCACGGCTAAGGCGACCACGGTGAGGCAGGTCAAGGGGTCGAAACACCTTGAGGGAGGTATGCAATTTTTAATTAAAATTTGTTTGAATGCTCTAAAGTTTGGAGTGATAAGGGTTAGAAAATATTTTATTTTTGTAAAACCTTTGTTGTGTTTAAAAGGTTAAATAATTATTTTGTTGGTGAAAACCATAGATGATTATTTGAGCCTTATGGTATTGATTTGAATTTTTGAGAGCATTATTTTAGGAGAAATAAGGGTTTTGAATAAAGTGGAAATTGAATAGTGGCTTATTGATTATTATTTTTAGAGGGTTTTTCTATAGAGGGACTTTGGTGGATGTGATTATTGAGTTGGAGTAAAAAGGTGTAAATTGAGTTATACTTTATCTTGTGATTATTATTTGAAGTCCACTAACCCTTGTTAAGATTGGAAAAAGAAAGTGTGTTGAGTGTGGCAGATTTTGTGGACAACTTCTTGGCATCAAAAAGGTATGGGCAATATTCTCCATTAATTTGATTGGGTGGTTGATTTCTGAAAATATCATTGGAGTGAAAAGGATTGATTGTGGTTTCCTTTTGAGAGTTGTTGGTTGAATGCTTCAAGGATTTCTGGTTTGAGAGTTATGGTTAAAACCTTGTTTTATAAGCATTGTTGTTGAAGCCATTAGTTGTGTGAAAAACTTGAGTTAGGGTTTGAGAAGAAAATGAGTATCATTGTTATGTGAAGGATGTTTTATAAGTTGTTGAAGCCCATTGGTTGTGCAAAGAACTTGAACTTGAGTTAGAGAAGAACATGAGTATCATTGTTATGTGAGATTTGTTGTTGAACATTGTTGGAAACATTTTGAGTTGGTTGATACATGCTTGGACTAGGGTTTGTGAGAAAGAGTTGTTCCTTGTGGTGATTGGTTGAGTAGAGTTGTTTGAGCCTAGTCAAGTGATTGTGTGAAGTGGTTGTTCAAGTTCCATAAAATAAACTATTCTATATTCTGATTTGAGTTGAGTTGAGAAAGAAATTGGATTTGAGTATAGAACATATTGAGTCTCTAACAATTCTCTTTATGCTTCTATGAGATTGAGTTGAGATTGATTTGAGTTTAAATGAGTCTCTAAATTTCTTTATGCTTCTATGAGATTGAGTTGAGATTTTGTTGAGCTGATTTGAGGTAAGTCTTTGAGAAGGCTTGTGGACTGATTTTGAGTAAGCTTTTGTGAAAGCTTGCTATGCATATTTGAGCAAGTCCTAGAGAGGACTTATTGAGAGATTTGGACAAGTTCTGAGTGAGCTTGTTGAGCAGATTTGAGCAGGTTTTGAGTGAGCCTATTGAGCATATTTGAAGAGGTTTTGAGTGAACCTATTGATAGAGCTTTGGAGGTGATAGAGTATAGAGGACAGAGTCTCAGTGGATAGAGATCCAACAGCCAGGACAATTGAAGATAGATCTGAGTGAGGAGTCTTCAAGTGGAGAGAGATCCACAAGTCAGTGCAGTAGAGAGAGATAGAGTCTTCTAGAAGATCACTAGCCAGAGCAGAAGGGGAAAGAGTTCTCCTATGGAAGAGATCCATGAACTTGAGATTTAGGGGATCAACATCTCCTTTGGATAGAGGTCCATAAACATTGTAATTGGGAAGGATTCCCAAGAGATTATTTGAGAAATATTTAGAAGAAATATTTTCTATGGAGGTAGCCCACATTGGGTGAACCACGTTAAAAATGATGTCTCTCATGTGTGTGATGCTTTGTGTGATGTTTACTACTTTATTAATGTTGATGCTACTATTTGGGGAAAAGTTTTATATTATACTATTCACCCCCCTCTCAGTATAAGCACATGTTCTTCAATTGGTATCAGAGTCGGTCTCTCCGTGAAGAGTCTAACAACTCGAAAGAAGATCCTTCAGTAGCACACATGACCTCAGAAAGTGAAGAAGAAAGTGGGTTTGATATAAAAGAAGAATTCTTTGCTGCTCTCAAAAAACTGGAAAGACTTAGAGAGAAAAATTCAAACTTGAAGGAACAAATTCAGGAAGATGAAGAAGCAAGAGTGGAACTTATACAGAACCTTACATAATTCAAGATTAAGGTAGAATAAGGAAAGAAGATTGAGCAAGATATGACAGATCTATTGAGAGCCAAGGAAATAGAATGTGGAATATTGGAAGCAAAAATTGTTCTCCTAAGAAATAAACTGGAAGGGATCAAGATACTACAAAATACAGAATATGTGAAAAAAAGAGGAATCAAGCTTCCAAAAGGCAGAAACTTCAAACAAAGAAAAGCAAGCAAAGGACATCAGAAAGGAAGAGAGCAAAGAGGAACCCTGGATAAGAGTTAATTACAAGAAGAGGATGACTTCTCCACAATATCCAAGATCTCCAAACAGGTTACATAATCTCTTTCATGGTCATTGTTTTTCTTGCAATAAATATGGTCATATAGTTGCACACTGTACTCATCATGCAAGATACAATAGAGATTTCAATTCCTTTGCACCTCTCATGGATAATGATGTTATATGTTACAAATGCAATAATTTTGGGCACAAGGCTAGATGGTGTAAAATGATATTTCCTGAGTTTAGAAAAACAATTCCAACAACTAGGAAGGATGAAAGAAAGAATGATAGGGCCAGATCTATGTTAGTTCAAACAACCCTGCATGCTCAAAATAAAGAAGAACAATGGTATCTGGATAGTGGTTTCTCTAGTCACATGATAGGAGACAAAGACAAATTCATTGTTCTAAAGGAAACAAATAGAGGATCTGTAAGTTTTGGTGATAATGGATCAGCTAGGATTGTTGGGAGAGGTACTCTAAGTCTAGACAATGGAAAAACAAAAATAGAGAATGTTTTGTATGTCAAAGGGTTAAAGCACAATATTATGAGTATAAGTCAACTTTGTGATCAAGGATATATGGTTACCTTCCATCCAGATAGATGTGAGATAATGAAAACTGAAACAGGAAGAATTATTGCAAATGCAAGAAGGACTCCAAACAACTTATATATGCTCAATGAGATCAAAGGAGAAAAGTGTTTTCTATCACAAGAAGATGAGAGCTGGTTATGGCATAGAATATTAGGTCATTTGAATTTTGACAACATAGTCAGCATAAGCAACAAACAGGAAGTCAAAGATTTACCCAAAATAAGGAGACCTCAAAACACAATTTGTGCACCTTGTCAACATGGAAAGCAAACTAGGACAACTTACAAACCAAAAGGCTATATGTCTTCTGAGCCTTTAAGTTTAATACATACTGATTTGTGTGGTCCTACCAGAACACAAAGTATTCAGGGTGAGAGTTACTTCATGTTGTTTGTAGATGATTATTCCATAATGGTTTGGGTAACTTTCCTAAAAGAGAAGTCAGAAGCCTTTGAAAAATTCAAAGCATTCAAGAAATTGGTTGAAAATGAAATAGGCAAAAGGATTAAATGTCTAAGATCTGATAGAGGAGGAGAGTTTACTTCAGATGAGTTTGTAGAATTTTGTGAACAACATGGAATCAAGAGAGAGTACTCAATAGAGAGAACTCCCCAACAAAATGGAGTAGTTGAAAGGAAGAACATGACTGTTGAAAACATGGCTAGAGCTATGTTAAATGAATCTAAAGTGTCAGATGGTTTTTGGAAAGAAGCAGTATCTACAGTTGTGTACATAATTACTAGGGCTCAATTAAGGGTAAATCATCACAAGACTCCTTATGAGCTTTGGAAAGGAAGACCTACTACTGTAAAATATTTTAAGATCTTCGGAAGCAAATGTTACATAAGATGGGAAGATCAGAATTTGGGCAAATTTGATCCAAGATGTGATGAAGGAATTTTTCTTGGCTATTCCACAAAGAGCAAGGCTTACAGATGTTACAACAAAAGAACATGCACTATGGTGGAAAGTATGAATGTAACAGTTGATGAAAAGATAGATTCTAGAGAGCCAATTCAGCAAGCAATATATCAAGAAGATGGATGTTGTCAAGAAGAATTTTGTGAGGAATCAGATAATGATGAAGAAGAAACACAAAGGCTTCTTCCTAAGACTCCTTCTAGGTATGTACAGAAACATCACCCAAAATATCAGATCATTGGAAATCCAGATGAAAGATAGACAAGGAGAAGAATAATAAAACCATCTCAACAAGCAAATTTTTCTTTACTATCTAAGATTGAGCCAAAATATTTCTCTCAGGCTAGTGAAGATGAATTTTGGGTTAAAGCAATGAATGAAGAATTAGATCATATTGAGAAGAGCAAGACTTGGAAACTTGTTCCAAGACCAAAGGACAAAAATGTGATTGGCACAAAATGGGTCTTCAGAAATAAGTTGAATGAAGATGGACAAGTTGTCAGAAATAAAGCAAGGTTAGTTTGCAAAGGTTATGCACAAGTAGAAGGAATTGATTTTGATGAAACCTTTGCTCCAGTTGCACGACTTGAAGCTATAAGGATGTTTTTAGCTTTTTCAAGTTTCAAGAATTTCAAAGTATATCAAATGGATGTTAAGTCAACTTTTCTAAATGGGATTCTAGAAGAAGAGGTCTACATTGAACAACCAGAGGGATTTATACTATCAGATACTCCAGATCAGGTATGCAGATTGAAAAAGGTATTATATGGCTTAAAGCAGGCTCCCAGAGCATGGTATTCAAGATTGGATAGGTATCTATAGGAACAGGGATTCAGGAAAGGAATAGCAGACAATAATTTGTATATCAAAAATGAAGGAAATGATCTTCTGATAGTGGTTGTTTATGTTGATGACATAATTTTTGGGGGAAATAATGACAAGATGTGCAAAGAGTTTGCTAAGAATATGCAAAGTGAATTTGAGATGTCTATGCTTGGTGAATTATCCTTCTTTCTTGGTCTTCATATTTCACAATCAAAAAAGGGAGTGTTTCTTTCTCAAGCCAAATACATCAAGGAGATGTTAAAGAAATTTAGATTAGAAGATTGCAAACCAGTAAGTACTCCTATGGTCACAGGGTGCAAGTTAAGTAAGGATGATGAATCTCTAGAGGTAGATCAGAGACTATACAGATCCATGATTGGCAGCTTATTGTATGTCACAACTACAAGACCAGACATAGTACAGTCAGTAGGATTAGTGGCAAGATTTCAAGCAACACCTAAGGAAACACATGTGGCAGCAGTAAAAAGAATTTTTAGGTATCTAAAAGGGACTATGGATTTTGGACTTTGGTATCCTAAAAGTGACAGTTTCACACTCACATCATATACAGATGCATATTGGGCCGACAGTATTGATGATAGAAAAAGCACAAGTGGGGGAGCTTTCTTTCTTGGAGAAAGACTAGTATCCTGGTTAAGTAAGAAGCAAGTTTCAGTATCACTATCCACAATAGAGGTAGAATATATTGTAGCAGTAGCCAGTTGTACACATGTGTTATGGATGAAGAGGACTTTAGAAGACTTCAAGATAAAACATGATCAGCCTATTCCTATACTATGTGATAATACCAGTGCCATATGTATCTCAAAAAATCTAGTAATGCATTCCAGGACGAAGCACATTCCGATTAAGTATCATTTTCTGAGAGAACAGGTGTCAGATAAACAGGTCAGATTAGAGTATGTCACTACAAAGGAATAGATAGCAGATATTTTCACTAAGCCACTCTCAAAAGATACTTTTGAGTATCTTCGAGGAAAATTGGGAGTGAGACTCCCACCCCAGAATTAACCACCTCATGTGGAGGTGGGGGAGGGGCTAAGCTAAGAGGCTCATTCTTAGCCCCGAGCCCCAAAGGTGACCCTTTGCCATTGATGACAAAGGGGGAGAGATTTGTGTATATTGAGGAAAGTTTTTGATATGGGGAGAGATTTGATATTTGAGAAAGCTTTGAGCCAGGGGGAGCAAAGTCCCAGGGGGAGCAAAAAAAAGAAGGTCAAATTTCAGTAAAAGGATATGGGTTGCCATCAATGACAAAGGGGGAGATTGTTGGACATTTTGAGTCCCTAAGCTAAAATGTTGTCATTGATGTCAAAAGGACCTATGCAAGTAAGCACTATGATTTTCTCCACAAAGAGCTTCATGAGAAGCAAAGGTTTTGATCAAAAGGATGCATGGCATTTGGTTCCAAAAAGGAGCTTCAAGGGAAGCTTAGCAAAGGGTTTTTATTTAAAACCATGGATGGCAGATTTGAAATGGGTTTTTCTTAAAACCCAAGTTGGCTTTTCGTTTCATCGAAAAAGGTGCCCGATGATGGAGATATTTAATTTTAAATATTTAGTTTAAATTTTAAATTATTTAAAATTTAAATTTAAATTTTAAAATTAAAAGTAAAAGTTTATCCGCCGACGTCATGAGGAAGCACCGACGTTTCCAAGCGGAGGGAAGGCATATATATATGCCATTAAATTCTTCAATTTAAATCATCCTTGCTCTTGTTGTTAATGTGATTGTCGGAAAGCGAATAGAGCTCGTGCGAAAAAGGTTTAAGTGGTGGAAGCAACGAATAAATCGGACGATGTGCGAAACCCAAGTCACCTTGGGCAGTGTGGCCTATTGGCAACTCGGGCAGCGCAAAGGCATTTGGTAGCACGAGGTCGTGCGTTCGATTTTTGGCAAGGTTCGTTTGTTGTGCTTTGTGGTGGAAGCGCCAAGGGCGCACAGTTTATTTAAGGCACGTGGGCCTGTAGCATATAAAGGGAAGTCGTGTCCCTTTTGCATTGCGAACGAGCGGGTAGCTCGTTTGGCTACCTTAGCCATGGCTAAGGCGCCCGTGGTGAGGCAAGTCAAGGGGTCGAAACACCTTGAGGGAGGTATGCGATTTTTTAATTAAAATTTGTTTGAATGCTCTAAAGTTTGGAGTGATAAGGGTTAGAAAATATTTTATTTTTGTAAAACCTTTGTTGTGTTTAAAAGGTTAAATAATTATTTTGTTGGTGAAAACCATAGATGATTATTTGAGCCTTATGGTATTGATTTGAATTTTTGAGAGCATTATTTTAGGAGAAATAAGGGTTTTGAATAAAGTGGAAATTGAATAGTGGCTTATTGATTATTATTTTTAGAGGGTTTTTCTATAGAGGGACTTTGGTGGATGTGATTATTGAGTTGGAGTAAAAAGGTGTAAATTGAGTTATACTTTATCTTGTGATTATTATTTGAAGTCCACTAACCCTTGTTAAGATTGGAAAAAGAAAGTGTGTTGAGTGTGGCAGATTTTGTGGACAACTTCTTGGCATCAAAAAGGTATGGGCAATATTCTCCATTAATTTGATTGGGTGGTTGATTTCTGAAAATATCATTGGAGTGAAAAGGATTGATTGTGGTTTCCTTTTGAGAGTTGTTGGTTGAATGCTTCAAGGATTTCTGGTTTGAGAGTTATGGTTAAAACCTTGTTTTATAAGCATTGTTGTTGAAGCCATTAGTTTGTGAAAGAGTTTTTTTTTTTTTCATTGTTGAAGCCCTTGGTTGTGCAAAGAACTTGAACTTGAGTTAGAGAAGAACATGAGTATCATTGTTATGTGAGATTTGTTGTTGAATATTGTTGGAAATATTTTGAGTTGGTTGATACATGCTTGGACTAGGGTTTGTGAGAAAGAGTTGTTCCTTGTGGTGATTGGTTGAGTAGAGTTGTTTGAGCCTAGTCAAGTGATTGTGTGAAGTGGTTGTTCAAGTTCCATAAAACAAACTATTCTATATTCTGATTTGAGTTGAGTTGAGAAAGAAATTGGATTTGAGTATAGAACATATTGAGTCTCTAACAATTCTCTTTATGCTTCTATGAGATTGGAGTTGAGATTGATTTGAGTTGAGATTGGGATTTGAGTATAGAACATATTGAGTCTCTAACAATTCTCTTTATGCTTCTATGATATTGAGTTGAGATTTTGTTGAGCTGATTTGAGGTAAGTCTTTGAGAAGGCTTGTGGACTGATTTTGAGTAAGCTTTTGTGAAAGATTGCTATGCAGATTTGAGCAAGTCCTAGAGAGGACTTATTGAGTATATTTGGACAGGTTCTGAGTGAGCTTGTTGAGCATATTTGAGCAGGTTCTGAGTGAGCCTATTGAGCAGATTTGAAGAGGTTCTGAGTGAACCTATTGATAGAGCTTTGGAGGTGATAGAGTATAGAGGACAGAGTCTCAGTGGATAGAGATCCAACAACCAGGACAATTGAAGATAGATCTGAGTGAGGAGTCTTCAAGTGGAGAGAGATCCACAAGTCAGTGCAGTAGAGAGACAGAGTCTTCTAGAAGATCACTAGCCAGAGTAGAAGGGGAAAGAGTTCTCCTGTGGAAGAGATCCACGAACTTGAGATTTAGGGGATCAACATCTCCTTTGGACGAGAGGTCCATAAACATTGTAATTGGGAAGGATTCCCAAGAGATTATTTGAGAAATATTTAGAAGAAATATTTTCTGTGGAGGTAGCCCACATTGGGTGAACCACGTTAAAAATGATGTCTCTCATGTGTGTGATGCTTTGTGTGATGTTTACTGCTTTATTAATGTTGATGCTACTATTTGGGGAAAAGTTTTATATTATACTGTTCACCCCCCCTCTCAGTATAAGCACATGTTCTTCAACTGTTGTCCGCCTACAACATTGCCAGTCAGCTTGCTTGGCAGTCCTTGTTGTCCTACTTTAGTGCATGCTTCTTAGTTGGACGCCCCTTCAACCGACAACTTCCCGCGTTAATGCACAACACACTTAGTCAATCTTCTCATGGCAAATTTCAAGGCAACATGATGCCCCACTTGGTAGGCGCCCCATCCTCATGGCAACCGAATTGACCGAGTCCCCATGACACTGCCTATGGCAACGTGCTGCCCTTGGCTGCGAGACTAACTTTCCACCAACGCTCGACCCATTTGGCAACCTGATGGTATGGCAGAACAAACAAACCTTCCAACCATGCTCGACCCCCTTGGTATCCAAACCGCATGACGAAAGACGAACCACTTGGAGAAGACAAACACATTGCCTATCCCATATCCTCCCCAACTGAAATCGGTGATGCCCTCGACGTCATGGTACCCACCTGGTATGACACTCAGATCAAGAACCCTGAATTGGTTCATGGCAGAGATGATTCCTCGTAGGCCTTTCGTTTCTATAAGGTCTCGAGCCTTTTTTTACTATGCCAAAGTGCTTCTTCCCTCTCCCAACTATCTGCCCCGTTGCCCTTCCAACTAACCAAGTATTCCTTGTGCATTCGGTTACCCCACCCAACTGTCCTTGCTTCCCATACTCTGTCCACCACTTACCTAGATGAATCTCAGACGTTTGTCGATGATCGAGTTGGTTGCATTCGGCCAGGGTCAGTTTTGTCTGCATAAATGTGTTTCAGTTGGCTAACATGGAACACGGGGTGCACTCGAAGGTGCGATGGTAGCTATAAGCGGTAGGTGGCAACACTAATTTTACCAATCACCGTGAAGGGTCCATCAAATCGATGCACCAATGCCTTGGTCTTTCCTTTCAACGACTTAAACACCTCGAGCTACATCCGCAATAGCACTTGGTCACCGACTTGGAACTCTTTCGGCCTTCACTTTGGGTCAGCCTCTACCTTCATCTGCTCGACAACATTTAATAGATGCATTCTTGCCGAGTCAACAGGAGCCTGCCATTGCTTCAGGTACTCGATTGCAGGTGGGCAAGCACTCAAGTATCCAGCTAGAATGGTGTGAGGGGTCAGCGGCTGTTGGCCCGTTGCCAACTCAAATAGTGAGTAACCACTCGAGCGAGACTTCAAGCTGTTGTAACAAAACTGTGCCATGTCCAGCAGGGCCGACCAGTTAGACTGGTCGCCATTCACAAAGTGACGCAGGTAAGTCTCAAGGATGACATTCACTCGCTCGGTCTAGTCGTCCGTCTGAGGGTGGAACCGCTAGCTCATCATAAGCCGAGTGCCCATCAAATGAAATAGCTCCTTCCAAAACTTACTAGTGAATTGCGTGTCCCTGTCTGACACGATGCTTAGTGGCATTCCTCATAATTTCACCACATACTTAAAGAACAAGTCTACAACAACTTTCGCTGGGCACGAATGTGAACAAGCAATAAACACTCCATACTTAGAGAAACGATCGACTATGACCAAGATTGATCGATAGTCACCAACCTTCAACAAACTGGTGATGAAGTCAAGGCTCACACTCGCCCACGGACGCATCGACATTGGCAGCGACTGCAACAATTCGCCTGGCTTCTGGGTTTCTGGCTTATCTTGTTGGCATACAAGGCAAGTTCGCACATACTCGTCAACGTCCTTCTCCATGTGCGGCCAGAACAATCCTCTTTCCAATAAAGCCAATGTCCTTGCTGCCCCGAGTGACCCGCCCACACGCTGTCATGGCACTCTT
Organism: Wollemia nobilis; assembly: GCA_028583015.1. NCBI lineage: Eukaryota > Viridiplantae > Streptophyta > Pinopsida > Araucariales > Araucariaceae > Wollemia > Wollemia nobilis. The sequence continues at coordinate 1,867,027 of JAQPPZ010002742.1, read as the reverse complement.
TGATGAAGCTGCGACAAAGATCACCCCAATATGGGACAACTAACCGGGTCTGCCTATACCACAACAGGTCATCTTTCCATTGATAACGACAAAGCCTGCTCATGTCCATCTGATTCTGCGTCGTGGCAAACAAAACAGCAGTGATAGGGTCTTTCTCAAGGCCTTCCCGAACCTTGGCCAGTACTTCTTCACTCAACTCAATACGACTCTCACCGTGCACTGCAACAACACTCTCTACCGCCTCCTCCCAAATATCTCTATATTTTAATGATATTATTATTTTGTTGGTGTTGTACATTTATATTCACATCTTATTGTGTATTCTCTTGAGCTATTCAACTTCTAAATCAATTTATCCTTGGTTCTCCTCGTAATAATCATAGTTGTTATCTTTCTATTGTAAAACAAATCTTCTTTCTATTTGTATCTTCTTGCATGATCATTGTACAAAATGTTTGAAACCCTATCACGATATTTGTCTTGAAGCAATCTTATCCAAAATTTTAAAATCGAAAATACATTGAATAGTTTTTTATCACACAAATATTCATCCAAATAAAAAAAACAATTTAACATTTAATTAAATGTTTCAACCTGTTTTATATTTAAATAATTAAAAAAAACATAATTCCATGAAAAAACGACACTGGAGGCTTAAAATCACAGTTTTTATAAGCTTACGACGGATTTGAACATAAGTCTGCGCAAACGCAAAAGATTATCTTTTATTTACTAAGGCGTGGCATTTTTTTCTGGACAAGGCATAGCTGTACCCACGGACTTGACCAGTCTGCAGAGCTCCTCTGCAATTGTATGAAATGATAAGAATCTTCTCTTCAAGCAATTTTCCTCCTCTTTCCTCTGCAATTGTATGAAATGATAAGAATCTTCTCTTCAAACACTCTTCCCCCTCTTTCGCATAATGCTTCTGCTTCAAAACTTATCAGTGCTTCGTTCCACGCTCTCTTGGGTTTCTACGGTTCGAACCCGCGACCTCGCGATGCCGAACCCACCCAAACCCCGACGCACTTTATCCCAGGGTCACACGGGGACGCAATTTCGGACCTCGTCTGCTCAATGCTTAAGCTGGGGAGCGCTTGGGATCCTACGCTGGAATCAGCCCTTAAGCCCCTCTGCATTAGCGGAGGGCTAACCCCTCTCCAGGCCATGGACGTGATGACTCGCTTAAATAATCCCGAATTAGCGCTAAAGTTCTTCAAATTCACCAAAACCCAGCTGGGCGTCGAGCACTGGTCCAATACATATAATATGCTAATCGCAGAGCTTAGTCACATGGGGCAATTCGAGGCCGCAAAGGAGATCTTAGAAGATATGAAGAATAGCGGTAAGTTTCCTCCCTCTTCGATTTTTATGGCCCTGGTCACATGCCTGGCCCGCGCCGGTAGAATCGACGAAGCCCTGGCAGTTTTTAAGCGAGCTGAGGATTTCAATTGCAAGCTCTCCGTAGTCTGGTATAACAATATTTTGAACATATTGATCAATAGGAATATACCCAATGATCAAATCCTAGAGTTTTTCAGACATCGCTTATGCCAAAATGTATGCCCAGATTCGACTTCTTTCAATATTGTCATCAAGGGGCTCTGCAGGGCTGGGAATGTGGACGAGGGTTTTGAATTATTGCATGAAATGGGGAATTACGGGTGTGTCCCTGATGTTGTTACTTTCAATACTCTTATAAATGGGCTTTGTAGGGTTAGTAGGGTTGAGGACGGGTACAGAGTTTTGCGGGAAATGAGGAGCTGTAAGAGTTGCAGGCCTAATGCTGTATCATATACATCGATTATTTTGGGGTATTGTCGATCAGGATTGTTGGATGAGGCTGTTAGGGTTTTGAATGAGATGTTGGAGTCTGGGGATAGGCCCAATTTGGTGACTAGCAATGTTCTTATCGATGGTTTTTGCAAAGTTGGTGATATGGAGGAGGCAGAGGCATTATTTGGAAAAATGGCAGATCGAGATTTTGTTAGTTACACTACTATGATTGATGGGTACTGTAAAGCAGGGCAGACTGATGAATCTACGAGGCTTTTTCTTGAGATGAAGGCCAGGGGCATGGAGCCAAATGTGTATACTTATGCAGCTATGATTAATGGGCTTTGCAAGGAGAATAGATTGAATGTGGCTTTTGGACTCATGGAAAAGGTGAGAGAAAGTGGGGTTCTAGGCAGAACTTTTATCTATAATCCTGTTATTGATGGGTTTTGTAAGGCAGGGAATGTTGATCAAGCAAATCAGATTTTCAAACAAATGCGAGACGGTGGATGCCACCCAGATAAAATTACATATACTATTCTAATATATGGTCATTGTATGAAGGGACGGATGAGTGAAGCTATTAGTATTTTTTACGAAATGTCACAAATGGGCTGTGAACCAGATTATGTTACTGTGAAGGCTTTGGTATCTTGTCTTTTAAAAGCATCCATGCCTGCAGAGGCAAAAAGTATATTGCTTACTGTGCTGGTTAAGGCTGCACTCCAGACTAATCCTCTTGTCATTTGATTATTAATGAGCTTTGCAAAGAGAGGAAGTAAGATGACAGATCAGTTGATGAAAGCATTGTTCAATAGAAAACTGCTTGTCCTACCAGTATGTAAATTGACCATTACTGTTTGGGAGTTGAGTATGATTTGGTTGGTAATTGCATCAGTTCTGAGGTCAGCTCTGGGGATTGCACCGATGACTAAAGAGAAACTTTTTATTACCAGAAGTAAGTATCCTTGAATGCCCTATCTATAGAACTCGCAGTCTTTGCTTTATCTTTCCATTCACTCGTTAAATCATTGATCTGATTTTTACAGCATCCAAATTCCGTTCTTAGTTTCGAAGTTCGGTTGTGTACAAATTTTATTTACTTGTTTATGCCAATGAATTTTAGCCTTTTCAAAATTTTTCATTCTAATAAAATTCTAATAAAGCCAAACTTACCCTTACAAAGGTGGCATTGTCATTTTGGTTGATTTCTAATCCAAGAACTAAATTTTGTGCATATTTCGCATTGCACAATGAGAATCAACGACCATTACAATGGTACAGTTTTAGAGCTGCCGAATGTGCCCAATTACGGCTTCATTGAGATGCTAGTCTGTTTCTAGTTGAAATGAATTAGAAACTTGTCCTCACAGCGCGGCATCACTAAACATGTGAACTTTCATGGTGTTGTCTTGAGAACCTGTATAATTAAGTCTTTATTCTAGGCCTACTTTGGTTTTAGTTTCATCAAGTTTTATTTTGTTGCATTTAATATTTCTTAAGGTTTCCTTAGTTACATTATCTTATGAACTAAGAAATTGCCCTTGAGCTTGGTTGGCTCTTTTTGAATATTCGTTTGGTTTCACTCCAATTCACTGGCAAACAGTAGGTCTTTGGCATTCAATACGAGGAGTCTATACCTTTATATGATAAGTTTTCATCTCTTGGCACAAGAGTCAAGGTAGGTTGTGTACCACATTATCTGACATGTTCTGTCTTTCACTTTTTATTTTCTTTAGTTACTTTAGTACAATTTACTTTGTTATAAGCATAAACATATATGACATAACTGTGGAAATAGTCTATAGCAATGCAATTTTTTTTTTAGGTTGTGGACCACATTATCTGACATGTTCTGTATTTCACTTTTTATTTTCTTTAGTTACTTTAGTACAATTTACTTTGTTATAAGCATAAACATATATGACATAACTGTGGAAATAGTCTATAGCAATGCAATTTTTTTTTTTTTTTAAAATAAGTTATATGTGGCTTCAAAAGGGGTTACTCTTATCAAAATACCAAAAAATTACATTTGTTGCATGGCATAATTTTTTCATTTCTTTTTCTCTTAAATATATTCTTCAACTTCCTTGAAGTGCTATGTTTCCACAATCAGCTTCTTGACATCATTTTGATTAAGAGATAAAATCTCACTTGGCTAGTTTCCTTCTAAAATTTGAATTTTACCAAGATGAAGATCAACACCCCAATTCACTAATTTATCTGCTACCCGATTTGCTTCTCTATAAATATGCTCACACTTCCAAGAGATTGCCTCTAGTAATAGATGATGAACATTAGCAATAATATTATTTTTATCCAGTCTCCACATCCATTTTTGTTAATAGCATTGATGATAATTGGAGTCCCCTTCAATTGAAATATGTTTCCATCCTTTTTTCTATTGCAATTTTAATCCCTGTAAGAAGTGCCCTAGCCTCTGCATAGTTGTTAGTTGAAGTTCCATATGATTTTGAATAAGTGAGGAAAATTTTGCGTTCACTACTTCTAAAAACACCACCTCCACCAACTTTTCTTAGATTTCATTTAGAAGCACCATCAAAATTAATTTTGATAAACCTAATTTCTGGACATTTTCATTTTGTCATAGATCAAAGTAGATCCTTTGTTTTAATTCCATTGTCACAGATGACTCTTCCATGTATGTTCAAATCTTGTAGCCAAGTTATAAGCACCTCTTTTTTTGCAATTGAGACTTCCTATGATGAGCACCATATTTGTAGACATTTTGCAAGAGAGGCAATAATACGGTTTCAAACTTGGGCATGATTTTGAGATTTATTTTTAAAAATTTTGTTATTCCTTTCAAGCCATAAATTCCAACAAATAATGGTAAGGCAAATCCTCCAAAGAATACATAATGCTTTAGCTTTAAAATAATTAATCCAACATTTCATCAACTCTTTCAATGTTGATGGAGCTACCCAATATAATTTCATATTTCCAAAAAAAGACCCCAAATGGTGTGAGCAAATGAACAGTGAAGAAGTTAATGGTCTGATGTTTTTAAATCCTTCTTGCACAAGGCACATCTAAAGGGTCCATAATATCCTTTTCTTTTTAGACTCTCTCTTGTAAGAATTTTTACTTTGAATTGCCAAAGGAATGTTGAGGCCTTAGGGAGAGCCTCTAATGACCAAACATTCCTCCAAGGTAAATCTTTGGGAGAAGGAAATTTTGATTGTTCTAAATCCTCATATTCCAACTTGACCGAGTATCCACCATCCTTTGATAAATTCCAAATCAACTCATCCTTTGGTGTAAAAATCGGCAAATAAAACTTTTGAAGTTCATCTGCAGTTTGTTTGAGTTCCTCTCCTTCAACCAGGTTACTAAAAGAAATCCATGATCTGGAGTTGTTGCTCATAATAATATAGTCTTTGACCTTTGGACCTTTATATGCTAGGCATGCTTGAGCCAATGGTTGCCATTTTGAGTCAGAGATAAGAGGATAAAGCTTCAACCAAGCATCAAATTAAAAATTTGCATAACTTCCCTCATTGACTGATCATCTAATATGTTTATCAATTGCAAACTCTGTCATATTAAGTTCCATGTTGACGATCCTTTGGGTAGAGTTCTTTTCCTATATAATTTCATTGCATCAAGAGAACTCATATATTTTTGAAGTAATTTTTTTGTCCAATTCTTTCCTTGATCTCTAAATAATCTCCACCCAAGCTTTGCTCCTAATGCCAAATTCATAAGTTTGTAATTTTGCAAGCTTGCTCCTCCAATATTCTTTCCTTTGCAAACCCTATCCCACTTACAAAGAGGAAACCTAAATTTTTCCTCACAACCTTTCCATAGAAAGTCTCTTTGAATTTTATCAATTTTTAATGCTATACTTGTTGGCAGTCTTGAAAGTGACATCATATAAATAGGGATGAATTGCAATGTAGTCTTTATGAGTTGTAGCCTTCCTGCCATGGTTAAGAACTTACCTTTCCAACCTGCCAAGCAAGCTTTCATTCTATCCAAAAAAGAAATCCAAAGCTCCTTTTTATTTCCTTTATTAGACAAAGGAATACCCAAGTAGGTTAATGGAACTTTTTCAATTTTAAACCCTAAAATATTTACAATAATTTGTTGTAAATCTAGGGCAGTATTAATGAAAAAAATCTTGGATTTTGTAGTATTTACCAACTGTCTAGTAGCCTTCTCATAGCATGATAATATTGATTTAAATTCCATGGCTTCACTGACTGAGGGATGGCCCAAAAGTGTTACAATGGAACTTTATTCTCATAACAAAAATCATTCACCAATATGCAGAAATATCAAATCATTCATCCACAATAACAATCCACACAATGAGACAGAGATAGATAATACCCTTAAGGTAAGGCAACACCAACAATACTCCTTAAGGAAGGAATAACTCCACAAGATCTCCCAAGATGAGAGCTCCACTTAGAGAGGGCAAAGTCCCATAAGCCACTTTGTGGGCAAAGATGATTATATATGATTGATTTCCATGATGATTACAATGACAAATATCCCTTCTTTATTTATCCACCTTCTAATTCTACTTTGGGGAGCCGACTATTAATATATTATTATAATATAATCAACCTTGGGTTATGTGTGGCCCATGCCAAACCTTATCCAATATAATATCATATCCATGTATATCTGTTCCTAGGTACCCTAACATTCCACCCTCTTGACAAATGTTTCGTCCTTGAAACATATGAAGAAACAAGATAATATAATTTGCTAAGCAATGTTAGCAATTGATACCAATCTTGATCATTCATCCATCCTAGTGAAACATTGATTGGTGGTGGTCTTTGTTGATGCTGATATGCCATTTTGCCACTTGAGTATCCAAATTTGCTTTGTTGGCTCCATGCTTTTGTTGTTTTATTTTGATAATTTGAATGATGGGTCCACTTGTTCCTTGATGTTGATGCACCACTCTAAAAACTAGGATCACTATGCTTTCTTTGCCAAACACTGCCATACTTGGTGTTCTTTTGATTCCATGTAGAACCATAATATTGTTGCCTTGAGCCATGCCTCCAAGATTGTTGCCGCTCATGGTGGTGTAAATGGCGATTTGCTGCAACCTAAATTTGATGTTCTACCTTCTTTGACTCCTCAACATTTGGCTTCACTGTTTTAAATTCTTCTACATGTTGTTCTTTCATGGTCTGTTTGTTTGGTGTGTCCTGCTCTTCTATCAAAGCTTCTTTGGACTCTGCTACTGATATTTTTAATTCCATGGAATCTAGTGCTACTGCTTCTTCCATGGACTTTGTTGTTGCTACTTCCTTCTTGGATTATGTTTCAGGTTCTTCTATTTGTTTGTCTACAACCACTTCTTGGTCTTCCTTGGATCTTTGCTCCTTAAGATGAGACATATCCTGCAATGTTATCTTTTTTTGCCTGTACCATAACTTCATAAACTTCTTTTGAACATTGTTAATAATACCCAAAGAATTCAACCAAGGATAACCAAGAACAATATCTACATCATCAATCTTAATAGCATAAAAATCTGAATGTAAAACATATTTATCCATGGTAATCTTAAAATCTTATAAAAATCTGAACATTGTCACCCTCCAACTGTATGTCTTTAATTTTTGTTGCTTGAACCTCCAACCTCTTAGCCAAAGAACATGAAATTATATCTACTACTAGGGTTAATGGAAATAATAACCTTTTCTTTTTGAATGCATCCATGAACCTGCAAAATAGATTTTTTAGATAAATTTAGATCCTTCTCTTGCTTTTGTAAATCTAAAGAGGTGGCTTCTTCATTCTTCTCACTATCTTGCTTAACATTTTCCTCTTTCTCCTCCTTTAGTAGTTTTATTTCTTTTTCGTAGGCTTCATTTTGTTTCTTGAAAACTTCCCATTCTCCTTTCATTTCATTTCGCTCATTTTGAATCCCTTGTAGTTTTTTTTCAATGTCTTTGATGACATCCATCAGGCTATCTATCTTTTTATCCCTTCCCTCAAGATCTCTCTTACAAATATCTAACTTTCTTTGTAATTGAATAGGTACCCATTTGCTCAAGAATGCTGGTTCCATTTCTTTCCAAGTGCACAAGGGATTATCCCTAACAAAGCTTTCTGCCCATTGTAAAGCTTCCCCCCCAAAAAAACCATGAAAGCCAATGCATAACATGCTTTCACTACATTGAGATTTTACTATTTTCAACCACTCTCTCACATCAATATCATTTTCTCTAAAAAAATTTTGTAGTTCCATAGTTCATGCCCCAATGCAAACTAGGGTTTTATGAAAATATATATCTCCCCACTGATTTGAAGCTAAAATTCCACATAAACAATTAGATCTGCAATTTTTTTTTCTTCAAAATAAAACAAACTGCAACTAATTTGTTAACACCTAATGCTTTTGCAAGAATAATGAAAAGATAAGGAGAAAGTAGATCACATTGATGAAGTCCACAAGATGACTTGAAGTAACTAGTAGGAGAACCATTGATCAAATTAAAATTTTTTGCAATGCTATAACAACATTTGATCCACTCACACCAACTATGATCAAAGCTGAACTTTTTGAGAATAATAGCATGTAGAAAATTCCATAAAACCCTATCATATGCTTTGTTCATATCTAATTTCAAAAGCATACCTGGTTTTTTCATGGAATGAAGAGAATGTATGGCCTCTTGTGCAATAATTATACCATTAAGAATTTGTTTACCAAAGCCACCTTGTTCCTTTGAGATAAGACACCCTAGAAAGCCCTTCAATATGTTTGCCATAATTTTTGAAATGATCTTATAAATCATATTACAAAGGCTTATTGGACAAAAATTATCAAAATATTTTGTGTCACTTTTCTTGGGAACCAAGGTAATAAATGTAGCTTTTTTTTATTTGAGAAAGTACGAGATTGGGTAGTACGGTTCGAACGAAGAATGGACCTTAGAGCTAACATGGGGCCCACAAGGGAAATCAACCAATGGAAATCATTCGATGGTGGTGAGTGTGGAGTTCTCCCCATGTGTGGTTTCCATTGGTTTATTTCCCTTGTGGACCCCATGTTAGCTCTAGGGTCCATTCTTCGCTCCTCTCGTACTGCCCAGTCTCGTACTTTCTCAAATAAAAAATTCTAAAAATACCTTGAGCAACGCTGCGAGAGTCTTGAGCCATTATCCCACATGTATCCCACGATGGCCCTCATGGTGGTATATAAAGCACAACACCCACATAGAGCTTTGCAAATCGGGAAGCAGGCTTTTGGGTGAAATGCCCTAGTGGAAGCAGGCCAACCATGACCCAACCCCTCAAACGAGTGAATCATGGCCAAGCCGTATGCTCCATCCTCTCCTGTGGGAGCATCACTCGATGGTGGTGAGTGTGGAGTTCTCCCCATGTGTGGTTTCTATTGGTTGATTTCCCTTGTGGGCCCCATGTTAGCTCTAGGGTCCATTCTTCGCTCCTCTCGTATTGCCTAGTCTCATACTTTCTCAAATAAAAAATTCTAAAAATACCTTGAGCAACGTTGCGAGAGTCTTGAGCCATTATCCCACATGTATCCCACGATGGCCCTCATGGTGGTATATAAAGCACAACACCCACATAGAGCTTTGCAAATCAGGAAGCAGGCTTTTGGGTGAAATGCCCTAGTGGAAGCAGGCCAACCATGACCCAACCCCTCAAACGAGCGAATCATGGCCAAGTCGTATGCTCCATCCTCTCCTGTGGGAGCATCGCTCGATGGTGGTGAGTGTGGATTTCTCCCCATGTGTGGTTTCCATTGGTTGATTTCCCTTGTGGGCCCCATGTTAGCTCTAGGGTCCATTCTTTGCTCCTCTCGTACTGCCCTAGTCTCGTACTTTCTCAAATAAAAAATTCTAAAAATACCTTGAGCAACGCTGCGAGAGTCTTGAGCCATTATCCCACATGTATCCCATGATGGCCCTCATGGTGGTATATAAAGCACAACACCCACATAGAGCTTTGCAAATCAGGAAGCAAGCTTTTGGGTGAAATGCCCTAGTGGAAGTAGGTCAACCATGACCCAACCCCTCAAACGAGTGAATCATGGCCAAGCCGTATGCTCCATCCTCTCCTGTGGGAGCATCACTCGATGGTGGTGAGTGTGGAGTTCTCCCCATGTGTGGTTTCCATTGGTTGATTTCCCTTGTGGGCCCCATGTTAGCTCTAGGGTCCATTCTTCGCTCCTCTCGTATTGCCTAGTCTCGTACTTTCTCAAATAAAAATTTTAAAAATACCTTGAGCAACGCTGCGAGAGTCTTGAGCCATTATCCCACATGTATCCCATGATGGCCCTCATGGTGGTATATAAAACACAACACCCACATAGAGCTTTGCAAATCAGGAAGCAGGATTTTGGGTGAAATGCCCTAGTGGAAGCAGGCCAACCATGACCCAACCCCTCAAACGAGCGAATCATGGCCAAGCCGTATGCTCCATCCTCTCCTGTGGGAGCATCGCTCGATGGTGGTGAGTGTGGAGTTCTCCCCATGTGTGGTTTCCATTGGTTGATTTTCCTTGTGGGCCCCATGTTAGCTCTAGGGTCCATTCTTTGCTCCTCTCGTACTGCCCAATCTCGTACTTTATCAAATAAAAAATTCTAAAAATACCTTGAGCAACGCTGCGAGAGTCTTGAGCCATTATCCCACATGTATCCCACGATGGCCCTCATGGTGGTATATAAAGCACAACACCCACATAGAGCTTTGCAAATCAGGAAGCAGGCTTTTGGGTGAAATGCCCTAGTGGAAGCAAGCCAACCATGACCCAGCCCCTCAAACGAGTGAATCATGGCCAAGCCGTATGCTCCATCCTCTCCTGTGGGAGCATCGCTCAATGGTGGTGAGTGTGGAGTTCTCCCCATGTGTGGTTTCCATTGGTTGATTTCCCTTGTGGGCCCCATGTTAGCTCTAGGGTCCATTCTTCGCTCCTCTCGTACTGCCCAGTCTCGTACTTTCTCAAATAAAAAATTCTAAAAATACCTTGAGCAATGCTGCGAGAGTCTTGAGCCATTATCCCACATGTATCCCACGATGGCCCTCATGGTGGTATATAAAGCACAACACCCACATAGAGCTTTGCAAATCAGGAAGCAGGCTTTTGGGTGAAATGCCCTAGTGGAAGCAGGCCAACCATGACCCAACCCCTCAAACGAGCGAATCATGGCCAAGCCGTATGCTCCATCCTCTCCTGTGGGAGCATCACTCGATGGTGGTGAGTGTGGAGTTCTCCCCATGTGTGGTTTCCATTGGTTGATTTCCCTTGTGGGCCCCATGTTAGCTCTAGGGTCCATTCTTTGCTCCTCTCGTACTGCCTAGTCTCGTACTTTCTCAAATAAAAAATTCTAAAAATACCTTGAGCAACGCTGCGAGAGTCTTGAGCCATTATCCCACATGTATCCCACGATGGCCCTCATGGTGGTATATAAAGCACAACACCCACATAGAGCTTTGCAAATCAAGAAGCAGGCTTTTGGGTGAAATGCCCTAGTGGAAGTAGGCCAACCATGACCCAACCCCTCAAACGAGTGAATCATGGCCAAGCCGTATGCTCCATCCTCTCTTGTGGGAGCATCGCTCGATGGTGGTGAGTGTGGAGTTCTCCCCATGTGTGGTTTTCATTGGTTGATTTCCCTTGTGGGCCCCATGTTAGCTCTAGGGTCCATTCTTCGCTCCTCTCGTACTGCCCAATCTCGTACTTTCTCAAATAAAAAATTCTAAAAATACCTTGAGCAACGCTGTGAGAGTCTTGAGCCATTATCCCACATGTATCCCACGATGGCCCTCATGGTGGTATATAAAGCACAACACCCACATAGAGCTTTGCAAATCGAGAAGCAGGCTTTTGGGTGAAATGCCCTAGTGGAAGTAGGCCAACCATGATCCAACCCCTCAAACGAGCGAATCATGGCCAAGCCGTATGCTCCATCCTCTCCTGTGGGAGCATTGCTCGATGGTGGTGAGTGTGGAGTTCTCCCCATGTGTGGTTTCCATTGGTTGATTTCCCTTGTGGGCCCCATGTTAGCTCTAGGGTCCATTCTTTGCTCCTCTCGTATTGCCCAGTCTCGTACTTTCTCAAATAATTTTTTAAAAAATGAGTGGTTTTATGAGGAAATCCTAGCAGTAACGAGGGAGATACGACCTTGTGAAGTCTGCCATTTAGAACAAGGGCAATGACAAATTTTCAACGTTTTTTTCTAGAAAAATGAAATTTGATACATCTTTCAACTACGGGTAAGCAAATCATCTGTTATGTTTGAAGGAGATTTTTTTTTTGGAAGTTTAGCTTCAAATCAGTAGGAAGACATATTTTTATGAAACCCTAGTTTGCATTGTCTTTTTGTTGGGACAAGAACTTTTGGAGCTACAAAAGTTTTTTGGACAAGATGATATTGATGTTACAGATTGGTGGAAAAATTTAAAACCTTGTATTTTACTATTCCTAGTTGGCATCTTATGCTTATTTGTTGTCTTGGAGGAGAAGCTCTCTCGATTCAATGGGACTCATATGAAAAGATGGCTAGTTTGAAGGATACACTCAAAGGCTATGTAGAAGAAATAAACATGATTCAGAAAGAACAAAAAAATTTAAAAAGAGAGCTAACAGATTGCAAACAAGTGGTAGAAGGGACAAAAGATGTCAGTGTGTAGATTGAGGAAACCACACCTTTGGTGGCAAATAAATTAAACAATGGAGAAAAGGATTGGTTTAAATTTTAAAATTCTATTGTTCAAGTTCATGGTTGCATTCAAAAGGAAAAGGATATTATTTCCATACACCCCAATAGAAAATATAATTTTATTAGTTCTGCTTTGGCTAAACGGTTGCAGGTTCAAGCAACAAAAATTCAAGCAACAAAAATTAAGGTCATACATCTTGAGGGTGAAATCTTTTGAAGATCACCATGGATAAATATGTTTTACATTCATATTTTCATGCTATTAGGATGGATGATGTATTGTTCTTGGCTATCCGTGGTTGAATTCTTTGGGTATTGTTAACATTAATGTGCAAAAGAAGTTTATGAAGTAATGGTACAGGAAAAAGAAGATAACACTACATGATATTTCTCAGCTTAAGGAGCACAAATCCAAGAAGAAGCAAAAAGCAGTTATGGTAGGGGAACAAGTTAAGGAACCAATAAAATAATTAGAAGTCAAATATACATTAGCAGCAACAGAGCCCATGGAAGAAACAAACAAAGTCCATAAAGAAGGGCACAAGAGAGAAGAGCATGAAGAAGAATTTAAAATAGAGAAACAAAATGCTGAAGAATCAAAGGAAACATAATGTCAGGTTAAGGTTGCAGCATATCACCACCTACACCACCTTGAGTGGCAACAATCTTGGAGGCATGGCTTAGGGCATCAATATTATGGATCTACATGGAGTTAGAAAGGCATCAAGTATGGCAATGTTTGGAAAAAAAGCATAGTGATTCTAGATTTCAAAGTGGTGTAGTAGCATTAGGGAACAATAGGACCAATCATTCAAAATATTAGAGTAGAGCAATAGAAGCATGGAGCCAACAACACAGTTATGGACATTCAAGTGGCACAATGGCAGCTTGGCATCATCAAAGACCACCATTAATCAAGATTTCACTTGGATGGATGGATGATCAAGATTGGTACCAATTGTCAGCATTGCTTACAAGATCATATTATTTAGTTTCTTCTCATGTTTCGAGGACAAAACATTTGTAAAGAGGGTGGAATGTTATGGTACCTAGGAATAGGTATATGCGAATATTATATTGTATAAGGGTTGGCATGGGCCTCACACAAACCAAGGTTGATTATATTATTATTTATATTATAATAATGAGTGGGATGAGGGTTTAGTAGTCGGCTCCCCAAAGTAGAATTAAAAGATGGGTATATAAAGAAGGGATATTGTCATTGTAATCATCAAGGAGATCAATCATATGGAGTATTGCTTGTAATCGTCTTTGCCCATGAAGTGGCTTATGAGACTTTGCCCTCTCTAAGTGGCGCTCTCATCTTAGGAGATATTGTGGAGTTTTCCTTCCTTAAAGAGTATTATTGGTGTTGCCCTACCGTAAGGGTATTATTTATGTCTTTTGTGTAGATTGTTATTGTGAATAATTATTTGTAGATGAATGATTTGATATTTCTGCATATTGGTGAATGATTTCTGTTAATGAGAATAAAATTTTGTAACAGCATGCACTGACTGGAATGCAAACAGCAGAAAAGCACAGACTGAAGAGCAAATGAGAGAAGATAGCCACCAAAACTGATGATTTACACTCTTTATTGGAATGTATTAAATAGATGTGCTTGCTGAACAAGGCATCAAAGCGCATGCAGAAGATACTCATTAGAAAGGTAAAAGGTTCTAATTAGAAAGATAGAAAGTTCTATTTAGAAAGATGCTATTTTACAAATTAGAGGTGCTAATTTACACAGATGGAAAATACTACAAAGCATAAAAACATTTTAATTTATGAATATAGAAATTAAGGCATTTTAATCTCATCAACAAGGCCGTGAAATGTTCTTTAAAAAAGCATACACATTACTGACGGTCTGAAAATTCCAATACCAAGTCACCAAAAGTCTGAAGATATCAGTTCCAGAATGGTCTCTCATAGGGTGTAAATCTGTAGCTTTCTCCGTGTGTTTTCTTTTTTTATTGAAAGTTAAATCCCTTGTAACATGCCTGAGAGTGAATGGCAGGACACACGAGCCTCGTGTCTAAGAGTCAATGACAGTACAGAAATTGCCATTGTTAATGACAAGCTGCAAGAGTTGCATTAAAATTTTTGAAGTAGTCTGTGTCTGTGAGAGTGAATGACAGGATAGAAATGGTCCTGCACTTGAAGGAGTGTCTGGTGGAACATTGTCACAGACTCTGCAGTTGGAGGAGTGAATACAGGAAGCACTCAGAATTTCTGCTGCAGCCATCGTCTGTGTTAAATTACGCTGTAAGCTGGGAGCAATGGATGCCTGGAGGATGAGTGCTAAGGAAGGGAAAGCCCATGTTTTCTGTCCGGGATGTGGGAAATGAAGAAATCAAGGAAAATGGAGGGAAAACATACTTCCTTTTCCGCTTTTGTTTTGCTCTCAAAAAGGAATTTTGACTGTTTGATTGCTGCCAAAAATCTATTTTTCATTCATGCTGGCTTGAATTCAATCTGAATTTCATGCTTTGCATCTTTCCACCTTGTTCAAGTTTCTGTGAGTTCAATTACATTTGTCAGAGGATGTTTGTTCCAGTGCGGCAAAGAGGAGCAGACAAATTTGTGAATGATAAAAAAATGGCGAATTTGAATTTTTTTGATTGTCATTCACTGAACCTGGCAACTTGGCTTTTAACCTTTGCATGTGACCACTTAAAACAGTGGGAAAACGAGCAGTGGTCTGTTCCAAGGCACTCTGCCTTAATTCAGTTGTTGTAATGTTCTTTTCCCCCACACTTTGTAAGGTTTCAACTAGCAGGAATGA
Organism: Wollemia nobilis; assembly: GCA_028583015.1. Classification (NCBI taxonomy): domain Eukaryota; kingdom Viridiplantae; phylum Streptophyta; class Pinopsida; order Araucariales; family Araucariaceae; genus Wollemia; species Wollemia nobilis. The sequence goes on along the minus strand of JAQPPZ010002742.1, from coordinate 1,851,773 downwards.
TTACAAACTAGAGCTTACAAGCAACCAAGAAGAAAATTATTGTCATTGTTGTCCCCCTTAGAATTAGCAGTACAAATTTATTTTCTTTATTATTTTCAAATCCAAATGACCTAGTTTATTCTCATGGGTTTTTATTTTACAGATTCACTTATTTTTTTAATGCTCAATCTGATCTTAGGTGATTATTGTCACTTGCAAGTAACAACCAGATGCTATGAGGGATTTCCTTGTATAGAAAACTAGCTTTGGTACTTCTTGTTTGATTTCATCACGTCACTCCTCAGCATATGGATATAGAAAAAAAATCAACATTAGTGAGCACCTACAAGATTGTAATCCATGGTTTCCCTTAACAACTTACACCTACACATGTAAATATAAGTGTCATTGTGTAAGCACGGCAGTATTCCAACTGGTATTTTAAATAATAGGAGAGGAAACAAGGTGACAAACGATAGATCTGGAATTAAAAATTGCATGTGTTGTCCCCAGAAGCCTTCAGATCACTGTGGCAATCTGTACCAGCTGAATTCTATTTCTTACAATTGGTTTTTTCCCTAAAACAGTGGAACTTGAAGAAGATGTTGAAGAAACAAATGAGTCTTAGATTTCTATAAATTGGATGTTAAAGAATCAAGAGAAACAATTATGTTGCTTTGTGTCAGTATTGCACTTGGTCATCAGCTTGCTTTAGATTTTTGTGGCAATCGATAGAAGCTGAATAATATTTCTTATGCAATATTTTGTGAAGCCTAAAGAAATGTTAAAGAAACAAAGTGTTATTAGTCTTCTAAGAAGTGGAAAACAAAGAATCAGAAACACTCAGCACACTATAATAGATGGTTCCTGGTTTGCTTGAGAAATATAGCATTATACTTTGTAAAGAAAATGTCCTGGCATGCTTTTAATGAAATAAAACATTTAATTTGACCTGTTAGTTAAAGAGTGGTTGCAATGTCCTGTGAACTTGTGAAATATGTACTAGACAAAATTTTCAACAGCTGCTTCAAAATTTAGTGTTCCATGGTAGTTGAATTTCCATGTTGAGAATCATTACAAATAGATCTTTGATGTCACACTTCTGGATGTTGCTTACTACATCTATTGTAATGATGATTCTTACATGGCCTGTTTAGTAACATTGTTTGAAATGCAAAACTTTATATTACACAGTGGTGGTAGCGCCTAACTGGTTTATTGAACAGGTATTAAATTGAAACAAAATTCCATCATAATAAATATGCCACTGGGTAGTGATAATGGTTCCCCGTGGATAAGCACAAGCTTGGGAATCATGAAGCTAGTCAATGTTAGTTTTACAGCAAGGAGCCTTTAGTGTAACATGCAGTACTCCCAAGGTTTAGACATAAACAGAAATTTTCATCTTCGCTTTAATGCAATATCTAGGACATCTATGATGCCGATTTCAAGGATAATGCTACCAGTTAGCCCGTTGTTGCTTATATTCAACTGCTGAATTTGTGCACGAGTCAATTTCTTTGGAAATGAATCCTGATATATCATTCCCATTCAGCACAAGTTTATTTGTACATGTATTTCTAAATATTATTGTGGAAATCAAACTTGGAAGCTTGTTTATGTTTATATCCACAACCTGCCGGCAAGTAATTAAGAAAAGTATTTCTTGACAACACTTCTGTGAAATGGTTCATATGGAGATCTGGATATTGAAGCTCAATGCTATCTTTGAATTTTAAAGGTATTACTTCCGAAAATTGATAGCTGGCTAAGTGTAGAAAACAATTTTTTTAAGCTTTCCAATCTCTGCCAGTATTCCAATCTTAGTACACAACTAATATCATTAGAGAAAAAGGTAATTTGCTGAAACTCCTCAATGGGAATATTTTTGTGTTAATGCTTCTGGTGACAGTATTTTTCATTGGTCACCTACGCTGGAAGGAAATTTCCCTTCCAATCTCTCCTGCAGGATGTAGAGCTATGCTAAATTCATCAACTGTCCATGGTCCTTGAACACTTGTCTAGGAAGTTGATTAAAGTCAGCCTGCATCTGGTTAGGTAGAGTGCAGTTGACTATGGCAGGAGGCAACCTCCTTGTTATATTGTTATTGCTGAGCTGTAGCTAGACAAGTTTTCTCATGTTCCTGTACAATGGTTGAGAAACTACTGAAGTGTTGATGGAAAAATCAATGATGTTCAATAAATTTAGTTGCCAACATGTGTGTTGCAATAAGGAATATTTTTGCAAAGGAGAAAGAGCTTTTGTAGACTATGCAGTTTGCCAATTTTGCAAGCTATTGTACGCATGTTCTTATGAGCAATGCAGCCTCTGAGGTCTGGTGGGATTGATCCTAAGAGCAGAGCTATGTACAAGTTGAGTATTGAGCATTTTCTATTATCCAAGTGGCGAAGGAAGATTTTTCTAAATGCTGGTTTCTACAAGACCCATTATTGTCATATTGGTGTCATTGCTTGGCTTGTCTGGTTATGCACCTTCCATATTTGCACTGCTACAAGCATGATAATTCTAAAATATTTAGCATTCTTTCTTGATATTTTCTGAACTCGGGGGGAATTGTTGCTAAAACCTGGTTTATATTCTGCAAATCAATGTCCTTACTGATATCTAAGTCTGTGCTTCCTTTTAGTCTGTTTCTGCTCAGAATCAAGTTATGTTGAGTAGGTTTTGTTTAGTCCATCTTAGATAATTTTACTCTACTGTAATGCTTGATAGAAATATGTCACTGGTTGAAAGTTCTGACAATTATATTTTGTAGTGTGTAAATGCCTCGCATACATGCACTATCTATATATAGACTTGCATGGCATACTTTTCGAATATGCAATATTATGAGAATGTTGATAGCCCATTCGTTTGCCTAGAGGTTTATTAAGTTGAAGTTTGAAATTCATGAAGCCAATGTGGGGTTAGAGAATGGCATATGAGCAAGATTTAGTATCTATGAGTGGCTCTTGTTGTATGGGAATTGTTTCCAATTTTTGTGAGATGCCATATGAAGTCATTTTTCTTAAAATCTATCTGGCAATAATAGAATAAGCAACGAGATTGATGCTAATGAGTATGGGTTGCAACATCCAAATTATCATTGTCATGAGTTCTTTCTTTGTGTGTTTGGTCTTTGTCCCTACCTAACAAGAACATGATTTTTGTAATATATATAACGAACATGAATTCTGGATTTTGTGGAGAGCTTAAAAAGCTTGATGTGTTTTTTTTGGAGGATTAAAGGGGCAAGATCTTTTTGTTTGGGCTTTAAACAAAAGAAAAGGTAAGTTCCATAATTTGGAAATTGTCCTAGAAATTAGAGTTTATGTTGCAAATTATGAAAAATTCTCTCATTTGTACATGTGAACATTATTTTTTTGGTATGAATGAACTGAATTTTGTCTTTAGATCTCTTTGGAGTGATGTGTGTCAAGGGTATGTGTTGGGGAAACACTACCAGAAGTCCTTTCCAAAGTACAAAGCTTATTGTGCATCTCAACCTTCAGAGTTTTCATAGGATATTTGTGTTCCAATGACCAAACCAAACCCTCACCTTTTGGTGTCGAGTACTTTCTCACTTTTATTGATGTTTTTGAAGTCTCCTTTGGAAATATTACATCAACTCCAAGGATGGGGCCTTTCAAACTCAAGTATTGTAAGTTGATTGTGGAAAATTAAAGTGATGAAAAAATCAAATGCTTGAAGATGGATAAAGGAGTCAAGTACGTAGGCAATGAATTTCAAGGCTTTCACACGAAGCATGGTATCACTTGACAATATATCGTTAACTAAACACCATAACAAATTGGTGTGGCTGAATGAAAACATAAAGCTATTATGGAGAGAGATTGTTTTGTCATCCCCACTAAGCAAATCAATATCAAGTTTAGGTGGAAAATGTGAATTGTGTAATAGAATAATCAGATTAACTCTTAATTGTGTCATTAGGGACATGTTTTGTTTTATCAAATGGCAAAGGTCATTATCACTCGAATCAATCATTAGAAGAAAAAAATGACACAAGGGACAAGGAAGTACAATGTGTAAGTTCAAATAGAAAAGGAGCTAAAGGTGCAAAGGAAGTTGGGGAGCCAAATTATAAAGCAAATGAAGATGGGGAAACAAATTTTAAAGTGAATGAGGTGAAAAAGGTCAAGGTTAATTTTGGGAAATCATCTTCATTAAGTATCATAAAATATTTTCTTTTCAATAAAAATGAAAATAGTATAGAGTGTATTCGTTGCACTTTAGGGTTTTAAGAGCAACACAACAAAGAAAAGCATATGGAGGATATCCATGGAAATTTAGGGTTTTTAGGGTAACACAAAAAGGTAATGACTATGGATGATCATTAAGGAACTCTATGGATTTTAGGTAACATAATTAAGCAAGTGTTTTTGAGGTTACTGTTGGCAGTTTTGCCACATTAAATCTTTTGATAAATTTTGGCCTAAGTATGGAGCTTTAAAGCGGTAAAGAGCATGCTGAGGTGTTCGGGTTTTCGCGGGCCATAAACGGGGGCGATAAAATGGACAAAATGAGCTCTGGATATTTTATCATTGCAGATCTTCTCGCCAGCTTTCCGACGATATATTATAATAGGCGATCGGGTTAGCGGATCAAAAGTTATGGCCCGGGAAGCAGAACCAGGAAACCCAGTTTTTGTGCGAAGTCCGACTGCGCCCAGTTTTTGTGCGAAGTCCGATTGCGCCCTTCTTCCTGAGCGCACTTGGAAACAGTCTGGCAGAGAAATTGACTAAGTGTTGGAGCGCAACCCGACTTCGCAGCGAAGTCGGACTGCGCTCCCTTGTCCGTGCGAAGTCCGAACAGCGGTGAGAATCAGCAAGTGCCGGTGCGCAACCCGACTTCGCGGCGAAGTCGGACTGCGCCCTTTGACCGGTGCGCAGTAGGGAAATAGGCCAACCCGACTGTGCTGTTTTTCACTGTGCTACCCGATTGCGCTCTAATCCCGGGCGAAGTTGGATAGGCGCCTTTCAAGGCAGACACGTGTCAAGCATTATCATCCGACAAGTGTCCAACTTTGGGATCCGAGCCAAGACATGCCGAGCAAAAGGACAAGCATGGGCCGCACTACTTACGCCGATTGCCTCATTTAAGGCTGATGTGAGTTTCCACCGCCTCGGCTACCCGCATTCTGTCAATGTGAAGTTCTACCTAGCGCGCTGCCACGTAGCTGTTCAGCCTTCAGGGAGACCATGCTGCGGGTACAGTCCGCCCGACAGAAGTCAGCATCAGCAGTTCCGCGGCTGCTTTTGTCAGCTAATGTTTGACTGGGACTTTGTGCCCATAAATGTAATCGGGGGGACTTTGGGCTATAAATACCCACCACATTTTCATTGTAAGGTGGTGGAAGGGGAATGTCTGTTAGGGAACCATTGTAGCTGTGCTTCTGCCTTTTAATATAATACATACACTTGGTGCTGTCCTATTGTTTTTATTTTGTATGCTACCTCTCTTTGACATTTCCGCCTCATGTTTTCCTGTATCATTGCTTGTTGTTGTACTTGAACTCTGGACTCCGGCATTTGGTGATCAGGTATTCCTGGGATGCATAAATTAAAGGATACATAGGGTAAACGTTAGTGGCAATTTTCCGGTTATGTTTTGTGTTATAGTGTTGTTAGTAGTGGTGATTGATGCGTTGCCGTCTTGTTAGTTCCTTGGAGGGAATGTCTGTTAGGGAACCATTGTAGGCGTGCTTACGGCTCTTAATACAAAACATATACACGACTGCATTCTCCTGGTTAGTGACGACATCCATAGTGGTGTGTTATGGTTATATTGGTGTTAGTAGTGGTGATTGATGCGTTGTCGTCTTGTTAGTTCCCCCCACCCAACTCCAATCTAATTTGGATTTCTTTTTGCATTTTTATCTCTTTCCCTGCACTCTTATCTTGAACCTCAAAACCCCCACCGGAAGCCGGCCTTCTCCGGAGATTGGCACGGAAGGCATTCCTTCCTTCCGGCCTTTCAATGTTGGTTTGCGGGTCTAGGGCGCAATAACAACAAATCCTTTCCTCATGGCGGATTCGTAACCAACAGTTTTTGGCACGCCGGTGGGACAAAGGGTCCCACATTTGGAAGATCTCAAGCTCGTCCTCACTCGGGCTGACAGTTTCTTTCCGAATACCCGGTGGGACAAGGAAGTTTCCCACTCCCAAACAGAATCGAAGCACTGGTGTTCGCTTCATTGTTGTTCAAAATCAGAGCACCTGGCGACTCTGCACGTTCATATTCTCTGAGTCCGAAAGACCGGTCCTGACGCCTTCATTCAAACGAGAAGGTGGCGAGCGAGGAACCGGGAAACCGGCTGACTTTACGAAATTAATACCAACGCTCCGGGCGAGCGCGTCGGTCGGCTGATTACCAAGCTCGCATAGACGAATCCGTGAGGTGAGACGAACAGTCTCCATATTTTAAGGAGGCCCGAGTTGGTGAATCTTTGGCTTGCCTTCATCTGGCAAAATCACCTGGCGACTACGACTGAGCTGAAGATCCAGATTTCTTGATCGCAGGCGCCCTTTTTTAAGCTAATAGAAGACACCCCGGAGGAATCAAGGTTTGGTGAGCAGCCTTGACCTCACAAGCGGAGAAATGAATGTTCGCCTACAGTCTCCACCGTGGTGGTATTGGCTCCAACCATCACCGCAACCGGTACCCGAAGAGGGCTCCCGTCTGACAAATCTCCTTGTCACATTGTTCATCAATTGTACGGGTACCGGCATGAATGACAATCCGCCACGTTGCACCATGTTCGCAACCTGGCAAACTTTGGGAGGCCAGCCGGACTTCAAAGATCATCTGAAGTACAATCGGATCCGGGTCCGGACATTGCAGGTTCACCGGATAGGCAACCAAAGCTAGATTTGTGTTGGCGGCATGCCAATAATGCCGCAAAATTTTGTATAAATAAGCCGGCTAGTATTCAAAGTTTTAGTTGTTTCCTTAATTCAGTTTGTGCAGTGTTTTCTTTTTAAGTGTTCCAAGAGGGCCGTGGGTGCCAAGGGTTTCAGAAAGAGGTTGCTGCTGGCAGTGAGTATCAAGAGTACAACGAGGGTGACTCTGTTGCCCAATGGATAAAGGCCTGGGTCCTCACATCGAGGCGAGCTCAATGCCCCGCGAGCCGCCAGGAATGTTGGCAATTTTGCCACATTAAATCTTTTGATAAATTTTGGCCTAAGTATGGAGCTTTAAAGCGGTAAAGAGCATGCTGAGGTGTTCGGGGTTTCGCGGGCCATAAACGGGGGCGATAAAATGGACAAAATGAGCTCCGGATATTTTATCATTGCGAGATCTTCTCGCCAGCTTTCCGACGATATATTATAATAGGCGATCGGGTTAGCGGATCAAAAGTTATGGCCCGGGAAGCAGAACCAGGAAACCCAGTTTTTGTGCGAAGTCCGACTGCGCCCAGTTTTTGTGCGAAGTCCGACTGCGCCCTTCTTCCTGAGCGCACTTGGAAACAGTCTGGCAGAGAAATTGACTAAGTGTTGGAGCGCAACCCGACTTCGCAGCGAAGTCGGACTGCGCTCCCTTGTCCGTGCGAAGTCCGAACAGCGGTGAGAATCAGCAAGTGCCGGTGCGCAACCCGACTTCGCAGCGAAGTCGGACTGCGCCCTTTGACCGGTGCGCAGTAGGGAAATAGGCCAACCCGACTGCGCTGTTTTTCACCTGTGCTACCCGATTGCGCTCTAATCCCGGGCGAAGTTGGATAGACTGCCTTTCAAGGCAGACACGTGTCAAGCATTATCATCCGACAAGTGTCCAACTTTGGGATCCGAGCCAAGACATGCCGAGCAAAAGGACAAGCATGGGCCGCACTACTTATGCCAACTGCCTCATTTAAGGCTGATGTGAGTTTCCACCTGCCTCGGCTACCCGCATTCCTGTCAATGTGAAGTTCTACCTAGCGGGCTGCCACGTAGTTGTTCAACCTTCGGGAGACCATGTCGCGGAGTACGGTCCAGCCCGACGAAGTCGGCATCGGCGGTTCCGCGGCCGCTCTTGTCAGCTAATGTTTGTTTGGGACTTTGTGCCCATAAATTGTAATCGGAGGGACTTTGGGCTATAAATACCCACCACTTTTTCGTTGTAAGGTGGTGGAAGGGGAATGTCTGTTAGGGAACCATTGTAGCTGTGCTTATGCCTTTTAATATAATACATACACTTGGTGCTGTCCTATTGTTTTTATTTTGTATGCTACCTCTCTTTGACATTTCTGCCTCATGTTTTCCTGTATCATTGCTTGTTGTTGTATTGAACTCTGGACTCCGGCATTTGGTGATCAGGTATTCCTGGGATGTATAAATTAAAGGATACATAGGGTAAACGTTAGTGGCAGTTTTCCGGTTATGTTTTGTGTTATAGTGTTGTTAGTAGTGGTGATTGATGCGTTGCCGATCTTGTTAGTTCCTTGGAGGGAATGTCCGTTAGGGAACCATTGTAGTTGTGCTTCTGGCTCTTAATACAAAACATATACCTGACTCTGTTCTACTGGTTAGTGACAACATCCATAGTGGTGTGTTATGGTTATATTGGTGTTAGTAGTGGTGATTGATGCGTTGTCGTACTGTTAGTTCCCCCCACCCAACTCCAATCTAATTTGGAATCCCTTTTTGCATTTTTATCTCTTTCCCTGCACTCTTATCTTGAACCTCAAAACCCCCACAGGAAGCCGGCCTTCTCCGGAGATTGGCACGGAAGGCATTCCTTCCTTCCGGCCTTTCAACGAATCCGCCATGAGGAAAGGATTTGTTGTTATTGCGCCCTAGACCCGCAAACCAACAATTACTTCTTGCATTTCAAATTCTTTAGGACAAGATAAATCTTTAGAAGATAAATCTTTAGGTAATTCTTTAGAATATAATGAAAACATAAAGCTATTATGGAGAGAGATTGTTTTGTCATCCCCACTAAGCAAATCAATCTCAAGTTTAGGTGGAAGATGTGAATTGTGCAATAGAATAATCAACTTAACTCTTAATTTTGTCATTAGGGACATATTTTGTTGTCATAAAGGCTTGTAAACATACAAGTAATTTAATAAGGGGGGATGTTAGGGAGTTATTACGTTATTAGTATGCTTACAAGCATATAATATTTGTTATAACCACTAGATCTGGGTATAACCTATTGGGCTATTTTAGATGATGGTTGTAACTACTTGGCTATATATGATTATGGTTACTAGATGGGTATAACCTCCAAGAAAATTTAATTTAATTGAAATTTGGTTTTGATTCAACCCAAGATTGGTATCAAAGTAGAGAAAATTGTGCTTAGTTGAGGATTGAGAAACAACACTCTATCCTCTTGATGTCATTTTGAAGTAGCTAAAACCAATGATCATCGTGGTAAAGCCTCCTTGATGGAAGTTGCTGCCCATTTCAACTCTACGTTACCATTACCACCTGTAGTAGGGTTACATGTGCGTCGAGTGCCATCATGTCGGTGAGCAAGATCCAAACAAATTGTATATTCCATAAATAATGTACTCGTCTGTGTAGATACATCCACGGAGATTTGCTAGACAAATACTTAAAGAGTAAGATTGGAAAGGAATTGCATATGACAACAAATGCCTTTTCTTGACATTTTTTTTGACATAAATTTTTTGGTTACTTCATTGTTCCTAGGTTTTTAGAGCAAATCTTGAGTGGAAAGTGCAAAAGCTTTACTGATCTTGACGGAGATGGTTTGAAGTCGAGAGGTGCAAAGAGAGCCCATCCTTGGATGATGTACTGTTGACCTTGCACACCCGTAGCCACAATAAGGAGTATGCTTGCAACCCTTTGTCGACAAGAGCTTTGACAACACCTACTCCATTGAAGCCATCTGCCATGCTCTGCGCCTCAAGGATGTTTGTCGAGATTGTTGACATTATTTGATTTGGACTTTGAATGCAAATTTGACAGGAGCGAAGCGTTGATTGTGGCGAGAATTGATTTGCAGACCTTCGGAGCGTGTGGGCGGATGTAGATGGCAGTGAATGAGAACCCAAAAATTTGTCGATTTCTACTAGTTGAATGGTGTCGTTGCTATTGAAATTACATGAGAGCCGAATATTCCTTTCCATCCAAGAAGATCGGAGTCCACGAAATCCAAAACTAGAGGCCCCATTTATGGAAATTATAGAATTCAAAGTGACCAAGAATTCTATAGCAAATAATGATTATAATAATAACAATGTTGTTGCCAATAATAATAATGTCTTAGGCCAAGCTTTCTATGGAGGGTTTTAAGACGATTGTGTTGGTGGGACTGTGTGGTCGGCATAGAGAGAACTATTCTTTTGCCTTTTGCTAAAGAATATTGTGTGTTGGCCATTTAAAGCAGTAGACACTAATTTTTGGAGGTTGTGGGCATCTTGGCCAATCAAGGGGGGTGTCGCCCCCATAAAGGCAGTATTGGAGGCTCTGCACGAGGAGGAATTCTAAATGGGCGTGGATGCCAAAGCAAAACATGGAAGTAGGTGACAACATGCTTCTCGCTATTTCAACTTCATTGTTGTCTTGGGGGCATAATTCTATTTGTTGATTGCTGAGTAATGACCAAAAAGAAAAAAAAATTGCCTTACCTTACAAAGAGGATGATAATTATGTGATCTTTGGAAGCAGGGGGAATATAGGAACAAGTTGCATGCATTGTTGAATTGGTATCAAAGCAAATTCGAAGACTTTCAATGCTAGAGGTTTCAGGTTCAATTCCCCCATTTACTTTTTTGTTTTAAATTTGCATATTTTAAAGGGTTAAAAATGATCTTTTTTTTTTTTTTTTAATGCATGAAGCATTAAGTAGGGGAGTTAAAAAATTGACAATAATTTTTTTTTAAAGGTGCATTTTTGGTTATGATTTAACACCAAAATTTGAAAAATAAATAAATACTTTTACTTTTCATGCTTTGAATACCTCTCAAACAAGTGCTTAAACACACTAGTAGCGTTCGATATCAACGACATTTTTGGCTTGTGTTTACTGGTAAAGTTTTCTTGTTACTATGTCTATAGCCCAACAAAGCTGCCATAACGACGTCTGGGTATTTGATCTTTTAAATCAGCGGGGATATATAAAGTCATAATATTTGATATTTTCCCTCCATAATCATAGCCTATTCATCACTATCATTAGACATAAACCTTGAAATTGAGAAATTCCAAGTATAGACAAAAGTTATGCCCGTGTACAAGGATTTCTCTTTGAACAAGTGTCATTGATAGGGCAAATCTCTTTCCATCTTGGCTTGTTACGTTGTATCGTTCTCTTTCACGCACCATAAAGTCTCATGTATGACCGTGTATATCAAGAGGACTAGCTTCTTCCATGTAACAACAAGTATATAAAAAGATTTAATATATCGGACTGGTGGTATATTGAAAAGGGGACCATATGGGAGTTATAAGGAACCTTTGTCATGGCCATAGCGAAAGTCCTTACAGATTCACAACTAATCAAAGGTTCAAACTTTGGACCTTGGAAAACTAAGATGAGAACCATCTTGGTCGTTGAGAAACTTTGGGAAATTATTAGCAATAAAGTCACCCTGCTTGTAGAGGATGATGATGCACAACAAGAATTTGATGATGCAAATGCCAAAGCACTGATGATAATCATCTTGGTCGTTGAAAAACTTTGGGAAATTATTAGCAATAAAGTCACCCTGCCTGTAGAGGATGATGATGCACAACAAGAATTTGATGATGCAAATGCCAAAGCACTGATGATAATCATCCTTACCACAATAGATGTTATTCAACCACACATTTGTGAAGCACAAACATCCAAGAGGCATGGGACACATTTTCTACCATCTACGAAGGGAATGAATCCATAATACTTCAGCTTCAGTCTCAACTTGAGGTTGTGTTCCTATTGGTTGATGCTACGCTTTGTAAGTCTTTAGTTGATAGTCTTCTTTATCTAAATCATACTAGACGAATATCACCGTTGTTAGTCATGGTTCCACATACATGCAAGAGTCTCACGAGTCATTGAAAGGTTGCCAAGCAAATTTTGTGGTATATGTAGGCACTCTTCATGTGGTATTCATTACATTGGTTATGTTTTTTTGTAGGGGTACTCTAGCACGAATTAGGCAAGTGACCATGATGGTTGCATATCTACTTTGAGCTATTTGTTTTCTTTCGGTTTTGGATTTTTTTTGGTGTTTGGGAAAATAATATTCCATATATTTGTATCCTACAAAAGAAAAGTGTTTTGTTATTGTCCTTGTAGGTAAATATCTTGAGTGGATGCAAATGTTTCCTAGATAAACGGACAACCAAACAGACGGCCAAACGTCAAGGTCCGACGGCTAGACGTCTGGACTGACGGATTGCCAGACGTCTGGGCCAGACGGCTAGACGTCTGAGCTGACTGACTGCCAGATGTCTGGGCTGGATGGCCAGACGTCTACGTCTGGGCTGACTGTCTGCCAGGCGTCTGGGCTGGCTGGATGGCTGTCAGACGTCTGGCCCTCCAACCCAGACGTCTGGGCTGACTAATATCAACTAACCAATCACATTGAGATTCATATGCATTAAATTTAGGATCTTGCACTAGAGGGTCTTGTGCTAAATTTTGTGTTTTGTAGATTAACTTGAGGATACCTTCACTAAAGGTTATATCAAATGTTAGCTTCATCAAGCTTCATGATTGATTTAATATATGAGTTGCCCTTGAATAAGGACGTTTAGTAATGTCTCCTTCCCATGACCCTTGTTTTATTAAAGGGGGATGTTGGAATGTGTGCAATCTTTGTCTTATATTGATCCATGTATTAATTAATAAACTAATAATGTTGATATGTGATGTTCTTGGGATCCTTGCAATGTATCATGGAGAATTTAAATGCCTCGATTCAAAACATTTATTATCGAGTTAAATCCTCTTTTTTTAGGATGCCTTTTAAAGCCATCCATATTTTATGTTCTCTTTGCAATATAATTGATATTATTATTATTTCGTGAATGTGGATGATGTGTTGATTTCTTTTGTTTCTATCTTGGCTATATTGTGAAATTCTTCCTAAACAATTTAAAATATAAGAGAAATGTGACTTTATTGAATGACAAGGTCTTGAACAAAAATTGTGTCAATAAAAAATCTATATTTAAAGAAATACAATTCAATGGTATTTGAAGATATTTATGATCAAACATATAATCATGCACAAGGAACTTATAGAGCAATACAAGCCAATGAAGAAGGAATGTATAATTTATCAAACTTGCTAATCTTTGTTAGGTGAAGTTATTACTCCAAAAGTTTGATATGTTAATTGTTAAACCAAAACAAGGACAATGTTATTATATGTCAATAGAGAATACATCACTTATGAAGTTTGTTCAACTTTATTAGATGAAGTTCTTCCCAATGATGGATATGGTTATTTTAGAAAACGGTTGTTTGTGCTAATTGAGCAAGAGTCAAACCCAAACATCGGGAATTTCTTTTTCTTTTTTCAAGTAAACTATTTCCCACCTTAGATCTTAAATTGTACATTTTTGATGGTTCATATTTTGTATCCAATATTATTATATTTTAAAATTGGTTATATGAGATTAAAGTGAAGCCCACTTGTATTACATCATGATCACACAAGGACATTACATCATTTTTAGCAATTATGCATACACCCTTTGGTAAGATTCAAACTTGGGTCTCCTCCTTGAGAGTTGGCGTATTTAATTGGTTGAACTCATGCCACTTGATTAGTACCCAGTATTTTAAATACACATACATAAATGTTTGTTATATGGGATTGAAATGGGCACCATTCGTATGTTGAAATATGTGGTGAGTAAGTTTCACTAGAGGAAACAACCGAAATTGTATGTATGTAGAAGCTCTTTGGACTCTTGTAAACCTTGAAAAATGTATTTTTGTAATATTTTATTATTTTAAACCTAATGTCAGTTACTTAACCTTGACCTAAAGGTAACTTGTATTTGGGTATAAATACCCCATCACACCAACCATTTTATTATTGGTTGTAGTGTATTTTATTTAGCTATAGTGAGATTATTGGTGTTTATGGACACCTCCATATATTATGTGCATTGCTTTGTGTGTATTTCTTTTTCAATGATATTGGATAATGTGTTGATTCTGAAAATTGTTGTGAATTCCAACATGGTATCATAATGGACATAAATCTCTTTTACTCGATTGTTGGTTGTTGACAAATCAACTTCTACAATATCTCCTAAGGGCAATACTGTTTGGAGTAGCTAGAAGTTTTTTTTTTTGTAACTTAACGACAAGTTGAAAAAAGTTTTTTTTTTTTTTCTAATAAAACCTTAGGCGGATTTGGATCACAATTTCTTTATTTTCGATTTTTGACTAGATGGATGCCCTAGTTTTATGATTGATATTCTCAAGGTTTTTTAAAAACCTCATTTGTTTTTTATAAGATTTCTTCATAAAATCCATTTTTTTTCACTCAACAATTTATGTCCAATAGGAGTAGAAATTAGAAGATAGATAGCTTGGATGTTATGAAATAAGATTAAAGCGGTTGAACATTTTTTGACAGACCCTTGGTGCTAGAGAAGCTATTGAGAGACTTTCATGCATAGTAAAGACCTCCGAGTTGCTTGATAAAGTTACTAAAATGGTCTAACTTTTTTGCTACATAGGCATGAGAAGATGTTCTGATTGGTTGCATTCGACAAAAAGGTTGTGTAGGGAAACCCATGATAGATTCAAATGAATTAACAACATTTTTTGGATTCTTTATGAAATTTAAGGGGTCCCAATTAACACTTTTTCATGTTTTCCCTCTAGGTACTGTTTTATCCGCATTAAGGTGTAACATTTTAAATTCAAACCCAAGGAATTTTCCCTAGAATAGGTGAAAAAAATGTGCATGCATCATTGTGATGCGTGCTTGCATTATACACAATGAAAAAAATGTGTGAAATGTGGGCAAATGTTAAACCTTATGTTTTCAAAGGCATATCTGCGCTTATGGCTAGCAGGGGATTTGTTTAGGCATTAAGCCTTAGAGGTTCATGGTTTGAATGTGGCGATTTTGCCAGTATAGAATTAATTTAATTGACGAAATATAAAATGCGATATGAAATCAATAAGATCAGAATGAACAATCCAATATACTTCAACAAATCCAGCCACTTAGAGAGGGCGAAGTCTTGTAGCCACTTGGAGAGGGTGAAGTCTCTTGCATATATCCGCAAATCAAATATATTATTCGATGATGAGAAAACTAAAATACTCTACTCTTATTTATAAATGTAATCGATGAAAAATAATGAAATTTGAAACTAGGCTATATTAGGGTTGTTACATGGCTCTCCCCTCGGAAAGCTTTGTCCTCAAAGCTAGAAAATATTGGAAAATACTCTAAGTATCCCATGTAGCATCTTATTATGGAAGGTCTTGCCACTTAATGAGGAACTCTTGAATTTGGCATCAAATATGATGCACTCTGGATCGTAGTATTGCTTTAGGTTGGAGAGTTATATGACCTTCTTCACCAAGTAATGGAAGCTCTATCTAGGATTGCACCTTTTGGCCAAAAACTTGTTTGAAACAAGATACATGGAAAATTGGATGGATGCGAGACGAATGATTCATGCTCTAACATTTCTTGGACCAGCTTCTCAATTTCTAACTTTTAGGGATGTGGATAGCGATAATGATGCATATTAGGAGGTACACTTCTAGGGATCAGATGTATGGCATGATCATGTGTGCGCTTAGGAGGTAAACCCTTTGGTTCACAAAAAACTTCTTCATATCTATCCACAATATTTTGAAGATCTAAAGAAATAGCTGGAAGCAAAGAATCCAAGGATTGAGCCTCAATGGAATTCACTTGGGCAATGAATCCATAACCACCTTTCTTCAATATCTTCTCCATGCTATGTGAACTCACAACTTTGGATGGAGGAGGTTGAATTCCTTGAAGACAAATAACTCTCCCATTCTCTATCCATTTGATGTATAATTTTTGGATATTAATAGTAACATCGCCAAGCTGAGATAACCATTGTGCTCCCAAAATGACATCTGAGCTTCCTAGGTTCATAACAAAGAGAGTACCCGTCCATGTATAATTCCCTATTTGGATTGAAATTTTAGATGTTCAACCCACACATTGAGCATTGCCTCCATTTGCAATAAGGACTTTGAAATTTATCTTGATTGAAATTTTAGATGTTCAACCCACACATTGCATTGCCTCCATTTGCAATAAGGACTTGAAATTTATCTTGATTAGAAGAATGGATATACAAGCTCAAGGATTTGGTTGTTTTATAATCTATAAAGTTATGTGTACTTCCTGAATCAATCAACACATTAACATGTTGATGTTTAATGAATCCTTGTACTTTGATAGTGTGATGAGCTTGAAGACCCATAAGTGCATGAATCGAAAGGGCCATAGTGTCATCTTCTTGTGTTTCTTCATATGTTGGTTCTGTGGATGGCTCTGGTTGAGGTAAATATTTTTCTTCCTCAGCTACTAATGCATCATCATATTCTAAGTGAAATTTTTGACGTTCTACACAAGCTTGATCTCTTGGATGATGTGAACGACATTTAAAGCAGAGAAATCTTGAATGCTCAAACTTGCGAAAAGGATGGCGAGTGTTAAAATCACGTCTATAGGGAGGCCTAACGTCTTGGAGTTTTTGTTCTGCTGCTTGAGCTATATGTTGTGCATCATCTAGGGTATAGGAATCAACTTCCTTTCGAATCTTATCCTTAAGACCACAACGAAAAGCGAAAAACGCCACTGCTGGACTTAATTCATGTGTATAGGTGAGTAGACTAGGAAATTCAGAGATATAGTCGTTTACTGACCATGTTTGCTTAATTTGCATAAGACGGACCACATATGATGTGGAAGATCCCTTATCGAATCTTCTAAGAAAAATTTCCTTAAATTGAGGCCATAAAAGAGGACACCCATTTTGACGAAGTTGCCATAACAACCATTGATATGCCTGTGTACCAAGCTTAGAAGCCGCGAAAGCAACACAACCTATTTTTGGAATATGGTGCAATTGGATAAGGCCTTCCATTTTTGCCAACCATCCATGAGGGCTAGCTCCTTCAAATGTGGGTATGTCAATTCGAGGAACTTGAACATCATGAGACCATTCCAAATAAGTGGAAGCACCACCTGCTTCTAGGTCTAAATCATTGGCAAAATCTTGGTTAGAAGTAATCACTTGTCTTTGACGAATGTTTAAAGGTTCAAAATTGAGAGTATTTTGTGACTTGGGGGTATGAGGAGGTGTAGAAGTAGCTATAGTGGCTTGAATGGCTCTCAGCGTAATACGAATGTCATTCATTGTTGCTTCTTGTTGAGTAAGATATTGACGTAAGTGGGGATCAACATTATTAGGAATTGGGAAAGATGGGTTAGGAGGAGGATTATTGAGAGTTGGGGAAGAAGGATCTGAATGGTTAGATGAAGATGGAGCCATAGAATTTAGGGTAGTGTAAAGGTGTTGGTCAAAACTATTAATGTTGGTGGGAGAATTATGATGCATACCTTGATTTCGATGTGGGTGCTTCTTTCTACTCATAAACACCTCATTTGGCGAGGAGTTTCGTTGCAATTGTCCGTTTACTCGATTCCACTCACGAGGTTCACTCATATACTTTCATGCACTTGCTGAGCTTGCTGGAGTGAAAAAAATTTGAATAAATTTCTCCAACGGTCAAACTTTTGATTTTTTTTTGCAGCAAAAGTTTGAATTTTGAATTTGGCTCCAATGGACGCTTGGTGGCAAAAATAAAAAATTGAATTAGAATTTGAAAAATATTTTGGTGCCCCAAAAAAAATTTGTTTACAACGGTCAAGAATCGGTTTTAAATTTCAAGGGTCACCCGCAGAGATTTCAATTTTAACGGTCAGTTATGCGAATTTCAAACGGTCAAGAATCCACCAAGTGGCACCTTGAGAGGTGCTTGCCCAACGCGCATGCAAGGACGGTGAATAGCTTGTCGATGAGCTTAGTGCGCTACGAAGCTTTTAAAGCTTGTACTTCCTTCCCACCACGTCGATGTGGGACTAAAGTCCCAATGTTTAAAAAATGTTGTGGAAATCGGCACCAAAACTAGCGCCACGTCAACGACCTAACTGCTGCTGCTCTGTGCCACATGTGAGCACGCTACTCGTGATTAAGTTCTTGATTAAATTCTTCCTCGCCTACATGCTTCAGCAGATGGCAAATGCGAATTAAGTTTTCAACACGAATTGAGTCTTCATAAATTTATAACGTAACAAGAGATATTTGAGTCTTTCAACGATTAAGTGCTTCCTTGCATCCAAATTGCTTACACTGCCATGCTGGGAACTTTTTTTATGCAGTTCACAAATGTTGCATTATCGAGAATGATTGGGCGAAAGATTTAGGGTTTACGTACAAGTTATGATTGGTAGGATGAACCTTAGGAATGAATGTAAATTTCTTCCTATGTTCGTCATCCGCGCTTCTTCGTTGCAAGAGTCCTCTAGAACCATGTCTGAGATTTTCTTCCGCGTGTCGCAAGGTTTGTAGGTTTTACCCAATAGAGTTGTATGAGGCCTATAAGTTAGCATTTGAACCGATTCAATTTTTTTTTTGCGCAATTCGAAAACTTGGCTCTGATACCAATTGTGGCGATTATGCCAGTATAGAATTAATTTAATTGATGAAATATAAAATGCGATATGAAATCAATATGATCAAAATAAAAAATCCAATATACTTCAGTAAATCAAGCCACTTAGAGAGGGCGAAGTCTCGTAGCCACTTGGAGAGGGCGAAGTCTCTTGCATATATCTGCAAATCAAATAGATTCTTCAATGATGAGAAAACTAAAATAATCTACTCTTATTTATAAATGTCATCGATGAAAAATAATGAAATTTGGAGTTATAGTCGACTAGGCAATATTAGGGTTGTTACATTAAACCTCTCCTGTTAAGACTTTTTGATGATAAGGGATGATATCAACATGACGTGTAGTGGTGATGTGGCAAAAATTGATGACATGGCAGTACATGATGACGAGGCACATGATGACATCTTGACAAATACATCAAATTGGTTACAAGAATAAAATAAACTGATTTGATGTAACTAACTAGGAATAGGCTAGTAGTTAGGATCAAACAAATCTATCTAGGTACTAGATCGATATGATGTAACTGATCTTATCTACATGAGCTTCAAGAAATTATCTATGTAAAATTTATGTAATAAAATTTTTCCTAACATCGCCCCTTATTACATTATTTGATATACAAAGAGAGTCGCAAAACAATTCAAACTTGGCATGTGCAAGTGCCTCTATGAAAATATCTGCAAACCTATTTGTCGGTAGGAATGTACTAGAGTTGCATCTAGTGATTTTGAATCTATTCTTGAATACAATGGCATTGAGCTTTAATGTGCCTTGTTATTTCATGAAATATTGGATTCTTAACCAATTTTTGAAACACCTTGATTGTCACAATTCAATAGTGTTGGTGTTTTTTTTTATACACCCATATTTGATAGCATGCGACAACCATATTTCTTCACACAATGCCTTGTGCAACGCGATATTTTGCCTATGTGGATGATAATGCCATTGCTTGGTTTTTCTTGTGCCACGAGATAGGTCCAAATCCTAGATAAAACACATATCCAGATGGCTTTCTATCATCTAGAGATCCAACATAATCAGAGTCCATGTATCCTTGTAGGAAGAATTTATCATATTCTTATATTCTACGCCATATTCCAATGTGCCGTAAACATAATGCAATATCCTCTTTGCTGCCTTTTAATGACTCTCCTTAGGTTTTTGTATGAACCTTGAAAGGTAACTTATAACAAAGCTGGTATCAGGCCTGGTATTTGTTTGGTATATGAGACTCCCAATCAATTGACAATAAAGAGTACCAGATACTTAGATGACTTGTCATTTTGGGACATGTTGAGTGGTAATTTTGCCCAATTGTAAAACCACACTCACCCTTAGGATTTTGATCCCCGAAACCCTCTATTGCAAAGAAGTTAGAAACCAAACAACTTCTCCAAGGTTCCGCTATGTAAGCATTGCACATGTGTATTTATAATATTGTCAAATAAGTGCTAGGAGTACCTTAGTGATTGCAAGTAACTGTTAACAAGGGGCATGTGTTGGTTTATTTTATTATGCTAGGCTAATGATTGTTCATGAAACTTAAAGAAATGTAAATGTGAATTGGCCCTCATATGACCACGATGTAAAGCCTTAATTCTTTTTATCTTGAATGTTTTAAGGTAGATTTTATCTTCTTTTGATTAAGTAAATTTTAAACAAGTTTTTCCTTGCATTAAACCTTACTTTGAACATGAAAATGAAGATTAAAATCTATCTATGAATGTGAATCTAAAATGATGAATAGATTCATTAAATGTAGCTTCTATCATGAAGATAAATATAACCTTTAATATAATAAATAAATTATCCCTCTCTGATGAAATTAATTTTCATAAAGAGAGGACAATTTATTGCCTTAAAATAATGGCCTTAAAATGTCATTATAAATTATCTCTCTTTAATGAAATCACAATTTTCATAAAGAAGAAATAATTTAATGCTTTAAAACAATAGCTTTTGATATAATGTGTAAATTACCTCTCTTTAATGAAATCAAAATTTTCATAAAGAAAGGCGAATTTATTGCTCCGAAAATAATGGCCTATGGAATGCCATAAAAATTAACCCCCTTTAATGAAATTGCAATTTTCATAAAGGGAAGTTCATTTACGCTTGCAAATAAAAATGTAAAGCTAAAAAAAAAATCTGATTTGCCTTCAAAATGTGAAAAAATAAAATTTCACAATGATTTTCAACAATTTTTATAAAATCGAAATTGCTTCAGAATGAGTTCAAATTTGTTTTAGATGAAATATTGTAGCTCATTCTTCACACCCATGTAATTATTTTTGTCATTTTAATTTTTATTTTAGTCCTCTAAGTTTAAAAAAAATCTACAAAAAGAAGGGTTAGAAAAATAAATGTAAAATCTGGAAATGGAAATAAAATGTAGAAAATCCAAAAAACAAACTAATAGTAGTTTCATGCTACCCTATCATGCAAAACCCAAGATATGAGAGTTTTCGAACATAACCCAACCTAACCGGAATTGCATTTGCACATCCCGAAATAAGTTAGATGCAAGCTTCTAAGGAACAAAATGACTTCTCTGTTTTTAGATATTCAACAATGCAACCATGAAATGCATTAAACATTGCCTATAAACCTAAAAACAGAGAAAAAAAGATGAACATTAAACCCAAAACATTCAAAAATGATTCTCCTCTTATTTTGCTCATAAGGTGCAGAAATCCTGCAAAACACTTGCATCAAAACAACAAAATTTCTGTGTACATCCTCTTTCTAGCAGCATGTGGCCCTTCCCAAGAAGAGCCAACCCCCTGTTTCGATGGGGTATTACAATCTTCCCTCTGCCTTTTTGCTTCTCTTTTCCTTCCAACCGTTTGCTTTCACTTCGTTTGTTTTGTTTCATCTTCATTTTGATTTCATTCCCATACGCAGGATTTGATGACAGTTTTACTTCTTTCCTCTTCGTAATGCTTCGATAAAGCACTTGTCTTTCAACTCCTATGATAACGCCGTTTAATGGCCTTCTACTTATCCTTGTATTATTCGATAACACCACCATATATTCATTTTAATAACACCACGTGGTGCCTTCCTTCAAAAACTGCATAATGCCCCCTTTATTTTATTTATATATAATAACCATTCAACCTTTTGTCAATAAGTAGCAGCGATGTTCGTCTCACCGAATGACCCTTAGATTAGGGTGACCCGATTCCAAATATTTTAATGGGCAGCGAGCGTGAATGATTTATGGCAAATTAAAACATCCCCGTGAGTACTTTTCACCATCAATATCGATTTATAACTTTGGATACCTTGTTCGGCCTTTTGGGCGCTATCGAGACGCACAAATTTCTCTCTCAATCAATTTTTTTTGTTCGTTATAAAACCTATATGGTAACGTCTTTTATTTATCCATACTTCAAGTGTCCTCTGTTTACGCCGTCGACATATGACCACTAATGATGGGCAATATAAGTCTTTACTGTAATTAGGCAATTTTGTTCCTGCCGTCGGTTACCAAATGCCTCTACACCGTATCACATGTAAGATAAGACCCTTCGAATAGGTGACTCGTCTTCGAAACTCTACAGCCTTCGTCGGTCCACGTATTCATTTTATACCTCCACGCTGGCATCGTTCGATTTCGACGTCCACGTTATCATCATTACCTTCATCTGCCACGCGGGTCTGCGCAACATCCATGGTGCCATTCCATGTCACTAATCCAACGTCTTGTTATCGTTGCTAAATCGCCAAGGTTAAAACTCTTCTCCATGAGCTTTGAGGGATCCTCCAAACTCTGTTATGTATTCCTTCGCCTACGATATTGTGAATCCGAACCATCGAAGAAAGATCGGTACTAGGCCATAAGTCGACGTTTGCCACCATAATTCATCGGCTTGCCCGCACGACTTCTCCTACGTGTTGGGATTACAGACTACCCCGTCATTGCTGGTGAGTCTCCGAGCTATCATCTTTGTCGTTATGAATTTTGTTCCAACCGCCCACGATGTAGTTGATCCATATGAACCCCTCAACGTCCATACACTGCATCGTATAACTGAGAGCTATCCAACTATGCTCTCCATGAGTGCGGGCTTTCCCCGTTGTGTTCGCCTCGGTCCTCTCAAACACACCATGTAACCCTAGTCTAGCGTAGTCATCTTCATGAATTTCTATGGATACGAATAGTCCGCCCGATGCTACTGTATCTTTGAAATAGCCTTGCCATGCCAAAACTATTGTTGATGCTGTGATGTTCATGTCGGGTCTCCATCACTACGAAATTCACTGCCTTCTGAACATGTCGTCCGGTATGCGTAAGCATTGTTCGCGTGCCTGCGACTTGGTCTATGCTGCGAATGGTCCACCCGCATGCCATGTAAGCCATTTTGGCTTCGTTGGTTGCCCAACGTTGCTTCTTCACCCAATGTCACCGTGAAATATGTCGACACGCCTTGCAAATTTGTCCTCAAACATCGTCGGTGTCTACGAACCTCATCGCTGCCATGTGGCCACATTCGGTAGGATGCCATCGTCTGAACCCCACCATTGTATAGATCCATGTCGTCTAACATTGTCTAGGTATTCGTCGGTATACGTGTCGCTATGCCTATCCGCATCCTACGTTCCATTGGGCTTTCTTCGTCACATCCACGGAGTCCATCTAGTGACTAGAGTCTACCGAGTCTGCAACGTTTGGCCATACATCTGCTCCTCGAATCCTCCACGACATCCTTCTCCATCGGTCAGAGACTATCCACGTAAGCACCAAGATCCCTGTCCGGTCTGCTTGAAGCCTTGTTGATGCCAAATTAATGCTACGCTATCATCGCTTCCTACCAGTCTGTCCACGTCGCATGCACCGTCTTGAGCTGCCCGATGTAAAATTATGCCTTTCGGCTTCCAGTGCCACACCTCCTTGCGATGCTGTTTGCTTATTTGATAAGCTACCAACATTAATGTAAGAGCCTTAACTAGACAATATCTAATAAAAGCATAACATCACCAAATTAACATGTGAAGCAAGAGAAATAAAATAAAAACCATTATTCGATTTTATTTTATTTACTTTTAAATACATATAACTTTATTTTCTATTTTCTTTATCTTTTATTTATTTATTTTTATAATTCATCTTAAATATATACATAATAATATATATATACATTACTTTATTTTTATTTTCATTTTTTTATATTTATTAATCATTATTTTATAATATTTATAAATATATTATAATATATATATTTTTTATATTTATTAATCATTATTTTATAATATATATATATAAATATATTATAATATACACACACACACACATATATATATATATATATATATATATATATATATATATATATATATATATATTTTTTTTTTGTTATTTTGAATTTTTTTTAATTGTTTATTTATTTTGTATTAACATGATTTAATTAAATTCATATGTTTAAATTTAATTAAATCAAAACATGAAAATTAATAATGAAAATACAATCCTAACCTACACACCGAAATGAAGGGAAACTAATTCCCTTCACCCAACACTAGAGACCTTAAAATAACCTAGAAGGATATACTATCCTGCGATGGACCTTGGAGTACACTTTACAAACTCATGGGCAGGTACATACCAAAATCACTCAAAGACAACCAAAATATCAAGAAATCCAAAATTTAAGGTGGGTCCCCAAGCTTTGGGGTTAGTTGTGGAGTAGCCACAACAAATGGCGACTTTGCTAGGAAATGCTCCTAAGAATTTTGGGTGAAGAATCCAATTTGAAACGAGAACACAAAATATCAGCGGTATACGAAATATTTAGCGATGTCCCAAGAAGGTGGGGGTAAACAACTTCAAAAATAAAAACAATTAATCAATTTGCCTTTGCTTAGTGTGTGCAAAAGTGATTCGTTTTGTGTCCTTGAAACCGTCTAGATTCCATCATCTGACTTGCATTAGGCTACAAAAAATTGCTCATAATAAAAACTTTTACGGACAGAGCCCTATTGCCTATTAGGCGTCTATAGCCCTGGTAGAGTTTATCCAACTCACCTTTGTGTTTGATTAATTCTTTGCAAAGTCTTTCTTATAATCGAGCTGTGTCTAGGTAGATCCCTATTGTAAATCAGGCGTCTATAGTCCTAGTAGGGTTTATCTAGACTTTGTGACTAGTTTGATCAAGCTTTACAATGCTCATTTTTTTTTATAGCTTTACAATAATTAAATACATCACAAAGGTTAGGAAGCATAGAGATAGAGCATGATGAGGCTAGGAATTGCCTCATCTATGGACTATTTTTGATAACTTATAAACTCTTTGAAACACCTTATGTTATGTTTTGATGCTGATTATGGTGATAGAATGCATTATGTATTAGTATTTACATGTTTTAAATGCTGAAGAGCATATATTATGTTTTGACTATTTTTCTATATTTTTGACCTGTTTTAGCTAAATTATCTAGCAAATTAGGATTTATTTGAAGTTGAAAAAATATGTGTTGATATGTATTCGTTCTGAAATCACTTTGTTTGCTTTTTTTACCTTTTTAACAAATTCAAATGCTAAAAAGGGTGCCAAAATCTATTCAAATTAAGCTGACTGTGCATACACATCATGGTTTGGAATTGGTCCGCTCCAACATGTGCCAATGGTGGAATAGGTCTTCTAAGGACGACAGGATAATGTTCACACAGTCAAAACCACTTTCCTACACATCAGATGCATGAATTAGAACGAGAACTGTTATATTGCCTGATATTCTAGGGTAGCTTCGAAATGAGCGGAGCAAAAATAGTTCTGGTGAAAAGCCGCGACATAATGGTCAAGACAATGGCAAATGGCGAGATAAGGATGGTTTAAACTGTCTAAGGGGTTTTTTTACTCCTTCCACCTCCTTTCTCCCAAAGGTTGTAGGCCAACAAAGCAAATGGATAAACTATAGCAGTATTGATTCCTGCATATTAGGAAAACAGTTATGAAACAGTTAATGGCATTCCTGAAAAACAACAACTCATATCAGCATTGTAATAGAATAATATAAATAACCTAGCTCCCATTCGGTTGAGCATATAGGATATAGGTGTAGAAGAATTTCAGAATAGATAAGTTGTTTTATTGTAGCAGAACAATATTTTGTAAGCATTTTCTTGCACTACTGTAATGCTACTACAGAATCAATAAAGATACAATTTTTCCATTTTGGTGGCATTCTGAGTGAATGTGTGTGAGATTTAGATAGTTTAAGACAGTTCTTTCCACCTTATTCTGGTTCAGGGAGCAAGGGCCACTTTTAGGCCTAGGAGAAGGAACAACTTTGATAGGTTCTCTGCTAATTTCTTGCTGCAAAAAATTAGCAAGAACTTGATAGTTTCTCTTTCACATTTTTAGCTATGCTATTTTAGATTGCATGTGATAATTTGTAATGATTATAGAAGTGTGTGCATGTCAGCTGACCACTTAGCATAAATTCTTGCATCCTACATCATTTCCTGATATTCCCTATTTTCAACAGTTGTTTTCAGATTTTGGCATTTCCAGTTTGTATCAGTGAACTCCCTGCTGTTTTAGTTGTGCAACATTTTAATTTCTATCCTTTGAATTTTGTTATTGTAATTAGGTTTACTTTATGCAAAGTGTGCATTTCAATTCTGCAAAGTTTATTTTTTGTTATTTCCAGTTCTGCAAAACTTCATTTCTATCATTCTGCAAATTTAGATAGTTTTCTTTTTCTGCAAAGTTTCAATTCCTGCAATTTCATTTCTGTAAGGGTAAATAGGAGTCAATTTTAGTTTATAGAATTTAGAGGTTATATCAAACCCCCAAATGCTAACTGTTTCACCAATAAAGCCATCTCCTGAATGAATTGATCCTTAAAACTACTTACCTTTCCTATCGTATATAACCATTGGACACCGCCCTGGATTGACAAGTATAATGACTAAATGATGAATAATTGACGACACTCATCAAAGTAGGTTGGATTTTCGCCTTAATTTGCAAATCAAGATAACTTCATCCTTTAGGACTTCTAGAAATACCCTTTAATATGTGAGTTACATGTGGAGCTTTAGCGAAATATTTCATTGTTCTACTCTCCACCATTTTAGTCCCAAAATCTGAGCATGATCACAAAATAATTCATCCCCCTTTTCTCAGGTTCACCTGCTTTCAGATTAGGTATTCCAACCTACTTAACAAAGGAACACAAAAATGGGCAAGAGGCCATAAGTTAGCGACCACGAAACATCACCTCAAAACAAGGGAACAACCCAAAACACAAAACTAAAAATACAAACCAAAATCTAACCTAATGCAAACTAACAAGAAAGCAAAACAAAACCAACAATTAAGGACAAAGCACGAAAATAGAAAGCCAAAAAAACCAAAACTATATACAAATGTACAATATGGTACAAGATGGTGCAAAGTTTGAGCTATCACTTCCCTGGATCCCAAACATGATTAGCACATTTCAAAAGACATATAACATGATATGCATACCAAGTTTTACAGAAATCCAGCAAAAACTAGATTAGGCCAAACCATATAACAATTTTCATCTTGCCTCTCTCACCCCACCAATTTGATTTAGTTCTATTAACAATCCCATAGGTGAGCTTCAAATCATTAAATTGATTAGACAAAATTTGATTTTCAATTCTTTCTTGTCTATTCTTTAAGATGTCAATTTCACAATTCGATTCATGATTTAGAATTAGGCTTTCCTTTTCAAAAATGAAGTTTTGCAAACAAGAGCCTATTTCTAAAAAATTTAAAGCCAATTCATTTTCCATGTTCATAGGCCAATCAAATTTATGCAAAAATTTGCAAGCATCTAGGATATCTACTAAATGAGAATCATTATAAGTTTTTATCCTAGATTCAATAATTAATTGATTATGAACTTGATTTAACACTTCAAGCACATCAACTTCTTTTTCATTCAACAAAGCAATATCATTAGTGGTGTGAGGAGAAATTAACTCAAATTCTTTATCAACCACAAATGGCATTTCATCGTAAGCAACATTTGAATCCAATGAATGGTTATACAAATTTTCACCTGAAGCTTGGATGCTTGGACACAAAAGGTTAGATTCTACCTTTTGTATATTTTCATTTACCAAAACTTGGTGAGTCATTGTAATTTCTTCTTTTACCTCATGGTCTTTATCATTTTCATCATCTTGTACTTCTTCACCTTCATCGATTACTTGTTCATCAAAAATACCAAAGTTAGGCACCCAATTAAAAACATGTCCATCCTTTTCAAACCTTAAATCTTGTTGGTCAAGGTGTGTGTCAAATAACACATCTCCATGATCAATCATTTGAGTTGTTTCAAATAAATCAACCTCTTTGTCATTTGGTTCCAACTCCTTATTAACCATCCATGATATCTCTTCATTTGAATCTTCAAAAAATCATGCGAATTTGTATCCAAATTTTCAATATCCCAAAATGAAAGAGAAGATTTTACCTCTTCCTCATCCAAAACAGATGAGTCATAAGAAACATTTACCATTTCTTCCCTTTCTATTTCAACAAGATCTTCAATAAATTCATATTCAACATGATCTAATTTGGGAACCTTCTCTATTCTTGCAAATGCAATATCTTCATGTGAAATGGCGATTTTAGCATCCTGCATGTCAATAGAAATCTCATCGATAGGGGTGTGAAAAGTAGATGATTCTTCATATCTTCCCCAACCATTGTAAAAATTGTCATCTAAATTTGTGGGATGAAAATCTATTGTATCTGTGACATGATATTTTGATTCATCTATCAATTCTTTTTCTTCTTTATCCTTGGTAGTAGAATCATTATCATTTTCCAACACTTGATGAGATTCCAACCCTTCTTCCAAAACATTCTCAAATTGTACAGGACTTGTAATATCCTCATGCGAGAAAGCAATTGTATTATCCTGCATATCAATTGACACAAAAGTTTCATTAGAAGGTTTGGAGTGAGTGTATTCTTCCCACTTCTTCCAAGAATCATAATAATCATCTTCCAAAATCAAGTGGTGACGCTCAACTACTTCTTCAACATCTTCCAATTCATCAACGTGTTTCTCATCAAATTCGCCTTCACCTTCCTTAGATGGTTCAATGATTTCCAAAAGTGGGCTACTCTTTGTATTCAAGTTTGCAAGATCATAATCCACATTTGTAACCCATGATTCAATTTCATCACAATTTGGAAGGTGTGAGTTTTCTTGACCATCAGTTTCAAGAATCTCATCCAAAGTGTCTTTCGAGAACAAGTGGTGAAATTATGTTATGTCTTCAAATTCATTTATTGATTCTCTTTCAACTTCACTTTCAACCACTTTATTCAATTCTATGGAAGGTTCTATCCTATCACATATCTCAAAACTAGTTAGATCTAGGACACCTCCATTATCTGAATACTCATGCATTTCTAGAGATGGACCCATATCTACACAATCCTCATTGGTGGATATTGGCTTGGCAACTTGCACCTCCTTTTCCATTTTCAAAACACACCATTGTTCTAACATTATTGTGACCTCATAGACTCTATGCAAATATGGGTCATCAAGATTTTCCCCTAAAAATGTAGCAAGTATGGGGGTATGGCTCCCATGTATACTTGAATAGCTTCCTCTTTTGTTATGTCATAATTTTCCTCCACTTTAGTGTACAACCCATGGAACCTATTATTGAATTGACTCATGGATTCATTAGGTTCTTTATAGATAGAGGTAAACTGATTTTTTAACACAACTAGGTCAACTTGATTTCCAAAATGGTCAAGAAATGTTGCTTCTAGTTGAGCCCAAGAAGTCTTAACCTCTAGAGGTAATTGGGCATACCAACCCATTGCTATGTCATCCAATATGTAAGAGAATAACCTACAAGCAACATCCTCATGGAAAATTTGCCAGTGAAATAACATGCTCTTGTAGATATACAATCTCTATATGTATCCTAATGTCTCATTTTGACTAAACTGTGGTGGAAACTCCAATACAGTTTCAGGAATTTGATGGGGTATTCTAGGTATTTTAAAAAAACTATAATAGTCCCCTAACAGAGATACCATTCCTGCTCTTATTTCATCAAATGTCGCCATTAGTGAAACTCAAAGAATAACTTCAAAACCAATTTTGTTAGTCAAATAAAAATATCTTGCAAAGAAGCATGAAATGACTAACAAAATTTAAATGTTTAACATATGGATCATCATGTTAACATCATCCCAAAATATATGCATCAATTAAACCATGACATTGAAGAACATTCTCAAATTTGCAAAAAGGTTAGTATTAACACATCATCAAATAGAGAATGTTAGAATCAATAAAAGTAATCATATGGAAACAAAACCTCGTTAGTCAAGACCAATGTCTTTGAATAAATATTTCAAGTAACATGAACAATTTAGCATCTAAATAGCAATAAAATAAATCAATTCAGGCCCTCCTAGCTCCCAAAGTGTTGAGTGCTAAAGGAGGCCAAAGATGCTAGTCAAACAGACTTGAAATATTTAGCAATTCAAAACTCTCAAAGTTACACCAATATCACATTATTCATTGTATGAACAATTCAAAAGCATTTGAAACAACAATGAACAATTTAGCATAAATAAAATAACACCAATTCAGGCCCTCCTTCTAGTGCCAAAATGTTGAGTGGTAATTTTACCCAATTGCAAAACCACACTCACCCTTAGGATTTTGATCACAAAACCCTCTCTTGCAAAGAAGTTAAAACAAAACAACTTCTCCAAGGTTCCGCTATGTAAGCATTGCACATGTGTATTTATAATCTTATCAAATAAGTGCTAGGAGTACCTTAGTGATTGCAAGTAACTTTTAACAAGGGGCATGTGTTGGTTTATTTTATTATGCTATACTAATGATTGTTCATAAAACTTAAAAAGAAGTGAAAATGTGAATTGGCCCTCATATGACCACGATGTAAAGCCTTAGTTCATTTTATCTTGAAGTTTTTTAGGTAGATTTTATCTTAATTTGATTAAGTAGATTTTAAACAAGTTTTATCTTGCATTAAACTCTACTTTAAGCATGAAAATAGAAGATTAAAATCTATCTATGAATGTGAATATGAAATGATGAATAGATTCATTTATTATTGCTTTGATGAAGAAAATAAAAGGAAATAAATATGCATCACTAACTATAAAAAGTAATGGCCTTAAATTGTCATTATAAATTACCCCTCTTTAATGAAATCATAGTTTTCATAGAGAAGAAATAATTTATTGCTTTGAAAACAATAGCCTTTGATATTATAAATAAATTACCCCTCTTTGATGAAATTAAATTTCATACAGAGACGTTAATTTATTGCTTTAAAACAATGGCTTTCGGAATGCCATATACTTGCTTATCATATATGCATACTTGTTTGTCATCTTTTGCATGATTACTTAACATTCCTTTTTGCATCTTTGCTTGTCATAAATTGTATGTATACATTTTATATTATATGCATGCTTCTGTTTCATAAATGCATGGTTTGCTTGATCATATAGATTCAAGGGACTTTACAATGAGGAAATGATGACAACTAGTCAAGTTAACTCATATGCATTGCACTTCCACTAGGTCACTAATGCTAGTGGGTCTTGTTGAGTAGTAATTTTGTCCAATTGCAAAATCACACTCGCCCTTAGGATTTTGATCACAAAACCCTCTCTTGCAAAGAAGTTAAAACAAAACTTCTCCAAGGTTCTGCTATGTAAGCATTGCACATGTGTATTAGTAATCTCAATGAAGATATATCAAATAAATGCTAGGAACACCTTAGTGATTGCAAGTAACTGTTAACAAGGGGCATGTGTTGGTTTATTTTACTATGTCATACTAATGATTGTTCATGAAACTTAAAGAAATGTAAATGTGAATTGGACCTCATATGACCATGATGTAAAGCCTTAATTCTTTTTATCTTGAATGTTTTAAGGTAGATTTTATCTTCTTTTGATTAAGTAAATTTTAAACAAGTTTTTCCTTGCATTAAACCTTACTTTGAACATGAAATTGAAGATTAAAATCTATCTATGAATGTGAATCTAAAATGATAAATATATTCATTAAATGTAGCTTCTATCATGAAGATAAATATAACCTTTAATATAATAAATAAATTATCCCTCTTTGATGAAATTAATTTTCATAAAGAGAGGACAATTTATTGCCTTAAAATAATGGCCTTAAAATGTCATTATAAATTATCTCTCTTTAATGAAATCACAATTTTCATAAAGAAGAAATAATTTAATGCTTTAAAACAATAGCTTTTGATATAATGCGTAAATTACCTCTTTAAAGAAATCAGATTTTTCCTAAAGAAAGACAAATTTATTGCTCTAAAAATGATGGCCTATGGAATGCCATAAAAATTAACCCCCTTTAATTAAATTGCAATTTTCATAAAAGGAAGTTCATTTACGCTTGCAAATAGAAATGTAAAGCTAAAAAAAAAATTGATTTGCCTTCAAAATGTGAAAAAATAAAATTTCACAACGATTTTCAACAATTTTTATAAAATCGAAATTGTTTTAGAATGAGTTTGAATTTCTTTCAGATGAAATATTGTAGCTCATTCTTCACACCCATGTAATTATTTTTTTCATTTTTATTTTAGTCCTCAAAGTTTAAAAAAATCTGCAAAAAGAAGGGTTAGAAAAATAAATGTAAAATTTGGAAATGGAAATAAAATACAGAAAAGCTAGAAAATAAACTAATAGCAGTTTCGTGCTACCCTATCATGCAAAACCCGAGATATGAGATTTTTTGAACATAACCCAATCTAACCGGAACTACATTTGCACTTCCATGTCGATTAGGTCCTTGCTTGATATTATCATGACAAGTCTGACAAAACTCATCAGTCCCTTGTAACTCCGCAATCTGTTTCTTAAGCTCATACTGATAGCTTGTGATGGCATTTATGTGCCTTCTCCTATTAAGTGCATCTGCCAATTTATTTTCTTTTCCTTTGATATATTCTATGCCAAAATTATATTCAACTACAAATTCCATCCATCTTCCCTGTCGGGCGTTTAACAAAGGCCGAGTAAATATGTATCTTAGGCTCTGATGATCAGTTTTCAGCTCAAAAGGTTTTCCCATCAGATAATGTATCCAAATTTTGAGAGCATGAACCACAATTGCTAACTCTAAGTCATGAGTGGCATAGTTTATTTCATGCTTCTTGAGTTTTCTGGACTCATAAGCCACCACAACTTCTTCTTGTAGCAGAATTCCTCCTAACCCTTCCATTGATGCATTCGTACATATAGTGAATGATTTATGCAAATCCAATATTTTTAATATTGGTGTAGTGGTCAACTTTTCCTTAAGTGTTCTGAAAGCTTCCTCACATTGTTTTGTCCACTTGAGTACTTTTCCTTTTCTTTGCAAATTAGTTATGGGATAAGCCACTTTGGAAAACCCTTTTATGAACCTTCGATAATAACCGGCCATGCCCATAAAACTTCTTACTTCAGATACATTAGTTGGAGCTGGCCAATCAACTATAGCTTCTATCTTTTTAGGATCTACAACTATACCTTCTGCTAAAACTATGTGTTCCAAATATTACACCTACGGTGTATAAAATTCACACTTAGACAATTTTTCGTACAACTGATGTTTTATGAGTATCTCAAGCACTATTCTCATGTGCTCATCGTGCTCCTCTTTGCTCTGAGAGTAAATTAGAATATCATCTAGAAATATGAGCACGAATCGATCCAGCTACTCTCGAAAAATGCTATTCATCAAATTCATAAAAGTTGCTAGTGCATTAGTCAACCCAAATGGTAAAACCATGAACTCATAGTGCCCATATCTTGTTCTAAAAGCAGTTTTATGAGTATCCTCTTATTTGATTCTTAACTGATGATATCCTGACCTAAGGTCAATTTTAGAAAAGATAGTGGCTCCCTTAAGTTGATCAAACAAGTCATCAATTCTTGGTAATGGATACTTATTTTTTATTTTCATCTTATTGAACATTCTATAATCGATGCACAGTCTTAAGGTTCCATCCTTATTTTTGACAAACAACATAGGTGCTCCCTAGGGTGACACTGGGTTTAATATGTCCTTTTTCCAGTAAATCTTGTAGTTGTGTTTTGAGCTCTTGTAGTTCCAGTGGTGTCATTCGGTAAGGTGTTCAAAATACTGGGGTTGCTCATGGTACCAATTCAATAGAAAAATCAAACTCTCTCCTAGGTGGCAATCCAGGTAAATCTTCAAGAAATACATCTCTAAATTCTCCTAATACCGGATATTGTTGAAACAAAGCTGAGCTTGAGTCAGTTTCTTCCTTTTTGTTTATATTTATTACATATAATCTGCATCCTTTCTTCCAGGCCCTTTTGGCTTGCATACTGCTTATCATATGGGGTTCAAAAGATGCTCTATTGCAGTGAATGCGGATTCGTTGATTATTATCACTAGTATAATCCATCCATCTCTCCTCAAAATTTAGTATAGCCTTATGAGCCTTAAGCCAATCTATCCCTAGGATTATGTCAAATGCATGCAAAGGAGCTACATATAAATGCCAGTTAATCTTCCCTTGGGGTATTTCTATTTGTGACTCAAATAAAAATTGATTAACTAAATAGGTTTTTCCCGAGCCATATTCCACTTGCCACCCCTTTGCCATTATCCCAGGTCTAACAAGTATATCCCTCAAAACATTGTTAGAAATAAAACTATCAGTAGCACCACTATAAATTAAAATAGTCACATTTATTAGGCATATCTTTCCTTTAATAAAAAATGGAGTGCTTTGACCCACAAGATTAGGGTTACCTATGGCTGCATAAATTTTGTGGGATGGTTTTCCAGAAGGATTTTTGCAATCAACTCTTTTCGGACATTGTGTGACATAGTGGTCCTGAGCTCCACATACAAAACAAGCATTGTTACCAGTATTCTTTTGCTTTTCATATTCTTTGCCTTGATTCTCATTTTTACCTTGCTCCTTGAAGGTGATTTTCCTCTCTTGGATTTTCCTTTGATTTGAATGCCCCTTATATCCTTGATTTCTATTTTATTCCTATTGTCATTTCTACTTCAACCCTTATCACCATATCTACGGTTTTGATATGAACCGCGACTCTGCTTAGGATTCTTCCTTTTCCTTGAATTATCCTTCTCTTGTTGATAAAAAGCCTTTATCTCCTTCTGACTTGATTCAAAATATCGAGTAGCATCATAAGCAGCTTTCAGAGTTTGGGGTGTCTTTCCTCCAACAGGTTGACTGAGTTTTGGGTGCAAACCCAAAATAAACTTGTGTGCTTTGAATTTTTCTTGATCATCAAATTTCGGGGCATATTTTTGTAACTGCACAAATTTTTGGTAGTACTCAACTACCGTCATATTACCCTGTCGCAAATTTGTAAACTCTGCATGTTTTTCAATAAAAAATTACTCAGTAAGAAAGTGACTTTTGAAGTCTCTTACAAAGACTTCCCATGGTATGTCTGTTGCCTCTTTCTGTGTGGATTTATTATAAGTGGTCCACCATATTTTGGTAGGACCTTCTAGATGAGCCACTGCCCATGTAGTCTTCCCTTCCAAACTAGGGGGTTGAATGGCAAAATAACCTTCTGCCTCACTTAGCCAGTTTAAAGCTACTTCACCATTACCACACCCATCAAATTTGGAAATATCTAGTTTCTTTAATTATTTCTACAATTTTTCCCCTATAGTTCTTCTGGTTGATCCCTTAGGCAACTGACTTACTTTACTGCTTGTTTTCTTTTGTGTCAAGTTCTCAATAACTTTTTGTTGTTGAGTAATGAGTTCCTGTTGTTGGGCCATCTGTGCCCGTTGTTGTTCCATATGTTCATTCATTTGAGCCCTCTGGCTCTCCATCAACTCTCTTTGCTGATTAAGTTGTTCCTGCATGAGTTGGATCATGCGAGCCATACTCCCATCACCGGAGGTTGCTTTTGCAGCTAAAGGCTCTTTATCCTTTCTAACCACTCGTCGTGGTGTTTTAGCAGTTTGAACTCTTTCTGTCTCCCTTATGAGTCTTCTAGATCCTTTTCTCAAAACCTCTGCAATTTCCTCTTGCAGATTCAGGCTAGTCCTTCGCGAGGTACCTGCCATAACTGACATCACAATATTTTTCAAAATAGCTATGTCAGCCAGGGTTTCGCAAACCTAGGCTCTGATACCAACTGTCACAAACTCGAAATTTCACTACTAATTTTTTTTTTAAAGTTTTACTTTGCTTGTTTTCTCATCACGATGTTAGTTTAGGCATACAAAATATACACACTTCAAGATTTGGCCACCACTACAGCTGGTGTCTTAAGTGCTTGGGACTGGCCCTTCCCGCGATTCACCATATAGGATTCTAACTCCTCACAAAGAGTTTATTTGAATCTGACGAAGGGTTATCCATTCAGGGCCCATATCACCTGAATGGGGTACGCTATCTCCCTTGTCCAAATTTTGAAGAACTCACAGTCCTTTGTATGCTCATCATAATACTTTGGAAACAATGTTCGTATGTTGGTGCTAGTCATTGATCTTCTACTAGGGTTTGACTAGAATCCGCCATCCCATGGCTTATGGACTAGATAATCATATCCTTTCTCAGACTAACGGTAATGCTGCCCATAATCATCTGCCGCTGGATTTACCATTAACATGAGTAGCACCCTAGTCATGCAATTGCTTGGTATCTCCCTAGTCTAAGTGGATTGATGAATATCACCACCACTAACGGACTAATCACCTAGAGTGACGTCCCATACCACCGCTCGTTACACTCAACGGCTTGGACCTCTGTCCCAAAGTTGCCGGAGTACAGTGACTCAGTCTCACATATGTCACCTCGTGGCTTATGTGGATGGGTTGAGTAAGTCCTTACTCGACTTACCCAATTTGGTAGCAAAGAATATTCCTTCAGGTGGATGCTTGAAGTTTTCTAAGTTTTACAAACATAAGTCCAATGTAACTCTCCCATAATGTCATTTTCCTTCATCATTTAATTTTCGTGTATTTCAATCTATATAATTTAAAAAAAAAAAATCTTTCCATGATAAAGTAAAATTTCTATGCTATGTATATTAACTCATAGACAACTAAAAAAAACATGCTTACTTAACTATAAATATACAAATCATATATAATGATAAAAGTTTTTCAAATCCCAAACTTTAAATAAGGAATAAACTCTAATAGCTATTATTCGTAAATCCCTAACTTACTTCAATATTCTATGTTAATAATAAAAGTAACAATACCCCATCTTTACTATCCATTAGAACACTTTTACTCACTATAATGAAAGTAATTTAAAAACCTATCTTTTATTTTTCTTTAACCCAAAATCTATCAGCTATTACCAACATATTAATGACATAGAAACAAATCCTTCCATATACGACTATGTTAAATAATTGCCAGCATATGAAAACAAAGTCATAATATAACTTTTTCATAAGGCTTTAGTTGCTAATCTCAAAACATGAAAATTTTGAACTTCGAATTATAATCATTCAAGCATAGTATTTCATTTAAGAATGCAGATGAGCTACATCAAGGTAGTCCAAATATACAATTGAAACTATAATAAATTAAGACCGAGATACATAATCAAATTATAATTTTTCTTTTACAAGCGCAGATAAGCAAAGTAGTCAAATGAAACTATAACCTGGCAAGCACCAACGAATTCTGGCTTATTTGAAAACATATCATAACTTTCTTCCCATATAGCAGGGCATCAAACATTCCGGCAGACAAACTCTCGCTGCCGTCATCGAACTCATGCTTCTCAGCGGTATTCATCCGAAAAAAAACGAACTCAGAGCATATTCCACACACATCCAGGCGTGGAGGAGAAGGTAAAACTTTTTGGATCAGCGTGGCCCAGACTTCTATATGACAGTCATACATTCTCAGGCAATCGTAAAGATGCATCCAAAAACAAATATTTCTTCAAAAACATTAAACAGAGGAAATCCAAATAAATTCTTTTGAAAGGAGGAGAAACAATTCACAACTTTGCCAAAAAAATATATATACATTCAGGCACAGCTTAACCGAATTTGTATAAAAAAATCGTAGACAAGGCACAACTGAAGGTAAACCCGTCATAGCCAGTTTTAATAGAAAACAGAGCATGATTTCTCCAAAACACAGACATGACTTGGCTGGAAATTAACTGAAAATCAAAACACGACTTGGCCAGCATCTTATATATTTTTTAATTTTAATTCGTAGTTTATAAAAGAAAACATCCTTAATTTTAACCTTCTTCTGATATAGATTACAGTCCAATTTTAATCTAAACTACTGAGTTTTCCAGCATACATCTTAGATTTTTTTTTTTTTTTTAATCAGAATTCTGGTCATTAAAATGTGCAATTCTAAAATTATTTAAACTTTAGATACCCAGTTCAACTCCTGGCGAATACGAACATGGAGAAATTTCAGGCTATAAACAAGAAATCTGACCTCTATACTGAGAAGCTCTTTCACTATCCTCCACCCTCGGTTATTTTCAAGTCTGAATCGCTCCTTTCTTCAGCTCTTACGGATTTCCACACAGACCGACTCCTCCTCTCAGCCAACCAGTATACGTTTATAAAGAATGATGGAGCAAGGGTTTGATGACACCTTGCATTTCAACAGCCAGCTTGAGCTAATTTAACGTTTCGAGGTGGAGACGATTTGAAAAAACATTTTAAACCATGTTCCGATTACGTTATTTAATTTTTATTATTTTTATTGTAGATTACTAACCTTACTCGAAAATATATATAAATTTTTTTTTTTTACTCTCTATAATACAAAGGTTGGTTATTTCTTTAGGAATGATTTTAGTCCTTTTATTTCGTCGTTTTATTATTACTCTAATATGTATATTTATATACATACAATATATTTATTTATTTATTTATTAGAAACTAATTCTATATATATATACCTTGACCAACTTTTATATATATATATATATATATATTTTTATTTTTAGTTAATTATCTTTTATTTTATATTATTTAATATCATTTTGCATTATTATTATTATTATTTTTTGTAAAGAAAATAATAACAATAGCAAGCTATAACCGAAAAAAGGTAAGCAACTCACAATCATAGACATTCAGGCAAACATGTCAGGCAGAATGCAATGCAGACATAACCCTAAGGTGGGCTTCCATGTACCCACGGACCACGGTGCACGGGGTACAACATCACATCCAGCTTACCTGGCACCTCCAGTCCA
This sequence comes from Wollemia nobilis, assembly GCA_028583015.1. Lineage (NCBI taxonomy): Eukaryota > Viridiplantae > Streptophyta > Pinopsida > Araucariales > Araucariaceae > Wollemia > Wollemia nobilis. The sequence continues at coordinate 1,812,873 of JAQPPZ010002742.1, read as the reverse complement.
CTGCCTTGGTTGTGGGTAGATGCTCTCGTCTGCTACTGGCTCGAAGTCCTGCACCTGCACCACAAAAACTAAACGTAGGATCACATTCTTTCAAGTAAATTTTCTATAAGTGGCGGGGATGTGACACAATGTGCAGAAATCTTGTAAAACATTTACATCAAAACAACAAAATTTTTGTGTACATCCTCTTTCTAGCAGCATGTGGCCCTTCCCAAGAAGAACGAGCCCCCTCATTCTGTTTCGATGGGGTATTTACAATCTTCCCTCTGCCTTTTCACTTCTCTTTTCCTTCCAACAATTTGCTTTAACTTCATTTGTTTTGTTTCATCTTCATTTTGATTTTATTCCCATACGCAGCAGTCGACGACAATTTTTACTTCTTTCGTCTTCGTAACGCTTCGATAAAGCGTTTGTCTTTCAACTCCTATGATAATGCCATTTATGAATAAATGAGTGAAAGATTTTAATTACGTCGGGAGACCCAAATATGGTCTATGGACCTCAAATATAGAAGTACAATTATTTAAATCATATCATATGATCTTTAATATCTTTGAGAAGGTTGTTCCTTCTCTTGCTGATTTGTGTTAGCAATTCCTCAACCTTTTTTATTTTACTGTCTTCAAATAAATTTGCCATAAACCCGTTCCCAAGTGTTTCTTTGTATTTGTCATGGATATCTAAAAAACTCAGGTATTTATAGATGAAGTGTTTCTCTGTCTTTACTGCTCCTGTGCTGCATAGAGTACATATCCTTATCTGAGCAATAAGTATTTTTCCTTCCATTTGATTTCAACGCCAGGCTTTTTCCTTGTGGTCATAAGTTGGGTTAAAATTTGCAATATAATATTGTCTTTTCCTGCTTGCATTTTTCCACATTCCACTTCTGAACTTTTCATTCACGTAATTTTTTGTCTTTGTTGACATTTGAGCATTTATTTATGTTGATTTCCCAACATTTCATCCATTTTTGATTTAGTTTCATCCATGTATTCTTTCGCCTATGCAACTCTTCGTCTCTAGCTGCCCTAGGCCATCTATCATCTTTCATGTTTTCTGTTTTTTTTCAAGTAACACAACAACTTAGTCATAACAATTGTTTCTAAAGGGAACATTCCATTTTCAACTAAAATAATTTATAAAGGGTTGTGGCCTTCTACACCACCATACATTCATTTTAATAACACCACGTGGTGCCTTCCTCTTGTATTTTATTTATATATATAACTAGCTTAGATATATAAAATATATATATCTATAAACACCGAGAGTTAGCAATGTCAAGGCAAATAGATAGACGCCTCTAAATTGATAACATAATTTTATTAATGTCAACTTTTTAATAAAGTATTAATATTATTTACGGTTGGCTGACCTTCCTGGCTGCCATCGTAGAACGCGGCGTAATAACCATTCGACCTTTTGTCAATAAGTAGCAGCGACGTTCGTCTCACCGAATGATCCTTAGATTAGGGTGGCCCGGTTCCAAATATTTTAATGGGCAGCGAGCGTGAAGGATTCATGGCAAATTAAAACATCCCCATGAGTACTTTTTATCACCAATATCGAATTATAAGTTTGGATATGTTCGGCCTTTCGAGCGCTATCGAGACGCACGACTTTCTCTCAGTCATTTTTTTTTGTTCGTTATAAAATAACGTCTTTGCTTGATTCATAATTCAAGTGACCTCTGTTTACGTCGTCGACGTATGACCACTAATGATGGGCAATATAAGTCTTTACTGTGATTAGGTAATTTTGCTCCTGTCGTCGGTTACCAAACCCCTCTACACCGTATCACATGTAAGCTAAGTCCCTTCGAATCGGTGACTCGTCTTCGAAACTCTACAACCTCTGTCGGTCCACGTATTCATTCTATACCTCCACGCTGGCGTCGTTCGATTTTGACGTCCATGTTATCATCATTACCTTCATCTGCCATGCGGGTCAGAGCAACATCCATGGTGTCATTCCATGTCACTAATCTAACGTCTTGTTATCGCTGCTAAATCGCCAAGGTTAAAACTCTTCTCCACGAGCTTTGAGGGATCCTCCAAACTCTGTTATGTATTCCTTCGCCTATGGTATTGTGTGAATCAGATCCATCGAAGAAAGATCAGTACTGGGCCATACGTCGACGTTTGCTAACCATAATTCATCGGTTTACCCGCGCGACTTCTCCTACGCGCTGGGATTACAGACTACCCTGTCATTGTTGGCGAGTCTCCGAGCTATCATCTCTGCCGCTACGAATTTTGTTCCAACCGTCCACGGTGTAGTCGACCCATACGGACCCCTCAACGTCCATCCACTGCGTAGTATAACCGAGAGCTATCCAATTGCGCTCTCCATGAGTGCGGGCTTCCCCCTTTGTGTCCGTCTCAGTCATCCCAAACACACCATGTAACCCCAATCTAGCGTAGCCATCTTCGTGAATTTCTATGGATACGAATAGTTATCTCTGAAATAGCCTTGCCATGCCGAAACTATCGTCGATGCTGTGATGTTCATGCTGGGTCTCCATCGCTACGAAATTTATTGCCTTCTGAAAACGTTGTCCGGTCTGCGTAAGGCATTGTCCGCGTGCTTGCGACTTGGTCTGTGTCGCGAATGGTCCACCCGCATGCCATGTAAGCCATTTTGGCTTCGTTGGTCGCCCAACGCTGCTTCTTCGCCCGGTGTCACCGTGAACTCTGTTGACGCGCCTTGCAAATCTGTCCTCAAACATCATCGGTGTCTAGGCACCTCATCGCTGCCACGTGGCCACATTCGGTAGGATGCCATCGTCTGAACCCCGCCACTATATAGATCCACGTCGTCTAACGTTGCCTAGGTATTCGTCGGTATACGTGTCGGTATGCCTATCCGCATCCTGCTTTCCATTGGGCTTTCTTCGTCACATCCATCCACGGAGTCCATCTAGTCACCAGCGTCTGCCGAGTCCGCCACGTTTGGCCATACATCTGCTCCTCGAATCCTCCACAACATCCTTCTCCGCCGATCTAAGACTATCCACGTAAGCACCAAGATCCTTGTCCGGTCTGCTTGGAGCCTTGTTGATGCCAAAACAATGCCACACTATCATCGCTTCCTGCCAGTCCGTCCACGTCGCATGCGCAGTCTCGAACTGGCCGATGTAAAATTATGCCTTTCGTCTTCTAGCGCCACACCTCCTTGCGATGCTGTCCGCTTATTTGATAACTTGCCAACATTAATGTAAGAGCGTTAACCAGACAGTCTCTAATAAAAGCATAACATCACCAACTTAACATGTGAAGAAAGAGAAATAAAATAAAAACCATTCTTCGATTTCATTTTATTTACATTCACATACAAATAACTTTATTTTCTATTTTATTTATTTATTACTTTCACAACATAATAATAATAATAATAATACATATATACATGTTACCGATATGTTGTATATAAAAGGTTCCTCATCAAAGAAAAAAAAAAAAAAAAAATATATATATATATATATATATATATATATATATAGTTTTATTTTAATTTTTTAATTGTTTATTTATTTTGATTTAATATGATTTAATTAAATTCATATGTTTAAATTTAATTAAATCAAAACATGAAAATTAATAATGAAAATAACCTAGGTGTTGTAGGTGAGTTGGAGAGGAGAGGGCAATCCTCCAAAGGAGGTCCCAGGTTCAAATCTCCACCCTACCAAAAAGCTGAATTGGGTATCTAAAAATCCAATTGATAATGTTGGTGCGGGAAGGGTCGGGTGCGACCCTCGGGTGACTTTGACGGTGTAGAACCCCCTGTTCGTGGTCTCTCAGACCAAGGCGGCTTCGCAAGGGGTTTTTTGCTTAAAAAAAAAAAATTATGAAAATACAATCCTAACCTACACACCAGAACGAAGGGAAACTAATTTCCTTCACCCAATACAAAACACTAGAGACCTTACAATAACCTAGAAGGAGATACTCCCCCGCGATGGACCTTGAAGTACACTTTACAAACTCATGGGCAGGTACATACCAAAATCACTCAAAGACAACCAAAATATCAAGAAATCCAAAATTTAAGGTGGGTGCCCAAGCTTTGGGATTAGTTGTGGAGTAGCCACAACAGGACATTTGTAACCCTTGCTCCATTGGCATTGCCTTAGGTTTATAGTCTATCATATGATGTTTTTTCACAAGCATCTTGGCATACTTTTTTTATGAGAGCACACTACGATGCTTTCTTTGCCAAACCTCATAGTGCAGAAGTCCCAGTCCTATCATGTAAAAATACTTTTTCAAGTCATTCTTCCAATGTTCACAATTTATCTAAAATGTTAGTGATGATGAGATCCTCAACATACAACATAAGTATCACTATCTCACCTCCACTTTGTTTGAGATATTGATGTGTTTGAGAAACTTCTTATGCAACTGTACTATAATAGGTGATCATCAATTTTGATGTACTACGCTTTGGGATCCTGCTTCAACCCATACAAGGTCTTTATTAGTTTGTAAACCTTTTGTTGTTTCCCATTGACAACAAAGCCTTTGGGTTGAGTCATATACACCTCTTCCTAGAGATCATCGTTAAGGAAGGTACTCTTGACATCCATTTGCTACAACTTTCGATCAAACTGCGCTACTAGTGCACAAAGAAGATGACTAGTTGTCATCTTTGTTATGGCGCAAATGTTTCTTCATAGTCAATTCCTTCCTTTTGTGCATAGCCCTTTGCAACAAGTCATGCTTTATATTTGTCAATGGATCCATCTATCTTGTACTTAAATTTGAAGATTCACTTGCTACCTATAGGCTTCTTTCCTTTTGGTAGATCAATGAGATCCCATGTTTTTTTTTTCATTAGAGAAATAATCTATATCCATAGCTGCTTTCCAATATGGTGAGCTAAGTTCATCCTTCACTAAGGTTGGTTCTATATTCTCGGTTAATGAAGACATCAATCCTAGAATTACTTCCTGACGTGACATACTACGAGTATGTAATCACGTGGAAGTGAGATTAGGAGGTGCATAAAATTTGGGATCTCTGATGGTACTTGTGAGCCATTTTGGAGTCTTTTGTCATTGTGAAGGAGCAACTACTTCAAGTTCATCAACAACCGCTAGAACATCTTCATGAACTTCCTCATCAAACTCATAATGGGAGATGTGGCTGCTTTGGACTCTTTAGAATCTTTAGTATTTGACTTAGATTCAAAATTTTCATCAAATACCACATCTCGACTTAATTCAATTTGTTGGCGATTGGTTCTAGCACTCGATAACCTTTTGACTCATCATTGTACTCAAGAAATATGCACGACTGGGTTTTCACATCCAACTTGGTCCTCTTTTGCTTTGGCACATGCATGTATGCATTGCTATCAAATACTTTGAGATGCGCAATTGAATGCTTCCTCCCAGATCAAGCTTCTTTAGGTGTAAGTCCTTGTAGTGCCTTTGTGGGTGCTTTGTTTAGAAGATACACTGTAATGGTGACAACTTCAACTGAATACTACTACTCCAGATTGACTCTTGTGAGCATGTAGCTAAGCATTTCCATGATGGAATAATTTCTTCTTTCAACAACCTCATCGCTACCACGTGGCCACATTCGGTAGGATGCCATCGTCTAAACCCTGCAACTATATAGATCCATGTCGTCTAACGTTGTCTAGGTATTCGTCGATATACGTGCCGCTATGCCTATCCGCATCCTGCTTTCCATTGGGCTTTCTTCGTCACATCCACGGAGTCCATCTAGTCACCAACATCTACCAAGTCCGCCACGTTTGGCCATACATCTGCTCCTCGAATCCTCCAAAACATCCTTCTCTGCCGGTCAAAGACTATCCACGTAAGCACCAAGATCCTTGTTTGGTCTGCTTGGAGCCTTGTTGATGCCAAAACAATGCCAGACTATCATAGCTTCCTGCCAGTCTGTCCACGTTGCATGCGTCGTCTCGAACTGGCCGATGTAAAATTATGCCTGCCAATCCGTCTACGTCGCATGCGCCGTCTCGAACTGGCTGTTGTAAAATTATGCCTTTCGTCTTCTAGCGCCACACCTCCTTGCGATGTTGTCCGCTTATTTGATAACTTGCCAACATTAATGTAAGAGCGTTAACCAGACATTCTCTAATAAAAGCATAACATCACCAAATTAACATGTGAAGAAAGAGAAATAAATTAAAAACCATTCTTTGATTTCATTTTATTTACTTTCACATACAAATAACTTTATTTTCTATTTTCTTTATCTTTTATTTATTTATTTATTTTTTACTTTCACATAATAATAATAATACATATATACATTACTTTATTTTTATTTTCATTTTTTTTATATTTATTTATCATTATATTATAATATATAAATATATATATATTATAATATATATATTTTGTGTTTTATTTTAATTTTTTTTAATCGTTTATTTATTTTGTTTTAATATGATTTAATTAAATTCATATGTTTAAATTTAATTAAATCAAAACATGAAAATTAATAATGAAAATACAATCCTAACCTACACACCGGAACGAAGGGAAACTAATTCCCTTCACCCAATACAAAACACTAGAGACCTTAAAATAACCTAGAAGGAGATACTCCCCCATGGACCTTGGAGTACACTTTACAAACTCATGGGCAGGTACATACCAAAATCACTCAAAGACAACCAAAATATCAATAAATCCAAAATTTAAGGTGGGTGCCCAAGCTTTGGGGTTAGTTGTGGAGCAGCCACAACAGGACATTTGTAACCCTTGCTCCATTGGCATTGCCTTAGGTTTATAGTCTATCATATGATGTTTTTTCACAAGCATCTTGGCATACTTTTTTTATGAGAGCACACTACGATGCTTTCTTTGCCAAACCTCATAGTGCAAAAGTCCCAGTCCTATCATGTCAAAATACTTTTTCAAGTCATTCTTCACAACATTCACAATTTATCTAAAATGTTAGTGATGATGAGATCGTCAACATACAACATAAGTATCACTATCTCACATCCAATTTTCTTGAGATATTGATGTGTTTGAGAAACTTCTTGTGAAAATGTACTATAATAGGTGATCATTAATTTTGATGTACTACGCTCTGGGAGCCTGCTTCAACCCATACAAGGTCTTTATTAGTTTGTAAACCTTTTGTTGTTTCCCATTGACAACAAAGCCTTTGGGTTGAGTCATATACACCTCTTCCTAGAGATCATCATTAAGGAAGGTACTCTTGACATCCATTTGTTACAACTTTCGATCAAACTGCGCTACTAGTGCACAAAGAAGGTGACTGGTTGTCATCTTTGTTATGGTGCAAATGTTTCTTCATTTTCAATTCCTTCCTTTTGTGCATAGCCCTTTGCAACAAGTCATGCTTTATATTTGTCAATGGATCCATCTATCTTGTACTTAATTTTGAAGATTCACTTGCAACCTATAAGCTTATTTCCTTTTGGTAGATCAATGAGATCCCATGTTTTGTTTTTCATTAGAGAAATAATCTATATCCATAGCTGCTTTCCAATGTGGTGAGCTAAGTTCATCCTTCACTAAGGTTGGTTCTATATTCTCTGTCAATGAAGACATCAATCCTAGAATTACTTCCTGACATGACATACTACGAGTATGTAATCATGTGGAAGTGAGATTAAGATGTGCATAAAATTTGGGATCTCTGATGGTACTTGTGAGCCATTTTGGAATCTTTTGTCATTGTGAAGGAGCAACTACTTCAGGTTCATCAACAACTGCTAGAACATCTTCATGAACTTCCTCATCAAACTCATAATGGGAGATGTGGCTGCTTTGGACTCTTTAGAATCTTTAGTATTTGACTTAGATTCAAAATTTTCATCAAATACCACATCTCAACTTAATTCAATTTGTTGGCTATTGGTTCTAACACTCGATAACCTTTTGACTCATCATTGTACTCAAGTAATATGCACGACTGGGTTTTCACATCCAACTTGGTCCTCTTTTGCTTTGGCACATGCATGTATGCATTGCTGTCAAAGACTTTGAGATGCGCAATTGAAGGCTTCCTCCAGATCAAGCTTCTTTAGGTGTAATTCCTTGTAGTGCCTTTATGGGCGCTTTGTTTAGAATATATATTGTAATGGTGACAACTTCAACTGAATACTACTACTCCAGATTGACTCTTGTGATCATGTAGCGAAGCATTTCCATGATGGAATAATTTCTTCTTTCAACAACCCAATTGTATTGTTGAATATATGCTATAGTGAGTTGTCGCTTGATCCTATTTTATGCGAGAAACCTTGAAAATTCATTGGATGTGTATTAGATGTCATAAATTTTCTATTCAATAATGTTGATATGGTGCAAAATGATGTGGTATTTTATACAACTAATGTGGCAATTCAAACAAATGATGTGGCGGTTGACATGGTAGGTGACGTAGCAACTAAATAGCAATTCATACAATTAATGTGGTAGGTGAGGTGGCAGCTTTTGTGGCAGTTCATGTAGGATCCTAATACAGACAAACAGGAGGAAGGATTAAACAAGCTAAATATATACATTACAAAATAGGCTATAAATAACTAGAATTATACGACCAAAGGATAAGAACCAGACCTGCTACAGATGAACACCTGGAGGCTTGATGTTCCTAAAAATGCCACGTACAATATCACATGATTAGAAAATCCTCTATGTGCCTTAATATATGGATTATATAGAGATGGAACGTTGATTATGCATATTACATTTAATATTAAAAATGTGCTCATATTATATAATAGCAAGGATTGAACAAGAACAAACTAAATATTTACATTACAAAACAGACTATAAATAGCCAAAATTACACCACCAAAGGATAAGAACCAGGCCTGCAACAAATAAATACCTTGAGGCTTGACGTTCTTAAAAAGGCCACGTACAATATCATATGATTAGAAAATCCTTCATGTACCTTAATACATGGATGCTACAAAGATGGCCACGAATATTCAAAGGTTATTATGCATATTATATTTAATAATAAAAAGGTGGCCATATTATATAATATTACTATTAATTAAAAAGTAGCCACGTATTAAACCCTATCATTCCTCCCCACTACAAAAGCATTGGAATCTGATGCGAATATATGGGAAGGAAAAACGTGAACCATTTGGTGGTGAAAATATACTAAAAGCGAAAGCAAAAGGAGCAAAATGTAAGACAGTATCAGTAAATGGAAAAATTGGAACAAGAACAATTATAACTTGAGCAAGAGTAGGAACTGGAACAACCAGAGCAAGAACTGGAACAACCAGAGCAAGAACTGGAACTGGAACAACTAGAGCAAAAGCAACAACAAGAGTAGAAGCAAAAACAAGAGCAACAACATGAGCAACAAAAGGAACATGAGCAACAATAGGAACAAGAGAAACAACAGGAACATGAGCAACAAAAGGAACATGAGTAGCAACTGGAACAACCAAAATTATAACTAGAATAATCAAAATTGGAGTAGGAGATAGAACAATCGAACATGAGCAAAAATTAAAACAACCCAAATAGTAGCATAATATGGAACAACCAAACTACAATAAGGATAGGAACAATCAGATAGGAACACAAGCCAAGATAGCTAAGTATTTAGTGAACCGAATGTAGAAGTAGAATAAATTGATGTAATATTACCTTATGAAATCTAATGAGTCTTGCTGGTGAAGACTTAAGCCAAGCTAAAAAGCTAAAATACTGAAATCCACTAAAATAGAGACATGCCACTAGAGGGCTAAACAAAATTTGATAGGGATACCAATGTGATACCCATTTAATCACATACAAACCAGAATCTAATTCAATAGATAGGTGAGGACAAGTCTATCATAGAACTTGCCTCAAAACAAGACATCGAACAAGGTTTCCCAAACACTTGTTCTATGTCAAAACTGAATTGTTCTGATCAAATACAATTGCTTGAAGGAAGAGCCTACAACAAACAATGATAAATGTACTTATGGTAACCTTCTCATCCTACCAAATTGCATGGATAACCAATCACTGTAACGACTAGGGGTTATAGAGGAGATCACTAGTTACTAGATTAACTTACATTGTGGTGAGGAATGTTGGGTAAAACTGAAAATGCACTTTGTAATACAACAAAGTAATTTAGGCAATATAAATTTTTGAGCATTAGAGGTTGAAGTAGATCTTTACAAAATAGAACAATAATATTTCCACTGGATTCTGTTGAGCAAGGTGCAGCAACAGTATTGTCATTGTTGTCAACACAGTCAGATAGATCTATTGATGCAGTGGATAGGAAGTTCAAAAGCTATTCAGATGTAGAAGACAGGAGTTCAAAGTTTATTCAGAGTATGTACAATGATTTTCCAAGAAGACCGAAGTGGCCCATATGCAAAAGATCAAAGAAAAAAGACAAGTAAGAAAAGTGTCGCGATATCGCGACATATACAGCAGGCAAGAAAAACTGTCGCGATTTCGCGACATGTTGGAAGAGAGAGAAAAAGCAAGAAAAACTGTCACGATTTCACGACATGTTGGAAGAGAGAGAAAAATTAGGAAAAACTGTCACGATTTCGTGACATGTTGGAAGAGAGAAAAGGCAAGTGGAAAACAGTCACGATTTCGCGACATGTTGGAAGAGAAAAATGCAAGTGGAAAAACTGTCGTGATTTCGCGACATGTTGGAAGAGAAAGAGAAAGTAGGAAAAAGTGTCGCGATTTCGCGACAAGTTCGAAGAAAGAGAACAAGTAAGAAAAGTGTCGCGATTTCGCGACATGTCGCATTTTCGTGACTAAAACAGGAGAGAGAAAGTAAGTTTGAAAAGTGTCACGATATCGCGACATGTTGCATTTTCACGACAAAAGAAAGAGAGGAAGCGTACGAAAGTAGAACTGTCACGATTTCGTGACAAAAGCAGAAAGCAAGACTTCGAAAGCAGAAGTGTCACGATTTCGTGACAAAAGCAAAGAAGTAAAGTATGAAAGTAGAAGTGTCGTGATTTCACGACAAAAGAAGAAAGCAAGACTTCGGAAGTAGAAGTGTCACGATTTCATGACAAAAGCAAAGAAGTAAAGTACGAAAGCAGAAGTGTCATGATTTCATGACAAAAGCAGAGAAGAAGACTTCGAAGGCAAAAGTGTCACGATTTCGCGACAAAAGCAAAGAAGCTAAGTACGGAAGCAAAAGTGTCGCAATTTCATGACAAAAGCTAAGTTGAAGACTACGGAGGCAGAAGTGTCACGATATCGCGACAAAAGAAAAGTCAAAGTCTATGGAAGCAGAAGTGTCGCGATATCGTGACAAAAGCAAAGACGAAGTATACGGAGGCAAAAATGTCGCGATATCATGACAAAAGAAAAGACGAAGTCTGCGGAGGCAGAAATGTCACGATATCATGACAAAATAATAGAGAAAGCATACGGAGGCGAAAGTGTCGTGATATCGCGACATGTATTTTTGCGACAACAACAACAAAAGAAGCTACAAAGGTAGAAATGTCACGATTTCACGATAGGTCGTAAATGCGCAAGTCAAGAAGGAGAACCCGACTGAAATGAGAAGTATGACAGTGGACCGACATCACTACGACATTTACAGAGTGATTTCATATTGCTGAAATACGAAGAGTGATCAAAAGTTAGTATGGTGGTTACAGGGTCTGTCCAAAATGAAATCATCAAGCGATGGATAAACTAAACATCTTCTTGAGTTGAAGCCGACGAAGACCGATGAAAGTTGACTAAAATTAGGGTTTACAGTTGTTATGAAAGCCGACTAAGATTAGGATTTATAGCCGACTAAGATTAGGGTTTTCATCATAAAAAATATTATTATAAAAGGAGGGTTGTTTGGAGAATTGAAGATGGTTGAAGGTGTGTGAAATACGATCATTGTGCGCAGAGAGCAAGTCGTGTCGAATCGTGCTAAGTGCAAAATTTGCAAAGAGAGCAGAGTGTGCAAAAGGGAGAAGACGATCGTGAAGTTTGACTGTAACGAAGCAGAGTGTGCGAAGTGATTGCGTAGAGAGAGTAGAGTGCGCAGAGAATGCAAAGGTGAAGAAGACCAGTCAGGGTCTTGCAAAAGCAAAGGTATCTTATTGTCAAACTTATAGATTCAAATTGAAGTCCAGGTTGCAGCTTGGCATCAGGGGTTGGTGCTCCTTTCTATTGGTGCAGATAAATAAGGGGTTGGTGCTCCTTTTTGTTGGTGCAGATAAATAAGGGGTTGGTGCTCCTTACAGTGGGTGCTGGTAAATTGATTGTAAAGTTGGTGCTTTGCAAAGGCTGGATTTGGATGGTAGTCCAAGCGATCAATTTTTGAGGAGTAGCCACATTGGTGAACCTCGTTAAATCTTGTGTTGTGTGATGCTATTTTGTTATACTTGTTGTATCTAGTAATAAGTTTTAATTGCTACGATATTAAGAGCTATAAATTTAAGTTTATAGAGCTACACTGATTCACCCCCCCTCTTAGTGTCATTGTAAGACTAACAATTGGTATCAGAGCTAAGTTCCTATACAAGCTTAATCGGCTAGGGTGATCTTGGAAGTAACACAATGGCAGGTGGTGAAGGCTTCTCATCAAACAAAGCACCATTGTTTGATGGATCTAATTACGCATTCTAGAGAATCGGGATGCAGACATATCTCTGTGCTTTGGGATACGACATCTGGGATTCAGTAGTTAGTGGATACACAATACCCATCACTCCTTCAAAAGAGTCCAAGGAAGAAGAGACATAAGATGAAATGGAAGCAAACTTTGTTAGAAAACTAAAAAGGGGAAAAATAAAATATAGAGGAAAGCTACCGTTTAAATGTTTCAACTATGGAGGCATTGGGCATTTTGCGACTAAATGTCCACTTAATGAGAAGAACAAAAATGATGAAGGATCGCACCAAGAAAGAAGTGACTGGAAGAAGAAAATGAATTTCAGAAAAGGCAACTTCAAGAAGAAAAGTTTCATCTCCGGGAATGCCAGTTCATCATAAGATAGCTCTAGTGAGGATTCTGAAGAGGAAACAGGTGAAGCTCTTTTCATGGCATTTGAAGAAGTAAAATCAAAAAAGGAAGGAGTGAACTCCGAAGTATGTGGTGAAAACCCTGAGGCTGAAGTAGATCTAGAAGGTGAGTTGATCTCTGCACTTGAAGAGTGGAAAATAGAGAGGAAAAAGAATAAGAAAATTTCAAAAAATCTTGAGGATGCAAACGAAATCATAACCAGTCTGAAAGTATAAACAAAAGAATACAAGAAAATATCTAAAGATCTCGAAGTACAAATTACCATGAAAATAGATTATTGCTGCAAACTAGAAGAAGAGAATGTTGGTTTACGGACGCAGATAGAAGAGATGAATCACAAAATTAGTTGCTATCACAAACGCGAAGAAAGTTCTATGAAGTTGGATAAGATTATAAATGACCAAAGGCCTACAGGCATCAAATTTGGTATGGGTTTCGTCGAAGGAGAATCATCAAATGGATCAAAGGCCAGAAATGTAGAATCCATAAAGTATGAAGATAAGAAATAGGTTGATCAAGGAAAAATGTCTCATGCAAAAGAAAGCAATAATGCCAGGCACGAAAGGAGAATTGACAATGATGGATTCACCAATGTCACACATCAAAGAAGAAGAAGACCTATGGCTCCTACGGCAACATGGCAAAGACCATCACCCAGGTTCAATTATCCCTTTTCTGGTTTCTGTTTTAAATGCAATGGCTATGGACATAAAATCTCGGACTGCAAATATAATGTAAGACCAAAGAATTTCACCAGTAGAAATGCTTTTTCTCCTTTGATGAATTATACAGTAGAATGTTATAATTGTCATAATTTTGGGCACATTACAAGAAAATGTAGAAGTACATTTGCATCAAATCAGTTTCAGGGAAGAAAATTTCAACCAAATAGGATGAGACAAAATAGAAAACTTCCCCAAAAACATGCACAAGCTATTGATAAGGGAAAGGCAAAACAAGAGCCCAAAACTACTATCAAAACGGAGTGGAAAGAAAAAGAGCGACTTAAGGAAGAAAAAGAATCCTTAATCATACAAACAACATTTAAAGCACAAAATAAATATGTACCATGGATACTTGATAGTGGATGCTCCAGTCATATGACAGGTGACAAACAGAAATTTGAGAAGTTACAGAAATATGAAGGTGGTTCAGTAAAGTTTGGAAATAATGATGGAGCTAAGATAGTTGGCAAAGGTTCAGTTAAAATTAGTGACGAAAAAATTAAGTCAGAAGAAGTCTTGTTTGTGGATGGTTTGAAACATAACTTGTTGAGCGTAAGTCATATTTGTGATAAAGGTCATGAAGTAGTTTTTAAGAAGCAGGGTTGTGAAGTGAGAAAAACAAACAGTGGAAAATTGATAGCAACTGGATCAAGGACATCTGGAAACCTGTACACACTCTCGGAGACTTCAGAAGGAGCTTGTTTTATTGGACATGAAGAAGAAAATTGGTTGTGGCACAAGAGACTCGGTCATATCAGTTTTGATAATCTAGTAAAAATCAACTCAAAAAGGGCAGTGAGAGATATTCCCACCATCAGCAAACCTGCAAACAACATTTGTGCTTCATGCCAAAAGGGGAAGCAAACTAGAGTCACATTCAAAACAAAATAGTACTACACAAGCAAACCTTTGGAACTAATACACACTGATTTATGTGGACCCATGAGAACACAAAGCATAAATGGTGACAAATATTTTATGTTGTGCATTGATGACTATTCCAGAATGACATGGATATTTTTCTTGAAGCATAAATCAGAAGCTTTTGAAATGTTCAAGACTTTCAAAAACCAAGTTGAGAATGAAACAAGAAAGAGGATCAAATGTTTAAGATCAGATAGAGGAGGAGAATTCATTTGAGAGGAGTTTACAGAGTACTATGAAAAATACGGTATTAGGAGATAGTTTTCAGTAGCCAGGACACCTCAACAGAATGGAGTGGTAGAAAGAAAGAATAAGACAGTGCAGGAAATGACACGGACTATGTTGGTTGAAAGCAGAGTAGTAGACAGATTTTGGAAAGAAGCAGTCCATACTGTGGTGTATATCCAAAATAGGTACATGCTGAGAACACATGAAAGCAAAACTCCTTATGAGTTGTGGTTCGATAAAAGGGCAACAACAAAATACCTCAAAGTTTTTGGTAGCAAGTGCTACATCAAAAGAACTGAAGATAATCTTGGTAAGTTTGAAGATAGAGCGGATGAAGGTATTTTTGTTGGTTATTCGTCAAAAAGCAAAGCTTACAAATGCTACAACAAGAGGCTAAAAAAAATTGTGGATAGTGCCGATGTTAAATTTGATGAAGGTAGAGAATGAGTAATTAGCTATGAAAAGAAATACCCAATTTATGAAGAGGTTATTGAAGGAGATGAGGAAAACGAAATGGAAAAGATACAAAAAATTGACTCAGATGATTTAAGTTGTGATTCAGAAGTGGAAGAAAATAAGAAATTCAAAACAAGCAGCTGGCAGAAAAATCATCCTAGAGAGCAAATAATTGGAGACCCCAAAGTTGGTGTTCAGACAAGAAGAAGAGTAGTAACTACTCTCTATTATCCAGCATTGAGCCCAAAAATGTTGTTGACGCAAGCAAAGATGAAAGTTGGATGAAGGCAATAAATGAAGAATTAGATCAGATCGAGAAAAACGAAACTTGGGAGTTAGTACCTAGACTTGCAAATAAAAATATAATCGGGACTAAATGGATTTTTTGAAACAAATTGAATGAAGACGGATAGGTAGTCAGAAATAAAGCAAGATTGGTATGTAAGGGTTATGCACAAGTTGAAGGCATTGACTTTGAGAAAACTTTTGCACCAGTAGCTAGACTAGAGGCAATTAGAATGTTTCTGGCTTTAGCAGTCTACAAGAATTTCAAAGTTTATCAAATGGATGTGAAATCAACGTTTTTGAATGGGAAACTTGAAGAAGAGGTTTATATTGAGCAACCAGATGGTTTCCAACTTGGTGATGATCCCAAATTGGTTTGCAAGTTGAAGAAAGCATTATATGGCTTAAAACAGGCACCCCAAGCATGGTATGCAAGGCTAGAAAACTATCTCACTCAACAAGGGTTTAAGAAAGGTATGGTGGATAGTAATTTGTATGTCAAAATAGAAAATGGGCATCTTATTGTTCTTGTTGTATACGTAGATGATATCATATTTGGCAGCAACAAAGATGAGTCGTGTAAAGATTTAGCAAATAAGATGCGAAAAAGAATTTGAAATGTCAATGATTGGTGAACTTTCGTATTTCCTCGGGTTGCAAGTTAATCAAAATAAGAAGGGCATATTTATTTCTCAAGTTAAATATGTGAAAGAGATGTTAAAAAAGTTCACAATGGAGGATTGTAAGTCGGTTAGCACTCCCATGACGACAGGTTGCAAGTTGAGCAAGGATGACAAATCTCCACCTGTTGATCAAACCATGTACAGATCTATGATTGGGAGCTTACTGTACACGAAAACTACCAGACCAGATATTTTGCAGGCGGTATGCATGGTAGCACGATTTCAGGCTAATCCCAAGGAGACTCATGTGACAACAGTGAAGAGGATTCTTCGGTACCTCAAGGGTACTATGGAGTATGGGTTATGGTATCCGAAAGGTAAAGACTTCACCCTTATTTCGTATTCAGATGCCAATTGGGCAGGAGGTGTCGATGATAGAAAGAGTACCAGTGGAGGTGCATTCTATCTTGGAGACAGATTGGTCACGTGGCACGATAAGAAACAAGAGTCGGTTTCTTTATCGACAGTAGAGGCGAGAATATATTGCAGCGACAACATGTTGTACGCAAGTATTGTGGATGAAACAAACCCTAAAATATCTTGGTATTAACTTCGGTGAGCCAATATCGGTTAAGTGTGATAACACCAGTGCCATTAACATCTCCAAGAATCCAGTTATGCATTCATGCACAAAACACATTGCTATCAGGTATCACTTTTTGAAGGAGAAAGTTGCGAAAGGTGAGGTTAAGTTGGATTTTGTTCCAACTATAGAGCAAGTAGCAGATATCTTCACAAAAACATTGCCCAAGGAAGTTTTTGAGTACCTTCGCAATAAATTGGGAGTGGTCACACTTCCCAAGAATTGACTAGCTATAGGGATCACATTCTCAGGGGGAGCATTTAAGTATTTGATTATCTTTTTGCTCATGTTCATGATTTTTGCTAAGTGTAATAAATTTTGCCTGAGAATATTGTGCATGGACTCAGGGGGAGTCTACAGTAGCCCTTTGGTATTATTGTCAAAGAGGGAGAAGAGTTACAGGAAATTGCACGTGTTGCCAAAAATTCCAAAGGGGGAGATTGTTGAGCAAGGTGCAACAACAATATTGTCATTGTTGTCAACACAGTCAAATAGATCTGTTGATGCAGTGGACAAGAAGTTCAAAAGCTATTCAGATGCAGAAGACAGGAGTTCAAAGGTTATTTAGAGTATGTATAGTGATTTTTCAAGAAGACCGAAGTGGCCCATATGCAAAAGATCAAAGAAAAAAGACAAGTAAGAAAAGTGTCGCGATATCGCGACATATACAGCAGGCAAGAAAAACTATCACGATTTCGCGACATGTTGGAAGAGAGAGAAAAAGCAAGAAAAACTGTCACGATTTCGTGACATGTTGGAAGAGAGAGAAAAAGCAGGAAAAACTATCGTGATTTCGTGACATGTTGGAAGAGAGAGAAAAAGCAGGAAAAACTATCGCGATTTCGTGACATGTTGGAAGGAAGAGAAAAAGCAGGAAAAATTGTCATGATTTCATGACATGTTGGAAGGGAGAGAAAAAGCAGGAAAAACTGTCGCGATTTCGTGACATGTTGGAAGAGAAAAAGGCAAGTGGAAAAACTGTAGCAATTTTGTGACATGTTGGAAGAGAGAAAAAGTAGGAAAAAGTGTCCCGATTTCACGACAAGTTCGAAGAAAGAGAACAAGTAAGAAAAGTGTCACGATTTCACGACATGTCACATTTTTGCGACTAAAATAGGAGAGAGAAAGTAAGTTTGAAAAGTGTCGCGATATCGCGACATGTCGCATTTTTGCAACAAAAGAAAGAGAGGAAGCGTACGGAAGTAGAACTGTAGAGATTTCACGACAAAAGCAGAAAGCAAGACTTCGGAAGCAGAAGTGTCATGATTTTGCGACAAAAGCAAAGAATTAAAGTATGGAAGCAGAAGTGTCACGATTTCATGACAAAAGTAAAAAGCAAGACTTCAGAAGCAGAAGTGTCGCGATTTCGTGACAAAAGCAAAGAAGTAAAGTACGAAAGTAGAAGTGTCACGATTTCGTGACAAAAGCAGAGAAGACTTCGAAGGCAGAAGTGTCACGATTTCGCGACAAAAGCAAAGAAGTTCAGTACAGAAGCAGAAGTGTCGCGATTTCGCGACAAAAGCTAAGTTGAAGACTACGAAGGCAGAAGTGTCGCGATATCGTGACAAAAGCAAAGTCGAAGTCTATGGAAGCAGAAGTGTCACGATATCACGACAAAAGCAAAGACGAAGTATACAGAGGCAAAAATGTCGTGATATCACGACAAAAGAAAATATGAAGTCTGCGAAGGCAGAAATGTCATGATATCGCGACAAAAGAATAGAGAAAGCGTACGGAGGCGAAAGTGTCATGATATCGCGACATGTATTTTCGTGGCAACAACAACAAAAGAAGCTACAGAGGCAGAAATGTCGTGATTTCGTGACAGGTCGTAAATGCGCAAGTCAAGAAGGAGAACCCGACTAAAATGAGAAGTATGACAGTGGACCGAAATCACCATGACATTTACAGGGGCAGTTACAGAGTGATTTCATACTGCTGAAATACGAAGAGTGATCAAAAGTCAGTATGGTGGTTCCAGGGTCTGTCCAGAATGAAATCATCAAGCGATGGATAAACCAAACATCTTCTTGAGTTGAAGCCGACGAAGACCGATGACAACCGACTAAAATTAGGGTTTACAGTTGTTATGAAAGCCGACTAAGATTAGGATTTACAGTCGACTAAGATTAGGGTTTTCATCATAAAAAATATTGTTATAAAAGGAGGGCTATTTGGAGAATTGAAGATGGTTGAAGGTGTGTGAAATACGGTCGTTGTGCATAGAGAGCAAGTCGTGTCGAATCGTGCTAAGTGCAAAATTCACAAAGAGATCAGAGTGCGCGAAAGGGAGAAGATGATCGTGAAGTTCGACTGTAACAAAGCAGAGTGTGCGAAGTGATTGCGTAGAGAGAGTAGAGTGCATAGAGAACGCAAAGGTGAAGAAGACCAGTCAGGGTCTTGCAAAAGCAAAGGTATCTTACTATCAAAATTATAGATTCAAATTGAAGTCCAGGTTGCAGCTTGGCATCAGGGGTTGGTGCTCCTTTCTATTGGTGCAGATAAATAAGGGGTTGGTTCTCCTTTCTGTTGGTGCATATAAATAAGGGGTTGGTGCTCCTTGCTATTGGTGCAGATAAATAAGGGGTTGGTGCTCCTTTCTATTGGTGCAGATAAAAAATGGGTTGGTGCTCCTTTCTGTCGGTGCAAATAAATAAGGGGTTGGTGCTCCTTACAATGGGTGCTGGTAAATTGATTGTAAAGTTGGTGCTTTGCAAAGGCTGGATTTGGATGGTAGTCCAAGCGATCAATTTTTGAGGAGTAGCCACATTGGTGAACCTCGTTAAATCTTGTGTTGTGTGATGCTCTTTTGTTATACTTGTTGTATCTAGTAATAAGTTTTAATTATTGCGGTATTAAGAGCTGTAAATTTAAGTTTATAGAGCTACACTGATTCACCCCCCTATCAGTGTCATTGTAAGACTAATAGATTCGACTCAAAAAGAGCTTTCCAACGATTATACACAAGGCTGTGTCGTAACATGATGTATCCTTGATTTATATGAAAAACAAGAAGGCTTCTCAAAAAAAGAAAAGAGGGTGAAAGACCTTTTCATCAAATAATATTCATCAAAATATTATTTAAAAAATTCTTTTGGTTTTCAAAATATTATATCGACCATCATGTAATTTCATATATATCCATGCAAATAAACTTTTGCTTTAACTATTACGATCAATATATTAAAACAAAAGATTAAAAAAAAGACATGAAGATTGTTTCACATGAAGCATATGGATAAACCTGAATATCCAAATTGGTAGGTTTGAATAATATGGCAAATCATGATGACGACAAGTGATAAAACCACCTAGACGAATGCTATTGACAAATGCTACTATATGCATTGGTGTGGTAGATTGAAATTACATCAAATTTGATGTAAAAGGGATTGGATGGACACAAAGATATACATGCTACACTAGGGGACTACTGCTCTACGTGGCACGATGAGGTCAATTTTGACAACATCAAGCACCCAGTCGAATGTATGGAAACAATCAAAACATCTAATAGTGTCACGTATAAAATTAGCGCCCACCATAGTGCCAACTTGTATGGGATAGTTGTGACTGTGAAAAAATGGTAGAAGCTTGGTTCCCTCCCTAGTCTTAAGCCATAGATTGTGATTGCACATAAATAACCCCTTAAAAATTGTTCCACGTAACCTTGAATGAGCCACATGTTTGATGGTGTAAGGAGGTTTGGTTCCAACATGCCAAGGTTAAATGTCTATTGTGACTTTGTCCAAGTGGTCTTTAATGCAAGAACAACGTCGTTCACCTGAAACCCTTGTAGTGAAGGTGACGATGAAGGAAACAAAAAAAAATCCATGGTAAAGTGGAAGATTGTAGAATGAGCATCAGTGATTACTCTTTGTCCTTAACCATTAGCGGATGACAACGATGAATTAGGAGACTAGCCAGAATGTATTGGACATGCAATTGCATAGGCTATAGACATCTCATTTTGATAATTTCATAGAGGCAATGGGTCCTCCTAGAATGATAAGCCGCCTGACAGAGGAATTTCTAGATTCTAACAAAATTGTAGTTCGATGTAGAGCGACAACGATCTTGATGGGATCATGTCGTGAGATGATGCATAGACAAAGTAGTGCCGACTAATAAACATCCATAATTTGCAAGAAGCATTGGATGTACCTTTGCTTGTATGCTTTTTTTTTTGAGTACGTAAAAAAATCAATAAACAAACCAACTCAAGTACATTGATTAGCATCATCCAAGTTAGGCATCGTGCAAGTCAACCACAAAAATGGCCAATATAGACAAATTGAATGGCTACCTAAGTCAAGCCTCCTCAAATATTTATGGCTCGATGCTAAAAAGTTTAACAAAGAGGAATGAACTCACCAAACAGAGAAGACATGCAATTTATAAGTGAGTTGGAAATATACAAATATAACTACGTTATTAGAGAGATATGAAACCAATTGTTAATAAGAAATACAATCCTCCTATGTGGAAGAAAGTGACTAGAAAAGAGATCAAGAGTCTGGTCATGGAGGTAAACATAAATAAGATCTTAGATAGAAAATTACAAAAAATAAATGTTATGGCTGCAACAGTTTTGAGGAGGGGAGAATCTCCAAGAATGAAATCATCCCCTCAGGGAGTTCACAAAAGAGCAAACCGCTCTGATACTAGTATGATACAAATAGATAGGGGGAAGGATTAAACAATAGCAACTAAATATTTACATTACAAAACAAGCTATAAATAGATATAATTACACCACCAAAGGATAAGAACTGGGCCTACAATAGATGAACACCTGGAGGCCTGACATTTCTAGAAAGGCCACGTACAATATCACATGATTAGAAAATCCTTTGCATGTCTTAATACATGGATGCTACAGAGATGGCCACACACATTCAAAGGTGATTATGCATATTAAATTTAATAATATAAATGTGGTCATATTATATCATATTACTATTAACTAAAAAGTGGCCACGTATTAAACCCTATAAGGTCCAATGTGTTAGCCAATGTGGCAGGCATATTGCCACTTGACAAGTATAAATATGGGTTTGACCAATCACATTCTGCCAACTCATCAAATCTAGTGACCATAAAATCATAATCAACAACAAAATTTTTGAAGCATGCATTTAGGAGTGAAAAAAAGGACAAGTGACACAGTATGGTTTATAGATTATAGAGCAAATTAGAGCGCATTAATTGGCACAATCTAGTTTGATAAATCACTGCTTAGTGGCTTGCACAATCAACGCATAGTTAGAAATCCTATCCATTCAATGCATAGTTGGCACATCCTCAGCCACTCACATAGTGGCATGGGGTGACCTCCCATTTGATGTAGGTACTAAAATTTTATATGTTTTTTCCAAAGTTTTTTGGAGGCATTTTGTGTGATTTTTGGGCCAATATTTTAGGGACTATAAATTTTGTATAAAAAAACATTTTGACCATGTTATTTTCAACTCATACAATGTTTTGATATATCTACATTGGTGGTGTTGTTTTTTGTTTCAATTGCACATAAGATTTTGTATTTTGGAAGGATAGTTCTGTATCAACATGTTCCCTTTTCTATTATTCCAAACTATGCTAGTAGGAAAATTATGATTGAAGCTTTGCTCCAAAGTAAGGGGTTACTTAAATATGTGAATGATGAACCTTGTGTTATTGATTTTGAAGAAAGTAAGCAACACTATAGGGACAAGAAATATTAGGGTCTTGGTATGATAGCTCTTCATGTTAATAAGATTTATGACACTCATGTAAGAAACAACACAAACCTCAAGGAATTGTTTGGTAAGTTTTAGGTATTGTGTGAACGCATTTGTTCTACACATAAGTAGGGTATAGGTTGAGCTTGCTACTTTGACTATGGACTCTTTTGATTCTATTGATGAGTATATTAGTCATTTCAAGAAACGACATGATATCCAAATTGTTAGAGAAATTCCAATGATAATAGAAGAAGTTTAGGAAGTTGTGGACAAGGAGAATAATGCTAAACTACTCAATATAGTATTCAACAATGCTTCACAGACATGATATAGTTGCAGTTATGTTTTATATGCTTCATATTTACTTTATTGATTCTTCTGCACCACCAATTAATTAGGTATTCAAGTACTTTCTTCATCTTAGTCTAGAAGACAAAGGCATAAGAGTAATTCTTTCATCAACTAGACCCATTAAAAAAAGTGGTTATCAAAGCTCAAAATAATAAGAAGCCAAAGCAAATTGGAAAGAAGTCCTTCAAAAAGCGAACATGTGAGTTTTGCAAGAAGGAAGGACAAAGCAAAATTTTTCTTGATTTGCATTATAAATCTTGAGGATGCATCAAAAAAGGGGGTGCTGATGTTGCTCTTCTCTATACAGAGGGTAAGGACAATTATGATGGATAAACCTCATAAGAACATGTAGTTTTTCATTCAACATATTAAACACCCACTTCTAATGAGTGGATTGCAAATTCAATGGCAACAAGGCACATGACAAAACACAAACATCTCCAACAACGGTATAAAAAAAAGTATTTAGAGGAACGTGTTATCATTGGAGATGACTCTTCTATATAGGTAGAAGGATGTAGAGAGGTTGGTAATTTATCTTCTTCTTTTGATGAAATACTTCATGTTCCTAGTCTTGGCCACAATATCTTGTCTATTTATTGCATTACTCATACAAATAAAAAGGTAGAATTTTGACCTAATCGTTTAGTAATTAACAATGTAGACAATGTATATAAAGCAATTTTTTATGTTTACTATGATGTGTTGGACCAAATGTATAATTTAGAAAAAAGGACAACTCCTTTTGCTTCTTCCTCTAGGAAGAAATATTTTGTGGCTATGGGTGCTCATATAGATGATGAGAGCTAGAGATGGCATCATAAACTTGGGCATCTCAGTTATGGATTCTTGAGATACATGAGTCATTGTCAGATGGCCCTTGGACTTGCCCACATTTTCCCTCAAAGTGGTGTATGCGATGGATCTATTCTTGGGAAGCATCACACAGTGACATTTCCAAGAGGGACAATGCGATATGCTACTTACCCCTTGGAGATCATATACAATGACATATGTGGACCTTTCGGTACACCCTCCATTTATGAAAATAGGTAATTTTTATTTATAAATTCTCTAGAAATGTGTGGTTGTATACTATTCTCAATAACGATGAGGTCTTTGATAAATTCAAAGCATTTGAATCTCTTTAAGAAAATCACTTAGATATAAAGAATAAGTGTCTTATGTCAAATAGGGGAGGTGAATACATGATTAATGCATTTCATGATTTACTAACTCTTCATGGAATATCATATTAGAGGACTATTCACTATACTATCGAAAATAATGGAGTGATTGAAAGGAAGAATAGGGTAAGAATGGAGATGATACATTTTATGATTCATGCCAAGGGGATGGAGCACAAATTTTGGCTGAGGTCATCACTTATGTAACATACATCATCACTAAGGTTCCCACTAGAGTTGTTTAGGGTATGATACATCTTGAGAGGTTGATAGTTGATAAGACTAATGTGTCTCAATTCAAATACCTCTAAGACCTTTCACCTTTATGGTCCTTAGAGACATGAAATTATTATTCAAAAGAGTTTAATTTTTGATAAGGTTCTTCTAGAGGCTCCTTCCAATAAACCATCTAAGCTTTTAACAGAATATTCTCCTACCTAATCATTTGACTTAGGTATTTATTTAAATATTCTTATAGGATATGTTCCTATTAGAGCATCTTCTTCATCTTTCAGTGATGGTATTATGCCTCCCCCTCAAGGGCAACATCATTGATAACACCTTCATTTCTAGATTTAGAGCATGTTGACCTTAACACATTAGTTTCAAGTGTTTTAGCTTTGCATGACGAGGAGTGGTGAGTTTGATTTGGATTATTTATGTTTGATTTATGAAGTTGCTTTTCCATAAAGTGTGCATGATTCTTGTTTAGTTTTTCCAAAACCCAAGTGGGTTCAAACACCTCTACAGGATGCTCAACCTATTCTATCTCTAGAGCAACACTAGAAGGATCCTTCTTAAGCATTGCTTTCAAAGGTTGATCACTCTAGAGATCCTGTTACATATTCTCAGGCTAAGGATTGATCAAAGTGGGAAGATGCTATGCTTGCAGAGTATGATTCCTTGATGAAGAATAGAAAAAGGGAGCCTATTCCTCTTCTAGAAAGGAAGTATGTGGTTGGATGCAAATGGATCTATAAGACCAAGTACACTTTAGATGGTCAGGTGGAAAAAAAAAAGGTACACCTTATTTCTAAGTGATTCTCCCAATAGGAGAGAGTTAACTATTTATAGATATTTACTTCAATCACTAGGATGGACTCTATTAGGATGATTCGTTCCATAACAATATCCTTTTGCTAGAAGGTAAATCAGGTGGATGTGAAGAGTGCATTTCTAAATGGTGAGATTTAAGAAGATATATATATGCAACAACCACTTGGTTTTGAGCTTGAGGGTCCCACTTATTTAGTTTATCGGTTGACTAGATCCTTGTAAAGACTTAAGCAGACATCTTGTGTTTGGTATGAGAATATCCTCTCCTTCAACTATGGTTTACATCAAACTTTAGAAAGAGGAGACCTTGGTGGTTGTTCTCTATTTGGATGATATTCTCATTATGGGTAACTCTCTTACCTTGATCAAGGACATGAAGTCAAGACTTTGTGTTTTATTTTATATGATACATTTGTGTTTTCCCAGTTGAGCATGTGGTGAGAAAGCCTAAGACTATGAGGAGAATACCTAAGTCATATTATCCTACCTAATCATTTGACTTAGGTATTTATTTAAATATTCTTATAGGATATGTTCCTATTAGAGCATCTTCTTCATCTTTCAGTGATGGTATTATGCCTCCCCCTCAAGGGCAACATCATTGATAACACCTTCATTTCTAGATTTAGAGCATGTTGACCTTAACACATTAGTTTCAAGTGTTTTAGCTTTGCATGACAAGGAGTGGTGAGTTTGATTTGGATTCTTTATGTTTGATTTATGAAGTTGCTTTTCCATAAAGTGTGCATGATTCTTGTTTAGTTTTTCCAAAACCCAAGTGGGTTCAAACACCTCTACAGGATGCTCAACCTATTCTATTTCTATAGCAACACTAGAAGGATCCTTCTTAAGCATTGCTTTCAAAGGTTGATCACTCTAGAGATCCTGTTACATATTCTTAGGCTAAGGACTGATCAAAGTGGGAAGATGCTATGCTTGCAGAGTGTGAGTCCTTGATGAAGAATAGAAAAAGGGAGCCTATTCCTCTTCTAGAAAGGAAGTATGTGGTTGGATGCAAATGGATCTATAAGACCAAGTACACTTTAGATGGTCAGGTGGAAAAAAAAAGGTACACCTTATTTCTAAGTGATTCTCCCAATAGGAGGGAGTTAACTATTTATAGATATTTACTTCAATCACTAGGATGGACTCTATTAGGATGATTCGTTCCATAACAATATCCTTTTGCTGGAAGGTAAATCAGGTGGATGTGAAGAGTGCATTTCTAAATGGTGAGATTTAAGAAGATATCTATATGCAACAACCACTTGGTTTTGAGCTTGAGGGTCCCACTTCTTTAGTTTATCGGTTGACTAGATCCTTGTAAAGACTTAAGCAGACATCCTGTGTTTGGTATGAGAATATCCTCTCCTTCAACTATGGTTTACATAAAACTTTAGAAAGAGGAGACCTTGGTGGTTGTTCTCTATTTGGATGATATTCTCATTATGGGTAACTCTCTTACCTTGATCAAGGACATGAAGTCAAGACTTTGTGTTTTATTTTATATGATACATTTGGTATTTTTGCACTATTTCTTGAGGATTTAGATTGACCAAATAAATTATAGGATCACTATTTCATGCCCTAAGTATGCATGGGATATTATCCAATGCTTCAATATGGAGATTTATTAAGTATGTTTAGACTCCTTTTGCTAGAATTGAAGCTATGGGCTAATTGTACTTCTTTGGTGGATTCCACTTTCCATCAATCCCTTGTAGGTGGTCTCCTTTTATCTTATATGACTCGATATAGCTTTTACTATCAGCTATTAATCTAGGTACATCCAAGAGATTCATTAGACTACAACCAAGAGGGTTCTTAGATATATTAGAGGTACTTATTATATGGGCATCCATTACTTAGTTCACATTTGATTTTGATACGATTTTTAGCTGTTTATTGGGTCGATGATTTAAATGAGAAATTCTCCTCTACATTATTTGTATTATATTTAGGTTTTAGCCCTATTTCATGGTGCTTCAGATAATCTTATAGAAAATCTAACATTACATTGTAAATGAGAAAACTAAACACCTTTTATGGATGTGTTGGCAGTTTTGCCACACTAAAATTTTGATTGTAAAATGCTAAGTGTGAAAAGATAAATGATGCAATGATTGTGCTAGTCTTCATTTTGTTGTGATCATTTTAATATAATGTTTTGCTCCTCCCTTTTTCTGATTTCATCAAAACATTAATAAGAGAGAATAAAGTTTGTTGTAATTTTATGAAAAATGAATCGGAGTCGTGGGAAAAATTAAAGGAAAAGAACACAGTGAAAATCATCAAAGGCGCCAATGAGAATAAGAAAACAGAGACGTTTTCACCCCAGGAATAACAAAGACAACAAAAATCGCCTAAGTTGAAGTAAATACAAGTGATTTCACTCAAGTAGGGGCAAAAACAGGGAAAAGCGCCCCTCTAAAGTGAAAATCGATGATTTCGCCCAAGTTGGAGTGAAAACAGGCAAAGGCGCTCAACTTGGAAATGAAAATAATGAAGGAGCATTAGTCAAAGTCAATGTCACCCCAAGAAGGGGGCGAAAGTCATTGTCGCCCTTCCTTCAGGTGAAATCCTATTTTAGGATGATTTGGGAGCGAAAGCATTTAATGGATAGCATTGGGGCGAAAACAATGCTTTGGTCAAAGTCAAAGTCACCCCAGGGAGGGGGCACAATGTATTTTCGCCCTTCTTGGGGGTGAAACTCCATTTCAAGGTATTTTTGGGTGAAAGTATCAAAGAAGCAAAAATAACAAAGGCAAGCGTTGGTCAAAGTCAAAGTCACCCCAACTTGGGGCGAAAATCATTTTCACCCTCTTTTGGGGGAGAAATTCCCATTTTTTCTCTGTAATTCAAGCAAGACGATGTCATAAGGTGAAATTCATGAGAAAATATGGTCTCTGGGCATAATTAATCAAAACGAAGGGTGAAACTCTAGTCTTGAGTGCAACCATCAACAAAGCAAATCATTTTCATCCTTGCTTGCTACGAAAAGGCCTTTCACCCCATTGCATGGGCGAAATCAAGTTTTACCTCTCTCTCTCTCAACAAAATTACTTTTCGAAGTGTCATTGCTATAGATATTTTCGGGAAAGGATAGAGATTGATAAAATTTAATGCTTGGGGTAATGAGAGCGATATTCCAAAATT
This sequence comes from Wollemia nobilis, assembly GCA_028583015.1. Classification (NCBI taxonomy): domain Eukaryota; kingdom Viridiplantae; phylum Streptophyta; class Pinopsida; order Araucariales; family Araucariaceae; genus Wollemia; species Wollemia nobilis. The sequence goes on along the minus strand of JAQPPZ010002742.1, from coordinate 1,784,521 downwards.
TTGGCTAAAAGGTTACCAGGATTAAATGCTACGTCCCTAATTTTGGTATGATCTGGTTCATTTTCAAGGTGCCTCTAGTGACTTCACTCCTTCTCGAAACAAAGTTAATGTTCGTTGGGTCTCCACTGGCGAGGGTAAGATTTCGAGGTATAAGGTGATGGAGTGGTGCCCAAAATTTAATATCCAAGCTCTTGTTTACCACATGATGTTGCTGAGTTTCGATGCACCGATGCTTAGAATATTTTTCCCATCATCCATCTCTGCTGATTTTCTAGGCGCACTCCATGAAAACCGGATCATTGCTCCCTGAAGAATGATCTGATCCGAGCATCACCATTATCGAGGAGAGAATTGCTCTTGCTGATTTTTGACCAGCCGACATTTTTTTGTATTATGCATTTAATTTTAGAGGTAAAATCCTCTATAAATACTAAGCATTTCAATGTAATGAAGGAGGATAGACACTACGTAGAAAAACACTTTAAGTTTTCTGCATCAATAGAAAGATATTCGACTTCCTGAGTAGTATTGTGTTTGATCACTTTCTGCTTATCATTTCTTATTACGTTCATGTCCATTATTAGCTAATTTTAAATTCTGCATCTGAATTTAACTATTGCTAGTGAGGGAATGAATACTGAAATGCTTCTTGGAGGTTATCTCTGCAAACTGTGAGTGGTTCCTGTGCCTTTCTTTCTGTTGTATGCTAATTAACACTTGATTTGAATTTTGACTATTAGTTTATCCCCACCTTTCATATCTGGCCTCATAGCCATATTTCCCATTTCTTTCTATCATTTCCCATCTCTTTCCTATTACCCTAAGCTTTAAACCGAATTAGATTAGTAAGGGAACCAACCCTCTCTGGAGATTGGCCCAAAGGACATCTCTCTCCTTTGGCCTTTCAATGTTGGTCGGGTCTAGGGTGCATATATTTTATGATTAGGTAGATTCATGACCAATAGTTTTTGGCACGCTTGGTGGGACAAATCATCTCCATAGTTTAAGGGAGCCCGAGTTGGTGATTGTTGTATTTGGAAAAATCACCATAGGTGTTGATAGTTTTGGCACACTTTGAATAGTATTGAGGTTTGATGTTCACCTTTGTATTGTATGGTTAGAACATCTGGCGACTCAGCTTTACCCAAAAGCCTCCGAACGTGAAGTGAGTGAAAGCTTTCTTCATGATCACAAGATCGAAGGCCAAAAATCTAGAAGATCCCATTGAGTTTTATGAACTTGACACCCAAGTGTTAGGAGAACATCCTAGGTTAGTCACTCCGGCTGTCCCATCAAGTGTAACATCTTCATAGTTAGCTGGTGTGTTCTCTGTTCCTTCGAGTCCTGCTAGCACAACCACTAGTTTTCCACCTCCCCAACCAAACACTCTAGTCCAAATGGCTCAAAATCTACCACCACAACCACCAAGGTAGTTCCCAGCATGGAACCACTCTGGACCTCTGAATCTGCAAGCTTAGAACCCGATTCTGCAAGCAACAATGAAGGCTTTGCCTACTTATGATGGTATGGGGAAGATGACTTATGAGCATGTCCAAGATGTGGCTACCTTGGTGATAATCCATAGCATCATAGATGAGGATATAATGGTAATATTGCTCGTTCTCTCTCTTAGAGGTAAGTTGCTTTACTGGTATCGATCGTTACAACCTACCACCATTACTACCTAGGACCAGTTGGCTGAATTGTTGATCAAAGGTTTCAATGAACAAGTGGATCCGTTCTCTCTATTGCATCAATTTACCACCATTCAGAGGCATCTGTAGGAGGAAATCATGGACTTCAATGTCAGGTTCACTCGAACTTGGCATAGAGTTCTTGATGGTCTTCGATCGACTCTTGAGCAAGCGATATTTTACTACCTCCGAGCTTTCAACTCTGACATCAGTATGGCCATCCGATAGTCCAATGTCAACACATTTCTTGATCTATATTCTACTGCACAAAAGGTTGAAGCTGACCTGATTGCTATTGGTAAGCTTCCACCAAAAATGGTAATACCTATTTTTCTTGATCTTCCATAGTATTTGTATGCTAATGCATCTTCTCAGCCCTTGCCCATGTCCCCCATGTATCCAATCCCTTCATGGAATCTGAGTACATCTCAAACCATGATGATAGTTTCTATCCCTCAACTACCCACTCCAACCATTCCATAGTTACCCACTCTAGTTCTAGTTCCAACACTACCATCTCTGCCTATACCTCTTCCATTACTAGCTCCTTCAGCACCCTCAAATCCTGATCCACAAGAAAAGGTGTTGAAAGAGTTGTAGTCAATGAACTCGGCCATAAGAGCGATGGGTAATGAGATCACAATTATTAAAAGGAAGTAGGCTGAAAGAGATTTCCAACCTAGGAGATTTCAACCATCGTCGATCACTAGGGAGCAAGTAACTTCAACTAGCAAGGTGCTTGAGAGAAATCTGACTGTATTGGCAAATGAAGAAGCTGGCACATCAGACAAAGCATACTGGTGCTCTACGTGCAATGATCCGCATGGTGAGGAAACTTGCATGGTTCACCTAAACTACGTGCAGACATTGGTGGAGAGTTCTTTCGGTGGTCAAATCAACATGATCATAGAAGTCGATCATAATTTCATGGTCCCTTCTAAAGAGCAAGTTTCAGTTCTCACAAGAGCTAGAAGAAAACCTGTCACTATGGACCCAACTGAGATGGAGCCCCTGAAGGTACCTTCTGATTCAAAGGTGAAAAGTGAGAAAAAACAAGTGCAAGTAAAAGTAGCTATTTCAGTGCTCAAGCCAGATGCACCTATCCTATTAAAATATCTTTTACCTCTATGAGTGAAAGAGAGATTGCAAGAAAAGGCTTCAACTTCACAAGCAAAAGTTGAAATGGAGGAGCAAGCTAGGGAAAAACTCAAATACCCATCCTTGACCAAGCGTCAGAGGGTAGAAGCTACACAATAGTATCGGAGCAGATATGAGGCTGCCAATGAAGGAAAAGAGTCCAGTGCATCCACGTATAACATCGTTGAAGAATTGAAGAGGATTCCAGCCAAGGTGAGTCTCTATGATGCACTACAATTGCTTGGACAAGTGGACTTGTTGCAAGAATCATTAAAATTTGTGAAATATAAGGGGAAGAATCTGACTCAGATAGTGTTAGCTCAAATGTTGACGACTTCTACCACTAGAAATAATAGACCACCCCCTTTCTACTTGATGCCTGATGGAAGGTGGTGGATTGTGCACAATTGCATGATCGACTCCGATGCTACAATGATTGTCATGCCAAAGGTAGTTTGTGATGTTATGGGTATGGAATATACAAGGAGCAGCCCTAGTATTTTACAATTATATGGAACCCCTATGAGGATAGTGGGGGTCATCAAAGACATCCCCATCGTGCTACATAAAATGCCTCAGATCACTATGATCCAAGAAGTGGTTGTGGTTGATCTAGAGCCGTACTTCAGCATGTGCCTATCATGGGAGTTCACTACCAAGTTGGGAGGCTACCTTTCTCTGGATTATTCTCATTTGGATATTCCTATCAAAGGGAGGAGAATCTAAATTTATAATAAGAAGCCTTCAACTTATCACATAGAGAAAATTGAAGAAGAAGATAAACCCATGAATTCTATCAACTTGATGACCGAAGAATTGGAGGAATTAGATTTGATGGAAGAAGTTCTAGATGAGCTTCGGACAAAAGATGAGTTTTCAATGCTCAATTTTAATGCCATGATGGAGACCAAAATCGGTTGTTACACCATCACTAAGCCTAAAAAATTTGAAGCGAAGGTGTTTGATGATCAAGATCCTATTCTTGATCAATTATGGAAGTTATACTTTGATGGTGCAAGATGTAAGAATGGCATAGGAGCTGGAATCATTCTCATTTCTCCTTCTGGCATACAAAATATGTACTCTTACCGATTGACCTAGAGTTGTACAAACAATGCCACCGAGTATGAAGCACTCTGCTTGGGTCTGAAAAAGGTAGAGAAGCTCAGGATCAAACAACTATAGATTTTTGGAGATTCTGAGCTAATCATCAACTAGGTAACCAGTAAGTGTGTTTCCAAGCAACATTACTTGAAGGTGTACCGTAATAAATTTTGGGACCTCTTCGAGGCTTATACAACATTGAACATCCAAGCAATCTCACGGGAGTAGAACAAGCATGCCGATCTCCTGGCATCCCTTGGTGCTAATTTTTCCCTAGTTGAGCATGTGGTGAGAAAGCCCAAGACTATGAGGTTAGTTTATAGACCTTCAGTCCCTGAAAAAAATATCTTCTAGCAAGTATTTGAAAGTGATGAATAGATTGTAAATTTCTTGATAAGAGAAGCTAGTAATGTGGAAGAAAGAACACTTGATGAGGAAGAAGTCGAGGGTTTGATCCAGCTGTGGAATAATCATATTCCAAAAGGATTGATTACACTTGAGAGTCTCTTTGATCAAAATGATAGAGCCAAAAAGCATAAGATCAAAGTGGACGAAAAGGAGTACACTGAACTACAGTTGGGACCCGAGAAGTCGATCAAAGTTGGCACTAATTGCACTCAGGAAGAGCTAGAGCAGATTAAAGAATTATATCATGAGTACCCAGACATTGTCACTTGGAGCTACCAGGATTTGAAAGGCTACAATAAATATGTAATCCAACATACCATTGAGTTGTAGGAAGGAGTGAAACCCTTCAAGAAAAAATAGAGACCAATTAATCCCAAGATTGAAACCCTAATGAAAGCAGAATTATTGAAGATATTGGAAGCCAAAATCATCTACCCAATTAAGCACTCTACCTGGGTAGAAAATCTGGTCCCCATGAGAAAGAAGAATGGAGATATCCACCTATGTGCATGGACTTTCAAAATTTAAACCAGGTATCTCTGAAGGATCACTATCCACTACCACAAATTGATCAGATTCTTCATGTAGTTGTTGGTGCTCAGATATTCTCTTTGTTAGATGGATTCTTCGACTATAACCAAATCTAGGTCAAGGATGAAGACCAATATAAAATGGCATTCACCATAAAATGGGGAACTTTTGCTTATCAGCGGATGTCGTTTGGTCTCTCAAATGCTAGCACAACTTTTTAGAGAGCGATGGATGTAGCTTTCGGTGAGTTGTTAAATCATGTTATTATGATTTATTTGGATGACATGACTATCTTTTCTCACAATAGGGAGGAGCATAGTCTACATCTGAGACAAGTGTTCGAAAAGTGTCAGGAGTTCGGAATATCAATCAACCCAAAGAAGTCCATCTTCATGGTAAAAGAAGGAAAGCTCCTAGGCCATGTTATTTTGGAGGAAGGTTTGGCTATAGATCCATCTAGATCTGAGGCTCTCCTGAAGCTTTCGTTGCCAACCAACAAGAAGGATTTGCAATCATTTTTTGGGTAGATCAACTTTGTTCGAAATTTTGTTGCAGATTTCTCCCAAGTGGTAAAGTCGATGATTGAGTTGTTAAAGAAAAATGTTGAGTTCAAATGGATTGAGCAAAGGAAGAAAGCATTCAAGGAAATCAAAGAAAGGATTTCTCAAGCCCCGGTTCTAGTGAACCCTGATTACTCAAAATATTTTATCCTGTATGTCATTGGTGAGCAAGAGAGCTATGCAGTGGTTCTTACGTAGAAGGGAGATGATGGAGATGAGCGATCGATTGCTTTCTTGAGTCAAGTCATCCAACTACATGAAGAAAAATATAATTTCATTGAAAAGCAAGTATATGTGATGATGAAATCCTTGAAGAAGTTTTGATATTTTGTTTCTCAAAGAAAAACAATAGTTTATGTTGTTCATCCAGATGTCCGAAGTTTCATCATCCAAGGAGAGCTTGGAGACAAGAGAGTTGGTTGGGTCTCTAAGATTTAGGAGTATGACATTGAAATCCTACCAACCAAGCTAGTTCGAGGTCGAGCATTGTGTTAAGAGCTTGCAAAAAGTGTTGCATCTGAATCCATGGTTTGCCAACTTGAAGATTTAGTAAGCAATTTCACTAATCACTCTACGAATGATTATGATTGGATAGAGGACCTTGTCAAATATTTCCATTCAGGAAGATGTCCTCCACACCTTAATGCCTCATAGAGAAGGAGATTCAGACTTTAGGCCCTTAGGTACGTGATGATGCCAAATGGATTGTTCCATAAAAATATTGATGGAGTACTTCTCAGGTGTGTCCGAGAATCAGAGAAACAAAGAATCCTAGAGGAGTTTCACTCTGGTTTATCAGGAGGCCATTATGTAGGGAGGCCAATGGCATTGAATATCATTAAAGTAGGATATTTTTGGCCTACTCTCTTTGTAGATGCTTTCAAATTTAGTCAAAATTGTGATAAGTGCTAGAGATATATCGGTAGAAGCAAGAATGCATCATTGCCCCTTCATCCAATTCAAGTAGAAGCATCATTTCAACAATGGGGCTTAGAATTTATTGGGGTCATTGATCCCAATTCCTCTATCGAACACAAATACATCCTGATTGCAATCGACTATTTCACTCGATGGTCAAAAGCAATCCCGACCAAGAAGGTAGATCAAGCAATAGTTATTTCTTTCCTTGAAGGTTTAATCACTCATTTTGGCATACTAGATGCAATCATAATAGATAATGGGACTCCCTTTATTGATGCCAAGATCAACGAATTCATGGGTAAGTATGGGATTTATTTGAAGATATCATCTAACTATTATCCATAGGGGAACGACTTGGTTGAGTCCACAAACAAGAATTTGTTGAGAATTCTAAAGAGAACCCTTGGAGATAACAAGCGCAGTTGGCACTTGCTCCTGAACCAAGCATTATGGGTTGATCGTATCTCTATGAAGAAATCCATCAAGACATCCCCTTATTCCTTGGTATATGGTAAAGAAGCAGTGTTACCCATTCATATTGAATTGTCGACTCTTCAATCATGGCACTTGTTGTATGATGAAGATGATGAATCTGATCCCATGAGCACAAGATTGGCTCAACTTTTATAGTTGGAGGAAGAGAGGGAAATATCATACAATACCTTCATGGAACATGCTCGGATGACACATAAATGGTTTGGCAAGAAAACTTCTAAGAAGTCGTTCGAGGTAGGTGATCTAGTGTTGAAATGGAATGAAAACAAGGCTAAGCCTGGCAAGCATCACAAGTTTGAAGTGATATGGGAGGGCCTATTCTAGATTTTAGGTGTGAATCAGGTCAACTCATTTTATTTGTAGGATATGGATGGTCGTGTGCTACCGATTCCAGTAAATGGTCTTCATTTGAAGGCCTACCATCAGTGACAGAATTTTGATCAAGTATGTATATATGTACATAATATTTTTTATGTTATTTTGAGTCAAGAATTTTTAATCTGGTTAAAAAAAAGAAGTTGATTTCATTGAAAAAATCATTTTCGCCCCCAAGGCAGGTGATTTCGCTCCGAAAACACCGTCACTTCAAGAAAATTTTTCCCAAAAAATTTTTAAATATTTTTATCTTTTTTGGGGAAAAAAGTTAAAAGAAAATATATTGTTTTTTTTTAAGAGGTTATGAAAGCGTCATTTCTAGTAGCATGGGCCCACTTGGACTTCAATGGTTTGCTTTTTCATTAAAGAGCACTCCTATTTTTTTAAGAAATAAAATATTAAAAGAAAAAAAAAAAAGCAAAGGCAAAAATTAAAAAGGTAAAAAATATTTTCGCCCGAAAAAAGTCCTCTCCATGCATATTTTTTAATTTTGGGGTGAAATCCCTTGGTGCCCCACCAATAGATATTTTCGGAGCGAAACTCCAAGAAAATAAAAAAGGAAAAAATGCATGCTTTTTTGAAAACTCTAGTTGACAACCTTATTTTCGACATGAAAGGGGTGAAATTGATTTTCGCCTTGCTTTTTCCAAAAAAGGCGCCTAGTTGCATTAAAAGCTTGTTTTTTGGCGATGAAGCTTTTTTGGGGTGAAATTAAGAAAAGATAAATTATTTTAAAAGGGGTTGTTAAGCATGTAATTTCGCAAAGCAATGTAAGAGAGTATTTTCGAGTGCATAGTTTCTTGAATATTTTTGCCCCAGTTGATATTTTTGATGAAGCAAGTGCTCTTATTTGATATTTTTGCTAGCATGTGCTAATTTTGAATGAGACTTCAATTAACTGCATTAATTTTATTGATAAAATCTAGAAAAAGTATTTTTGGCATCATCATGTAGCGAGATTAATTATTTTTTTGAAAAGCGCCCATCTCTCACACGTGGCATTTATTATTCTTGAGATGAGTCGTTAAATACCCAGATTGCACTCTCCAAGATAAAAGTAGTTGAGTACGAAGTTCAAGGAAGATTCATAGTGTAAGGGTATTATTGGTAGTTAATGGGTAGTTTAAAATCATAAAAAAATGTGTCGGGTGAGAGAACCAAGAAGCATGTTCACTTGAATTCCTCAAGCGCAACACCTACATTAAATTTGGTAGTTGGGGGTGAAAGTTATAAAAGGGGTGAATCATAAGCTTGCAAAGAAGAAAATATTAAGCGTATTACCAGATTGCAGCTACTTTGTTGTAGAATTACTAGATTGTTGTAGTAAGATCTATGGTACGAATATGGGAAAGAAGATTGTACTGATTTGAAGAAAGTTGTTGAGCCAAAGAAAGCACAAGGAGGTAAAAAAGCTAAAAAATCTAGGAGGAATGAAAATATAGATCTTGACCCATATTTGATGCACTAGCTCAGATTGGAGATTGTAGCATAGAAAAATTATGCTAGGATGTGGAAGTTGTTGTCGGGTAAGGCTTGATGCCAAAAATCCCGTTAACTATTGCCTATCATGCATAGATTTCTTGGTACCTGTGTACACCTATTCATCCTTATCATGAGCTGGTAATGGCGATTTCAAAGTTTTATCAGCCTGCAACAAGGGTCATTCATAATATGAAGGGAGAAAAATTATTCACCATTTTGCCCAATGTAGTTAGAGAGGCATTTGCTTGTGGGGTGAAGCCTTCCTCGGATGTTATATTTAAAAATATGAATCTCAAGGAACAAGAAGAGAGGTACCAATCAACTGTGATGTTGCACCAATTCATGGAGAACTAGTTGATAAAGGCACCCCAGTTTGGAGAGTTGTCGACTTTGCCAAAGCCCCTAATAGAGTTTAAAAGCCCATATATGTTTTCCATGTTGGCTTGGGTGTTCGGTCTTCCTACCGACTCCATAGTGTATAAATGGCAAGCGATACTGGTACAGTGTATTTCACAGGTGGAATTTTATGCCCCAACAACAATGCAAGCAAGCACAAACCCCATTTTCTTTGATTGGGTGGATTATGTGGCTCGAGCAATGCATACCCAGTTGGAGAGGATACAAAGTGAAGGAGCAGTTTTATTCAGGCACACTTCATTTTTAGCCTGGTATTTCTTCTTCCACCTGCACCAACATTTTTCTTTCATAGTAGTCAAGCAAGTTGATGAGGTAGACAGGAAGCTGCCAGTTTATTTGTGGACTCCAAGCTTGTCTAGGAGGGAGTCATTTTACAATTTTAATCGCATGTTTTTGGGCCCCACCCTCGAACTTATTTTTGGCACATGTGAGAGAGTGCCAAGGGTGATGAGGGAAGAAATTGTTGCTAAGGAGAAAGGAGATATTTTCTTGTTGATGCAGGGTATCGTGGTGCAAATTTTTGGCTTCATTGGTAAGTCGTTTCTCCTTCCGTATTTTACTACCGAGCGCCTCTTCGCGATGGAAGTTGTCCGTCAGAACGACTACATCAATGATGTCTATGGGGTAGGACGAGGCAAGAAGACTACATGCACCATGCCATTTCGCTTCGACGACATTGAAATAGACCAGGTTGGCTAGAATAAATTGATTAATGAAGCACTCTACGACATGGGTATGGTGGAGTTACCTCAATGGTGGAAGTATGACCCTTTGGGTCGGTTCACGGAGTTGATTAAAGCCAAAAATTTTCATTGCTGCCCCTAGGTGAATATTGAGTAGATGAGAAATAATCCAGAAGGGCATGATCTCGAATGGCATGTTGAGCAGATGATGACATTCCCACCATGGCATGATTTTTATGAGATGGAGGCTGAGTATAACCCTGCAGTTCACAAGCACCAGATTCCTCCTTCGAGTTTGTTTGGAAAAATGAAAGAACAGTTGCCCACTTGGTCCAAGGAGAAAATTACTAACTGGTGGGTTATGAGGGCCCACAGAGGGAAAATCAAGTCAGCTTATGGCCTAGCAATGGATGATGCATTTTCAGACGTATATGATGAATACTATGATAGCTATCAACCAATATCTTTCACTAAGATTGTACCTCGAACCTTTCAAAGATCTGACAATGAAGAGATCATGGCTCGAAGAGCAACATGTGGTTGAGGAAGCACCACTTGTGGAAGAAGAGAAATAGCTATCACTCGAAAGTGCAACCCCAGTAGAAGAAGAAAAGCAAGCGTGAGGTACTTCCTTTCCCTAAGATATCCAAAAATCCAAGAATAAACACAGTTTCTTCATCAGGTGTGAACCCTCCTCCTACAGTCGAAGCCACATAGGCTGATGTTTTAGGAAATCCTCCTTTGGTTCAAGTAGAATAGCTTGGCCAACACATGGAAGTTATAGATCTGGAGAAGGAGATAGATGAGGAACAAGACAAGGGTGAACTAGTGTCACATCCACCCTCATCATCGACTCAAAAGGTGTTGGAGCTTGAAGGTACATTTTCTCTACCCTCTTCCCTTTCTCTTGAGCATTCGATGATTGTTGCACCCCATTTCATAGTTGTCGCTTCTATCTCACCTCCATTTGGTATACCCTCCACTTCCATTTCACTTCTCATTTCCTAGTCCCTAGTCATCGATGCTCCCTCTTCTTCTATTCTTACTTCTACTATTTCCCTTTCTTTTAGTTCTTTTGCATCTGGTCCCAATCCATTTTTGCTCCCTTCATCCTCCATTCGAGTAAGTGTAATTATAGTCGAACCCCTCACTTCCATCCCCTTAACCACTTTTGTTCCACCAACCATTCCCATTTCCACTTCCCTTCCCGAGCCAAAACCTTAGTAGGCTCATTTTCCTCTTGCTCCTTTTATTGAGTTGTAGGTGTTGTCGAAGCTAGAGATGGAGATTGTGCTAGAGCATCCTGTTGCAGTGAAGATGAGTCAAGCCCAACAAAGTTCATCATAGTGGCTGAAGAGTTGTAAGAGAAGAGAAGCTCAAGCTCCAGTAAAGATATTGAAGAAGGTCACTTTTGACCCCAAAGTTATGGAGTCTCATACTGTAAAAATGATTCCCTAGGTCCAAAAGCCTCAAGGAGAAATGGCTCCAAGTGATTACACTTATGAAGTCATTATAGAGGACCTGATGAATATTGATACCATAAAGAAGTTGGGGAATATACAGGTGGATATGAGCTCTCTTTACTTGCATGATGAGCATTATAAGAAAAGCTTTTTTGAGGTTGAGGTAAATATTATTGAGTTGAATGATGCTCTAGCTGAAAATAGGGACCAACTGGAAATAACAAAATTAGAGGCAGAGCGTTGGCAGTGGAGGGTGAAAGAGTTGGAGAATGAAGCCAAGGGATACCAGATAGCTTGGGTAGGAGTGGAGAAGCAAGTGCAAGCATTGATCACCCAACTTGAGGTTTTATAGAAATAGCTAGAGAAAGGCCACATAATCAATGGGCTTCTCCAAGGAGAAAATCAAAGAAACTCATCACCATTTAATGAAATATTGTGTGACATTGGCAATAGAAGCTCTCAAAGTTTTATTGTATATTCATGAGGCTCGGATAGTAATTTTTCTTGGTGATCGCACTTTGGAGTATGTTGAAGAATAGATGGAACCAAAACTAGAGATGGCACTAAAAATTCAGGCGTTGGCCTAGTCTGACTTCCAAGTTAAGCCGATGAGTGGGATGGATCGCGGTTGGGCCAAGGCTAGGATGATGTTGCGCAACTTATTTTCCAAGTTAGAGTTGGCGAGAGAAGGCCGAAAGTTGATGACTATGTTTGAACAGGAGCGTTGCATTTTGCTCATTTATTTTGAGGCTCTAGTCGATGTCGGGTTTTTGAGCTTCATGGATGAATATAATGAGAGCTTTTGCCAATGAAAGAATTGAAGGTAACCTGGAAAAATTTTATAGAAGATACTTTAGAGATCGACAACTAGGAGGAGCCAATCACGGAGGAACAAGTATTGCCATACATGGAGAGGCTCACCCGCATCGAATCCTCCCTATTGGAACTCCAATAGAGAGCTAATCACATCAGCATGGATCATGTCGAGATGTTGCATTTTATCATTGATTCACTAAGTACACTCTCTGCATTCACTTTAGATTCTTGGGTTGAGGTAGTTGTCATGTATGAAACTACCAGTGAAAGCCTCACCAAGCAAGAAGTACGAGCATGAGCAGAGGTAGAGCATAAAGCAGTTGCAGAAGAGCAAGAGAGATAAGCATAAGAGGAAATAAGGAAGAAGGAGGCTATTAAATCAAATGTACCACCTGATGCAGCCAACGATGGTGACAGTTGAGCCCAATGGATGAAGGCCTAGGGTCGATTGCATCTAGAAGAATTGAATACCTTGAGAGCCACCAAAAGTGTTGGCAGTTTTACCACACTAAAATTTTGATTGTAAAATGCTAAGTGTGAAAATATAAATGATGCAATGATTGTGCTAGTCTTCATTTTGTTGTGATCATTTTAATATAATGTTTTGCTCCTCCCTTTTTTTGATTTCATCAAAACATTAATAGAGAGAATAAATTTGTTGTAATTTTGTTACAAAATGAATCGGAGTCATGGGTAAAATTAAAGGAAAAGAATATAGTGAAAATCATCAAAGGAATAACAAAGATAAAAAAATTGCCTAAGTAAGTAAATAAAAGTGATTTCGCTCAAGTAGGGGCATGAAAAAGGGAAAATGCACCATTTGGAGTGAAAATACAAGTGATTTCACCCAATTTGGGGTGAAAATAGGCAAAGGTGCTCAACTTGGAAATGAAAATAATGAAGGAGCATTAGTCAAAGTCAATGTCTCCCTAGGAAGGGGGTGAAAGTCATTGTCGCCCTTCTTTCGGGTGAAATTCTATTTTAGGATGATTTGGGAGCGAAAGCATTTAATGGATAGTGTTGGGGTGAAAACAATGCATTGGTCAAAGTCAAAGTCACCCCAAGGAGGAGGTGCAATGTATTTTCGCCCTTCTTGGGGGTGAAACTCCATTTCAAGGCATTTTTGGGTGAAAGTATCAAAGAAGCAAAAATAACAAAGGCAATTGGTCAAAGTCAAAGTCACCCCAACTTGGGATGAAAATCATTTTCGCCCTCTTTTGGGGGTGAAATTCCCATTTTTTGCCTATAATTCAAGCAAGATGACGTCATGAGGTGAAATTCATGAGAAAATATGGTCTTTGGGCATAATTAATCAAAACGAAGGGTGAAACTCTAGTTTGGAGTGCAACCTTCAACAAAGCAAATCAATTTTCCCCTGCTTGCTACGAAAATACCTTTCACCCCATTGCATGGGTGAAATCAAGTTTTACCTCTCTCTTTCAGTAGAATTACTTTTCGAAGCATCATTGTTGTAGATATTTTTGAGAAAGGATGGAGATTGATGAAATTTAATGCTTGGGGTAATGAGAGTGATATTCTAAAATTTTGGCTAAAAGGTTGCCAAGATTAAATGCTACGTCCCTAATTTTGGTATGATCTGGTTCATTTTCAAGGCACCTCTAGTGACTTCACTCCTTCTCGAAATAAAGTTAATGTTCATTGGGTCTCCATTGGTGAGGGTAAGATTCCGAGGCATAAGGTGATGGAGTGGTGCCCAAAATTTAATATCCAAGCTCTTGTTTGCCATGTGATGTTGCTGAGTTTTGATGCACCGATGCCTGGAACATTTTTCCCATCATCCATCTCTGCTGATTTTCTAGGTGCACTCCATGAAAACTGGATCGTTGCTCCCTGAAGAATGATCTGATCCGAGCATCGCCATTATCGAGGAGAGAATTGCTCTTGCTAATTTTTGACCAGCTGACATTTTGTTGTATTGTGCATTTAATTTCAGAGGTGAAATCCTCTATAAATACTAAGCATTTCAATGTAATGAAGGAGGATAGACACTCTGCAGAAAAACACTAAGTTTTCTGCATCAATAGAAAGACATTCGGCTTCTGGTTCCTTGAGTAGTGTTGTGTTTGATCACTTTCTACTTATCATTTCTTATTACGTTCATGTCCATTATTAGCTAATTTTAAATTCTGCATCTAAATTTAACTACTACTGGTGAGGGAATGAATACTAAAATGCTTCTTGGAGGTTATCTCTACAAACTATGAGTGGTTCCTATGCCTTTCTTTCTGTTGTATGCTAATTAACACTTGATTTGAATTTCGATTGTTAGTTTATCCCCACCTTTCATATCTGGCTCATAGCCATATTTCCCATTTCTTTCTATCATTTCCCATCTCTTTCCTGTTACCCTAAGCTTTAAACCAAATTAGATTAGTAAGGGAACCAACCCTCTCTGGAGATTGGCCCAAAGGACATCTCTCTCCTTCGGCCTTTCAATGTTGGTCGGGTCTAGGGTGCATAAGCATTTTGTACTTAGGCAGATTCGTGACCAATAAGATGCTAATGATTCTAGAGTAGGAGGGTATTCTTGAGAGATGTCCAATCACTATTTAGTGTAACAATTAGAGTACTGTCAAACTTGTTCACAATCCAATGTTTCATCAGTGAACCACACATTGATATTTGGATGCAAAATGTGAGATGACTTTATGTTGATGGGATACTTGATCATGTTTTCTTGCCATATGTAAAATAGATAATGAATATCTTGATCAAGGTAATGCTTGAAGTTTCTTTTGTGTATATGCAAGATATACTTGGTGTGGGAGAGTTTCCCTTAAGGAGGAATGACAAATAAGGGGATCTCTACATCTCCTGTTCAACTTAAGGGGGGGTGTTGAAATATGTGGTGATTAAGCTTTACTTGATGCCATGATCAACTTTTTATTGTATTGTATGTATACACCCTTTGGGCCCTTGTAAACCTTGAATTAATTATTTTGGTAATATTTCATTATTTTAACCTAAAGGTCAGTTACTTAAACTTTGACCTAAAGGTAACTTCCATATGGGTATAATGCCCCATCATACCAACCATTTCATTATTGGTTGAGTGTATTCTATTTTTCTATAGTGAGATTATTTTGTGTCCATGGATACCCAAATATATTGTGTACATTACTTGGTATGCATTTCTTCTTCAATAATACCGAGTTATGTGTTGATTCTTTTTTTTTGGATGTGAATTCTTGCATCGTATTACATATGACTATATAGAGGTATTACAACCTAAAAATTATGCAATTCTTGGCAATATTCAAACTAGATCTCCTTTAAAATTGAGGTATTTAATTAGTTTATCTCACACCATTTAACTTTAAACATATAATATTATATTGCATATAAAAGTGAATACCATACAATAAAATAATATTTGATGAATTATTAATTTTTATTTAGTTGGTTAACAAATGGTATTAGCTTAAGCGGTTCGATTCCTCAACTTTCAAGGAGGAGAAGCATGTTTGAATCTTACCAAGTGATACATGCATAATAGCCAAGTTGTTGTAATACCACTATGTGGTGATGATGTAATACAAGTGGGGCCAATTTCTATCCCATATAAACGTTTAAAAAAATATTTAATTGGTTATGTGAGATTAAAAAAGGCCCCATTCTTATTACATCAAGATTGCATTATCACAAAGTTTCAACAACCTCCTTTTGTGGTTATATGATATGTGAACTTAGGTTGCACTCATACAATTGCATATCATTCATAGTTGCTCTGCAATGCCTTGGAATTTTAATGTATTTATATTAAATCATATAATTACATATTAAAATATATAAGCATTAACTAATTCTATTAAACATTTTCTATATTTTGCTTTACCCTTCACTTAAGTTTTGATCCCTACGTTCCCATTCTCCCTCCCCTACCTTATTTACAACTAGCACAAATAACCCTCCCCATTTTATAATTGACACATCCCATTTCCCCTCTAATGCCCTATTATTTAAGATGAAAACAACAACAATAAAGGGAGAGACAAAGTCAAATGCGACAATAATAGATACACTTGATGAAAGGGTAATTTAAGAAGATGAGACCAGTATTTTCTTCTCCTTTTATAATTTAATGTTTTTTAAGGTATTTTCTATAAAATGAACTTAAAATATATTTTAATTTGTTATTTTCACTAATTAAATTTTAAATAGATCCCTTGAAAACTTTGAAATGCTCTTTGGCTTGGTTTCACTTGGACTATGGCCATTGTAGTAACTTTTTTTTTTTTAAAAAGAAAAGATTTATTTACTTAATAAAAAAGTACAAAACTCTTTAATCAAAGTTCAAAGGTTCAAAGTGAACATCATTCTAAAAAACTGAACATGAAGACAAAAAAGAACCTCATTATTGGAGCCTTTTTCATCCTTGCATACCACCCCTGCTCTTCTTCTTCTTGATGATTTGACAGCAATAACCAAGGACTATATTTATTGCCTGATTCGCTAGTGTGTCAGCCTCTTTGTTGAATTCTTGCGTTATGTGTTGATAGGATATTTTGCCAATGATCATGTCAAGTTGTCTAATCCTGTCTTGAATAATCTGTAATTGTAAAGTTCTAAAATATTTGTTTTTGGCAAGAGCTGTTATTATCAGTTTACAATCCCCGAAAACTATGACCTGAGTGATTCCTTGCTTTGCCACCAATTTTAAGCCGATTCACATCCAATAGCCTCTACCACATTGTTAGATGTTGTTCCCAAGTTGATCATGTATTTGAGTAGGATCTCACAAGGTCCTATAAGAATCAGTCCCCCTACCGCTGCTTTACCGAGGTTGGATTTGGAGGCACCATCAAAGAAGAGTGCTGGAAAATATATGTTAGGCAAATAATTATTTGCTTTGCATCCTCCGTGTGTCAGGAAAGCTTGGAGATTAAGTTGGTACATAATTCTTCTTTCTGTGGGTGACAGATATTCTTCATACTGTTGTTGACAAAAACTAGATTTGACATTTAGGATTAATTCTTCTTTTATTCTTCGTATTAGAATTTTATTGTCCTTACCTTTTCCTTAAAAAATCCTCTGATTTATATCCAACCAGATGTGCCAGATGACAAAATATGGTATGGAGCTCCACAGATATTTTAGGAGGGGCTTACCTGCTAGTTTACCTTTATATTCTTTATTCCACTTGGTAAAAAAATTGTCTATGGTTAACCTTCCAGAGTAGGAAATGCCAAGAATTTTGATTATTCCTAACCAAATTGAAATTGCCTTTGGGTATTCAAACAAAAGATGGAAAATTGTTTCACTGTTTTGCCTACACCTATAACAAACATGAGGCCCTGCCATACCCCTCTTTTGCAGATTATCACCTGTTAAGATTTTATTTTGAGAAAAGCTGAATACTTGCAGTTTAGGTGGTGCTCTAAATTTCCACAATATCGATAGTTTTTTGTTGGCAGGCCCAATTTGCTGATGTTGGACTCCAAGATGCATTGAGTATTTCCCATTACTTGTTGATGCTACCCCAAATAAGTTTGTCTGGCATTGTGGGATGAAGAGGTCTAATGCTCACCACGTGAGACTTAAAATAATCCCAATCTCCTTGAAGTTGAGATGGAATGGGAGGGGAGATCCAGTTCAAAGTTTTTGAGGTCCAATAAAACAAGTCACTTAACTTAAATATTCTTTGGCTTTCCAAGTGATTCTGCAATTTGATTGGAGTTCTCTCTCTTAATGGTGGATTTCCTAGGATCGGGTCCTCCCATAGATTAATTAACTTACCATATCCTGGTAGCCAAGATAGTTTATCCTCTATTATGCTCTTAGCAGCCACTATATGTTTCCAAACCAACGAGGTTTTGGGAATTTTGTCTATATGTTTGAGCATTTGAATACCTGTTTGATTATTTACATACTTGCTGACTAGTATGCGCTGCCATGCTCGATTTTTTTTAAGCATGTTCCAAAGAAGTTTTTCTCCCAATGCTTTCGAAACTATCTCCATTTTTTTTATTCCCAGTCCTACTTGAATTTTACTCTTGGTGACTATCTCCCAATTGATCAAGTGGAACTTTTTTCTTTCTAATTTCCTACCTCCTTGCCATAGGAAGTTGCATATGATTCCATCTACCTTTTGCAAAATAAACTTGGGAGCATGATATACTAATAGTTGGTAGACTGGAAGAGAAGCTAACACTAATTTGATCAGTACTACCCTTCCTGCAAGACTGAGCCAACTATTACTGTAACTTTATATCCTACTAACCATCTTGTCCAATATTGGGGTCCAACAGTATGAAGCTTTGAGGTGGAAGATCATGGGCACTCCTAGATATATGAAGTATTTTTTTGTACAAGACTGAAATCCTAGGATAGTGCAAAAGAGTTTGACTATTATTGCTGCAACGTTTTGAGTATAGAACCGACTCTTTTGAGTGTTTATCTGAGCCCCGGTAGCTTGTGTGAACCAATCTAGACATTTCTTGAATTGTCTAACATTTTTCTTGGTGACTTCACCTAGAAGAGCCTCTATCCCTGTTATTTTTTTTTCTCTTTGAATATGGTTGATGAATCTTCCAAGAGTCTCAGCTAGAATGATGTAAAGATATGGTGATAGTGGACACCCTTGTCTAATTCCCCTTGTATCCTGAAAGAAATTTGTTGGTTCTCCATTTATTAAGGGGGCTATCCATGGGTTTTTTATGCATGCTCCGATCCACTTAATGACTTGATGTGGGAATCCAAACTTTTGAAGGACCTGTTCTACAAATTGTATATTAACTCTATCAAATGCATTTTCCATATCAAGTTTTATAACAATTTGTTTCTTTTTTTATTTTCTACTACTGTGGAGGGCTTCATGCACTGTAATGATATTATCATATATTTGTTTTCCAGGCATGAACCCTCCTTTCTCTTTTGATATTAGTTTGTCAAGTTTTTTCTTTATTCTATTTGCCAACAAATTGGTAATAATTTTATAGGAAGAGTTACATAGAGAAATTGGTCTGAATCTAGATAAAGTAGTGGCATTTTTTTCTTTAGGTATTAATGCTAGAAAGGTGGATTTGATGGCTCCAAGAAGCTTACCTTTCACCCTAACATCCTCAATCATGCTTATCAAATCTTCTCCAATGATGTGTAAGTATTGCTGGTAAAAGTTATTTATGAATCCATCAGGTCCAGGAGCTTTATCCTTTGGTAGAGCTGCTATAATCTCCTTAAGTTCCTCCATAGTGATTGGCTGAATGAGATCCTGTTTGTCTTCAAAAATTAATACTATTGGTATATGCTGCAACAATATTCCCTTGGAATGAGGATTACCATTTTCTCTAGAGAGCAAAGCTGAGTAATGTTGCTTGGCAAGTTCCTCAATTTTCTCCCTATCTGTATAAGTGGTTCCTTCATGCTCTATCTCCTTGATTGTATTTCTTTGGTAGAGTTGCATGGTTTTTAGATGAAAATATTTGGTATTTTATCCCGCTTGCTTAGCCAAACCATTTGGTATCTAAGCCTCCAATGTGTTTCTTCTTCAGTGCTTAATTTATTGAGCTTCTGAATCAGGTCATTTCTTGCATCTTCTTGCCATGGTTGAGGAGGATGATCCCCAATTTTTGTTTCTAGCTGCTCTAGTTATTGCATCAAATGCTTCTTGTTTTGTTTGACTCTCACTTTTTCTGCCAACCATTTTTTATCATATGCTTAAATTTTTGAATTTTTATTTTCCACTTTTCTTGGGGGTTGGTGGATTGGACCTGTTAGTTCCAAGTGCTTTCCACGAGTTCATTGAAATCTTCTTCTATTGCCAGAGTTGTATTTAAAAGGAATTTTTTGGGGTTTTAAGCTTTGGTCGCTATCCAAGATAATTGGCTTATGATTTGAGATAGAGTTTTGAATGATGTGACTGGAAGTGAGGGGAAAGTGTGTTAGGAGATTTACACTGATAAAAAACCTATTCAATATTTCTGCAATATAGTTTGCCCCTACTCTTCTATTGATCCAAGTGTACTTTCCTTTGGTCGGTCGAATGTCTTGTAAGATTTTATCTGCCATAATTTGATTGAGTATATCTCTATTTGGATCCTTTGCTAAACTTCCCCCAACCTTATCCCAATGGTAGAGAATAATTTTGAGATCTCATCCTAGTATTATGTTGTCAAACTTCTCATTGTCTAGCCATTGTGCTAAGTTTTGCCATGTTTCTCTTTTCTGGATAGGATTATTTGGACCATAAAAATTTATTACTGCTACACTAGTTCCATATGGTAAGGCAAATTTTGTACTTATCCAGTTATTATGGTTATATTGCAAGCTATAAACTAATTGTTGTGGGTCCCAAGCCAAAGCTAGTCCCCCTGAAGCTCCCACATAATCAACAGTTATCATTTTTGATTGTGCCCATATCTTCTGCCATTCTATAATCGATGTTGCCTCTATTATTTTTGTTTCCTGAATACATACTATTGCTGGCTTTCGCTCCTGTATTAGAACTTTGAGATAGGTTTTTTCAGATGACTTCCCAGTCCCCTACAGTTCCATGACATAATCTTCATTTTTTGGATTGCTTCTTATTTTTTACGAAGCTCTCCTCAATTTTGACCTGTGTTTTGGATTGCAAGTCTTTTTGTGCTTGCTCATTTCTGAGTTGTTGGTTTGATTTTCTTCCTTTAACTGCATATCGTGTGGTCGGTAAAACCCTAGGAATCACTATTTCCTCCACTTATGTTTCTTCTACCTCTTCCTCTGAGTTTCCATCAGTTTCTTCTCCAGTTGTGTTCTCTGGTGTATATCCTAAGATCTTTGGTGACTTGTCAACTTCAGTTGTAGGTATCTTCTCTTTATATTTAGGAGCCATCACATCTAGAGAGGTGATTTCCTTTTCTCATTCATTAAGACTTTCAAATTGATCCTGTGGTTGAGGTTGTCGATTCTTGCTTCTTGATATGCGTGGTCTCCTTTTGACTTCTTGGAATCCTAGTTTTTTTTTTTTCCTGTGCTTGTTTAATTGGGCAGTTTCGAGAGAAATGCCCATGCTCATGGCATGTTATACACTTGAATGGTATATGCTTATAGTCCAGGGGTTGGTTATGTATCCAATCAAACACCTTTATTCCAATATGTTCAAGCAAACCCTTTTTTAGATTAACTTGCACACAGATGCGTGCACATATAGCATTATTAGCCTTTGGAGGAGCCCACTCAATGAATGTTCCAATAACGTTACCTATTAATTCCATAGAAGGTTTGTTCCATAGGTGCAGTGGCAAAAATGGTAACCTGACCCAAACAAAAACTTCTTTAGGCTCCTCCTCTTGAGGATCAAATGTCGTGCTCCACGGGGTCATGTAAAGTGGGCTGGATCCTAGAAACCAAGGATCCCCATGAAATATAGTGCTCTTGTCCTCCATAGAGGCAAATGTAACGACAAAGTATCCCCTACCTGTCATCATGAATTCATAAGAGGAGACTTTACTCCCCCAATGTGTATTGATCCATTTCTGGATTGTGATTGGACTAGGCCATATTTCTACAAATTTGCATGCAAGGGCTTGGGTGGAAAGCGCGAGCAAAGGTTGCTGGAAGTAAGCTGGAGGTACCTCAATCACAGGAATCTCATCTAAATTGGGCACAAAGGTACCATTTCTAGAGCGAGTAGGTGGTTTTGGATGGGGTTATTTTCTCGCTTTAAGCACTTGACGCATATGATCCAACTTTTCCTCATCAAAGGGAAACTGTTGTGAAAACATGGAGAAGGCCTCATTGCCCACTTGTTTTAGAAGTGAGGATGCAATCGTCATTGGAACCAACAGACTGCCATAAATCTCTTCCAAAAGAAGAGGTCCCTATTTTTAAATCCCTAGCCAATGAAATATTTTCAAAGCTAAAGACAAAGAAGTACCATACCTGAACTGACACTCATGATATCTCTAGGGTTTTTTGTCTTCCCCAAAATTTTTTCTTGCTCCAACAATTTCTCCACTGTAACTTTGCAAACCCTACATTCTAGCCAAACAAAATTCTTCAAATTGTTGTCCAACTATTACATTGTAGTCACTTATAACTAATGAAAATGTCTATTTTAGTATCCAATGTTAGGATTATTATATCACTTATTAGGTGCTAGACAATGTTTCATGTGGTGTTAAGGGGTTCTACTCATACACATAAGTGGTTACTTAGTCATTATGTTACCCAATATTAATTCATATTGTACTATAAATGTAACATTTCATGATAATACAAGTGTTCAACACCCTGTTGGTCCAACACATGATGTTGAAGTAAGCTATGAGTAGGATAAAAGAAAATTAAATCTTGGAGGAACCTAAAGCAATGGAGTTCTATTTTTCCATTGATTATTTGGCTTTGTAGATATCAAGTTGACATACAATCTTCTATGCTGCTCCTTGATAATTTCAAGGAGATATTTGTTTGATCGAGAATGATTGCAGGTGTTTATTGCCTTGGTGAATAGAGAAGATGTAGACACAAATGAGAGGCATAATGGAAGCAAATATTCCATGCCTAGATTTGAACTTGATAAAAAAATCAATGATATTAAGAAGGTATTGCATATCAATTTGACAATGAGAAATACATATAGTTATAGATTCCTACCTACAGGAATAGGCAAAAAGGTTCAAGGAACTGAGGTGTCTTGTGTGTTTATTTGTTAGCTTAAGTATTGATTGGATTAATGTGTAGAATATTGTATATTTTCATGTCATGTTTGAATTGAAGAGAACCTATGTTGTCCATTTTTAATTTAGTGTTTTATCTAAAGATTCATTCATGGAATCCTCTAGTTTGTTTACCGACTACATGTAGAAGAGCCATAAAGAGTGGTGAAGCTATGGTGTTTGAAAAATCAATGTGCTAATTTTTTTTGAAATTATGTTTATTATTTGAAATCAAAAGAACTATTTCCCCTACACATCTTACTGTGCATAATATTACTAGCATGAAGAAGTACAAAGGAAGAAGCCACTTGATGGGTTGTCTATCTTGTTACTGTCCTAATACATCATGCTATATAACAAGAATGTTGTTTGAAGATAATGTCATCTAATAATGTATAAAGGGTCATTTGACTCAATATAAAGTGCAAGTTGAAGAGCCATCTAGGCAAATAAAATCCATGAAGTTCAAGTATGTCTAAGGTGGAGATGACTTATCATAAAATAAGTTGACCAGGTAATCCCAAGGAGAGAGTTTGTCTAAAAGAAAATTGTTTTAAAACAGGTTGTCTAAAAGCAAATTGTTTAAATATTGTTGTGCAAAGGAAAAACACCATTTAGAAACTCTTAAAAGTAACTCTTCTTCAAATGTGTGTTATGTCATTCTAAGATCTAGAAAAACTAGCCACAAATTTATTTTAAAGATGTCAAACATTGTATACCCTCATTAGAAGTTGAATATACTCCAAAGAGCTCATTCTATTGATATTCCTTGGTTATAACTCATGAATTTCTCATCCATGTATCACAGTTTATGAAGAAATGTTTTAAATATGAGGCTATTGAACATGTCAAATGTGCTTCATCAGAACATTATTTAAGCCAAGAAAATTCATGTGAAGACCTCATGTTTAGTTGTTGGATGTGGAGGAGAATATGTTGTTTCTAGAGTTGAAGGCATTTTTTGTTGAATAAACCATACTACGATGCCCTAGGAGAAAGCATTGCCATCTCATGTTGGATGAGTATAAAGGGCAACCCTAAATTGTATGTAAATTCAATCATTCAAGTCAAAATCAATGGTAGGTTAATAAGCTAAATTTGCATGCAAATCCAAATTGTTAGACATTATATTAGCAACAAATAATTGATCGTATTCGCTAACCAACTATGCACACACAATTTTACATTAAAGGCTATGGAAGCATCTATTCTACATTTGATGGGAGAAATAATACACTAGCTTTTATATTGTATTAATATTTTTCAAGGATTCTATATCATCTAATGAATGTCAAGTCCTTGAACTCATGAGACCCTTGTGGTGTTGTCATTGTTTTTTACTCTAATTTACATCTTACAAGATTGTGGTTATGTGGATGAGACAATATTTAAAGAAAGTTTTGCAAGCAAAATAATTTTTATATCCCAAATGCTTTGTGCAATAGTTTATTATGATTCTTAAACTAAGGATTGATTGTGCTCATGTAGAGTGAGACACATCTTGTCTGAAGGAGAACATTATGCACTCTTCGACCTTGATAGTTGTATTATTATGATTGTTTGATGAATATTCCACTCATTGATTGATTTCTACTCAATTGGATAAAACTAAATTTTTAAATTTGGTACCATTATATATTTTTAAATTTTGATTTTCCTAGTTTTGGAGATTTTGATTTTCCTAGTTTTGGAGAACTAGACTTGGACAAAATTGATTATTTTTGCCTACTATCTTGATGTGAAAGATACATGTATTTATAGTCCTTAAAAATCTCATTCGAAGCTTGATGCAACTGATGAAGAGATGATACCAAATTTTATAGTAATTTTTGATGGTCACTTGATTGAGGGGTACACTAATACATATTTATAGAAGTATTCAACATTTCAAGATGAGTTCAATGATCATGGTGTTGGGAGATAATGGATGCTACCTTTCTGAGTTTGACGATTCTGTTTGTGATCACTAGAGGTTGTTATTGTGAGGAGTGAAGTAAAATGGCATAATACCTTTAGTTTATTTATTAATTAGTATACATCACTATTCACTTGGCTAATCCAACATTATTATCAACAAGTCCAACTTGATTTTATATACTTGTGTATATACTCCATGATTATTTGTAATACTGTGAGGCAAGTCCCACTATGAAATACAATGTAATGGATTATACTAGTCTAGTACAATTGTTGATTTCCTACCCCTATTTAGCATTGATGTAATGAGGGAAAATGTTAGGATTATTACATCAACTATTACAATCCTAGGTAGTGTTTGATGTGGTGTTAATAGGTTCTACCCATACAAATGACTTAGTTACTTGGTCGTTATGGTGTCTGACCTTAATTTATTGTACTATAAATGTAGCATTTTCATGATAGTACAATTGTCCAACACCCTATTGGTCTAACATCCAATCCACTTCTATTCCAAAAAATAAATTTATATATTGAGAATTGAGTATGAAAAATCCATAAAGAATTTGATTCAATATTAATAAATCTTGCAATCTATTGTGAATACAATATTATGCTATTGCATCATATTTGTGCTCACTTTAACACAACTTACTAGTTTCCAAGCATGTAAAACTAAATGAAAACATACAAATATTATAGAATGAAGTCGAATGCAACTAAACATTTTTAATAATGAGAAAAACAAACTCACATTAGTAAAGGCATGGTTTAAAGTGGGATGAACGATATTGGGGAAGAAAACCCATAAATAAATCAAGGTCTCATTCCTTATAAAATGATAATATCACAAGTGTTCTTTGAAATCAGCGTAGCCCTTGTTGAGATGTATTATTACTATGCACTTGTTTGCAATGTCACATAGTGCCTTTAAGTGATTTTTTTTATTATTTTGTTGAAACCCATTTGCCCTTGTTGTTGGGTCTTTAAAAATTCCTTGAACCTCTTCTCTATATTAGCCCAAATAGTTGAAATTCATACCTATTTTAAAAAATGAATAGAAGCAACCCATCCCATCAAATCTTATACAAAAAGCATAAGAAAAGGCAAATGAGAGAAAAAATAGTGGGCACCCATAGGTACCATAAATACTCACTATATTATACATAGATAATAATCACAACACTATGATATAATTAATGAAGTGATGGGGGATATTTATATCAATACCAAAACCCCAATTACATGAAAGAGTTTAACTTGAGCCAACACAACAAGAGGGCTTAAGATTAATTACATTTTATAAGGTGGATTTAACCATAACAAGGTTGATTATGGCCCAGAGGTCTTATATAATAAAATATTAAAATAAATTAAATACAATTGTACAATGATTTCCCATAAGATATACAAGTTTACATCATACAATGTCAAACTTGGCTATAATTCAGATTACACTTTCAACAACCCTTGATAATCTGAATTGAAATGCCAAGGAGAGAAGACTTTAGTGATAGTAATATCTTCCCCCATAATGGATGCTCTAGTGGGCCTCTACACTTGAAGACTCATTTAGACCCCCCTCATCATATGAAATTTGATGCTACAAAAATACCTCTACATAAGAATATCCTTAGGCTAGACCATAGTCACCATTACCATTATTAGATACTCCTAAGCATATCCAAATAACACTTTTTCTAAGAATCCAAATGAGGAAGATAAGTTAATAGTACAACCTTTAAAGAGAGACTATTTCAATCTTCTATAATTGCATAAAGTAAAGCTTAGAGGGATATATTTCCCTTTTATAACATACATCACCTTATTTGGAAACTTTAAGTTGCCCTTAGACCACCTAATTTTTGTCACCAAAAGAGGCTTTGTATAGGCCTTCTTAAGAAAATAACTATTACAAAATTCCAAGAGTACTTGGACAAAGAATAGAATAAGGAAGATATTATGAAATATTAGACCTTCATGAGTAAGCTAAATCAGTAGCCTAAAGGAAGAAGCGGATTTGCTGAAGCATATTTTTAATCCTTTTTCCTATATGTCACTAAAAGTATCAAAACCTACAAATCCAACTACATATTCCAAAAATATAATTAAAATAATTTGATAGCGTAATATATGGTAAATTTTCCTTTCTAAAATAGGACAATAGGGCTTGAGGACTATTCTACACAATTTGGCCCCTAACAATGGAACATGTTGATAAATTGATGACACCAATGTGTAAAGATTGAAAAATTGTGCCATTTAAAAAAAATAGGCTCAAAATGATTTCATATGTAAAAGTTACAACATCTAGGGGATTTTTCGAAATAGCCACTAAAAATGTTAAACATAACCTCACAAACCTCACAAAAACAAAATCCAATCCAAAAATACCATTTGGTGTTTGCTCCTTTGTTGATGACTACCACTTAATCTATGCCACCTAGTTGCCATTTGGCTATTGCATTACCACTTGCCAAATTTTTATTGTCTAGGAGTTATAAATGATGGCTTTTGAAGCCTTACTATAGTGTCAAATCACAGGATAATTATTCACAGGATCAAATATATGATAGCCGCAATATAATGATATCAAATATAATGTAATAGAGATAATATGAGATAACTTATATGTATAAGTCAAGGCTTAAAAATATATCAAATAACATTCACTAATAATCTGAAATATGATTGTAACAGCTTGAATAATACAATATAACAATACTTACAATATTAGTTGCTCAAAATGTATGCAATTTATATTACTCCTTTTTCTATTACAAATGTATCATTTACAATAATACTCACTAGGAAATGTAGGCAATGTACTCTATGGAGTAATATATAGCCTTTGTAGGATGACTATTTGGTTACTTGACTCTTCCTTTCCATATGCCAAGTCTCATGACTCTTGGATTCTCTACTTGACACTTGCATACACATGACACTATCTTGTATGCACACTTGGACATGAATCTTCACATAACTCTTCCTAATCTAAGAACACATGTGCACACTTACATATGAGACACTTGTGCACATTTACACTCATAACACTTGCACACATATTTACATGACACTTGTGCATTTTCTGCACATTATTACATTACATAAAATAAATACTCACACACTAATCTAGGACACAACCCTAATCTAATATTTGCAAGGATGTTCCAAGGTGGTACATTGGCATGTACCAAATTAAGTAATATTCTCCAACAATAAATATAAATTTTTCTATGCAATTGCCACATCAATTTCCACCTTGTTTGACTAATGTATGGGAAATAGGGAATGCACATGGAAAATGCATAGAACAGGTTTGAATCACTGGCCTTTAGATGGTGGTTGACCTAGACTAGTTGTGCTAGACACTTGCCCAAGCCCACATTTTGGACATGAAATGCACCATTGGCCCCTTAAGATGAGATGGAATCATTACAAAAAAGGGACATTGCAAAGGATTAATATACATAACCTTAGACTTTGAGAATGTTTTCATTACACTCCTATCATTGTGCCAAATCCCATTGATGGGAGGATAAGGTGAGTTTCTCCTTTAAAACAACTTGTCATGGCCAAGAGCCAAACAAGAATCATCTGATTTTGCATAAAAGCAAAATGAGGGTCAAGAATTAAACTCCTGATATTGTTGCACCAAGTTCAATGCCCTCCTTCGCTAATCATTGTTGCCTTGAGTGCCATCAAGTTGGAAAAATATGCCTCACCTTGATGAAGATATTTTCATTAACTTGGGGAATAGACCTACATAATCCAAAATGTAAAACTACGACAACATTTTTCTATTTACATTAATATAAAAGGAGGACCAAGAAATACATTCAACCCATCTACACAGAGTCTTAAGCCCTTCAACATTTTCCATGATGGGCATTAGTGTTGATAAGTATAAGAAACATGCCTCACACATGTTTCCTTTGATATATGTTAAACAAATATGGATTCATCCAAATTGCATATCCCTTATAGTTGGGACTCAATTCTAAGCTTCCATGACTATAAAAATCATATTTTGGCATCCCACTATGATTAGAGAAAACTACCATTGATTCCTTAAATTCAAAGGCCTCCAAAATAAAATATAGCAATCATTTCAATGGTTTGGCTCTGGCCTAATATGTTATGTTAACAAAATGGAGGAAAAATGGAGTGGTTCTCTTTTCAAAATTTTAAAATATTTCCTCCAAAAAATCACCCTTAGAAATGTGGTGTAACACATAAAATAATATATTTTTCCAATGTTTCTTGTGTCATGCTTGACTTGTGAATATTTAGAGGATAATTCTTCCTTGTAATTGAAAGAAGAATTGGAGGATCCAAGTTGAACTTTGTGCATGACCAAGTGACACTACTTCATATCCGCTCTAATACCAAGTTGGATTTAACACATATTTCTAGAAATGAACATAAGCAATCCATGCACTCAAATCTCATATAGAAAGCATAAGAAAGAACAAAATATAGAAAGATATAGTGGACACCTATAAGAATCATAAATAATCACTATATGATCCATAGATAAGAATTACAACACTTTGATACAATGGATGGGGAGGTGGGGGTATTTATATCAACACCAAAACCCAAATTACATAAAAGAGTAACATGAGCTGACATAACAAGAGGGCTTAAGGTTAATTACAAGTTATAAGACGAGTTTAACCATGGCCTATAGGGCTTACGTAATAAAATATTACAATAAATTAATACAATTGTGCAATGATTGCTTGTAGGCTTATATAATATTACATCATATAATGTCGGCCTTCACCATAAGCCAAATTATACTTTCAACATAAATAAACCTCATCTAGTCTCTTTTTTAAATCTAAAAATGTAATCGATATTTATCGATTTCTAAGGTTCTTTCAAGTGTGGAAATGCATGGAGGTGAAGTGTCATGCTCCCCTTACATATATTCCCCTTGACATTTTCATAGTTTACATGTAATATAACTTAAATATACTAACTCAATCCATTCTTATATTGGTTTTTGATTAGATATTTTTTAGTCTTTTCGAGATCCAAATAAATGATTTTTAAGCTGAAAATGCATAGGCACATGTAAATGATGAAAAGAACATTAAAATATAAGATTTGTCTCATTTAGATCTTGCAAAAGAGAGAAATAATGGCTATAAACTTGACCAAAATTTGTCATTTTTAAGTTTCAAATAAATGTATTTATGGATGATTTTTTATCAAATGTAGCTCTCTAGGTCCTCTTTCACATGAGTCAAGATCGTTCAAAATTGAACATAATTTATTTTACTTATACCCAAAATAATATTTGTACGTCTTGACTATTTTTCATCCATTTTAAGAGTGACATGATGATTTTGAGGCAAAATTAATTATAAGCATTCATTTTAATTTGTTAGAAATGCATAATGTATTTGAACACTACGATCAACATTAGCATTGATGTGATAAAAGTATATGGTAGACACCCAATTATGAGCATAGGGCTAATATTCAAGTTTTTCAATCCCTTCATCAGTTAGCCTTCCAATCAACCAAAATGGATCATCCTTCTTTGTGCCCAAATTTGGAGCATTTACTACTCTAAAAGTGAAAGTGCTAGGGTATAGGAGTGATGCTTTTCCAACCTGGCGATGCTTTTTTCCAAAATTTTGACTTTTCCTACCCAAATTTGACCTCCAATGGTCATGATGATGAAAGCACCATAGCAAAAGGACTTACAACATTTTCAATAGCCAACACTTTTGGCTATCATGCACCAAAATAAAAAAAGATTAACTTTCTATACCCTTTAAGCATATGATCATTAATGGATCAGATCCCTAAGACTCAATTTGCAACTCCCAACAAAAATATCAAATCCAATACTTTTCTTTTTCAATCCTCCTCCATTAATGGCTTCTTGATTACTTTTCAAACTGTTACCATCTCCATTCCTATCATCTTCAACACAATACTTCCCCCAAGGAGCCATGGCTTCCTTTAAAACCAACAATTGGGATGGCCCTTCTATATAGAGTTTTAGAGTAACAAATTTAGACCAAATTATATTTAGAACCATAGGGATTTATACTTTTTCATGGCAAGGTTGTTCCAAAACCTTACCATAATATTTTAAGGGCCATCCTTAGAAGCATTCAAGATTTTTTCTTAAAAACACCTAGCTCTCAAGCTCTCTTCAAGCAATCAAGTATCCAATCAATCTCCAAGAATTCAAGCATCAAGCATTTAATCCTCTAAGCTCAAGATTTTAAGTGACCATAAGAAATATAGCAAGCTTTCAAAAATATTTTACAAATAAGGGAAAACAACCTTGCATCTTGGGTTGTGCCCTTTCCTCTTATTTGTTTTTGGCACTCTCTTTATCTTGCAACTCTAATATTTTATCTAGTTGAATGTTGACTAATCTTGCACATTATATTTGCATCTTGTTAGCATCTCCTTTTGTCACCTTAACATTTATTTCAAGTAGGCAAATCTATATTCTTCTATTATTTAATATTCTTTGTACTCACAAGTAAGATACCTTTATCATTTGAATCATTATATTATCTTGCATTTAATCCTACTTTGCCACTCTTATAAATGAAAGTGCTATTGATTTATATCTTTGGTGGTGTTATCACTCTTTGGTTTACACAAAAAAAGTTCCAATATATAGCAAAAGCATCGGTGGTGCTATCACCAACATTGTGGTGCTTTTACCACTAAGCATTTATTTCATGCATTTAGTATTTTTGTTATATTATTATTTCATGTCCCTAATCTCAAGGTAAGAAAAGGGAGAGTCATGACGGATCCCTGATAGGTCGTTCATGATATTCTATCATTCTCACACATATATATGCATGTATAATCAAAAGGTACAAGGCCATAAAATTCTTGTAACCTTTATAACCATAAGATAAATACATACATACATACACACACATATGACATAATATTCACAACATTCCCCTTTCTTACATCAATGCTCAATCAAAGCACATACAAATTTTTAATTTTTTTTCAAACTTTACATGTACAAGAAACTTTGTCAAAATGTTTGCATGTTGCTCCTATATGGGAAAAAATTAGAGTTGTATGTTTTATTCTTGAACATGTTCAATTAATAAAATGACATTGAAATTCAATGTATTTCCTATGCTTATGGAAAACTAGATTGCAAATAAGCTTCAAAACTCCTTGATTTCCACAAGTCATGATCATTGGTTTATTTTTTGGAATGCACATTCTTGACAAGATGTAGCATAATCATATCTCATTTCAAATAAATAATATGACATGATATTCAATCTTGATGGAAGAACAAGCAAAAACATACTACGTACTTCCCCAAGAAATCAGACTAGATCCCAAAAAGAATACATATACAACAATGGATCTCTTATCATTAATGGATCCTGCATAGGCCTCATCCATAAAACCTACCAAGAAGAATTGATTATTATTATTATTATCCATACCATACTCAATGGTAACATGGATGTACCTTTGTACTTACTTTGCATTTCAATGACACACCTTTGGTTCTTCCATGAATAATTAAAGATAGCTCACAATATAGTTCATGTCAAGTCTGGTGAATGTTAGATAAATTAGACTCGTAATAAAATCACGATAGAGAGTTTCATTCACCTATGGATATGGATCATAATGTGACAATTACAATCTTGCTCCCATTGGAGTATCCATGAGATTGTAATTTGTCAACTGAAACTCCTTGAGCAATGTCCTAGCATACTTTATTTATGATATGAACACATAGTTCTCAGTTTACCACACCTTCAAGCCAAGACAACAATGCATTAGCCCAAGATCAATCATGTATAATGAACACTTCAATGCTTTCTTGGGCTCTTCAACAAATTTGATCAAAATCCTATTTTTTTTCAAGTTGCCATTACACATAATGATAATCACAACCTCTCTTCCTTATATCTTGAAGTACAATTTTAGATCATATGGACTACGATGAAAATCATGTCATAGAATATGTTCATCAATCTTCACATACTAGGATTTTGGTGCCTATTTTAGCCCATATAGAGATTTGATGAACTTGCATACCTTATTCTCTTGACCATGTATAAAAAATATATTTGGCTATGTCATGCAGACTTCTTCATCGAGGTCACCATTGAGAAATGCACTCTTCATATCCATTTCATGTAACTTGCACAATCATTGTAGAAACCATCTAAATATCTTGGTCTTCATTGTTGATGCAAAATTTCCATCATATTAAATTCTTTTCTTCTATACATAATATTTTGTAACAAGCCTTAATTCGTATTTATTAATGCTCCCATCATATTTTTATTTGGTATTGAATACCCACTTGCAACCAATGGGTTTATTTCTAGGTGGAAGATCAACAAGTTGCCACATCTTGTTCTTGATCAATGCTTGATACTCGATGTTCATGACATCCTTACAATCCTTTGATGCAAGAGCTTCAAAAACCATCGAAGGTTCATATGTCTACAACAATGCTCATTAGGGATGTTTTGACCTCATTTTGAACTCTACTTCAAATTCTTGGTCCAAAACTAAATGTATCTAGAACATAATCCAAGTTCATATCATAAACTATACTAAGATACCACTTGGGTCTATAAGTTTTACTTGAAGTCGATGGTCCTGGGTCATAAGATCCATCAGGAACATCTCCTTCAGCTTCATCAAAATCAACATTCCATTTTTTAGAGGATTCATCATTGTCATTAGACAAGAAAACAATAGATGTTTTGTTAACATGTGGCTTGGAAGAAGAGGTACACTTGTTCTCATGGAACACATCTTTGTTGATATACAACTTCTTGGTGTTAGAATCCATGAGATTATATCCCTTTGACTCACCATTATATCCAATAAAGATAAATCACTTGGTTTTCTCCTCCAACTTCATCTACTTTTGCTTTAGAATGTGCATGAATACAATGCATATAAACACATGGATACATAACATGAAAGGTTGATTTCTAGGCCATGTATCTTTAGGTGTGACACCATTTAATGGAAGTGTGTATGCATAGTTTAGAAAATAGACCAAAGCACAAATAGCTTCCACCCAAAATATTGGCTCCAAATTGGCATCACTCAATATGCATGGCACCATCCCCTGAATAGTATGTTTTTCCCTCTTTATAACTCCATTTTGTTTATGTGTGTAGGCATTTGGTAGCTATTGTTTGATTCCATGTTGCTTTAGTAAAGCATAAAATTAATTGTTGCTAGACTCCTTGGTATGGAAACTTAACGTGAAGCTTATTATTCATTATTGGCAATAAAATATATAGAGCTTACAAAGAATCATGTGGTTATAGTGGTTGTAACAATTTTTCCTGCAAGACAAACCACTTGCAACTAATAGATAACAATCTGCAAAACATGGATTCTAATAACCAAATAACTGATAGAAGATAAAAGACATCTCTAACAGTCTAACTAAGCATCCTACCAAATAAAAAATAACAAATATATTTCCAACATGGGCATACTATGCCTCACGTATTACAATGCAAGAAATAAGAAATAATAATAATAATAATAACTTAGGCTTATAATTAAGCCTAAGGTACAATAATATCCTCAACACTCCTCCCAACCATAGAAGCATTGGACCCCAATGCTCTCAAAAAATATGGAAATTCATGGTCCATCTAATGGTGAGGAATCCAATGAGCCATATGTGGAACGTTACCACGGTGAACAACAAGGTAAGAAGTGGAAGAACCCTATCGAGTGTGATGAGTCTTCATGTCAAAAACCCTATTTGTAATGAGTGAAAGATGAGGTTCAAGTGCCACTACTGTTGTAGGGTTAATGACAGGTTTAGGTACCAAAGGAGGGTCTTGATATGGTGTATTTAGAAAATATCGCTTATCCAAAGGATGCCAAACTCTATCTCCAACCTAAAATGGATGAGGACTATGATGCTTGCCCATCACGCTCTGCTGTACCTATTGAGTATTTTGCAAGTCATGTGTTATATTTCCATGAAGGCGATGTCAATGTTGAATGAAGGAAGTGACCTTAGCTTTCTCCTTCTCCATACGCGCAATGGTGGAAGAGGGCAAAGCCACATGTAGCTTCTATGGAGCAAGTGGTTGTATGTTCATAGGTGTACCTGAAATGATGCCAATGGAATGTTTGGTATCTTTCTTATGAGTGAGAGTGAAGGGGTCCTTAACCACGAGCTCTTGTGATTATTCAATTTGTGGATGTGAAGCTTCTTCTTTATCATGACTCTTTGTAGGTGCTTATTATTTATCTTGTATGGGACTTATGCAAGTAGGAGCCAATACAAGCACTTGAATTAATGGCTTATGAGCTTACCTACAACTTAGCATCAAATTTGATGTGGGTGTAGTGCTTTGTATCAAATATGTTTTATCATGCAAATCCAAGGTGTATGTGTTCTTTTTAGCATGATACACTGCATTCCTATAAAATTGATAGGGTTTATCAAGCAATAGTACACAATAATCCATCTATGTGACATCGCACCATACCTTATCCACAAAATTATCACCAAAAACAAGACAAGGTGCAAGTGTGATGTAAATTCACTGCAGGAGATCGACAATAGACTCCAAGGGTAAAATTGCAAGAGAAGACATCATACAAAATACACCAATAAAAGAAACCTGCAAATGCTTCTTTTCATTATCTGAATTTACACCCCCCTTACAATAGAGTCTCCCACTCCTTATACTCCCCAAAAATAAAAACCCTAGCCTACGCTACCCCTTACTATTTTTAGTAACTTTCTATTTTTACCAACTCACTTGCTATTTTTAGTAACCATAAAAATAGAGCTCGGATGGCATGCAAAATGGAAACATGCACCTGTTATTCAATAATACCCACTATCCCAAGATAACAACCCCACTCTAGTTCTACACTAATAGTTATGATAACTTTTCAGTTGCAAAAACTACCAATTATAGTAAAAACTAATTTTGGGCCTCCTAGAGGCATTTTCTTGCACGCAAATGCAAAGGGTAATTTTTCTTAAGTTCTCCATGCAATTTTGCACGTTCTAAAAAAAGAACGAGGAAAAACAGACACTTGGAGAAAAGGTTATGGCCTTGGCAAGGTGCATTAAAGTGTGTGTGATGTTAGATGTAGAGTCTACATCCTTCCACCCAAGTGCATAGGGTTGAGGATGTGGCTTTGTGGGAAGCTTCAACTTCTCAAAAATAGTCCTCACAATGAGATTCTTATGTGAGCCATTATCTATGATACAATCCACATAAAAATCATGCGTAATGTGGGCTCGAGTGACAAAAAAATGGTCACAATATCCTTGTGAAAAAATATTTGACATGAGGGTAACTTTGTTTAGTTTACCCTTTAAATCATGATATTCTTCTTCTATCCCTGTAGTCACAATGGGACCATCTTGTGGTTCCTCATTTATAGGTTGTACAATTAGGGACTTATTCTTCATTCTTTCAAAAGCAAAGCATCTAGATTTTGTATGACCATGCTTTTTACAAATATCACAATACAATGTTGAAGAAGAATCTTTAGAGTGAGAAGAAGAAAAATGTGCTTTAGGATAAGTGGGAGGAGAATAAGAATGAGGGAAAGAGTGAGAAGTGTTCTTCAAATTTTTTTGATGTTGATTCGTACCTTTGGAACAACTTTCCTATCGAGATCTGTAAGAGGCACCAACTTTCTCCTCTGCTAGGATGGCATTGTAATGACCCCAATTCCAAGACCAATCAACCTAAGGGAATTTTTTTGTGTCTAGTCTTTATTATGGTCACTAGCTCATGAGTGTATTGAAAGTATCTTCGTGTGGTTCTCTTATAGATAAGTATCCAAGTAAGTTCAAGGCTACACTTCATAGGAATCTGACATGGTCAGTGTCTATCCTGTGGGTAGGAGTGGCCAACCCCTATCATGACCTGCAGGTAAGGTTTCTTTACCTTGCAATTGGGAATTCTCCTATCTCAAATAGGAACGCCCTTTTTCCCTACTAGTTTAAATCAAACATTAAACTAGCTTCTGTGCTAGGTCTCTTTCAACCATACACTAGGCGTATACCTTGAGGTTTTGTTGGTTCTTCCTTAAGGATAGAACCACAAATTATTGCAATGCTTAGTTTTCCCATATCAACCATAGGAGCTAAGGGGGTTATCACACAAACCCGCATAGACTTGTGAGTGTATACCATTTTTCCTTACTTGGTTTAACCAACTATAACCTCCATGATAAATAAGACTTTCAAGGTTTTCCCTTTACAAACATTCCCATAATTAATCTCTAAGTGTCATGCATAAAGCAAGCATTCCTTTTAGTTTTAAGGTTACTCTATATCAAATAGATACAATTTTTGAGTCACTTTTAGAGATTCAAACCTTGTCATAAGGTAATTTTAATTCATCATGAAACTCTACATTTCTTCTATGATCATTCGAAGTCAAATGTTACATTGTATACACTTCCTCTCAAGGAGTGATATAATCAATTTACAACTGAACTCAATAAATATATTTTACAATAATGAAGACCTTCTACTAAGAGGTATTGTTACATTATGTACACATGACCAATAGAATTCCAGTAGTGTCGATCTTTGCTTGACTCCATTCGAGCCACCAATACTAGATTGTAGGTGTTTTTGGGATCAAGACAACCCATTACATGTATATGAAATGCATTCTAGACAAACAATAGTATGTAATAATTTTTCCTTGAAAGCAACTAAACACAATACATTCTCCTCAATGTAATTGTTTAAAGCATTTCAACATTCAAAGGAAGGAAATCCCATACTTTCCTAAGATTGAACATCACATTCTCATCTCATATCCTCCTTCACAAGGATATGCCTTTGAAACAAGTATTATTACAGTCAACTATTGCTAGTCCATTTTAGAGAATGCCATAAATTCATTCATACATGAGATCCCTTTCATGCCTATAGCATTTAAACAAATCATACTTTCACAAGTATCTTTTATTTCCTCTATAGAAATAACATTTAATCAATCATACTTTCACAAGTATCTCATATTTCTTCAAACAAAAATAACATTTAATCATTCATACTTTCACAAGTATCTCATATTTCCTCAAAAAATATAGCATTTAATCATTCATACTTTTACAAGTATAACATTTAATCATTTATACTTTCACAAGTATCTCATATTTCCTCAAACATAAATAGCATTTAATAATTCATACCTTAACAAGTATCTCATATTTCCTCAAACAAAAATAGCATTCAATCCGATGGGTTTAGTTATAATTTTACAACTTCTTCCAAAGGTTTAACCATAACCTATCACAAGGTATAATTCAGATTTGTTCCTTAATCCATCATTATGGTTATACTATAGTTCCTTTACGAGTGTATTTTCTAATTTGTATTGTAATCTATAGTTCTTTAGGCTACCAAGTTATCACATGATCTATCACTAAGATCATACTATAGTTACCCAAGGCTAGCTACAACTCTCTTGCAATCTACCACCTAGATTGCTCAAGTTTAGCTATGATTGGTCTTGTAATCTACCCACGAGATTACACTATAGGTTTTATATTCTTGACCCCTTTTTAGTTGTCACAAGAGACATACTATAGATACAATATTAGAAAATGGGTGTTATCACCCAATTTCTCATTAAGGACAAGCTATAGTTATTAAAAAGATCTTTACTTATCTCAAGTAATTATCATGGTTTTCATAAAATCTTTCACCACAATACCCTTTGTCCTTTTTAAGAGACTTATACAAAATGTACAAATATTACTCCCATTATATGTTTCAGAATACACAAATTTTCTCCTAAAAATTTGTTCCATAATCCTCATTATGATCAATGGTTTACTTTTTATCCAAAGTACTTGCTAAGTTTAATAGCAATTAAAAACCAAAGTTCATCAAACAACATGGCCTATAAATTTAGATATTACCATAAACATTTGTTTCCAAAGTTTAAATATCTTCATAATCACTCAACGATATCATACCGAATGTAACAGGTGACACTCTCATAAATTTATTTCCAAATTATTTTGATCACAAACCTTAGCTAAGGATTGTTTGCCCATGGGGTAATATTTCACCATTTTAAACAAGATTTAGCAAGGATCATAGGGGTTTTTGACTCTTAATCGATGGGTGATTATTTTCTCAAGGGGCTATCATCTATTATCCATAAACACACTTGTTGTGTTTCTCGAGAAACATAGGTACCAAAGGTGAGTGATAGGATACTATCCAACATGTGCACATGGATCAATAAGGGGTTTATCGATGTAAGCTCCTTTAGCTCTCCCTTTTTGTTTACAAGGCTTTACTCCATTCTATCCCACTATGGGGGTAAGTATTATGTTGGCCTTCAAACCATTATGGTCTGCGATCAATGTAACTCTCGATCTCTAGGTTCTTTGGAAAAGAAGCATCAGAGGCTCTCATTACTATCGGTACAATTACGACCATTGCTACATGGTGGCTCAATGATGCTCACCATTTTTTGAGCAATTGATAGGGTTTAAATACTTGGACTTACACATTTAGGATCTTCCTTGGATAGAGGGTAGTCATTATTCATAGTGATAGAATGTGAAACCTCTTTTATTTTGACATGACTGTAATGCGATACTGTACGCAATAGATGGTTCCAATCAGGGTTACTTTAAAGAGCTTTACTCTTATTCACCACATGATCATAAGTCATGCACTATTAATCCCAAGGTAAAGGTATCTTGATCAAACACCATGGTTTAGACTTTTGCATCCATGATGTCATCATAGACTAGAGGAGTAGCGA
Source organism: Wollemia nobilis (assembly GCA_028583015.1). NCBI lineage: Eukaryota > Viridiplantae > Streptophyta > Pinopsida > Araucariales > Araucariaceae > Wollemia > Wollemia nobilis. The sequence goes on along the minus strand of JAQPPZ010002742.1, from coordinate 1,745,062 downwards.
TTAGGCTACGTTCAAACTTCCCACACTATGGCCTATGGTAGGCCAATCTATAGTGCTCGAGGGATATGGTGAGTCCAATGGTAGGTTATAACATACTAGGTCCATCATCGACAAGGGTGTCGATGAGATCCTACCATTTCTTCTCTTATAAAATCCATACCCTCATAGAGCCAAAGATTGTTTCATACAGTATGGTCATCAAGATCATCTACAAATCCTACCGCAATAGGGTGTCTTGACTATTGACATCAAGGGGGAAAATAAAATGTAGATCGAGGTGCCTAGGGGTAAATGTCGATGTTGGACTTGGTGCCGAAGTTGAGGAGATGTCTTTTCGGATGTAAGAATGGATATAGCTCATATTTTATCCAATCCCATTTATATAACATTCAACATACATGCTATTTACATTCAATCCAGAAGTATAAACTATACTCCTAATGATTACAAGCAATGTATATAAAGTTATAAAGAAACTATTGAGAAAGCAAATTTAAAAGAAATCTGACCTTATCAAATCTCCTCTTGACAACTTCTAGGCTTCTCCCCTTTAGTCAACCTGTCCTCCCTTATGTGTATCCTCCTATGTATGTCTTGACCAAATATTTTCTAAACTTGTGGTTGTTTGGTTTTTGATTCACCCAAAGGGTGAAGAGCATAATCCCTAAGCCCAAGTTTTCCTAACAATACTTCTTGCAGATTTTTTCTTAGCTCCCCCTTTTTTGTTAACCCATGGTGGCTATTTATAGCATTCAGGGGGTGCCTTCCCAAAAGGTGAAGGGAAGATTAGGTAATGACCTGTTGGAGAGGTCAAGTGGGTGGTGATGTATGCATAGTATTTTTGTAGCCTAGAGGACTTGAGGACATGATGCCTCAAAGGGTAGTAATAGTGTTTTGAAGACTTAGGGAGACTAAAAATAATTTTAAAATCCCTTCTAGAGCTTGTGAGTACAAATTCTTTTTCTCATAGCTCTTAATAGTATTTAGAACCAAAATACTTTCTCTCAAAGTATTTTAACACTATTTTAAATTACCAAACACACTTGTAATTTAATTTACATGGAAGTTCCCTTTTTCTAATAAAATATATGATATTTCTTTCTCTAGATATATCTTCAAAAATATTAAATAAATCACCACTATTTTCAATACCTTGAAAATTTAAAATATTTTCTATACCTTCTCAAATCAAGCATTAGTCCTATTTATTTTTGCCAAACATAAGGGTTCGGTCGAGGTGGGATGTGACATACTCCCCCCTTAGAATAAACATAGTCCCTTGTGTTACCATAGTTAGAAAATAATAAAATATTAATGCATAATCAAGACATAGTAAAGGAAGCAAATAATCATAATGCTTTTTACCAAATTGCAATCATAGGTAGCCATGCAATCTCAATATTCCACACCATTATTTTATCCTGTGGATGACCTCTTTAAGATAGGCTTGCTATCACCATCATATCTAGGAGGCTAGTCTCAGACATCATTGCCCAATGGTGTAGTCATGAGTATACCTATATGCGGGTAATTATCCATGTTACCCATGGGTTGTCTTTATCATCATTTCCTTTTTCTAGTATCTCATTCCTGGTGGTCGAACAACTCCTTCCTACAAGAAGGTTAACTTCTTCCACCCATGAGAGCTCCTGGACTTGTGATGCAACAAAATATTAGTAGTACCATATTCTTCAAGAAATAAAACATATATACTGCATGAAAATATTCATCAATAATTGCTTTGCATGGTAAGATCAAAGCATAAAGCATAAATATCATCATACGATAATACGATATAAATTAGTGCATACATACCATCATTAATGCATAAGTATCTCTATCAGAGTATCTATCTATGCATCAAACAAAGTCTAATTGAAACAATATTACACATTGTTTTCAAATAAATAAGGAAAGTGATTCCTCATGTCCTCCACCCTTTCCTAGGTGGCATTTCTTTTAGAATATAGGTCCCATTGGACCTTGCATTGTTCTATGTTTTGCTTCCTCATGGTCTTGGAATGAAACTCGAGGATTCTTACTGGTTTCACTTCAATGTACGTTGGATCCACCATCTGCAACTTTGAGACATCCAAAACATGATTAGGATCAACAAGATATTTCCTAAGAAGGGACACATGGAAAGAATCATGGATCTTTGCCAAATTAGGTGGCAAGTCGAGTCTATAGGCAATAGGACTGATCCTTTCTAGGATGGTGAATGGTCCAACATATCTAGGATCTAGTTTTGTTGACTTGATGGCACTTTTCATAGGCTTTACCCTCAAGAATACCCTATCTCCCATAGAGAACTCTCGTGGGGTCCTCTTCAAGTCAACATAACTCTTCTGGTGATCCGAAGCTTCCTTAAGCCTTTGATGGATTACCCTCATTTGTTCCTCCATTTCCCTGAGTGTATCTGGCCCAATAAGGACCCGATATTCTGGATTATCCCATGACAAAGGTGTCCTGCACCTCCGGCCATACAAAGCCTCAAAAGGAGCCATTTTTAGAGAAGCATGGTATCCATTGTTGTAGGTAAACTCTACTAAAGGTAGGAAGTCTTCCCATCGAGACTTCTGATCCATGCAGTACATGCGAAGCATATCTTCTAGGACTTGATTGACTCTCTCAGTCTATCCATCGATCTTCGGGTGGTAAGCAGAACTTATATTCAGAGAAGTGCCAATTGCATGATGGAGGGCTTGCCAAAAGTCAGAGGTGAACCTAGAATCTTGATCAGAGATGATCACTTTAGGAAATCCATGTAACCAAAAGATCTCCTTGGTGAATCTATTGGTGACTACTATCGCATCATCCTTGGTGCTTCCGGGTATGAAGTGTGCCACTTTGGTTAGTTTTTCTACCACAACAAGTATCACATCATGTTGGTACCTAGTCTTAGGTAATCCAACTATGAAATCCATTGATATCACTTACCATTTTTGCATGGGCACATCATGTGGATACAAACATCCTATTGGGTGTTTGTGTTCTACCTTCACTTTCTAGCATTCTAGACATCGGGCAACAAACTCGATGACATCCTTCTTCATACCAAGCCAATAGAAAGTTTTCTTCATGTTTTCCCTCATCTTGGCCCCTCCTGGATGAGCGGAGTATGGAGATCGATGAGCTTCCCTCATGATCATCCTTCTTAGATTACCAATTTTAGGGATGACTACCCAATCCTTGAAACATAAAATTCCATCCTTAATATTATAATCCTCAACTATCTTAGGATCTTGTACCATTTTGGCTTGGATTTCAATACATCATTGATCCTGAGATTGAACTTGCTTTACTTGATCCATAAGATCTATATGACTTCGAGTTAGTGCAGTAATGTGCCTTCTTCTGCTCAAGGCATCGATGACCTTGTTTTCTTTACCTTTGATATACTCTATGCCAAAATCATATTCGACCAAGAACTCAATCCACCTTCTCTATCTAGCATTTAGCAAGGGTTGAGTAAAGATATACTTTAAACTCTGGTGATCGGTTCTCAATTCAAAGGGTCTACCCACAAGGTAGTGTCACCATATCTTCAAGGCATGTACCACTACAACTAGTTCTAAGTCATGTGTGGCATAGTTAGACTCATGTTTCTTGAGCTTTCTCGATTCATATGCCACCACTACTTTATCTTGGGATAACACTCCTCCCAATCCTTCCAAAGAAGCATCTGTGCATACTAAAAATTCACCTTGGGGGTCTAGGATTTTTAGTATGGGAGCAAAGGTGAGCTTTTGTTTAAGCAATTGAAAGGCGACTTCACATTTTTCCATCCATATGAATGCCTTTCCTTTCCTTTGAAGATTTTTTATTGGGGAGGCTATCTTAGAATAGTCCTTCACAAACCTTCGATAATACCCTACCAATCCCATGAAGCTCCTCACTTCTGTTACATTAGTGGGAGGTGGCCAATTCAAAATGGCCTCAATTTTTTGGGGATCTACCACAATCCCATTTACAGATTATATATGTCCCAAGTAGTGTACTTGTGGCACATAGAAATCACATTTGGAGAGGTTCCCGTAGAGTTGATTTTTCTTCAATAGCTCTAGCATGATCCTCAAGTGTCTATCATGCTCTTCTTTACTATGGGAATAGATTAGAATGTCATCTAAAAATACCAACACAAATCGGTCCAACTAATTTCTAAACACATTATTCATCAAATTCATGAATGCAGTTGGTGCATTGGTCAATCCGAATGGTAGGATAGTGAACTCATAGTGCCCATACTGGGTTTTAAAAGTAGTTTTGTGAGTATCCTCATCTCGGATCCTCAACTGATGATATCCTGATTTCAAATCAATTTTGGAGAATATGGTGGCATCCTTAAGTTGATCAAATAGATCTTCTATCCTTGGCAAAGGATATATGTTCTTGATGGTGGCTTTGTTCAACATCCTGTAGTCTATACAAAGCCTTAGCGAACCATATTTCTTCTTCACAAATAGTACCGATGCACCCCATGGAGATACACTTGGTTTGATTAACCCTTTGTCAAGCAATTCTTGAAGTTGCACCTTCAATTCTTGCATCTCTATAGGGTTCATTCTATAAGGAGCCCTATGGATGGGTTCTGCACCTGGTACTAGATCAATGGTGAAGTCAAATTCTCGCTTGGGAGGCATCCCAGGAAGTTCTGAGGTAAATACTTCCCTATATTCTTGTAGAATTGGGAAACTCTAAAATGCTTCCTCTTCATTGATATTTTCAACTTCTTTTAATTTGACCGCATAGACCATACCCCCTTTCCTTATGGCCTTCTTTAGTTGCATTGCGAACAATAGCATAGGCTTAAAGGAACCTTGTTCACTAACCATTTTCACCCTTTCTTCCTTATCATTAGTGAACTCGATCCATCGATCTTGGAAATTGATCAAAGCCTTGTGAGCTTTTAACCAATCCATGCCCAAGATGATGTCGAAGGCATGTAGCGGTGCTACATATAGGTGCCAAATGGTAGAGCTAGTGGGTAGGGAAATTTTAGCTATGGGGAAGCATTGATCCATGGAGTAGGTTTGACCTGACCCATACTCCACTTTCCACCCTTGTGCCAAAGATCCAGGTCTCTCCGACATGTCCCTTATTATGCTACTAGAAATAAAACTATCTGTAGCTCCACTATCTATCAGAATATTAACATTTCTACCATATATTTTACCATTTATAAGTAAAGGAGTTGCCTGTCCTTCCAGGTTCTGGTTCTCGATGGTTGCATAGATCTTGTGGCCCTTCCCATTAGCCTTCTTGCTAGATTTTGCATGAAGAGGGCAATTCCTCGCATAATGTGGACCACCACAATCATAGCATCCTAGTTTATGATTCTAACCTATCCCTTGATCTGGCTTATCCTTCTCATTGGTAGGAGGTGATCCTGCTTGTTTCAGAGGTTGTGGTTTTTTAGCATTATTGTTGTTTTTGTTCTTCTATTGGAACTTCTTCTTAAAGTGCCCTAGTTTCCCATTGGTCTTCTTTGCAAACTTAGGATTTTCCTTTCCTTTTTATTGTTGCTCAGGTTCCCACTTCCTCTTTTGTTGGTGATGATGTTCCTTCTTTGACCCTTTTGAGGGATTATCAAATTTCTTATTAGGGTGTAGATTGTATTCTGCTTGGCAAGCCAACTCGTAAGTTATCTCCAAATCACCAGGTTTATGCATGCTCACTGCATTTTTGATGTGATAACTAGCTCTTGAGAGGAATTTATGTACTTTCATCTTATTATCCTTCTCAAGGGATGGAGCGTATTTAAGCAGTTTCAAAAATTACCTATAATATCCTTCAACAGATTGAGTCCCTTGGTAGAGTTGAATAAACTCATCAAGTTTCTTCATATAAAACTGCTCCGTAAGGAACCTCTTTCTGAAGGCTTTCATGAAGTCCTCCCACTTGAAGTGGATTACTTTGATCTTTTGTTCCTTACTATAGGTCTCCCACCATTCCAGACTTATTTCTGTCAGAAGTCCTATGGTCCAGACCATCTTAGTTGTTGAGGAATAGTTTCTCATGGAGAAATAGACCTCCAACTCATTCAACCAAGATTCTACCGAATCTCCACCTTCCTTTCCTAAGAACCTTCTAACCTTGACATGTTTTAGGTCCTTCTCTAGTTCTCTGTTAATGTAGACTTTAGCCACATGATCCACTTCATCTATGTCTATTGCCTGATCCACCGTAGGGTTTGCTGACTCAAGATTCCTATTCTCAGGTTTTCATATTTCAGCCCTAATGGTTTCCAACAAGTTGTTTTGTTGGGCCATTTTCTCTCTGTATAGAGTCATTTCCCCTTGCATTGTCTGCACAATGGTTGTGAGGTTTTCGACTCTATTTGAATTTCTTGAGCTATCCCCTATGGGTCTGTCCTCAACACTATCAGTGCTAGTTGGTTTCTCTTTTCGAGAAACCCTCTATCTTCCACTTCTCAACTTGGGTGCCATGTTTCCCTGAGTTTAAGAGTGGTGTCAGTTTTGCATCTATTTCTATTGTATGCAAATTTCAAATACCACATGCATCTTGTAAAATAAAATGCATCTACTATATGAATAGTATGCAACACCTAAATATAATTGATTACCATTTGGTGGTCATGTAATGGTGTTTCAACCATGGTAGGTTCAACTTGCTACCATTTGTGGGATATGTTTTGCCATACCCTAGTCAAGTTTCCTATGACTTCCATATTCGACCAAGAGGTCATGTTGTAACATCAATCAGATTAAAAGAAACATTTTTCCTAATGTGAAGATCCTACTAAGATAATTTCACATTATTAGGATCTATGAATAACTCTTGTTGATTTGCAATACAATGTCTACGTAAGGAAGAGGCTTAGCTTGGGACTACGAATGCCAAGTACAATTTCTCAAAGGAGTCTCAGGTACACCACTTAAAACCCACTATTATGGAGGGTTCACTTAACTCCTCCAAGCTGATTCACCAGTGGTTCGGTCTTGGGAGAAATGACTTACTCATCGGTAACCTTCAAGCAATTTTTCTTACCTTACTAAACATGTATTTATTCAGAGTTCTTTTAGCATTTTCATGGAAGCTTTGTGCCTAATCAGCCTAGGCTCTGATACCAACTGTAATGACCCCAATTCAAAAAAAAACAAAAAAAAAATTTTTTTTTTTTTTTCTTCCTTATTTATGGTCACTAGCTCATGAGTGTATTGAAAGTATCTTCATGTGGTTCTCTTATAGATAAGTATCCAAGTAAGTTCAAGGTTGCACTTCATAGGAATCTGACATGGTCAGTGTCTATCCTATGGATAGGAGTGGCCAACCCCTATAATGACTTGTAGGTAAGGTTTCTTTACCTTGCAATTGGGAATTCTCCTATCTCAAATAGGAACACCCTTTTTCCCTACTAGTTTAAATCAAACATTAAACTAGCTTCTGTGCTAGGTCTCTTTCAACCATACACTAGGCGTATACCTTGAGGTTTTGTTGGTTCTTCCTTAAGGATAGAACCACAAATTATTGCAATGCTTAGTTTTCCCATATCAACCATAGGAGCTAAGGGGGTTATCACACAAACCCACATAGACTTGTGAATGTCTACCATTTTTCTTACTTGGTTTAACCAACTATAATCTCCATGATATAGATGACTTTCAAGGTTTTCCCTTTACAAACATTCCCATAATTAATCTCTAAGTGTCATGCATGAAGCAAACATTCCTTTTAGTTTTAAGGTTACTCTATATCAAATAGATACAATTTTTGAGTCACTTTTAGAGATTCAATCCTTATCATAAGGTAATTTTAATTCATCGTGTAACTCTACATTTCTTCTATGATCATTCGAAGTCAAATGTTACATTGTATACACTTCCTCTCAAGGAGTGATATAATCAATTTACAATTGAACTCAATAAATACATTTTACAATAATGGAGACCTTCTACTAAGAGGTATTGTTACATTATGTATACATGACCAATAGAAGTCCAATAGTGTCGATCTTTGCTTGACTCCATTCGAGCCACCAGTACTAGATTGTAGGTGTTTTCGGGATCAGGACAACCCATTACATGTATATGAAATGCATTCTAGACAAACAATAGTATGTAATAATTTTTCATTGAAAGCAACTAAACACAATACATTCTCCGCAATGTAATTGTTTAAAGCATTTCAACATTCAAAGGAAGGAAATCCCATACTTTCCTAAGATTGAAAATCACATTTTCATCTCATATCCTCCTTCACAAGGATATGCCTTTGAAACAAGTATTATTACAGTCAACTATTGCTAGTCCATTTTAGAGAATGCCATAAATTCATTCATACATGAGATCCCTTTCATGCCTATAGCATTTAAACAAATCATACTTTCACAAGTATCTTTTATTTCTTCTATAGAAATAACATTTAATCATTCATACTTTCACAAGTATCTCATATTTCTTCAAACAAGAAATAACATTTAATCAAATCATACTTTCACAAGTATCTCATATTTCCTCAAACATAAATAGCATTTAATCATTCATACTTTCACAAGTATTTCCTCAAAAATAGCATTTAATCATTCATACTTTCACAAGTATCTCATATTTCCTCAAACAGAAATAGCATTTAATCATTCATACTTTCACAAGTATCTCATATTTCCTCAAACAAAAATAGCATTTAATCATTCATACTTTCACAAGTATCTCATATTTCCTCACCCAGAAATATCATTCAATCTGATGGATTTAGTTATAATTTTACAAATCCTTCCAAGGGTTTAACCATAACCTATCACAAGGTATAAACCAGATTTGTTCTTCAATCCATCATTATGGTTATACTATAGTTCCTTTACGAATGTATTTGCTAATTTGTGTTGTAATCTATAGTCCTTTAGGCTACCAAGTTATCACATGATCTATCACTAAGATCATACTATAGTTACCCAAGGTTAGCTACAACTCTCTTGCAATCTACCACCTAGATTGCTCAAGTTTAGCTGTGATTGGTCTTGTAATCTACCCATGAGATTACACTATAGGTTTTATATTCTTGGCCCCTTTTTGGTTGTCACAAGAGACATACTATAGGTACAATATTAGCAAATGGGTGTTATTACCCAATTTCTCATCAAGGACAAGCTATAGTTATTAAAAATATCTTTACTTATCTCAAATTCTTAAGCAAGTATTTATCATGGTTTGCATAAAATCTTTCACCACAATACCCTTTGTCCTTTTTAAGGGACTTATACAAATTGTACAAATATTACTCCCACTTTATGTTTCAGAATACACAAATTTTCTCCTAAAAATTTGTTCCATAATCCTCATTATGATCAATGGTTTACTTTTTATCCAAAGTACTTGCTAAGTTTAATAGAAATTAAAAACCAAAGTTCATCAAGCAACATGGCCTATAAATTTAGATATTACCATAAACATTTGTTTCCAAAGTTTAAATATCTTCATAATCACTCGATGACATCATACCGAATGTAACAAGCGACATGCTCATAAATTTATTGCCAAATTATTTTGATCACAAACCTTGGTTGAGGATTGTTTGCCCATGGGGTAATATTTCACCATTATAAACAAGATTTAGCAAGGATCATAGGGGTTTTTGACTCTCAATCGATGGGTGAATATTTCCTCAAGGGGTTGATGTCTATTGGCCCTAAACACACTTATTGTGTTTCTCGAGAAACACAGGTACCAAAGGTGAGCGATAGGATACTATCCAGCACATGCACATGGATCAATAAGGGGTTTATCGATGTAAGCTCCTTTAGCTCTCCCTTTTTGTTTACAAGGATTTACTCCATTTTAATTCCCCTATCTCCTCAGATTTTGGTCTCAACAGGTTTTTTCTTAATTGTAGATCTTCCAAAATTTTCAATGGTCTCTTCCATGAGAGTTGTGTTGTCATCCTTAATCAAAGAGTCTTCCCTACCATCAGAAATCTTCTCCCAAACTCACCCTTTTTAAGGCATGCAAATTTACCAAAAAGTCTTCCACATTGGATGTTTCCATGTGAATCCTCCCTTAATTTACCTCACCCTTCGCACATGTCACCATTATCTCCTCCCCATTATAGTCATTTCCTCCAGCCTGTCGCTTTTGATTCCCATTGCCCACCACCATCCTAACTACCAGTTCTTGTGGTTATTCTCATTGGTTTGGAGTTCCCCAAATTTTAAAATTTTGTGTCTTTAGGCAGACTTTAAGAAAAATGGGAAAATCTAAATTGATAGCTGCAACCTCCCAGGATCTCTCCAAAAGATTCATCTTCTTCTTGGAGAAGCTAATTTCCATGCACAATTGAATCATTTTAAGAACTCGCTTGGTTATTGTAGCTTCACTCTTCTTGCTCAACCCTGTCAATCCTCCATGTCTCCCTTAATTCAAAACCCCTTCTAGAAATCCAACATGAATTCTATCGAGCCTAACTCTTTGGATTTAGAACCAATTAATAAGGGCATTCTAGTTGAGAGAGGCTTTATTCCATTCTTCACAAAATTCTCTAGAGATGAGCTTGACATTACTTTAACTATCCTAGAAAGCTAGGATGGGGCAAAAGTCAAGGTCCATGGCAAGGATTACATTATCGACATCAAATTGTTGGCCGATCTCACTGGGCAACCTACTAAGGGGAGGTCAATTCATAGTGAAAAGCACAACTGGGAGGCTAAGCTAAAGGAATTAAAGGACCAAAACAATCTATGCAAGTAGGCAAAGGTAGGAATGCATAGTACCGATCTCCCCACCCCATGTAAAAATATAATGAAGCCTATCATGGAGTACATTACTATTGATGATCCTAAAAAAATTCTTTGTAGTTTCCATTTCACCTTCGTTAACCACTTTAGGGACGTCAACCCCATCAACATCCTCCAATTCATGCTTAATTCCATCAACTACTCCATTGAGGCTTGCAAAAATAATAAGGATGATGACCTCCCTTCTCACCAAGGCCTGTTCAAAGTCTTATACAACCACTAGCTTATCCATTGCCCTAATGGCTTAACCCTTCTTGCTACCCAGAATGTTCCTCCTAAAGAAAAACCTAGCCCTACCCAGGTTAAACCTAGCCCATCCTTATCTTCTACCTCTTCCTCGGCCTTGTCTTCCAAGAAGAGAGCAACCATAGAGGTGGTCAAAGGGTTGCTTGCGAAGAAGAAAATCAAGTGTGAGGAACCTAAGGGAGCCATTAGGTTCTCACCTCGTCTAAGAAATAAGTTTATTCAGGACAAGCAGAAAATCTTAGAAATTGAATCTAATGAGGATGACCATGACACTACCACCAAGCTTCTATAGTAGTTTATCATTAAAACCACTTCCAATGGTATTTCCCAACTAGAAAATGGTATTTCCCAACTGAAGGACCTGGTTGACAACTTTTTTTGATCTTTGCAATGGTATCTTCTATTTTTTTGCAAAAATTTCAATGAGGAAGTTTTGGCGGATGCAAAGGCATCTGAGACTCACACTGAGGACAATGTCAAGGATGGGGTAAAGGATAAAATAAAGGATGGTGTGTTGAAGAGGGTGTGGAGGACTAACGTATTCCTTTGTGTTTGTTGTTCATCTCTGAGATTCCCTACGTGGGGCCTTCTTCTTTGGCATTTTTTTTTTTCGTTCTTTCCTGTTTGGGGCTGCATCCCCTTCTTTCCTTCCTTTTCTAGTTTTTTAGCTTCCTTAAGCTATTTTTGTAAGCAGGTTTTGGGGTCTCCTATTAAAAACCATTTTGAATGAGAAATTAAATTATAAAAAATAAGTAGGGTTATAGGCAAAAGTTCCCTATAGTGACAATAATGTCTTCTCCTATAATGAATGCTCTAATGGGTCTCTATAGTTGATGTAGATCCTTGAGAATCTCCCTCATCATCTATAATATGTCCATAGATCTTAAAATTTTTAGATTCAATCCTTAGTTATTTTAGTATGCAAATATCCATTGGATGTCCCTCCATATTATAGTATGCACAAGTGATCTTTGACTTCTTTAAAGACTTAGACTAGCACTTGGGTCCCTAGGTCTTTGCCTCGATAAATTTGAATTCCTTTGCATGAGTCTTTATTTGTGGAGTGTCACCATGATACCTGATCGACACCTAAAAATAAACTAGGAGAGAAAAAAGATGATTGAGATTATGAGTATTTTGAGATTCTAAAAACATAGGAATCATATGAACTATTAGGTTCAACATCTAAAAATAAGAAAAGAGATTATCAAGGACAATCTTCACACATTCTACATTTTCTTTCATTTTACTTCTAAAAATGAAATACATGCTCTCAATTTTTTAATTCTCATAATATAATCCTCAACATTTTCAAACTCAACCAATTTAAGAGAGGAGAGCTTTAATTCCAAGTGACTTCACTAGTATTAAATTTTCTAGATAACTCATGCAGTTTGACCATACCTTGAAAAGATAACTCTTATCTTTACTATGGAAAAGTAACTCTAGTTTAATCAACAAGGAAAATAGGACAATAGCCTCTTTTTCTCTTTGGTTGTGAGTTTCTTCATCAAATATTACTACTTTATCTTCTTGTATATGCACCATAGGTTCTTACTACATAATAAGCCAATCATTTGGATTGACCAAATACTTTAATTTTTTCCATTGAGGCAAGTAACTAGGGCTTTATGATCCATCTTACAAATTCAAAGTATAACTATATAAGGTCCATTAACTAATCCCACCAATGCATAGATATCAAAAAATCATGCAAATTAAAAAAATAGGTTGAAAATGCTTTCGTATGCAAAACTTATGACTTCTCAAAGTTTTTCCCTAATAGACCGTCAAAAATAAAAATTAAAACTTTAAATCTTAGGAAAATGAAATCTAATTATCTATTGTCACTTGGTAATCCATGATTCACTAGTATCTTCCACTTATCATTTGCCACATTAGCACCTCTAGACCTATGTGACAACAACACTTGGTTGCTTCTAATTGGTTGAGTTTGTACATATGTGTAAAAATGGTTTTGATATGGCATAAAATATGGCCATGTTAACCTCCACATTAGATAAATATCCATTGGATTCAATAGAATCTTCTAAAAAGTGGGACTTGAACCTAGGTCTTATGAATGTTGGGTGCTTTCGGCTAACCAAGGCACTCAACACACCTTTGTGAGTAAATGTACCTCCCCTCATGCTTGAGCTTTGGATTCCAATGTTGAAACAAAAAAAACTTGAAAATGATGCCTCCTTGTGATTCAACCTTGGCTCTTTGGAAGAACAAATGCCTTGGGTAAGGTGGGATGACCAATTTGACTACACATCCCATTGAGGTATTTTCCATGACATCTCTACAAAGTATGCCAATTTCCTCAAAAAATACCTTTCATTGATCAAAAGTATGGTTCGAACCTTGAACCTTACACCTCTTAGACCTAACCTTTTATTTAGCTATCCAATCGACCATCTTGCTTCTTCACGTCATACCTAAAACCTTTAGTCTTGATCAAAGTGAGCCTTTTCTCAAAAGGTAAAATTATTAGATCTATAATTGTTCCCACAAACTCCTATACTCCATGCATTAGGTTGCTTCTACTAGCCATTATGGCATCTCTATAGCACTATCTAAAAAGTGTCTGCTCCCTATGAAGAATAGTGTAGGCATCCCAATTTATGCCAATAGCTATTATAGTCGAAGCACATGCCTAATAGTTAGTGGATGCCAAAATAATGGTGTCCAAAGTAATTTTAAAATTAAAAAACTATCCTCCCTTTTTCCTACCTATCAATCTTGAGAAGGTCTCAAAGGAAATTTAAGAAGTGAAATTGAATTTTTTGTATAGAAAATTAAAAGCACCTTAATTATGAATGGATAAGGGTAAAAAGAAAAAGTTTACTCTATATTTCTTATGTTAGAAATGATCATGAAGCTTCGAAGAGTAATTTGTCAAATTAATTAAAAGAGTAATCAAAGACTTCGAATGTACTATTCCATACCTGCTCTGATACCAAGTTGGAATTCACAATATTTTCTAGAAATAAAAATAAGGAATCCATCCACTCAAATCTTATATAGAAAATGTAAAAGGACAAAATAAAGAAAAGAGACATAAATATTGGACGTGCTCATAGGTAACATAAATACTCATTGTATTATCTATAGATAAGATACCCAACACTCTAATGATAAAATGAGGAGTGGTGGAGGTATTTTTTTGGAGTTTATTACATTATTTGGTGCCTTGCAAATACATTGCAAGAACCTTGTAAATATTTTTGTATATACTTTGTAAATATGTGGTGTGAAGGAGTCTTGTAAATATTTATCATTTAGTAATCATTATAGGTTTGTCTTTATTAGGGTGTCAATAAAACATATCTCATATGAAAATATGAAGAGTCATTTCTCTTGTGAGTTTGAGGAGATGAAGAGTTAGTTGAATATGAAATATCAAGTCTTTGTAAAAGCTATTTGTAAAGAGGTCATGTAATGTGTGGAAAAGTCTAAGAAATTTTAGTGCTTCTTTTGTATTGGAATATCGTGTTTATCATCCTTGGGAATATAGTTAGATTATTTGAATACATATGTATCTCATATATTGTGTGAGATATTTTATCATAAAATATTATTGAAACTACTTATATGCTAATAGTCGTATCAAAGCCACCATTTTAGGAACTAAGTCATAGGAAAATGTTCTTAAGTTGCAAGAGTTGTGAATGGGTTTAAGTGAGTAATCATTATGACTAAAGTACAAGTTGAATTATTGGAAAACTAGTGTTGGAACATCAAAAGACAAATTGAAGATAGGAGAAAATTAGAAGAATGGTGTGGAAGTTTGAAGATAAGCATTGAGCACCATAGTGAAAAGTACATTGAGCTCCAAAGTGAAGACGCCTAGAGAGGAGTTGATAGATATTGAAGAAGATGACTAGAAAATGTGAGGATATTAGAAGTCTGCAATGCCTTAAGATTGGGAGAAGCAGTAGGTACCTAAGAAGGACTAGAGAAGACAATAGATTATAGAAATTTAAAATAGAGAGGAGATTGTACAAAGGTTGGTTGAAATGTTATAGTGTAGAAGTAGAATTATGTAACATACAAATGCTGAAATATAAAATATTGGAGTATGAAGACTAAACACTATAATTCAATGTATTAAGATTTAAAGAAGTATTTGAAGGAAGATGCAAAAAGGAAGGAGAAGAGTGGAATACTATTGAAGAAGACACATTTTTTTTATGTTGGTAAAAAAATATTGAATCAATAAAACCATACAAGAAATAGAGAATCCCAAAACAATAACCCTTACAAGGGCCAGAAGAAAGAGATCCCCAAAACCATCGAGCACCCAACCAAAAGACACCCAACAAACAACAAATCTCAACCAGGCATATCCACAACAAGAAAATTAGCAAGATGATAAGAACAATCTAATCGGAGCTAATCCCATTTTCTAATATTCTAGTCTTCCTAAAACTCATAGTCCCATTTTGCCAAGCAATTAGCTACACTATTCCATTCCCTAGGAATATGAACAAAGGAAATAAACTCCAGATACTAACAAATTTGAATGATCTTTCGAGTTGCTAATGCCAGTTTCCAATGAACATTAGAAATATTATGAGTCTTTAGCAAATTAATAATAATCTGAGAGTTCGACTCACAGATTATCTTTCACCATCCCAGAACATAAACTTTTTCCAAAGCAAAACAAATAGCAAGGGCCTCCATATAATTATTATTTTGCTTCCCCTTATAATAGGAGAATATGAAGAGAGCTACACCACTACTATCTCACCCAACACTACCAATACCTCCATACCCAGGATTCTCTCTGGAAGAGCCATCAGTATTAATCTTAAATACCCCCCGAGGTGGAGGATGTCATTTGCCATCTCTCTACACTTTTTTATTGAGGCCTCTCCTCCCAACCAATAAATAAGGACAAGGACTATTCTCCACTAAACCCAGGTCTTGCATCATCAAAATCTCAAACTGCTCCAAAGGAAGACTGATCTAACATTTAGAAGAAATAGTTTATTGGATCATACCAATAATCCTCTACCAAATCTGATAAATAGTTAACTTTCTACCTTGAAAAATTCTTCAATTTATTTCAAGCCAAATCTATCATATAATACATGAGGGCCCAATACTCCATGCAACTTGAAGAAAATAGCCTTAGCAGGAGGTCTTCCTAAACTCCTCCAGAACTCAACAAGAGAAGAGGCATGAGAATAAGACTATTTACACACCCTCCACCAAAGATTCCAAATTTCCCATGCAAACGAACACTGTAAGAGCAAATGCCCTAAATATTCATCACTATTCTCACAAAGGAAATAAAATGAAGGGCCCTAAAAATCTCTCTTTTGGATATTATCCCAGATAAGACATCTGTTCCTAGTAGCCAACCATAAATAGAAATTGCATTTGGGCCAAGAAAACTTATTCCAAACCTGTTTCCACAAAGGAACCTCCTCATCCCCAAAATGTTGCCTATCTAAAACATGGTAACCAGAAGCCACCAAGAAAACCCCTCTAAGATCCGTAATCCAAGACAAAACATCATCATTATATAAATAAGATCACTCCCTAGTAGTCAAAATATGATCAAACTCTTCTCTATCTTGAATAGAACCACCTGTCGACAAATCTCTAGGATATTTCTACTGAACTACCTCCACCTGACCAACTCTTTTGGAAACTTTATAATCCATCACCCTGTGCCAACCAATAGCCAAGAAAAAATTACATAGCTCTTGAAGATGAGGAAACATAGATAAAATTGTAGGGAAACCATCTCAAGAATCATGCCATAAAAGAGCCTTCGAGCCTTTGATATAAATCCAAAAAAATCCTTGCTTAACAAGAGTCACCCCCTTCTTAAGGATGTTCCAGATCAAAGAGCCTTTACCAAACAAACTATATCTAGGTATCTCAGATGTTCCAGATCAAAGAGTCACCCCCTTCTTAAGGATGTTCCAGATCAAAGAGCCTTTACCAAACAAACTATATCTAGGTATCTCAGATCCCTCAAATACATTAAGATACTTAAAGAAAATAATTTTAGCCCAAGCATGGTCTTGAGAAATGCACCATCGCCAATAAAGCTTGGCCACCAAAGCCTAACTAGAAAGAGAAGTCAAACGAAGACCCAAACCACCTTCCTATTTCGATCTACAAATAGTCTCCCACTTAACCAGAATCCATTTTGAAGACTCCAAATTTCTAGCCCATAAAAATATTTTGGATAGAGATTCAAGCTCATGAATAAAACTAGCAAGAGCGACCTGAATCATGCACCAATAAATACATAAAGCTTGAACCACCGACTTAAGAAGCAACACTTTGCCAGTAAAAGAAAGCCACTTAACAGTACAATGAGAGAATTTAGCCCAAAATTTATCCAAAATATTATTCCAGATACCTCAAGGCAGAGGGCCCACAGAAAGAGGAATACCCAAATAAGTTAAAGGAAGAGCTCCAATCTAAAACTAAAGAATCTAAGCAAATCTGGCCTGTATAAGAGGATTAGTATTGAGAAATAATATGGAGGATTTCCCCTTGTTTATCTTCTACCTCGAAGCAGCCAAATAAATATCCAGATATCTTCTAAAATTAGTTGCTTCCCTAATAAATGCAAGACCCATGTCCACAAATTGAAGATGAGAATACGCAGGTAAACTATTACCCCACCTTCAACCATGAATCAACCCTTGACTGACATGTGATTGAAGAAGACACATTGTTAAGCAATCAAATATGGATAAGAGCAAGTGTTAGAAGTAGTGAAGATAGAAGAGAAATATTAGAAATACATTTATGTATGTTAGAGGTCATTAGAGGAAGGAATAGTCTAGGCCAAGATGTGGCAACAATAAATAAGTCAAGTTTATGTAGGACACATAATATTAGAAGTGTTAAAAGGTAACTCTCTTTCATCATAATTAATTACGTGCATAATATAGAAAGGAGAAAGGAAGTATTTATGCATTAAGGTTAATGGATTATTTTAATATTTGAAAGAAGAATATTAAGTTAAAAAAAGAGATTAATTATAATAAGTTGAAGATTGAAGGAAATTTGTTTATGAATTAAAAGAAAAGAAAATAATTTTATTTGAAGAAGAATAGAATATTTGAAGAAAATAGAAGAAGGAAATTAATTTATGAGGAGATTAAATATTGGCTTGCATATTGATTCAAATATTTTATAAAGTGCAAAGGATATTGTGAAAGAAATATTTATTTGAAAGAAATTGATTTATGATAAAAAGGTTGATAGAAAGAATATTGAGAAGGAAAATTGCTAAGAGAAATTTATGAGAAGAGAAGAAGAATGTTAAGTTTTTTTTTTTTTTTTTTTTAAATAAAGGAAGACACATTTAAGGAAGCATCTGAAGTAACAAAGTTGAAAATTAATTGAAGGAAATTAATTTTATTAAAATTTGTAGAAAGGAATTAATTAGGGATTTAAAAGGCTTTCTACTTGATAAAGAGATTTTTTTAAAAACTTCTCATCGTCCAAACAAATTTACAAAAGAAATCAAAACTTACCTTCAATTTTTTTATAAAACTACCATGGCAAACACAAATATTTTTCTTTTAGAATCTTAGTTACTAAAAGGACCAAATTTCACCCCTTGGAAAAATAAGATGAAATCAATACTTATTGTTGAAAAGCTTTGAGAAATAGTAAATGGAGATATAACCATTCTAGATTTCATAGGTAAGTAGAAATATAAAGAAGAAGGTGCAAAAAAACTCATGATAATAACATTTGGGATATCAAATGAAATACAAGTGCATATAAGTGAGGTTGAAACTTCAAAAAATTCTTGGGATAAACCATGTACCATATTTGAGGAAAATAATGAAGCCACTATTTTGCACTTGCAATCACAATTGTATTCACTAGAAATTCATTATGGTGAAAATATACAATATTTTCTTAGAAGGATAACATAATTGAAATCAAAGCTACAATCTATGGGAGAGAAAGTGAAAGAAAAGTTTATTGTCCAAGTTACACTCAAAGCACTTCTAGAATATTTTAAAACATTGGTCACATCTCTCCAAGTATTAAATAGAAATGTGTCATTTGATGAATTGGTTAATATTCTTCAAGAATATGAAATAGAAAACCAAGGAAGAGATGAAATGATAAACAATGATTTCATTTTAGCAAAAAGACCATCAAATGACACAATAACCTCATCATCATAGAATATACATTACAATAACTTGAATGGAAAAGAAAATATTTTCCAGACATAACTCGCTAAATAAATGACACATTACAATATTTTGCAGACATAACTCGCTAAATAAATGAAATGAAAAGCGTAGATCTTTTCAAAGATATCAACATAAACAATATCAATGAAATTAAAAAAGATATACACGAACACAATAAAAACATCCAAAATAGAAAATAAAAAAGGCACATGGTTCAAGAAGTACAAGAAACATAATATAATTGTGAGGAAGAATATGAACTGACTCATAAAGCACTTATGGAAAAAATAACTATCGATCTATCCATATTTGATAATGACATGTTTAGTGATATTCATGAAAATACTAGTACAAGAAATGTATGCTTTGATTGTATAGAATGTGTGGGCCAAATTGATAGACAATGTGTTGGTGATTAAATGTCTTTCATTTGTGACAAAGATAGTGATGATATAAGTCACTAAAAAATTGTCAATAATGATCTAAGTTGTGTTAACTATTCTAGTAATGACTTATTGCATTCAAGTCAGGACAATAATAAACTTAAATGGAATATAAGGGAAATTAGAACCAAAAAAGGATATAATGAAACATGACCAACTAATGAGAATGATTTTATGGTAGGAAATAGTAACACCAAATTTGTAATAGGGATTGATAATATCAATGTTGTAATAGGAAATGATGGTGTAGGTAATATTGACATAGAGGTATAATTTATTAAAAAGGAAACAAGGAATAGTTATAAAAAACATGGATAGAAAAAGAAATGTTGGATCCTCCTAAGTTGTAAAATTTGTAGAGAAAACAATCAGTCTCAAAATTTTTGTTAAGAAAATAAAACTAAAATTGATTTTCACTATGGATAGATAAATAGAATAGAATGGAATAGAATTATGGAAATGCTAAAATGTTTCTACAAAAATAAAAAGAGATTGATAAGCATAGATTCATCCACAAATGATCCTAAAATTATCATGCTCATAAAGGAACTAACACTTAAACATGCTGGAAAGAAATAATATGCAATTGCCATAGGAATAAACTACAAGTCAAAATTAGGACAAAATCCATGCCAAAACCAGAGATGAAAAGAATGAAAGCGTCAAATTCACTACTAGAGTCAAAGCAAGAAGACAAAGACCATAATGAAATATTAAAAGCATACTAAATAATGTAATATGAGGGGGTGTTAGAGTTTATTACATTATTTAGTACTTTGCAAGTACATTGCAAGAACCTTGTAAATATTTTTGTATATACTTTGTAACTTGATTAAAGTTAGAGAGGGGGTTTTGAAAGGGACCCCAAACATTTTTAACAAATGTGAGGGTTTTGGAAGGTCCCATGACCTTGTACATAACAAAACTACAGATAAAACAATAAGCTTATAGAAATAACAAGGCTTTGAAGCCCAAAATGGAACAAATTTGAAACAAAGTCAACAAACTAACAACATTGAAACAACTTTTTGACAGCAAAACAACAATCAACTTACACTATTGTCTTTTCTTTCTAGCTTCTAGCTATGCTTAAATCCAAAGTTCTATGATTCCCATCACAAACCTCCTTCTCGATCTCTCTCATTTGGATTTCTTTGAGGTTAGGTCTTCCTCTTCTTGCTACCACTCCTACATATATCTTTTTCTTAGTACTTCTAGTTATTCTTAGGCATGAAGTAGCAAAGCATTTTTTAACAGGATAAGAAGAAATCATTTCCTTCTTATCTTTCCACATGATATCATATGTACCCTCAACAAGAATATCCACTAATGGGGGCTCATTTTCCATTTCACTAGAAGTCTGATGGGCTTTAGCTAGACTTCGAGGAACCAAAACTAACTATTGTTCCTTCTATTTTTCTTCTTCCTCTCCAAAGGAATCCCCTTATTCTTTTTCTTCACTTGCTAGGGTGCTAAAAATGTTCACGTCCGCTCTTTGTATTTTTGAGGAATCTCCTTCATTTTGTTTCTTGTTGGTGAATTTTTTCAACATTTCCACCTCTTTGTTTTGTTGTTGAGACTCTTTTCTTCACCAAATTTTACCCTCTTTTTGCTTGGGCAGATAATTTTCAAGGAGATGGTATTTTATTTTACTAACCCTGTTTAAGGATGGGGAGTTTTGATAATCAATTTTTTTCTCTCAAGTCCTGTATTTAGATTTCAACTTGATTGAGGATGATAGGGTTATTTCCATGTTTGAAGTGATACAAAGCCTAGCAAAAACCAATCTAGTCCTTGCTTTGGTTGTTATGTCAAAGGCAATAAATTGTCATATATATCTGGTAATTTCCCTTATTATGTATTCATCCTAATAATCAATCAGGATGCTTGACAATCTCACCCAGAGAGGAGCTAGGTGAATATTATCTATCTCAGGATTGAATCTTGGCTTACATATTTTCAAAGATAGACCTTTTCTGCTCAAGAACCAAGGTCCTTTTAGTAGTACATTAGCCATATCCTCCATGATAGTGAAGGTAAAGAGTACTATATTTAGATGACACTTAATATTCCATTTACAAGCTACCTATTTTTGAATCATGTCCAAATTCAACTAAAAACCAATAAATTTCCCAACTAAAATAGAACTTTTCTATTTGTTGATATTTCAATTAATCTATCTGGAATGTCCATATATGGCATATTCTAAACCTTGAAAATATAGATTTCAAAATTTTCAAGAGGGATCAAAGTAGCACCTTTAACTAAACTAGACCATAGGGGTCTAGCTGCAACACCTAGGTCGACTAGGATGATGATACCACTAATAACTTATGGATTTATCTTATCTACATCATCTCCAATACCTTCATTGTATCTATCTTTGCTTCCAATGAAACTAACCCCCTCATCTCCAATGCTTTCCCCTCCTTCCTCACCTCCCTCTCTCACAACCAAAGGCCCAAGGGAGGAACCCAAGCCCACAAGGCTTGCAAGAGACTCCATTTGCTAGGGTTTCATTATAAACTATCAAAGCTAAAGCCCACCATTTTTAAAGTCTAGATCTACCACCACTAAATCCCACTCTCTCTAGATCTGCTATCATAAAATATTAGATCCTCTACCTCTAAATCTTAGATCCATAGTTGTTGAAACCCACCATTATCAAAGCCTAGATTTGTTGCCATTGAAGCCAAAGCCCACCACTGTTGAAGCCTAGATCCACTACTACTAAAGCCCATTCTCCCTAGATATGCCACCATTAAAGCTTAGATTCACTACCTTCAAATCCTAGATCCATAGTTGTTGAATCCCACCACTTTCAAAGCCTATATTTGTTATCATTGAAACCAAAGCCCACCATCATTGAAGCCTAGATCCACTACTACTAAAACCCACTCTCTCCAAATCTATTGCCAACAAATCTTAGACCCACCATCTCTAAAGCCCAAATCTATAAATTTTGAAGCCCACCACTATTTAAGCCTAGATCTACCACCATCAAATCCAAAGCCCACCACTATCGAAGCCTAGATCCACCACCACTAAATCCCACTCTCCCCATATCTATCATCATTGCATCTACTTTGTAAATATGTGTTGTGAAGGACTCTTATAAATATTTTTCATTTAGTAATAATTAGAGGTTTATCTTTATTAGGGACTCAATAAAGTATAATTATCCTTTGAGAAATATGAAGAGTCATATCTCCTCTGAGTTGGAGAAGATTAAGAGTTAGTTGAATGTAAATTGTCATGAGCCTTTATAAAAGCTATTTGTAAAGAGGTCATGTAATGTGTGGAAGAATGTGATAAATTTTAGTACTTATTTTGTACCAGACAACCATGTTTATCATCCATGGGAATATAGTGATATTTTTTGAATACTTGTGTATCTCATATATTGTGTGAGATATTTGATCATAAAATATTTTTGAAACTTGCTTATATGCTAACATATTTATAGCAATACTAAAACCCCAATTATATAAATTATTATAATCTAAGCCAATATAACAAGAGGTATTTAGGTTAATTACAAGTTATAAGGTGAGATCAACCTTAACAAGGTTAATTATGGCCCATAGGGACTATATAATAAAATATTATAACAAATTTAATACACTACATAATGAATGTGCATTGTCATATCTAATATTACATCACACAATGTTGGCCTTGACCATGTATCATATTACATTTTCAAGATATGAATCTAGGTACAGCCCAATAAAATAAAAGTTCTATCAGTTAAATTAACCCTAATCCATCACACATTAGCTCTAGTAATCAAGAAAATCCAAACCAACAACTAGTTAGCTTAGGTTAGAAGTCAACTCCTTCAATTGCTACATCCCAACTACCTAGAAGACCAACCTAATAAACAACCTACACTTCAATAGTAAACCAAGGTTTGTAAGGATTACCAAACACTAGCTTCTAACAAAACTTGTAGAATTCACCAAGCACCAATGTGTCCCAAGGTGTGTTAAATCAATCCCAAACTAAATTTCCATGAAATCCAAATGCTTCCCAAAACTTAAAACTCATTTCATGTAAATAGGAGCTCAAATCCTAGCACCCCCTCTATGAGATTATCCTACAAAATATTTTCAACCTCTGCCCTACAATCTATATTTTCTTTAGCAACCTTAGGGAGCCCTAAATAAATAAGCATTACCTAACCCACATCCACCTCAAAATATAAATATTCCTAATCTAGTGATACTAAATCCATGCTCCATCATAAATCTCAAATAACAAGTTCTTTAAGGATTTATTACCCCTCAAAATCGACAAGCAATTTTGAATCAACAAATAATATTGTTTTCTCAACAACCACAATGGGATGTGGTCTATCCCCAAAATCAAATGCTATATTACCTACAAATACCCTATGGCTCTCCTCCTGATTATCAAGTATAGGCACCATCTAGATCCCAAAAATAGTTAGGGGACCTTGAACTTGATAGTTTACTCTCTCATACCTACAATTGCTATGAAGGTGTTATATCCCTTCAATTATAATGGTAAAACTTTGAATTATTTAAATGTGTTATCCACTTTAAAATAAGTACACATCATCCAATTAGAGGATGTTATGGTTTGGTTATTAATTTATTCATTAAGAGATAAGATTGTCATATGGTATCAAATTCTACTAGATAACTCTATTACCAATTGGGCTTCTATAGTTGATCATTTTATGAGGATATTTGGTAACCTTGGCAATGATATTCTATCATTTTTCAATTTAACACTATGCAAAGTTATCCCTAGGAGAATATCCATGACTAGAATGCTAGGTTTATGAGGACTTTGTTTTTTATATGTACTAATAGTAGACCTTCAAATGAGAAAGCTTTACCTTACTATATCAAACGTCTACAATCCAATTCGGCTCTAATGGTTTGTAATGCCAACATAAATAATTTGTCTACATCCTCTAAATAAACTTCTTTAGTGGAGGATGAGTTGGTTTGAGTTGGAAAATTACTTCCCACTCCATCTATGGCTTACATCGCATATATGAATCTAACCTATAGCCTATAGGTACTTGGAGTTTCGCCTACCATCAATCCTATTTCCAATGTTTATATTTATCCTATCCTAATACATCCTAACATGCCTTCATATAACTAGGCCAACACTTCCTATATTGTAACTTTTATAGGAAAAAATGCACCAAATACCATAGTCTTTTAACCCTAATTACTAGTCTTACCCACTTCTCTTTAATCATCCAATCTAAACAGTAGTCCCATGCCTAAAAATAAAAATAATGGAATTCAACTTTAGTTCAATGAACTTAAGGAGGTGTTGAAAGTTTTGTAAACTAAACTAACTTGTAAAATAGATAAAATCAAAATGTTTAACCAAGGTGGTAGGTAGAAATAGTTAGGAAATTGACACTAAAGGAAGATTTTTTATCTTATGAAGGATCAACTATCTCGATAAACTATTAATGCATCAAGGAAAAAAATATAAAACAACATGGTGAATACCAACATAGAGATGAATATTCCTTGGTGCCCCAAATGCAACACTAGACATAATTTGTTAGAGTGTGCAATCACAATAAGGAATGCCTAAAATATTCCATAAAACCAATAGTGTTAGGTACAACAAAATAAGATGATCAGTTAGGTGGTGATTCCTCTATCACCAACAATTGAACATACCATAACATAGTTCCCAAATATGGTAGATCCATTATGCTTGATTTATAAATGGATTACAAATTCATCTAACCCAAAGAATGCTATTCTAGCAAATTTTAGCAACTACACTAAGAAGAGAAATGTATATTTTGAAGATTAAGTAGTTATTAAAATTCACCAAAAATGGATCACAACTAGGAGTAAGATGAAATTAGTAGAAGAACAACCTATATCCTCAGATGGTTAGGTTGAACCACCTAAGCAATTTGATCATAATATGAAGCCTACCATTTTTAGAAAAGGGAGGTCTCTATTGCACATTAAAGATATAGGTCTAATAGCAACTCATAAAGACATAGAAATTGAGAAAAGGTAAGGGGATAACACATATAAAGTTCCTCAAGTTGATATACAAAATATGAATGCACAAGCAGTGGGAAAAGAAAGCAATTATACTAGGGAATAGGGAGAATATGTTTAGGAATATTACATTATTTGGTACATGCTAATGTACCAAAGCAATCTGATCATAATATGAAGACTACCATTTTTAGAAAAGGGAGGATTCAATTGCACATTAAAGATAAAAGCCTAATAGCAACTCATCAAAACATAGAACTTGAGAAAAGGTAAGGGGATAGCACATATCAAGTTCCTCAAGTTGATATACAAAAGATGAATGCACAAGAAGTGGTAAAAGAAAGCAATTATACTAGGGAATAGGGAGAATGTGTTGAGGAATATTACATTATTTGGTACATGCTAATGTACCCCCATGGTACCTTCATGGTAGATTTGTAAATATGTAATAGATTAGGGTTGAGTCTATATTTTAAAAGTTTGATTTATATTTCCATTTTATGTAAGTGTTGTTAGCTTTTGATGAGACTTTAGTATAGGGAATACAACCACAAGATGCAAGATAGATAATATGAGATATCTATAAAATAATGACATAATAATATGCAAGAAAATAATAAAATAAACATTTGCAAATAACTCAAAAATATGCCATTAATGAAAGTGACAAAAATAGTAGAATGTTATAGAATGGAGGACATGAACACTCCATGAACAAATATGAAAAAACTACATTGTACCATACTACTAAACTAAACACACACTCTCTATATTTACTACTTCCCTTCACATCACTCACTATAATCCCTTTATATAGGAAGATAGATTACTTGGCCCTTACTCTACCTAGGACTCATGTACATGTGGACTACATGCACATTTACAACTTGCACATTGACACTTGTGTATTTATTACATTAATTGAAGTAAATAACTAACTTTACTCTAAATTAAACTCCTATCCTAGTTATGTACCAAAGGTGGTACATTTACATAACCCAAATGATGTAATATACTCTAACATTCCCCTCTATTATATTATTTGGGTATTGAAGACTTTAGTCTTCAATATGGATCTTTGATTTGGTACTAGAGTTCTAGTTCTCCTTCTCTATTTGAGAGGCACGCATGTGGAGAGCTAGTAGCATCAAAAGATACATTAGGAGGAAACATGGTTTTATGATGGTTTTATTGTGGTCAGAACAAGGTATTCATTGAGGGAAAATCTAAGGCAGTTGTACTACCATTATCTGAAGGCATTGAGGAGCCAAAGAGACGTTTGTTTTTCTTTTTTGAAGAATTCAAGAACATGCAAGGAGATAAATTCTATCAGCGAGCGTAAGGAGACAAAATAGAATACCAGTGAGCACAAGGAAATACAACATACCACCTACAAATGCAAGGAGATACAACAGGTAAGAAATATAATTATTTTTTCTAAGGTTTAAGTTTTCAGCAACGAAATAATTTTTGGCGGATGGATTCAAGTTTGTATTGCTTTTCACTTGGGAATTTAATCCCACATCTACCCTACAAAAGGCGTGGGACATAATAAAAATACCTTAGCACAAGTGGTTTATGGT
The DNA here is from genome assembly GCA_028583015.1 of Wollemia nobilis. Classification (NCBI taxonomy): domain Eukaryota; kingdom Viridiplantae; phylum Streptophyta; class Pinopsida; order Araucariales; family Araucariaceae; genus Wollemia; species Wollemia nobilis. The sequence continues at coordinate 1,717,822 of JAQPPZ010002742.1, read as the reverse complement.
GAGCACCTCACGGTACCCACGATACCCAGTTGGAGGGAGCTGGTGCTTTGCACACAATATGCAAATTATTCAATTGTAATATCTGCATCGTATCTTTCATCATAACATTGATGGTTGCCCCTAGATCAATTAGAACATTGGATATATGCATTTATCCTATGGTTACCATAACTGCTGGACTTCTCGGATCATCATATTTTGGTGAAATAAATTTTCTAGAAAGAAGGTCAGCCAAGTTTCCATCTACCTGTATGGTTTTGGGAAATGCTTTCTTCTTCCTTCCTAACTTTTTAATACAAAGCTCTTAAAAAAATTGTTAATTAATGGCACATCCTTAATAGCTTGTAGTTAAGGAATCGTAATGTTTAAGAATTTTAATTCCTTCACTATATTTGATTCCAAAGATATTTTGGATTTGTCAAACCATTTAGGATATGGTATCTTTTCTAATGAAGAAGGTAAATCCTCCTGAAAAATATTTTCTTCTTTTTCTTTCCCTTTCTCTAGAGTTGTTTTCCATGGATCTGGAGTAAATGGGTCTTATTTATTTTCAATGATTCTTATTTCTTCAATGACATGTGGAGTAGGTTCAGGAAGTGTCTTTCCTAAAAATAGTTGAATATTGCTATAATTGATAATATTTATCATAGTGGTATCTTCAGATTCAGGTATGTATATAGGAGTTGTATGTCAAGTGTTATTTGGGTTGGCCATAGGTTGGACTAAAAGTGAGGGTTGTTTCACTTGTTGTTGTGGTTATCATCCTTGAGGAAAATTTTGAGTAGGTTCATCATGTTTTGCGCTTGATTTTTATATTTTTCATTGTCCTTGATATTGTTACCCCCAATTTTGTCCATGGGATTGTGGATGCATCTATGGTGGATTTTGTTGATTCCATTATGGATTCATCCATCCAAGTTATAATCATTCTTAAGGTGATGACCATGGTGGTTTATTTCAATATTGTTGTGGTGGTTATAAGTGATACCATGGCATTTACCAAGGATTATACCCCTAATTTATGGGAAACCAAGGGGTATTTTAATATTAATATTGTGAAAAAATGCCCCCTTATTTTTGCCCTACAAATTGAGTTCTTTCATAGGTGATGATTGTGTTTCCAAGATATTTTTAAGTCCTGGAAGTAAATGGCATTGGTCTATGATATGTCCTTTCGCAAAAATGCTACAAATAGCAAATACAAAAGTTTTTTTTAAAGGGCAATCTTAAAGAGCATGCTTATTTATGCATCTCAGACAATAAATGGCTAGGGGTTTCATAGACCTACTTTTTGCATTCATTTCTCTTAATGTAGTGTTGAGATGCACAATAATATCAGTTTTTAAATTAGCAAACTCTTCCATTAGTTCTTTCAAGTCACTTCCATTATTACCCCTTTTTGTCTTCTTTGTTTTGTGTAGGAGTAATTTTTACATAATTCCAAAATCTCATCAATGTCAAGGGTACTTACATCTCCTTTGCCCATAAGATCCAATACTTCTCTAGAGTCATCTTCTTTGTTGAGCAAGGTGCAGCAAAAGCATTGCAAAAGTATTGTCATTGTTGTCAACACAGACAGATTGATGCAGTTGATGCAGTTCAGAGGTCAGTCAGATCAAGTGCAGTGAATTTCAAGGAAAACAGAGGTGACCCAGATTCAAAAATTTGCAAAAAAAGACAAGGAAGAAAACTGTCGCGATATCGCGACATGTTTTCTGTCGCGATTTCGTGACAAAACAGAGGAGAGAGAAATTGCAACCGAATTGTCGTGATTTCGCGACAAAACAGAGGAGAGAGAAAATGCAGCCGAAAATGTCGTGATTTCGCGACATATCGGAGGAGAGAGAAAGTTCATGAAAAATTGTCGCGATTTCGCGACATGTTGGAGGGAAAGAAGCCAAATCGAGAAACTGTCGCGATTTCGCGACATGCTGGAAGGAAAGAAGCAAAGTTGAAAAACTATCGCGATTTCGCGACAAGTTTGGAGCAAAAGTGCCAAGGACGAAAAGTGTCACGATTTCGTGACAAGTTTGAAGAAGCAACGCCTAGGATGAAAACTGTCGCGATTTCACGACATGTTGGAGGCAAAGCAGCAAAGTTGAGTAACTGTAGCGATTTCGCTACTTGTTGCAGTTTCGCTGGTTGAAGCAAAGAAAATGCACTAAGTCAAGAAAGTGTAGCGATTTCGCTACAAGTTTGAAATACAAGGCGCAAGAGTGCAGCGATTTCGCTACAAGTTCAAAATGGAAGGCACAAAGATGCAGCGATTTCGCTACAGGTTCAAAATGAATGGCAACAAAGATGTAGCGATTTCGCTGCAGGTTAAAATGAATGGCAACAAAGGTGTAGCGATTTCGCTACAAGTCCAAAATGCACAACGTGAAGGTGTAGCGATTTCGCTACCAGTCAAAGGATCAGAACTCAAAGTTGAAGCAAATCAAAAGCACAAGGCACAAAGGTGTAGCGATTTCGCTACTGCATGAAGCAAGGATTGTACAAAAGCCGGAAGCATCGCGATTTCACGACAAGAATGATGATGACGTCAACAAAATTGAAAGTGTCACGATTTCATGATAGGGTGCAAGGAAAGCTACTGGAAGCCGAAAGCGTCATGATTTCACGACAAGAATGATGATGACGTCAGCGAAAGCTGAAAGTGTCACGATTTCGTGACAAGGTGCAAGGAAAGCTGCTGGAAGCCGAAAGCGTCATGATTTCATGACAACATTAAGGATGACATCAGCAAAAGTTTGAAGTGTCACGATTTCATGACATGAACGGTGGGAAAGCTTTCAAAGGCCAAAATGGTCATGATTTCGTGACAGCAAGGGCATGAAGGGTACGACTACAAAAAGTGTCACGATATCACGACAGGTAACAGTTTGACAGGTAAAAGCCGAAGGAGCATGCAAGGTGACACGTGTCAAAAAAGCATAGAAAATCATGCAACCGATTACGTAAGAAGTAACTGATGTCAGATCAGCAGTTACACATTGACAGGTGTTGGACATGCACTAGAATAGCTGTATATGCATGATTGAAAAGCTTTCGAAGAGTCGTATAGGCAGGATCAAAAAAGCATTCAAACAGTCGTATTGCAAGGATTCGAACAGCCGAATATGCAGGATTGAAAAAGCATTAAAACAGACGTATTTGCAGCATTCAAAGAGTCATATAGGAAGGATCGAAAAAGCATTCGAACAGCCGTATTGCAAGGATTCGAACAGTCGTATTGCAAGGATTCGAACAGAAGATAGGTTAATAGTCGCTTATGGAGAGGAGAAAAGAATTCGAACAGTCAGAGTATGTCATTCGACTGCATGCAGGTTTGAAAAGTGATAGAAGACGAAGAGCCTCGATGAGAAAAAGGGGGTTATAAAAGAATAGTCGTACAGAGAATAATGTTGCTGCTGTTAGAGAGAAATTACAGAGAAAAGAGGGTTCGAAGAAAGCCAAGAGAGAATTAAATAGAACTTTGAGTGTGTGCAGAGTGTGTTTAATTGCAGACCAGTTAGGGTTGTATAAACAGTGAAGACATTTTATGTCATTTTAAATTGCTCAAAATTGTTGTCCAAGTTGGTGCTTGGTACTAGGGGTTGGTGCTCCTATCTTGTAGTAGAAAATTAAGGGGTTGGTGCTCCTTCCAGTAGATGCTGGTAAAGTATTTGTAAAAGTGGTATTTTGCAAAGACTGGATTTGGATTGGAGTCCAAGCAGTCATTTTTGAGGAGTAGCCAAATTGGTGAACCTCGGTATATTGAGTGTTGTGGTGTGCTCTCTTGTTCAATTTGCTTTTCTAGTTTTCAAGTTCTCTTTGTTTCATATTAAATGCTATAGATATTAAAATTAATAGCTACACTGATTCACCCCCCCTCTCAGTGTCATTGTGTGAATATCAATTGGTATCAGAGCAAGGTTCCTTGAACAAGCTTAATCAGCTAAGGTGATCTTGGAAGAAATAATGGCAAGGCGGTGAAGGATTCTCATCCAACAAAGCTCCCTTGTTTGATGGAACTAATTACACTTTTTGGAAACTCAGGATGCAAACATATCTGAGTGCATTGGGATATGACATTTGGGATTCTGTAGATAGTGGATACAAAGCACCCACTACTCCTCCAACAGATACTGTTGAGAAGAAAAAATTTGAGAACAACTCCAAAGCTAAGAATGCCATAATGTGTGGACTTGTAGACAGTGAATTGATAAGAGTCATGAGCTGCAAATCGACAAAAGATATGTGGGATAAACTGAAGAGCATCCATGAAGGAGACAGCAAGATCAAGGAAGCCAAGCTGCAAACTCATCGAGCTCAATTCGAAGCATTACAAATGAAGGAAGATGAGAACATAGAGGCCTATATGCTGAGGGTCAATGGAATCATCAATGCAATCAGAGGACTCGGTGAAGAAATGGATGATGCAGTTGTTGTGAAAAAGGTTCTCAGAACCCTTCACAAACGATTTAACTCCAAAGTTTCTGCAATAGAAGAGGCAAAAGATCTAAAAAATTTTAGCATGGATGAGCTGCATGGTTCCTTGACTGCATATGAAATGAGAATAGGACAAACTAAGCCTATAGACAGAGAAGCTGCTTTTAAAGCACACAAGAATATAAAAGCTGAACATGAATCTGAGGATGAAGAGACACTGGATGAAACAGAAGCAAATTTTGTTCGAAAACTCACAAAGGGAAAAGGAAAATATAGAGGAAAGCTACCATTCAAGTGCTTCAATTGTGGAGGAGTCGGTCATTTTGCAGCCAAATGCCCAATGCATGAGAAAACCAAAAATGGTGAAGGGTCACTCCAAGAAAAAGGTGATTGGAAGAAGAAACAAAATTTTAGAAAGAACAACTTCAAGAAGAAAAGCTTCATATCCAAGAATGTCAGCTCTTCCGAAGAAAGCTCAGGTGAGGATTCTGAAGAAGAAACAGGTGAAGCTCTGTTCATGGCACTTGAAGAGGAAAGAACAGAAGAAAATTAGGAAGGTGATGAAAGCTTTAAAGATGAGGCTGAAGTTTATCTGGAAGGAGAATTGGTTGCTGCACTTGAAGAGTTGAGTGTAGAAAGGAAAAAGAACAAAAAAATTTCAAGAAAACTAGAGGATGCCACTGACATAATAAACAGTTTTAAAAATACGGACAGAGGAATTCAAGAAAATGTCTGAAGTTCTTGATGAACAATTAACTGTAAAGACAGTTGAATGCAGCAAGCTAGAGGAAGACATTGTTAAGTTAAGAATGCAGCTAGAGGAGATGAATAGAAAATTGAACTGTTTTCATAAGTTTGAAGAAAGTACTGTAAAGCTGGATAAAATGTTAAATAACCAAAGGCCTTCCGGCATCAAATTTGGTTTAGGCTTCGATGAAGGAGAATCATCAAAGGGTTCAAAGGCCTTGAATGTAGAACCCATAAAGAAAGAAGAAAAGATCAGGATTGACCTAGAAAAAACAAATCATGCCAAAGAAAGCAATAATGCCAGACTCAAGAAGAGTACTGACAAAGATGGATTCACAAAAGTCACACATCCAAGAAGGAGAAGATTCATGGCTCCTACTTCAAACTGGCAAAGACCTACACCCAGGTTTAATCATTCCTTTTTTGGTTATTGTTTTAAATGCAATGCTTATGGCCATAAGATTTCAGATTGCAGGCATAATGTATCTCAAAGGAATTTCACCAGCAGAAATATTTTTTCTCCTTTAATGAATTATGCAGTTGAATGTTATAATTGTCATAATTTTGGACATATTGCTAGAAACTGTAGAAGCACTTTTGCAGCAAATAATCATCAGGGTAGAAAATCTCAACCAAGTGGGTTGAAACAAAACAAGAAATTTCTTGAAAAATAGGCACATGCTAATGAGAGGACAAAGGCAAAACAAGTAGCCAAATCTGTCATCAAACCAGAATGGAAAGAAAAGGAATCTTTGATTGTTCAGACTGCTTTTAAAGCACAAGACAAATCTGCACCATGGATACTTGACAGTGGATGTTCCAGTCACATGACGAGTGACAAGCAAAAATTTGAGAATTTACGAATTATGAAGGTGGTTCTATGAAATTTGGGAATAATGATGGAGCAAAGATTGTTGGAAAGGGATCAGTCAAGATCAGTGATGGAAAGATAAAATCAAAAGAAGTCTTGTTTGTGATTGGTCTGAAGCATAACTTGCCGAGTGTAAGTCAAATCTGTGACAGAGGTCATGAAGTCATTTTTAAGAAGCAGGGCTGTGAAGTGAGAAAAGCACACAATGGGAAGTTGATAGCTACTAGATCTAGGACTTCTGGTAATCTATATACTCTCTCAAAAACTGTAGAAGGAACATGCTTGATTGGACAGGAAGATGAAAATTGGCTGTGGCACAAGAGGCTCGGTCATATTAGTTTTGACAATCTGGCAAAAATAAGTTCAAAAAGGGCAGTAAGAGATATACCAACCATTGGCAAACCAGTAAATAGCATATGTGCTTCATGTCAAAAAGGGAAGCAAACCAGATCCACTTTTAAATCAAAGGAATACTTCACCAACAAACCTTTGGAGATAATTCATACTGATTTGTGTGGACCCATGAGAACACAGAGCATAAATGGTGACAAATACTTTATGTTGTTAATAGATGATTACTCCAGGATGACATGGATATTTTTCTTAAAGCTTAAATCAGATGCCTTTGAGATGTTTAAGATTTTTAAAAAACAGGTTGAAAATCAAACTGGAAAAAGGATTAAATGCCTAAGATCAGACAGAGGAGGAGAGTTTATTTCAGAAGAATTTGCAGAATACTGTCAAAAATATGGGATAAGAAGACAGTTTTCAGCAGCTAGGACACCTCAACAGAATGGTGTTGTAGAAAGGAAGAATAGAACAATGCAGGAAATGGCACGGACAATGCTGGCTGAGAACAAAATAGCTGACAGATTTTGGAAAGAGGCAGTACATACTACAGTTTACATTCAAAACAGGTGCATGCTAAGACCACATGAAAGCAAAACACCTTATGAGCTGTGGTTCGGCAGAAAGGCAACAACAAGACATTTCAAAGTATTTGGCAACAAGTGCTACATCAAACGGACTAAAGATAATCTCGATAAATTTGAAGATAGAGCTGATGAAGGTATCTTTCTTGGTTACTCAACAAAAAGCAAAGCCTACACATGTTACAACAAGAGGCTAAAGAAAATTGTTGAGAGTGTTGATGTGAAAGTTGATGAAGGTAGAGAACAAGAAATTACTTATCAAGAAAACTACCCTATTTATGAAGAAGTCATTGAAGGTGATGATGAAAAGGAAACAGATAAGAATCAGAAAATTGATCCAGATGTTGTAAAAACTGAATCAAAAGAAGAAGAAAACAAGAAATTTAAAACAGACAACTGGCAGAAAAATCATCCAAGTGAACAAATTATTGGGGATCCCACAGATGGTATTCAGACAAGAAGAGCAACAGTGCGGAACTATTCTCTGTTATCTAGCATTGAACCTAAAAATGTTGTTGAAGCAAGCACTGATGAAAGTTGGATGAAGGCAATTAATGAAGAACTAGATCAGATTGAGAAAAACAATACCTGGGAATTAGTACCTCGACCAACAAATAAAAACATAATTGGCACTAAATGGATTTTTTGAAATAAATTAAATGAAGATGGACAGGTTGTCAGAAATAAGGCAAGATTGGTCTGTAAAGGCTATGCTCAGGTTGAAGGCATTGATTTTGAGGAAACCTTTGCACCGATAGCCAGACTAGAGGCAATCAGAATGTTTTTGGCATTAGCAGTTCATAAAAACTTCAAAGTATATCAAATGGATGTAAAATCAGCATTTTTGAATGGAAAACTAGAAGAAGAGGTTTACATTGAACAACCAGATGGCTTCCAACTTGGTGACAATCCAGATTTTGTTTGCAGGTTAAAGAAAGCATTATATGGTTTGAAACAGGCACCTAGAGCATGGTATGCAAGGCTGGATAACTATCTAATTAAACAAGGGTTCAAGAAAGGTTTGGTGGACAACAATTTATATGTCAAAACAGAGAAGGGCCATCTTATTGTTCTTGTTGTTTATGTAGATGATATAATATTTGGCAACAACATGGATGAATATTGCAAAGACATATCAACTAAAATGAAGAAAGAATTTGAGATGTCTATGATTGGTGAACTTTCTTATTTCCTAGGACTGCAGGTCAATCAAAATGAAAAGGGCATTTTTATTTCTCAAGTTAAATATGTAAAAGAAATGCTGAAAAAGTTCACAATGGAAGATAGTAAACCTGTTAGCACTCCCATGACAACAGGCTGCAAGTTGAGCAAGGATGATAAATCTCCAGATGTAGATCAAACAATGTACAGGTCTATGATTGGAAGCCTTCTGTATTTAACAGCCACTAGACCAGATATATTACGAGCAGTATGCATGGTTGCAAGATTTCAGGCTAGTCCCAAAGAAACTCATGTCACAGCTGTAAAGAGGATCTTCAGGTACCTCAAGGGTACTATGGAGTATGGGTTGTGGTACCCAAAAGGTAAATACTTCACTTTGATTGCATATTCCGATGCAGATTGGGCGGGATGTATTGATGACAGAAAGAGTACAAGTGGAGGAGCATTTTATCTTGGAGACAGGGTGGTAGCATGGCACAACAAGAAACAAGAATCGGTCTCTCTATCCACTGCAGAGGCGAATACATTGCAGCAACAACATGTTGTACTCAGATATTATGGATGAGACAAACGTTGAAAGATCTTGGTATTCATTTCAAAGAGCCAATTTCAATTAAATGTGATAACACTAGTGCTATCAACATATCCAAGAATCCAATTATGCATTCAAGAACCAAACATATTGCAATCCGGTATCATTTCTTGAAGGATAAAGTTGCAAAGGAGAGGTCAAATTGGATTTTGTTCCAACTACAGAGCAAGTAGCTGATATATTCACAAAACCTTTGCCAAAGGAAGTATTTGAATACCTTCGGAAGAAGTTGGGAGTAGTCACACTACCCAAGCACTAACTAGCTATGGGAAACACATTCTCAGGGGGAGCATTCAAACTATTTAAGCCTGAGAATGTTGTGCATAGACTCAGGGGGAGTCTGCAGCAGCCCTTTGGTATTATTGGCAAAGGGGGAGAAGAAATTGAGCAAGGTTGCAGTGTGTTGCCAACAATTCCAAAGGGGGAGATTGTTGAGCAAGGTGCAGCAAAAGCATTGCAAAAGTATTGTCATTGTTGTCAACACAGACAGATTGATGCAGTTGATGCAGTTCAGAGGTCAGTCAGATCAAGTGCAATGAATTTCAAGGAAAACAGAGGTGACCCAGATTCAAAAATTTGCAGAAAAAGACAAGGAAGAAAACTGTCGCGATATCGCGACATGTTTTCTGTCGCGATTTCGCGACAAAACGAAGGAGAGAGAAATTGCAGCCGAATATGTCGCGATTTCGCGACAAAAAAGAGGAGAGAGAAAATGCAGCCGAAAATGTCACGATTTCACGACATATCGGAGGAGAGAGAAAGTTCATGAAAAATTGTCGCGATTTCGCGACATGTTGGAGGGAAAGAAGCCAAATCGAGAAACTGTCGCGATTTCACGACATGCTGGAAGGAAAGAAGCAAAGTTGAAAAACTGTCGCGATTTCGCGACAAGTTTGGAGCAAAAGTGCCAAGGATGAAAAGTGTCACGATTTCACGACAAGTTTGAAGAAGCAACGCCTAGGATGAAAACTGTCGCGATTTCACGACATGTTGGAGGCAAAGCAGCAAAGTTGAGTAACTGTAGCGATTTCGCTACTTGTTGCAGTTTCGCTGGCTGAAGCAAAGAAAATGCACTAAGTCAAGAAAGTGTAGCGATTTCGCTACAAGTTTGAAATACAAGGCGCAAGAGTGCAGCGATTTCGCTACAAGTTCAAAATGGAAGGCACAAAGATGCAGCGATTTCACTGCAGGTTAAAATGAATGGCAACAAAGGTGTAGCGATTTCGCTACAGTTAAAATGAATGGCAACAAAGGTGTAGCGATTTCGCTACAAGTCCAAAATGCACAACATGAAGGTGTAGCGATTTCGCTACCAGTCAAAATATCAGAACTCAAAGTTGAAGCAAATCGAAAGCACAAGGCACAAAGGTGTAGCGATTTCGCTATGCATGAAGCAAGGATTGTACGGAAGCCAGAAGCGTCATGATTTCATGACAAAGCTGAGGATGACATCAGCAAAATTAAAAGTGTCACGATTTCGTGATAGGGTGAAAGAAAAGCCGCTGGAAGCCAGAAGCATCATGATTTCGTGACAAGAATGATGATGACGTCAACGAAAGCTGAAAGTGTCACGATTTCACGACAAGGTGCAAGGAAAGCTGCTAGAAGCCGAAAGCATCACGATTTCATGACAACATTAAGGATGACGTCAGCAAAAGTTCAAAGTGTCACGATTTCGTGACATGAACGGTGGGAAAGCTTTCAAAGGCCAAAATGGTCACGATTTCGCGATAGCAAGGGCATGAAGGGTACGACTACAAAAAGTGTCACGATATCACGACAGGTAACAGTTTGGCAGGTAAAAGCCGAAGGAACATGCAAGGTGACACGCATCAAAAAAGCATCATGCAGCCAGTTACGTAAGAAGTAACTGATGTCAGATCGGCAGTTACGCATTGATAGGTGTTGGACATGCACTGGAACAGCTGTATATGCATGATTGAAAAGCTTTCGAAGAGTCGTATAGGCAGGATCGAAAAAGCATTCGAATAGCCGTATTGCAAGGATTCGAATAGCCGAATATGCAGGATTGAAAAAGCATTAAAATAGATGTATTTGCAGCATTCAAAGAGTCGTATAGGAAGGATCGAAAAAGCATTCGAACAGTCGTATTACAAGGATTCAAACAGTCGTATTGCAAGGATTCGAACAAGGATTCGAACGCTTATGGAGAGGAGAAAAGAATTCGAACAGTCAGAGCATGTCATTCGAATGCATGCAGGTTTGAAAAGTGAAAGAAGACGAAGAGCCTCGAGGAGAAAAAGGGGGTTATAAAAGAATAGTCGTACAGAGAATAATGTTGCTACTGTTAGAGAGAAATTACAGAGAAAAGAGGGTTCAAAGAAAGCCAAGAGAGAATTAAACAGAACTTTGAGTGTGTGCAGAGTGTGTTTAATTGCAGACCAGTTAGGGTTGTATAAATAGTGAAGACATTTTATGTCATTTTAAAATTGCTCAGAATTGTTGTCCAAGTTGGTGCTTGGTACTAGGGGTTGGTGCTCCTATCTGTTGCAGCAAAAAATTAAGGGGTTGGTGCTCCTTCCAGTAGATGCTGGTAAAGTATTTGTAAAAGTGGTATTTTGCAAAGACTGGATTTGGATTGGAGTCCAAGCAGTCATTTTTGAGGAGTAGCCAAATTGGTGAACCTCGGTATATTGAGTGTTGTGGTGTGCTCTCTTGTTCAATTTGCTTTTCTAGTTTTCAAGTTCTCTTTGTTTCATATTAAATGTTGTAGATATTAAAATTAATAGCTACACTGATTCACCCCCCCCCTCTCAGTGTCATTGTGTGAATATCACTTGCAACCCTCTTCAGAATATGGATTTGCACATTTCTGATTCAACAACCCCACATCTCTTTCGTACAAAAGCAAATCTATCCAAATGATCCCCTAGTTTTTCATCTTCTTCTTGTTTAATATTAAATAATTCATCCTTCCTATTTTTTTACCCAACAATATTCTTGGTACTTATCCAAAAATACTTGTTACATTTCTTCCGAAGTTTGGATTGAATCGGGTGCTAAACTCATGAACCAACGTAAGGCTAAATATTTTAGCGTGGAAGGAAACACTTCTAGTTTTTTGTTGTCATTTGTATAAAAATAGGTTTGGCATACAACCTTGAATTTAAATAAGAATTGATCAGGATACTCAGATGCAACTCCCCTAAAGGTTGGTAGTACTGATGGTGAAATAATTTTCATTGGGGAGTTTCGAGTGGGATTCAATTAAATAGGATATTTAAAGGTCTTGGGAAGAGCAAGGAGGTTACCCTAATTGAGAACATTACTACCCCTATCTAGATTTTCTTGTAAATATGTCATTATATTTTCCCAACACATGGTATAAATTTTTCTAAATTGGCTTGATCATAGAGATATATCAGGAGTATATGAATATGGACTAACAATTTGCTCCTCCTATAATTCTCTCTCAGGAGATACACTTCCTAAAGATGAGGTTAGCAGTCCTCTTTTATTATTATCAGGAATCCTAAATGCAGGTAACTCATTCTCTTATGAATATCTCCTTCCTATGGTTGCTGGGAGGTTTGATCTGATGAATCTACCTCTTTTATCTCTTAACATATTCATACATTATATGCTTGTGTATTGAGATCTGAAATGCAACTTTCAATAATATAACTATGTTTAAGCAAAGTTGTTATTTTTGTGGTTTTACTATTTTTATTGTTTCAAAAACTATCCTAAGGTTTATATGGCTCAACTTTACAAAACTATAATTGCAAGACTGATTTATCCTCTAACAACACCAATTACTTCCCCAACAATGATGCCAAAAAATGGGTATCATTAATGCTCATAATTTAATTCATTTTGTCAATCCGGGGTAGTGTGTAAGGCTATATATGATAGAGGATATTTATGGTTCTACAATTCAAAAATCAGGGCACTTACTTATCTAATGGGAACAAAAATTCATAAGGTTCTTACAAGAAGTAAACTTAACTAGCACTCACTTGCAAAATGGAAACCTATTTAATTTTAGAATTTAAATTTTCTAAAGGAAGAAAGAAACTAAGCTACACTTTCTAAATCAAAATGACATGAAATGAAAGTGTTGGAATGAAAAAAACAGAATTAATAAATGCTAAAAATTAATGTTGATGAAAGGAAATGTTGAAACATAAATTTTAATGCTAAAAATAGGAATTGAATGTTGGAAGGAAATTGCATTAATATAAATAAGAAGGCTAGATAGCTGAAAATAACATGAAAAAATGCACACATGAAAATAGAGGAAAAACATAGTATTTACTAGTTTGCAATAAATTGATAGAAAAAACAACCTTTTGACAGAAAAACCAATAAACAGAAAACCTGCAATTTGTGACAGATGTCCCTCCACTAGCCTTGAGAGTGGGCCCTTGCTCCTAGGTCCAATAGAAGGAGAAATTTACCAAGTCCTAAGCTCTAATTAGCCAATCATTCATAATAGACTACTTTGAAAAGAAACTACACTTTATTGTCTAAAACTATTATTATAGAAAACTGTTAACAAAATCTTGAAGTCCTATTGTTATTCTTATTTATCTATTATATTTCAACGTAGGTAGGTGGGAATATTTATATAAATTCTCTCACTTTCTTAGCCTATAGTTAAAAATTATAATTCAATCTCTTTGCTATCAATTTATTATTTATTAAGTTGTTGTCAACAAATTCTATTTGCAGCCAGTTGGCCTCATTTTCTCACTTTCAAAATGCTATTAAAAAGGCTTAAAATACTTTGAACATGATTGGGTATGGTTATCCATGTGCTAGCTTGTTTACCTTCCTTTGAAACTCGACCAAATGTGAATTCAAACCTTTCTATAGCATATTTTGCAACTACTTTGAAACATTATATTGGGTAGTTGTCAAACATATTTGCTTAGAACAGGTTATATTGATTCACCTTTGGATTATTGGTTATGTCTTCCCTTGTTTCTTCCAAGCTCCCAAGGTGATTTCAACCCTAATTTTGATGTGCTTCTTCAACCTCCTATTATCTTGTAGGTTGTTGCCTGAATGTTTCGAAGCAGAACCTACAGGTTATGTTTTTGCAAGTTGACTATCTTATTTTTGTTGTAGCATAAAAGTTTTGATGCCACATCATCTAGAAATAGTTTCTAAGGTAGGAAAAACACTTCAAAAATTTCTAGAAATTAGATTTCAACAAAAACCTTACTAATAGCCATTTTTCAATATGTCTTATTTGTGTTATTTAACTACTAAAAATTGCTAAAAACCTACAAAATAATCACAAAAAATACGAAAAACTATTTAAACAACAAACAGTATTCCTTGTCATTTCATTATGCTAAAATTAATACATTAATGCATAATAATCAAGAATTTGATATTTTAGCTATAATATTAGTCAAAAATGGTAATTTTGCATGTTAACAAAGTTGCAATAATGAGACATTTAAGTGTCTCATCACAACGTCTTACAATTACTATCGATTATAGAAGAACACATAACTTTATTGATCCCCATATTGCCAAACAGGCCAATTATTACATAAAAACATGTATTTCCTTTGGGGTTATGGTGGCCAATGGAAATACTTTGCCTTGCAAAGGCAAATGTCGTAATGCTAAATTGAAAATAGGGGATTATGAGCTCAAAACCAATATGTTTTCTCTACAATTAGGGGGATGTGATATTGTGTTGGAAGCTTAGTGGTTAGGTACATTGGGAACCATAACATGGAATTTTGAAGAGCTATGGATGTAATTTTCATAGAATGGAAGGCCTTATACTCTTTGGGGTTCATAAACAAGTCCTCCTTATATTATCAACTCAAACTGTATAGATAAGTTGTTGAAAAAATATTCTCATGGGGTCATTGCTCAGATATTTTAATCCAACCACCTACTTTAGAGGTGAACCAACTTCCCAAATATTTACAACTTTTTTTGACAAAGCACAATGCAATATTTGTTGAACCATCAGACTTACCACCACGTCACTCCCATGACCATACCATTCTATTGGTCCTTGGTAGTGTACCACCTAAAATTAGACCGTACCGATATCCCCATGCCCTTAAGTCAAAGAGGGAGAATTTAGTATAGGAATTGTTAAAAGCTAGAGTTATTCAGCCTAGTAACAGTCCTTAGTATTTTCTTGTATTATTGTTGTGAAATAAAGATGGTTCCTAACAATTATGTATTGATTTTTGTAAGCTCAATAAGCTCATCATTAAGAATAATTTTTCATCCCTATGGTGGATGAATTACTGGATGAGTTGCATAGGACTATGTTTTTCTCCAAATTGGATCTTCGCTTCAGGTACCATTAGCTCAGGCTCAAGGATGAATATATTCCTACAATTGCATTTTGTACTCATGAGGGTCAATATGAATTCTTGGTTAATCCATTTGTCTTAAGCAATGCACCTTTCATATTTCAAAACCTCATGAACAACATTTTTGTCCATTCCTTCATAAATTCATTCTAGTTTTCTTTGATAATATTTTGGTCTATAGTCACTCTTGGGAAGAGCACCTCTCCCATGTGGATTAGACTTTACAAATTTTAGTACAACATCAACTTTATGCTAAGCAGTCCAAGTATTCTTTTGGGTTGATGAAAGTAGAGTATTTGAGACACATTGTCACTAAATATGGAGTTAAAGTTGACCCTACAAATATTCAAATGGTTCAATAGAGGCCAAAACCTCATACTCTAAAAGGTATTTGTATATTTTTGGGGCTTATAGGCTATTACCATAAATTTATCTGCAACTATGGTAAACTTTTCGCTCAACTTCCATGTTAAAAAAAATATTTTACTTGGACCGGTCCAACTGAACATGCTTTCCTTGAATTGAAGCACACTATGACAACCACTTCGATCTTAGCAATGCCTAATTTTTCCAAGCTATTTGTAATTGAAATTTGTGCTTTAGACAATGATATTAGAGAGATGTTGATGCAAAAAGGGTGCCCTTGGCTTTCACTAGTAAAGCGCTCTCTAGTCGCAATCTAGGCAAATCAATTTATGCTAAGGAAATGGTTGTAATTTTGCATGTGATCACTCATTGTTAACCTTATCTCATTGGGTGTCATTTCTCCATTAAAACAAATAATCAAAGTCTCAAGTATTTCTTGGAACAAATAGTTGCAACCCCTAAACAAAAAAAGTGGATCTCTAAACTCATGCGCTATGATTATGATATTACTTATAATAAAGGCAAGAAGAAAATTATAGTGGATGCCTTCTCTCACCAATTTGAGGCTCACAGTATGTTATGTGCCATTTCTTCACCCATTCCATAGTGGATAATTTCTCTTCATGAGAAGGTACTTAAGGATTTTGGCTTTCAAACTTTGGTTACCTCCCTTCAAACAGAGCCTACCTCATGTATAGGATACACTTGGGACAAATAAGATTTACGCTACTACCAATACCTTTTTATTACTTACACATCTCCATTCCAAGAACTCCTCATGAAGGAAATGCATGCTTCACCCATTGTAGGCCATTTTGGGTTCCTCAAAACATATGAAAGGATTAAGCATACCTTTTTTTGGAAAGGTATAAAGGACATTCATAATTTTACGACAATATGTGACACCTATCAACTGATTAAAGACAATGATGCATTCTCTAGGAACTCTACAACCCTTACCTATTCTTGAGCAAGTGTGGAAAAATATTTCCATGGACTTTATTGAAGGGTTACCTAAGTTTGGAGGTAAATCAATTATTTTTATGGTAGTGAATCATCTTTTGAAGTATGCTCATTTTTATTCCCTCTCCCATCCTTACATGGCCTTCATAGTTGCCCAAATTTTTCTCGATTCTATCTTCTGCATTCATGGCATACCCATATCCATTGTGTCTGATTGTGACCCTATCTTCACTAGTAATTTTTGGTAAGAATTATTTAATTTGTAGGGAAATCAACTCATAATTAGTTCAGCTTATCATCCATAAATGGATGGCTAGACTAAGATTGTCAACAAATTTTTGGAGATCTACCTTTATTGCTTTACCTCTGATCATCCTACACAATGGACGACATGGCTTCCCTTGGTCGAGTGGTGGTATAACACTTCCTATCACACAATGAACAAGGTCATTCATTTTAAATTAGTTTATGGATGACCTCCCTTCGTGCCCTCCTTCTACATTCCATGCAGCTCTAATATCCATGTAGTCAACACTACACTTAGCCAACATGCCAAAGTCCTCCATCAACTAAAGATGAATTTGGAAGTGGCATAAAACAAGATGCACCAACAAACTGATCAACACCAGTCTAAGCATAGCTTTGATATTGGTGATATGATCTTCCTTCACTTGCAGCTATACAAATAGTCATCACTCCAAATTCGCAGGTTCCAGAAACTCACTACCAAATACTATGTCCCCTACTAGATTTTACAACAGATTGGTGCCATGACCTACAAATTGGTCCTACCATCTACATCCAAGCTCCACTCTATTTTTCATGTATCCTCCCTAGAGAAGGTTATGGTCGATCAAGTATAGGTTCAAACTATCCTCCCAAAATTGGATGAAGAAGATTTTATCTTACTTGAGCCTGAACAACTGTTGGATTGTAAGACACACACTCTTCACAACAGAGCCATTATTGAGGTCCATGTTCAGTGGCATGGTCTATAATCAATATATTCTACATGGTATTCTATTCAATAGCTCCAACACTAATTTCCTCATCTACAACTTTGAGGACAAAGCTTTTTGAAGGAGAAGGACATGTTAGGACACCATCCTAACACTAATTTTGTAATTCTCATACGATTATGTAATGACCCATTTCCAATGTGGGGACCTATTTATAATGTTATTTTGTAATACTTTGTAATATTATGTGGCAAGTAAGGTGCCTAGCCAAGTGGGGCCATTTCATGTAACCTTTATCAAGAATGTAACTAATGTATGGTAAAAAAATTTAGCTCAAGTGGCATTTTGCATGTAAGTCAACTCTTGAGCTTTAGGTTAGGGTTGCATGAAGTGTTTATTTAAAATACATGGAGCCATGTACAAATGTATCTTTTTGAAGATTAATAAAATATTGAAGTACTTTTCCTCCTCAAAGGGGCATGTGATTCTATGTTTACTGTGAGAGTGTTTAATTTTGCATTTACTTTTTACATTGTGATATTTTGTTATTGTATAAATATCTACTTATTTTTAGTATTTTGTGTGAGTTTATTTTTAATAGTAGGTTTCTAGCAACATCATCCCACATTGAAGACATTTGACCTCCATTGAAGAACACATTAAGTGAGTAGTGAGGATCACATTCGACATCCAATTAAGGAGACGTTCGACCTCCAACTAAGAGTAGGAAAAATTCAACCTCCAAAAAAGAACAAAATTGGCCTCAAACGAAGTCCAAAAGTAATTTTTCCTCTAGAAAAGTCCAAAAGTCACTCAACCTTAGTGAATACCAAGAGACTTTTATTTTCTAGTGTAGACCAGTAGTTGTTTGACCTCCAACAAACATTTAGCCTCTAACAAAGATCAAGATATGTAGTACAAAGTAAATTTGAGGTCAAAAAATATTGTAGAAGAGAAAGTTATTCAAGGTAGAACAGAGGAGAAGAGTAGAAAGGAATTTGATGAGAAGAAAGGCATTCAAGGAGAGAAAAGCATTCTAGAAGAATAAAGGCATTCAAGGAGAATAAAGGCATTTGAGGCATGTAGTAAAAAATATGTTCAAGGAGACAAACATTCAATGCATGTAGAGTGGAAGAGCACCCACAAATAGGCAAGTGTCTGAGGTAGACAATGGAAAGCATGAAGAGCAACAAAATAGTGACATTTAAGGAATCATGAAGCGTTAAGAAAACATAAACATTGGAAATCATTCAAAACCAACGTTAACATTTAGCGTAGCAAAATCAATGTCGATAACAGTAGCTAACATCATCCAACATTACTTTCTATTTCTAATGCTCAATTAATATTTGAAGGGAAATATATGCTAAAGTATATTTTTTGAAAAATCTTAGATGGAGTAATAAGGGTTACGAATTATTAAGTAGGATTTTTAAAAATATAATTTAATGGAGTGATAAGGTTTGAAAGAGCTTAACATTTTTCAAGAATTAAAAGTTTAGAAAATGAAAGAGTTAGAGTAATAAGGAGCTAATGATTTTTAATATTTGGAAAATTTTGAAGGTTTTAAAGAATGATAGTTATTTAAATTTTTAAAGTTTTTGGAAATTTTGAAAAACTTTTAAAACTTTAAAATTTTAAAATTTGAAGTTTTAAAAAAAAAATTGAGGTATTTGAATTTTGAAAATTTACAAATCAAACTAGGGAGTTAAAATATTTTCAACATCAAAGGATGAGAAAAATTAGAATTTGCAAATTTTATATTTGAGTTATTAAACTTAGAAGATATAAGGATTTCAACTTAAAATACAAAATGGATAAATGGCAAAAAAGAACTTTTCAACATAGGAGACATTATCAAAATGCAAAACCATACTTTATGAGAGGAAAAGTTCAAAAATAAAAGTTATTTAAAAGATATTATTTTTAATACAATGGGCAACACCATAAAAGAGTTCTTAAAAACTCTTATCAAAGATGGAAGATAATATCACTTAAGTCTAATAAAAAGGTTCAAATGGAAAAATATTGGTACATAGACTCAGGAGCTAGTGATGTGGACATCATTAGACCTAGGCTTAGTTTATTTTATTATTTACTAAAGCTTAAGTCCTAAGTCTAAGTTAGATATTGTGTTCTAGACTAGGTGTTAGCTTTTACTTATTTGATTAAGTATAAAATCCTAAGTCTAGGTTTGATTTAATAATATCCAATTTCAATTTGTAAATGTCAGCACATTTGGACGACATAGTCTTTGGATTGGATTTTTTAGCTTAGTGAAAGTTAACAATTTGATTTTGAGTTGCTTAGTCATAGTTTATGGTTAGCATCTTCCATTTTTGGAAGATTATGGTTGTAAATAGTGTTATTTAAGCACAACTTGGAAATAATATTGAGTTAGTGTTTTTTTATTCAAATATCGTCACTAGTATAAGAGCCTATGATCAAGTTTGTGATAGTTAGGATCCTAGTTTATCTAAGAATAGTCATTCAAATTCCTTGCAAAATCCCCTCCAAATTTTTATTTTAGGTCCCAAATTGACCTTTTGATAAGTTGTGTTTTCATCAAGTAACAAGATTTCAAAGATTACATGAAGGATATATTAATGTTTTAAATTAATATTAATATTAAAATTTAAAAAAAATCTAAGGTTTTGCCTTTATTTGGTAATCGGACGCGATCCGCCCTATTTCCAAGTAGTTGCCCTTATCGTCGTCAACCACCTACTGGTCGCCCTCAACTCTACCAACCACTCTCATCTGGCATCAACCAATTCTAGTACTAACCACCTATCAGCCCTACCCAACACTGGGCAATCAACCACCAAAGGTCATCCCTTGATGATACCTTTTGATGCTACCAATTGATGTAGGAACTCAACGTGAAGCTGATTTCTTTATTGATGCAATGCAATATATAAGAAATACAATAGAATATTACGTGGTTAAGTGGTTGTAACAAGTTGCCAAACATGGCCAACCACTTAACTAACATATAACAATTTGCTAATCTAGGATGACAACTAACTGCTAGAAGACAAGACACATCCTAACAGTTAACTAAACATCCAAACAACTTAACAACCTATTTCCAACATGGGCATACTATGCCTCACGTGAATACAAAGTGCAAGAAATAGGAAATTAATAAAATAATAAATAATACTAACTTAGGCTTAAATGGATAAGCCTAAGTATCCTCAACACTCCTCCCAACCATAGAAGCATTGGACCCCAATGCTCTCAACAAATGTGGAAAGTCATGGGCCATCTCATGGTGAGGAATCCAATGAGCCATGTGTGGAAAGTGATCACGATGAGCGACAAGGTAAGAAGTGGAAGAACCCTATCCAGTGTGATGAGTCTTCATCTCAAAAAATCTATCTAAAATGAGTGAAAGTTGATGATCAGGTGCCACTGCTGTTGTAGGGCTGATGACAGGATCAGGTACCAAAAGAGGATCCTGAAATGGTGTCTCTAGAAAGTGGTGCTTATCCAAAGGAAGCCAAACTCTATCTCCAACCTGTGATGAGTGAGGATTATGATGCTTACACACCACGCTCTACTACTCCTACGGAGTCTCCTGCAAGTCCTATGGTATCTTGCCTAGAAGGCTCTGTCGGTGCTCAATGAAGGAAGTGACCTTAGCTTGCTCCTCCATGTGTGCAATGGTGGGAGTGGGCAAAGCCAAAGGTAACTTCTATGGAACAAGTGGTTGTGTATCCAAAGGTGTACCCAAAATGATGCCAATAGAATGAATGGCATCTTTCTCATGAGTGAGAGTGATGGGTTCCTTAACCACTTGCTCTTGTGATTGTTCATTTGGTGGGAGTGAAACTTCTTCTTTCTCATGTGCCTTTGATGGTGCTTGTTCTTCAACATGTGTGGAACTTATGCAAGTAGGAGCCAAAATGAGTGCTTGACTTAATGGCTTTTGTACTTGCCTACAACTTAACATCAAATTTGATGTGGGTGTAGTGCTTTGTATCAAGTAGGTTTTATCATGCAACTCCAATGTGTAGGTGTTATTTTTAGCATGATAAATAGCATTCCTATCAAATTGATAGGGTTTACCTAGAAATAGTCCACAATAATCCATATCTGTGACATCACATCTTACTTTATCCACAAACTTGTCACCAAAAGCAAAAGTCAAGGTGCAAGTGTGGGTGATGTTAGATGTGGAGTCTACATCTTTCCACCCAAGTGCATATGGTTGGTGATGTGGCTTTATGGGAAGCTTCAACTTCTCCACAATGGACTTCACAATGAGGTTCTTTTGTGATCCATTATCTATGATACAATCAACATAGAAATCATGCGTAAGGTGGGCTCTAGTGACAAACAAATGGTCACGACCCCCTTGAGCAAATACATTTGACATAAGGGTAACTTTGTTCAGTTTACCCTTTAAAGCAGGATACTCTTCTTCTGTCCCTGTAGCCACAATGGGACCATCATGTGGTTCCTCATGTGTAGGTTGTACAAATAGGGATTTCTTCTTCTTGAATTTTTCAAAAGTAAAGCATTTGGATTTTACATGACCATGCTTTTTACAAAATTCACAATACATTGAAGAAGAAGGAGAATCTTTAGAATGAGAAGAAGAAGAATGTGCTTTAGGAGAAGTGGGAGGAGAAGAAGAATGAGGGGAAGAATGAGAAGTGTTCTTCACCTTCTGTTGATGTTGATTCCCACCTCTGGAAGAGCTCTCCTATGATGAACGAGATTTGTGATATGCACCAACTTTCTCCTCTACAAGAATGGCATGGTTGAATGCCACATCCAAGGTGAGGAAAACATTGAACTTGATTTCCCTAAAAATTTGATCTTGCAAGCCACGAGTGAACTTATTAATCAAATCCTCTTCTGAATATTTCACACCAAGAAGCACCCTTAGCCTATTAAATTGGAAAATATAGTAAAAAATAGACATACTATAGGCTTACCTCAATCTATACCACTTGGTAGTGAGGTCACTTTGGTAGTTTGGTGGAAAGAATGTGTTTTTCAGAATTTGGATTAATTCTTTCCAAGTCATGGTGGCATTATGGCTTTGTCTTTCTACAATTAAAAATTTTGCTAAGCCTGTGAGTTTGACTGTAGCAAATGCAACTTGTTCATCTTCAGGAATTTTAGCATAAGTGAACCAAGTTTGCATATCCAAAATCCATGTAGACAAGACATCAGGATCCCTAGATTCGTCATACAATTTGACCTCACATTTAGCTTTACTGGCATGATTGTGATGAATTTTGATATCACCAGGAGTTAATTGCACCACAATGTCTTTTACCTTATCTGCCAAAATATCTACTGCTACAGTAAGGTTCTCCATGTTTGTTTTGAGGTCTTGAGCCATTTGGTTTCGTGTATATGCCAGACTAGGAGGATTACAAAATGGTCTTTGCAAGAACTAATCTAGGCTATTAGGAACAACTTTTTTCAGTTTCCTAATGCAGAAAATTTGCCTAGATTTACAACAATTTGCCTTCCAAAAATTTTACAAAAATGGGCTATTTTAGTGCTCTTTACAAAATAAAATCAAATTTTGCAATACAAATTAGCACTAAAATCAAGAAAATTAGCCCTTAATAAGCAAAAATCTTCGTTAGGAGGCAAAAATAGTTGGTCAATTTTGCAAAAATATGCTGAATTTGCAAAAATTGACTAAAATGTGAAGAAATCACCTTGCTATTGTAATTTTCTGCTTTTGGTGCCAAGATTTCAAATTTTTGATAATTTGAAACATTTCCCTCTAGTTTGTCGTCAGTGGAAAAATTTAAAGGGTGGAGTTTTAAAAATTTAGTTTTTTATAGTGCGGTCAACTACATCGCGTAGGGTCGATCAATTGCCCTGCATGGACCCTACGCGAAATTTGAAGTCAAATGGTCACAACACAAACGTCAAGCAGCCAACGATCAATAACCAAAGGTCCCTGTACAAATCAACACCAACCGACTAAATCCACCTCAGGGTGCTGCCACCATCGGTGCGCTGGCTTGCACGGTGGCACAACCAGTGGGTGACCACTGTATGGTGTCACCTAAGTAAGGGTGTGTTGGTCCCTTACAACCCTCTTCGGGCTAGCACACACCCGATGTGGGATAATTACGTAGTTTTTTTACCACTGTGTTGAAATTATCGATGATGAGACACTTCCCAAACATACCGAAACTCAAACAACATTGAAAACTTTGTCGTTTATCGGAAATATGTCTGCTGGACATCGAAAACCATACCAAAAAGTACCTATGATTGCTGAAAGTGTAAAAATATTTGCTGAAACTACAAGTAGGTGGTCAAAAATTATGAAATGCATTCGAAGAGTAGTTTTCTTCACCAAAACATGTCTCTGCTCACTGGAAAGCAGTGGTTGACGTTGGTAAATTATAGTAATTCATGGGGAGGGGGATTTCATCGTCAGATTTACGAATGCCATCGGTAAACTACCAGAGAACTGCTATCGCCAAAAAATAGGTTGGAATGTGTGTAATAATCGGTGGACGTAAATTCATCGTTATTTACATCAAAGTTTAACGAGAGATCGGACTTCGATGTCGAAAAATAGAATGTTTATCAAAATGTAATGTATTTTTCACTAATTTGTTGGTAGGATTCTGCATGACAAGTCCTTCGTCTGCCATGTGGTAACTTTTGAATGGGATAGATTTTTAGGGTTTTGCTTCTCATGCCTGATTGAGCGAGATCAAACCTTAGAAATGAAATATTTTTTATTTTCCTTCTATTCGCCCCTACGAACTACTATGTCATCTCCTCTGAATGAGATTGTAATTGTCAGATCGCCTACATGTGAGGGTTGAAACATGGCATGGGATTAAACATGTACCTCCATGGTGCCAGTTTGAATGTGTTGACTGCATCTGTAAAACCTGACATCTATAAAAAATTTGTGTGAGTGATCTATTTGGATCATTGTCTACAATTCTCGCTGTGCTGCAAGTATGAGGGCATTGTTTATGGTTACAGCACTTCCTCAGCAAACAAGGGCCCTGTGGGTGTGGTCCCTCCTCAACAACAAGGGCCCTGATGTGGGTGTCTTTCATTGCTGCGACCATCCATATGGATGGTTGCGGTCTATCGACCAACGGTCGAACAGTGGCCCCTATCAAAACAATACGAGGAAGATGGGATGGAGTAAGGAGGGATGGTGGAAGCAATGGAGGGAGGAGGGAGCTTGGAGGGAAGGAAGGGGGAATGGTGGGAGTTAGGAGAGATAAGGGAATAGGGAGTGCAAGGCAAAACCATTGGTGTCCCCTTTGTTGAGCCTTCAAGATCAGCAATACGATCTCAAATAGGCAAGGCCTATTTTTACCCTTAGAGGGTTTGAAGAAAATTAAATATTAATATTTAATTAAAAGAAGTTGACTTAAAATCAACTAATTTTCATACAAATTTGTTCAATTTTTCTCTCGGTAACTCTTTTACAAACTAAAATATCCTTCTTTTGGCCACAAATTGGCCTCAAAATTATGGCACTCACCCCCAAATATCTTCCTTTCGATCTTAAATATAGAAATTTCTGCAATATCTAAATTGGATAATTACAAAATTATTGCCTGCAAAGGGGCAATCTCATTTACCCTCTGACCTGCTATCAAGGGTATTTGGTGCAAGGGTAATTCTACCCTCTACTACCTCAGCTTCACCTGATGCTATGGGTGGCTTCAAGCCAATTTCCACTAGCACCTACCTAGGATCTGATGCACTAGAAAAATCTAACTAGGCACCTAACAAAGAAGTGGAAACTTGTCCTCCTTCCTACAAAAATGAATCCTCGACTCTAATTACCAGTGATAGAGGAACTCAACATGAAGATGATTTCTTTATTGATGCAATGCAATATATAATAAATACAATAGAATATTACGTGGTTAAGTGGTTGTAACAAGTTGCCAAACATGGCCAACCACTTAACTAACAGATAACAATCTACTAATCTAGGATGACAACTAACTGCTAGAAGATAAGACACATCCTAACAGTTAACTAAACATCCAAACAACTTAACAACCTATTTCCAACATGGGCATACTATGCCTCATGTGAATACAAAGTGTAAGAAATAGGAAATTAATAAAATAATAAATAATACTAACTTAGGCTTAAATGGATAAGCCTAAGTATTCTCAACACTAGCTCTCTAATTTCTAGTGTGGTTCTACCAATACTTGAAGACACTCCTAGAACCACCTCATAATAAATCATATCCCTTTCCTCATCATCACAATACTACTACAACCATGATAGTCAATGATAATTTATCAATAACTTTTGTTTGCTCAACCTGCAAGCTCGATGCAGTTTATTTTGAGGTGTTTCTGGTGTGCTATATTTGATGAATCAGTTAATCCATAATTTTCATCCTGGATGCCAACAAATCCCAAATTTACCCCATCAATTTTAGGCATCCTCCATTGATTTTTCGGTGTGTTGCATTTTTTTGTGAAATACAAGTTTTTCTAAAGTATTAGTCCCACATTTGGGATGCAAGAAGAATTCTAGTTCTTTATTATTGTTTTCCCATCCATAGACAGTCAACTAAATTTTATTGGTAGAGGCTTGGATAGCCTCGGATGAACTTCAAATAATTGCTCTCCTAGCATGAAGTGGTAAATCTGTTTGGTTCCTTGCACCAGCGTGTTTGATTTTGATTGGTGGATTTGATAACCAATATTTTTACTTGTTTGCAAGAACAATCATCCCACATCACCTGTGTGGAAAGGCAAGTAGGATTTTAAAATGTGTGGTGTACCTTTAAACAAAAAAATAACCCATAGGGCTTAGCCTAAATGAGGTTGTGCTCTCGTTGGCCAACGTTGATCATTGTCTGAGTTTGATCCTATGTTTGTCATTGATCAAATATATGTGTACTCATTGATCAAATCGGTGTTTTACTTTCAAATTTGAAAGGGTTAATTTTTATTTTACAGTAATGATTAATTATTGTTTTTTAATTAATTAATTATTTTTGTGCCAATATTTTCACCATTGTAAAAGCGAATTTCATTTTTTTGGCTTGGGCACAAATTTATAAAAGAGGGATATTATTTTTTTACTTGTATGCAACTTTTTGTAATCCCTCTTATAGACAACCAAAGCTTGAAAGTTGATTGTATTAGCCTAAGAGAGGCTATACTTTTGTAACAGTTCTAGCTTACACTAGATCTCAAATAACTTCTAATTTAGTGGATCAAATGGTTGCAATAGTAGCAGTACTTAATATTTTAGCTGATAAAGTGCATGATATTACCACTCAAAGTCTTGATGTAAAAGCCACTAAATATGCTAAGGCCCATACAAAATGTGAAGTTAAGTTGTATGATGGGTCTAGGAACCCTGATGTGTTAAATAGCTAGATCATGGACATGGAAACTTGGTTTGCATATACAAAAGTTCTTATTGATGATCAAGTTCCTTTTGCTAAACTCAAATTGAGTGGGTTAGCAAAACTAGTCATCATGGATAGACAAAATGACCAAAATCCCATTTCCATTTGGGAAGAATTGGTACAAGCATTGAAGGATTCATTCTATCCTTTTAATTATGCAAGAGAATTGAGAGTAAAATGGTGTAGATTACGCCAAGCTTACAATATGTCTGTGCAAGATTATATCTCTTATTTCAATAGGTTATGCATTTTTCTTAACATAAAAGATCCTACAGATGAATTGATTGTAAAATTTACAAGTGGTCTTCAAGAGCACTTGTATAGGGAGCTCAAATATACTCCCTTGGAAACAATAGATACAACCATGCACAACTGGACAAAGAGAATTTCATCGCTCGATCATAAGGAGCTTCTCACTCTTCAAATAAACAATAGTCATTGAAGGTCATGATGCCTTCACCTTCTTCTCCTTCTTCTTCTTCTTCCTTGTCCTCTCCTACTTATAATGTAAATAAATATTGTAATTATTGTAAGAGATAGGAACACTTAGAATATGAGTGTTTTAGAAAACAAAATAACTTACTTGTAAAATCTCCAATGGAGGAACCCCAAAAGGGTCCCCTTGAGGTTATGGGAGAAGGAAGAGAATATGTTGAATTACGAGGTAAATTGAACAATGTTACACCATTGAATCAAAAATGTGGTCATGACCATTTGTTTATCACAAAAGCCCACCTCACTCATGACTTCTTTATGGATTGTATTATTGAAAATGGATCGTAAACCAATTTTATTGCACAATATATTGTTGATAGGCTCAAATTACCTATGGAACCACAGTCCCATCCCTATCCATTGGTATGGAAGGATATGAATTCTAACTCATACATCACAAACACTTGCACTATATCATTTACTTTAGGTCTTCATTATGTGGTTAGAGTCACTTGTGATGTGACTCACATGGACTATTATGGTCTTATTATTGGCAAACCCTATCAGATTGATAAAAGGACTATTTATGATGCATACAATCAAACCTACACTTTGCATCATAAAAACACACAATTTCTTATTCATAACCAACCACATACCACACTTATACCTTGTTCTTATCCATCATAGAAGATAGCATTAGTCTTCAATAGGTCTCATGACACACTTGCTTCCACTGCACTACCTCCTCCCAAGGTGGCATTTTCATAATCTTCCACTACACTATCATCTTTCATGGAGGTGATTTCATCATCTACACCACCCCCTGTTGCTCTTGCTCTTCTTCCTCCTATTTTAGAGTGGCCTTCTTCATTGTCATCTTCACTGTTCTACAACAATTTTTTTTAGCTTCACAGTAGACTATTAGTGCTTCATCCTCACCTCACGAGATCCTAGACATATTGGTGATAGAGATGTACCACAATATTCTACACCCACATCTGCAACTCGTGGTCTCAATGACCTTTTTCAGCATCTCAGTCAACTTTATTCTGAGCATGTAGTATCTCAACCTCTCACTTCTATTGTAAAAGCATTAGAGTCCAATGCTTCTATGGTGGAGAGGGATGATGTGGACATCATTAGACCTAGGCTTATGTTTATTAGGCTTAGTTTATTTTATCATTTACTAAAGCTTAAGTCCTAAGTCTAAGTTAGAAATTATGTTCTAGACTAGGTGTTAGCTTTTAATTATTTGATTAAGTATAAAGTCCTAAGTCTAGATTTGATTTAATAATATCCAATTCCAATTTATAAATGTCAGCACATTTGGATGGCATGGTATTTGGATTGGATTCTTTAGCTTAGTGAAAGTTAAAATTTTTATTTTGAGTTGCATGGTCATAATTTATGGTTAGCATCTTCCATTTTTGGAATATTATGGTTGTAAATAGTGCTATTTAAGCACAACTTGGAAATAATATTGAGTTAGTGTTTTTCTAGATTCAGTTTTCTTATCATTTTTTTGTATTCAATTTTCTCGTCAGCTAGTCATCATATGATTGAAAACTTATATTTGTTTGAATCTTTAGAAGTTAGGGATAATATCTCTCTAAATATTGTAGATGATAAGATATATCAAGTTCAAGGAACTGGTAGAGTAATTCCTAGCATACATTTTTTAGATTTTGTGCTAGAGAATGTTTTATATGTTCCTGGACTATCAACCAATCTTATCTCAATTACTCAATTGGTTGAAAAAGGAAGATCAATTGAATTCAAATATATAAATGAACATAGAAAATGCATCATCAAGAATCAAAACAAAACAAAAGCTATAGGTTCAATCAAAAATAAAATATATTCCTTAGATTCAATTGATTTTTCTCAAGAGATTGTTGAATGTCTATCTCAAGATAAAGTTAATAATAAATTGCTTGATTTTGAAGTCCAAATTGAATTCAAAATAGTCTAAAGTTTTCCTACATACATAAGCAATGGATGAACCAAATATTCAAGATGATAAAGAAGATTCTAAAGAATCATAGGTTCATGAAAAGTGCAAGGTCACTTAAAGATTGAAAATAAATATGAAGATCAATATTGAAGATTAAAGTCTTCAATAACCAAATAATGTAATACATGGGGGTGTTGAGGAATATTACATTATTTGGTACATGCTAATGTACCCCCATGGTACCTTCATGTTACATTTGTAAATATGTAATAGATTAGGGTTGATTCTATAGTTTAGAAGTGTGATTTATATTTTCTTTATATGTAAGTGTCAATGTGTAGGAAAAACACAAGTGTCATGTAATAATGTAATGTTTAGGAAATGCATGTGTTATGTAAAAGTGTAATGCATAGTAAATGCACATGTCATGTAAGTTGGAGTGCAAGCGTAGATTGAGAAAATGTGCACAAGTGTCTTGTATGTAAGAGTGCAAATATGTAATGTGAGGATGTGTACAAGTATCCTAGATTAGGAGTGCATGTAGAAGTGCAAGAGTCATGTAGATGTGTGCAAGTATCTTAGAGTCAAGTGTTCATCTAGTATGCAAGTGGTAAAATGATAATCCAAATATCATGAGACTTGTTATATGGAGAACAATAGTCAAGTACTTGAAGAGCCACACTACTATGGCTATATTATAGAGACAATACTCCATGAGAAGGAAATACAAGGAATTCAATATTCATATATCTCATTATTTGATTGTAATATGAAGAGAAGTAATACAACTTGTATACATTTTGAGAAATTAATATTGTAAGTTTTCTTCATGCATAGTTCATGAATGATTCAAGCTATTTACATTCATATTTCATTATATAAATGAATATTTATTTTAGTATTATATAGACCTTGATATACTATTAATTTTCTCATATATTATTCTACTCATTATATCATTATTTTGACCTTTAATATTTTTGGATATTTTATATTGATACCTATGATATTTTGTGGTAGTAAGACTTAAAAATCCAACAATGGTATTAGAGCTACCACCAGACTCTATCCATTTTGGTAGAGTTTATTTAAAAACCTTTATTAATTAACTTTATCCACTTTTGATAAATTTAATTTAGAGTTTGTTCACTTTGAAGGCAGTGCAGACTTGGAATCTGATTTTTAAGGTCTTATTGAGTAGAAAAGGCTAGGGTCTTTCCACTAGGTTGAAGGAAAACCAGTGAAGACTAGGACTCAACTATATTGAATAAAATGGTCAACTTAGAAAATAAGTTGGATATTGATTGATTGGAAACCAACTCAAAAGATAGTTGGAGATTCAAGGACATACAAAGTCACCCTGACATAGATTTTGGATTCTCTAGATAAGAAGAGGAGAATAATTATTGAAGATTTTAAATATTTGAAGATTGAATATTGATGAAAACCAACTCAAGAGAAAGTTAGTCATTCAAGGATATTCAAATCCGCCCTAACATTAATATTGGGTTCTCTAGTAAGAAGGAGAATCATATTGGGTTCTTAGGTGTGACCTAAGACATTGAAGATTTTAGATTGATAGAGAAGAAGAGCAACAACATTACTATAGAAGATTTAGAAGCTTGCTATAGATATAGAGAAAAATTTCAACTTCTAGAAAACACAAATAAGAAAGCAAAATTTAATGCAGAGGGAAAGAAATAGAATAGCACCATAGTGCAGTCTACAACAAGAATAATAGTGTGTAACTATTATCCACATGGAAGAAGCAACATAATAAGGATAAATCCAAATTGACATTGTAGAAATATAAGATTCAAGCAAAAGGATAAAGTCAAAGTGGCCTTGTAGAAGTATAATATTCAAGCAGAAGGATAAAGCCAAAGTGGTTTTGTAGAAGGATAAATCCAAAGTGGTCTTAAAGAAGGATAAAGACCAAAATGACTTTGGATAAAGTTAATGCAACATTATAGCAACATAAATTCTATTTGAACTTAAAATTGTAATATAGATTGCTATAGAATTAGAGAGAAAAGAGCAACTAAAGCTATTAGAACAATGATAAAAATAAAAATAGTAAAAAATGGCCAACATTGATAGTAGTGACCAATGTTGACGATATTGACCGACAATGGCCAATGCCAAAGGTAGTGGGTAACATTAATCCACATTAGATACATTAAACCTCCATTGAAGAATATATTAGGTGACTAGTGAGGATCACATTTGACCTCTAGTGAAGGATATGTTCAACCTCTAGCTAAGAGCAAAAGATATTCAACCTCTAGATATTCAACCTCCAGCAAGGAGCAACAAACGTTTGGCCTCCAACAAAGTCCAAAAATCATTTGACCTCCAGCAAAGTCCAAAATTCATTTGGCCTGAGTGAATACTAGGAGACATTTGGTTTCCAACATAGAACAAGAGTCGTTCGGCCTCCAATAGACGTTTAGCCTCCAATAGAGATCAAGAGACGAGTACAAAGCAAATTTAAGGTCAACAATTTTGTAGAAGAGAAAGGTATTGGAGGTAGCATAAAGAAAAAGAGCATAAAATATTTTGAGGAGAAGAAAGGCATTTGAGAAGAGAAAAGCATTTGAGGAGAAGGCATTCAAGGAGGAGAAAGGTATTCAAGGCATGCAATAGAGAACACATTTGAGGAGATAGGTAATCAATGCGTGTAGAGTGAAATATCACCTATGGACAGGCAAGTGTTCGAGGCAGCTATTGGAAAAAATGAATAGCAACAGGAAGGAAACGGTGAAGGAATCATGCAACATTAAGAAAACATATACGTTGGAAATCATTCAGCATCAACATTAACATTCAATGCAGTAAAATCAATGCTAACAACATTAGGTAACATCGTCCAACATTACTTTCTATTTCTAATGTTCAATTAAGATTTGAATGGAAATAGATGCTGAAGTATTTTTTTGAAGACTAATAGGCAGAGAAATAAGGGCTAAGAGTTATTAATTAGGTTTTTTCCAAAATTAGTTTAATTATGGAGTGATAAGGTTTGAAGGAGCTTAATATTTTTCAAGAGTTAAAAAATCAAAAAATTGAAAGAGTTAGAGTAATAAGGAGTTAATGATTTTTAATATTTGGAAACTTTTAAAGGTTTTAGAGAATGATAGTTATTTAAAATTAAAAAATTAAAATTTTGAAATTTTGGTGTTTTTAAAAAAAATTGAAGTATTTGAATTTTGAAAAATGCAAATCAAAATAGGGAGTTAAAAGGTTTTCAACATCAAAGGATTATAAAATTTAGAATTTTCAAATTTTATATTTGAGCTACTAAACTTAGGATATATAAGGATTTCAACTTAAAAACACAAAATGGATAAATGGCAAAAATGAACTTTTCAACATAGGAGACATTATCAAAATGCAAAACCATACTTTATGAGAGGAAAAGTTCAAAAAAAAATTGTATCAAAGGAAATATTTTGAATACAATGGGCAACATCATAAAAGAGTTCTTCAAAACTCTTATCAAAGATGTAAGATAATATCACTTGAGTCTAATCAAAAGGTTCAAATAGAAAAATATTGGTATATAGACTCAGGAGCTAAACTTACATTTGTTTGAATCTTTAGAAGTCAAGGATAATATCTCTCTAAAGATTACAAATGATAAAATATATCAAGTTAAAGGAATTGGTAGGGTAATACCTAGCATACCTTTTTTATATTTTGTGCTAGAGAATGTTTTATATGTTCATGGACTATCAACCAATATTATCTTAGTTACTCAATTGGTTGAAAAAGGAAAATCAATTGAATTCAAATATATAAATGAACATAGCAAATGCATCATCAAGAATCAAAACAAAACAAAAGCTACAGGTTCAATAAAAAATGGAATATATGCCTTAGATTCAATTGGTTTTTCTCAAGAGATTGTTGAATGTCTATCTCAAGATGAAGTTGATAATAAATTACTTAAGTTTTTAAAAGGACGACAAATAGGGAATTGGATTTAGCGTAGTCTAAAGTTTTTATATAAATATAAGTAATGGATGAACCAAAGGCTCAAGATGATGAAGATGATTCTAGAGAAGCATAGGTTCATGAACAATGCAAGGTCACTTGAATATTGAAGACAAAAATGAAGACCAAGATTAAAGTCTTCAATAACTAAATAATGTAATACATGGGGGTGTTGAGGAATATTACATTATTTGGTACAAGATAATGTACCCCCATGGTACCTTCATAGTAAATTTTTAAATATGTAATATATTAGGGTTGAGTATATAGTTTAGAAGTGTGATTTATATTTCCTTTTATGTAAGTGTCAATGTGCAAGAAATGCACAAGTGTCATATAAGTTAAAGTGCAAGTGTATATTGAGAGAATGTGCATAAGTATCTTGTATGTAAGAGTGCAAATATGTAATGTGAGGATGTGCACAAGTTTCCTAGATTAGGAGTGCATGTAGAAGTGCAAGAGTCATGTAGATGTGTGCAAGTGTCTTAGAGTCAAGTGTCCATCTAGTATGCAAGTGGCAAGATGACAAGCCAAAGGTCATGAGACTTGTCATATGGAGAGCAATAGTCAAGTACTTGAAGAGTCACATTACTATAGCTATATTATGGATATAATACTCCATGATAAGGTAATCCAAGGAATTCAATATTCATATATCACATTATTTGATTGTAAGAGGACGAGAAGTAATAATACTTGTATACATTTTGAGCAATTAATATTGTAATTTTTCTTCATGCATAGTTCATAAATGATTCAAGCTATTTACATTAATATTTAATTATATAAATGAATGTCTATTCTAGTATTATATATTCCTTTATTACATATTAATTTGCTCATACATTATTCTACTCATTATATTATTATTTTTACATTTAATATTGTGGTTATTTTATATTGGGACCTCTAATATTTTGTGGTAGTAAGGCTTAAAAATCCAATAGAATGAGAAATATTATAAAAGGAATCTAAGGGGAACTCAAAGTATTAATAATTAACCAATGAAGTATGGATGATGACCTTAATGTAATTCAGCTAATGTAGGGTTTAATATTACCAATGATTTTAAAGAAAACACTTATTAGAGTAAGCATGCTAGACGCATTAGCATTACCCGATAAGAGAGAATTGTTATAAGAATCCTTGAGGGAACAAGAATAAAAGTTTACTAAAATTAAAGCCCTAGCCCTAGACACCTTGCCTAGTACAGGAGAACAAAACCTTATAGCATAAGATCCATTAGACATACACGTGAATGTTTCCAAAATATTGAATTCTCCTAATCCAAAGACATTAAAACCACCTTCTTTCTATGTCACTTTGAATATTGAAAATTACCTTATGAGGAGTTGTATAATTGATTTCGAAGTGACTACAAATTTAATGCCAAAAGTATTTTTTGAAGATATGAACCTTCCATATCAAAAAATAGCTAGAAAACCTATTCAAATGGATGGTATATAGGTCAATACCATCAATATATTAAAATATTTTGAGATAAATCTAGCTAAGAACCCAAAATTAGTGGTGTTTAGAAAGTGATTTTCGGTGATCTCCCACCCTAATTTGATATGTTGTTTAAAGAGTAGACTAAAACATTTTTAGAGGACAAATATCTAGCAATGGATTATACTCAAATGAAGGTGCCTTAATATGGAAAAATTATCATGATAGAAAACAAGCCTCTATGTAATCATTTTTTCACATGAGTTGGATAATGATGGTGTAATTGACTAAAATGAAATCCCTAAATTTATAGATGATAAATTAGTTAAATATAAGCCTATTTTAAAACTAAATATGATCATCGGTATACTTTAGGAGGAAGACAATCAAGAGGTAGATGAGTTGTATGAGGTAACTAATATAGGTAATTATCTAGTTTTGTAATATCTCATCATTGTTCTAACCTTGACAAGCCAATAGTTCTAGGTTCCCAATCCGACCTGGACTATGTACTTTGATGGTGTGAGGACAATAAATGGGGTAGGTACTAACTTTTAAATTATCATCCCAAAAGTGAATCAATGAACCATACTTATTAACTCCTATTAAATTGTACTAAAAACATAATATAGTATGAATCTCTTTGTATAAGGCCAAGGAAAATTGAAAAGTGGGTTAAAAGTTTGACTATTTTTGATGAATTGAAGCTAGTTATAAATCTAGTAAACTCAACATGCAACACCAAGAATAAACAACTAAAATTGCATAGGCACTAGGTTTGGGATCTCTTAGAAATATTTTAAACCTATGACATCATCACAATACCAATAAAGATAAAGACTAAAGTAGAAGATCTAAATACATTAGCTACAAAGTTTAACCTTTCTATGGACATGTGGGATACGCCTAAGGATCTAGAAGTGGTTTTTAGACTTATGGTCCCTAATAATACAGATCATTGGTAGGTGTTCAATAATGATGAACACATTATTGAATTTGTATTCAAAGAGGCATAAGATTTTGAAGGATAGAATAAGCATGGAGATGATATTAAATATGGAGTGATTCAACTCAAAAGTAATCATTTTCCTAAAGGGTTTATTATTTTGGAAATTTTATTTAACTTATATGATAATGCCTAGAAGTATAATATTAAAATTAAAGCTATCTTCTTCTTACCAACCTATCTAGATTGCCAAAGGAACAAATCTTATTATGGAAAAATATTTTATAGAATAAGATATTAACATATTCAAGGAATTGTATAGCCCATACAATGATGTAATTGCTTGGAGCTATGGATACATCAAGGCATATGATATAAGAATATTCAAGTATACCATCAACCTAGAGACAAGGGTGAGACCATTGTGATAGAAATGGAGACTGATAAATCCAAAAATAGAATCCATAATGAAGAAGAAATTTCTCAAGTTGTTGCAAGCTTAACTTATCTTTCTAGTAAAGAATTCCACCTGGGCCACTAATCTAGTTCCTATGTGGAATAAAAATGGGGGTTTTAGAATTTTTGTTGACTAAATCTAAATAAATATTTTTTTAAATACCACTACCCATTCGCATCCATAGATACTATTCTTCAAAAAGTAGCAAGCTCAAAAAATTATGTCACTACTTGATGGCTTTTCAAGATATAATCAAATTTGGATAAAATACAATAATCAACATAAAAATTATTTCATGACTAAGCGGGGGATGTTTTCTTACCAAATAATTCAATTTGAGTTGTTGAATGTAGGTGAAACATTCTAGAGGAAAATGGACATTGCTTTTGGTGGGATGATTGATGAAATAATCCTAGTCTACCTAGATGGTTTGATCATATTTTAACAAATAGGTCTAAAAATATTGAACATCTAGAGGCAATATTTAAAATATGTAAAGAGTTTTACATATCTCTATATCCCAAGAAGTTCATATTTTTCATATAAAAAGGGAATTTACCAGACAATGTGGTATCCAAAGACCGACTTGCTATCAAGTGTGATCATATCAAATCTATATAAGAATTATCATTGCCATCCCCAGTTAGGAGCATCAAGTATTTCTTAGGCCAGATTCAATTTGTATCTAAATTTATCATATATTTTACACAATTAGTCAAGTCTATCACTAAGATGCTAATGATAAATACTACTTTTTCTTTCACTCAAGAGGAAACGAAGGTATTCCATGAAATCAAGCAGCTATCACAAGAGCATTGTTGGAGTACATTACATTATTTGGTACATGATAATGTACCCCATGGTACCTTCATGGTACATTTATAAATAATAGATTAAGTTTAAGTCATATTTTAGAGTGAGTTATATTTCCCCTTTATGTAAGTGTCAATGTGCAGGAAATGCACAAGTGTCATGTAAATTGTAATGTGCAAGAAATACACAAGTGTCATGTGAGTTAGTGTACAAGCGTAAGTTGAGTCTATGTGTACAAGTGTATTATATGTAAGAGAGCAAATATGTAATGTAAATATGTACATAAGTGTCTTAGGTTAGGGTGTGCAAGTTATGGAAGTGTAAGAGTTATGTATAGGTGTGCATACAATATAGATTCAAGTGTTCATCAAGTATGCAAGTATCAAGAAGAGAAGCCAAGAGTAATGAGACTTGGCATATGGAAAGGAATATTCAAACATCCAAAGAGTGACACTACTATGACTATATTATGAAGGAAATACTCCATAGGATCATAACACATCACATACAATCATGATCATTACTATCATATACTTTTGTAAGAGAAAGAAAAGTAATAAAGATTACATACATTTTTAGCAATTAATATTATAATTTGTTTTGCATGCATAGTACATGAAAGATTTAGGCTATTACATTCATATTATTTTTTATTATTGAATTTTATTTGATATATTATAAGCCTTTATCTACATATTAATTTCCCATATTATTCTACTTATATCATTGACCTTATTATATTGTTGTTATATTATATTCAATCATGTGATATTTAACCTATGATATTTGTGGTAGTATTAAGGCTTAAAAAAGCCATCAGTGGTATCAGAACTACCACCAGACTCTATCCAAATTGATAGTAATTTTAGCCACTATTACAAAATCAATTTTATCTAGTTTGATAAGATTGATTGAGAGTCTATCTACTTTGAAGGCAGTGATACTAGA
Organism: Wollemia nobilis; assembly: GCA_028583015.1. Classification (NCBI taxonomy): domain Eukaryota; kingdom Viridiplantae; phylum Streptophyta; class Pinopsida; order Araucariales; family Araucariaceae; genus Wollemia; species Wollemia nobilis. Next base: position 1,680,049 of record JAQPPZ010002742.1, on the reverse strand, counting down.
AATCTATTTGAATGTCATATTGAGTAGAAAGGCTAGTGTCTTTCCACGATTGAAAAATAACCAATGAAGAACATGACTTAGCTATAGAGTCTTTCCATAATTTAAGAATAATCAATGAATACTATGACTCAGCTATAGAGTATTTCCATGGTTGAAGAATAACCAATGACATTGATATTGATATAAGATACAAGAACATTCAACATCACCTTGACATTGATAGAATATTGAGGGTAATTCAATATCACCTTGATAATATAGATCATAGTTATAGCAAAGATTAAAATATTATAGTAGAAGTGTGAGAAGCTTCCTACAATAGATAGAGAAGAATTTTAGCTTCTAAGTGCATAAAAAATGGATAGCATTGGATTGAGAATCATTCAGAGCTTCCTAAATAATATATAGTTGCAACTAATTGAAGCATACAAAAGGAATATAGAATAGCAATAGAGAAAGGAAGAAGAAATATATATGGGATATTGAAAAATTTACATCATTCTTGAGAGAGATATATTATTCTTGAAGAAATATAAGGTAATCTAACTTCAGGCATTGATATCTACATTTATAAGAGTTATAAGATATAAAGAAGATTCATATTCCTCTAGAACTCTACCTCCAGGTCATCTCTGGATTATCATTGTCTCTGGGTCATCCACTAGAACATTCATAATACTATCATATCTATAGGATCATCACTACAGGTGCTTTCACTATAGGTCAACTTCCAAGCTATGCTTCAGTCATAATTATTTAAAATATTGATAAAATTATCAACAAACTTTGATTATACTTGGTTTCCTTATGTAGAAACTATACAACATTCTTTTTATCTTATCCCACTCATTCATGTTTATCCATCCACAATCCATTTTTAATATATAATATTTATTTTCTTTTTGTAGATAAAATATTTGTGAATGATTATGTCCATAAATTTTACAACAATAGAGATTCCAACATTTCTCTATCTTATGTTCATATCTACCACAATGATTACATATATTCATTGTTATATGATTATTTTTTCTTTTCTTCGATTCATTATTTCTTGTTTGTTCTTCATTGTTATTTATTTTATCAGTCCTTGTGATAGATTTGATGTCACAAATTTAGTCCCTAATTCATTATTGTTCATATATCCTGTATATCCAAGACCTTCACATTTTGGTCTTATTTTTGGTACAACTAGCTCTTTCATTCCTTGTCCATGTTTTCTGAAACCTGTGTCTTTATATCCCATTTTACTTAACAATTTTGAACCAAATCCTTTAGTATACCTTTCAAAATAACCAAAAGATCATTAGACTAATCCTTATCAATATTAAAATAGCTTTGAGCATCACTATCTTTGTCATCATAAATTTTGATAGCATAAGCTTTGTCTGAACAATCATGAACTATATTCAAATCCTTTATGTCACATGTAGCATCTATTTTTATAACAAATTCTATCTTTATCATTAATTCTAAGTCACAAGTATCATTTATTGCATCACAATTTTTCTTTTCATTTTGATGAGGATCACAACAAGAATATTTTTTGTTTTGATGAAGATCATTAGTATCACAACATGCATCAATCATCATTGGTTTTAATTCTATGGTATCACAACATTCATTTATTGTCATAGGCCTTAAATCACTTGTGTCACATTAAACATCTTTCATCATTGTTTTGTTCCCTAATTCTTCAACCTTTTCTTGTTTTCTTATCTTGGAAACATTTAGAGTGATTATTCCTTCGTATATTGTTTTCATAGACTAACAGGTATAGTAACACAAATTTCATAACAATAATTAGCATCATTGTTAATACTTTGCATGCATTGTTAAAGTATTAAAAATTCTTCCTTTTTTGCTTCATTGGTAATATCAACAAGCTTATTATTCAAATATTTAGTCATTTCCTCTTGTTTTCTATTCTTGCCTTTGAGAACTTCATTAGAGAGTAATGCCATATACATTATTTTTCTATATCATTAGGTAATGCAAAAACACCTTTAGAGTCTTCAACTGCTTCATCAAGCTTAGAAATTAGATCATTTCCAAGCATTTAAAAAGTTTCATCTTTGACTTCTCTCATGATTTATTGTTAGACTCTCTTTTCTTTTATTGTTGTATCCTTTTGTCCTTCAATTTTTTTTTATCATGTATTGGATACAACATTTTAAATCTTACAACATATCCTTAGTCTATTCAAGTGAGACATCCTGAATGTATATTTGTTCTTCTTGAAAACATAAGTTTTCTTCATTTATTTTTGACAACTCATGTTTTTGTATTTATGTTTTTTGATCATATATTTTTCTGTTTGCTTCCTTTTTCCTTGCCATGTTCCTTTGAAGTTGACAACCTTATAGCTCCAAAATTTCAAAAACTAATAAATTTTTAAATTTAATTTTCTAAACCTGTGAAGTAGTAATTCTTATGACTCCCTAGGTTTAAATAAATCAAAGTTTCTAAATTAAATCCTATGATGTAGACTTCCTTATAACTCCCAAGTTGTTTTAGAAACTAAGAATATGAATTTCGCAAGTTTTATTTTCCTAAGTTTGATGTTGAAATTCTTTTCTCCCAAATTAATTAATATGCAATAATTTATTTATTCAATAATTCTAAAAAAAACTGAGATCAAATTAAATAAACTTCAAATTTAAAATTTTATCTAAAAAATCAAATAACTCTTTAAAAAACTTTAAATCTCCAACCTTATAATAAATTAAATCACTATCTACTTATCACTAAAATAAAACTTAATAAACCAAATAAACTTTATAGCTCCTAAAATATTATCACTCTTCAAATCAAATAAACTTATTACTCCTAATTCAATAAAGCTTAAATAATTTTATTAATCTTCCAAAAAAAATCTTATTACTCCTAAAACTTATCACTCCAAATTAACTAAACCTTATAAAAATAAACTTTATAAAATGCTTTTAAAAACCCTAAATATCAATCCAAAATAGTACGTCACCAACCTTAGCAAAATTAATATCTCCTTGCAAACTTCCTCGAGCATGCATCTTGCTACAAAATTTGATTGCCTTCTTAGAAACTATACATGCATTAAATCTTCACTTCTTCTCTTGCTTAGGCGACACTTGTTTCCATGCAAGAATTACAATATTTTGAGCATTTCTTGATGGCATTATGCTTCAGACATTACCATTGCACACTTTAGCACTTTGTAATTACATTCTTCCACCATAATACTTGGCACCATGTTACATATAAGCACTCAGCACTCAATGGCTCTCAATGACATTCTTCTTTGGAACATTTGCTTTTGCACTTGAACTCAATTGTCTTCACCTTAGTACTATTTGTTTTGCACTCAACGACATTTGCTTTGTTAGCACTTGCTTGGTTTTCAATGGCCTTTGCTTTGGTAGAGCTCACTCGATTGTTGGTGTTTCAAATAGTTGTTGATTGCTCATATTCCTTAGTTTTGCAATCTACATTTGCTTTACTTTCAACATTGAACTCTACAAATATCTATATTGTATTGCTTTGGGCCTTGGATCGTTGCTAATATTTTTGTTGTTCTCTTTTTCAAGTTAACGGTCCTCAACATGTACTGGATTCTCTTTGCTTGGCATGTTGTTTGCTTGAATTTAATCTGATCTTCTTCTTATGTTGGATAAACCTCAAACTACTACTTGGAGCATCTTCCCTTTGATGTTGGTTTTTGCCTTAAACATCTCATCTTTGACTCTAGTTTTAGATTCTACTCTTCTTTGCTTCACTTTGAACCTTCTCTTTGCTTATGGTTTTTGCTTTGGGATTCAACTCTTCACTTTACTTTGAACATCTATCATTTTCCTTATGTTGGATATTACTCAACCTTGGATGTCTCCTTTTCTTATGTTGAATATATCCTAATTGAAATATCTGATTGTCACCTCATAATTATATTGCTTCCTTATTACTTTTATGTTTACAACAACAATTAATGTATGATCAAGAAAATGATCTACATCTCTGAAAGCTTTCTCATAGATGAAGTTATACATTGTTAGAGTATATTACATTATTTAGGTACATGTCAATGTACCACCTTGGGTACATTGTTAGACTAGGAGTATATCTTAGGTTACTTGAGGAAGAAGTAATAAATGCACAAGTGTCAATGTGCAATGATGTAAATATACAAGGAGTCCACTTGTACATGAGTCATAGGAAAGGTAGTTAGGAAGAGTAAGGGCCAAGCAACCTATCTTCTTATATATAGGGCCCATAGTGAGTGTGTGATAGATAGAAGAGCATGTAGCAGAAGTGTGATCACTACTATGTAGTGAGTAGGTACAATCTAATTTCCATTAGAGTTTTGGAGTGTCCATTTTCTCCAATACATTGCATTGTACTATTTTTGCAAATTTCCATTAATAGCATACTTTAGTCATATTGCAAAATTCCATTATCTTACCATTCTGCATATTTTACATCTTGTGATTGCTTTCCCCATATCCTACATTATCAAAAGCTAACAGTGGTATCAAATCTATGGTAGATCAAATAGGAGTAGGGAAAGCCACAAAGAGAGATAGAGAGGAGAGACCAAATCTCAGTTTTAGAATTTTTGAAATTGTATTTGGATAGAGTCTTTCCATAGAGTTGCAAAAAAACTCATGAAGACTAGAACTCAACATTCATTCTACTATATTGAAAAATCAATTAGTGAAGATTTGCCACTTAGAATTTCTTATATTATAGTCCTAATACTTTGTTGTAGGAAAAAGGAGACTCGAAGAAAGTTGGGAAGCTTACTACAGAGAGCTAGGAATAATATCATCTTCAGAATCAATCTAGCACCAGAAGCAACAAATAGAAGAAAATATTCCAGAAACCTAAGGGAAGTCTTGTTGTAGACCTGCACATTACAGAAGAAGAAAATGCCATAGTGGCCTCATTGTTGATCCAAGGGGCTCCAGAGAAGAGTCCAAAATAAGATAGGATATTGGTGGTATCCATCGAAGACTATAGATAGCAGATTGAAGAAATCAACCTAAAGAAGCTGAAGAAACCCATAGAAGGTTCCATTAAAGAACTATTAGTTCTCAAATATTTGAGGTTTATGATCTCCATTGAAACCTATAGATTGCTAAAGTGAAGGACTAGCAAGGCCCTATTCTAGATTCTAGAGATTCAAGAAATCTCATAGCTAACACTTCTGCAGTAGAAGGTTGAGAAAAAGGTCTCATTGAGAAAACCAAAGAAGCTATAAGATTTAAGACCTTGTAGAGGTCCCAAGGAGAAACAAGGAGAAGGCTTGGAGTGGTAGGAACCGTATTCCTAGCAATGGTGAAGAGTGGAAAATAGATGAAAAATGGATGCAACAAGAAGTAATGTAACTAAATTGCCTTTATAAAGATCGTTGTTTCACTTGGAGGAATACATACCAATGCTCTAAATGAGATATATAATTCTTATTTCCTAGATGATCAATTACACCCTTGTGAATGCATATAAATACCTATCTAGAGTTATGAGGTGAAAGGACACAATGGTCCATAAATACAATAGGTTAATTAATTATATATTAAGGGTTAGGATTAGGATCCTAACAAGCCACCCTCCTTAAAAAGAGCTTTGTCCTCAAAGCTCAAAGTGAGAAGCTTTGTTCCATGTTTTCCAAGTAGTATTTGCTCATGTTCTTGCACCATTTTAATCTTTTTTTTTAAGCAAGGATATTATGAGGGTTGAAGTTGTGGTGGGGAATAGGTAGTAAGAATAGTAGTATAAGAATAACGACAAGGGGGAAACTATTTTGGTGCCTTCTTGATGGCTTGGATAGAAAATAAGTGGGCAACCATTTTCTTACCTCCTTTACGAATAATTTTCTCCATTCGATGAGAGCTTACTAGTGGAGAAGGGCCTGATTTTAATCCTTTAAGAGTATATTTTTGATTCTTTATTGTGAATTTCATCCATAATTTCTCAAAATCCCATTGGATTTTCCCTAGTGTTTGTAACCATTGCACTCCCAAGACAATGTCACATCCTCCTAAGGGAATTGCATACATGTCATGTTTCATGGTGTAATCGTCCAAGGTGAGCTTAATATAATTGCATTTCCCCTTACAAGTTATTCTTCCCCCATTACCAATCATGACTTCAAAATTATTGCTATGATGGATAAAGCAGTCAACTTATTTTACCACACGTGGGCCAATAAAATTATGGGTACTGCTAGAGTCAATAAGCACAATAAGGTTTTGGTTTTTGAATGATCTTGGGACTTTCATAGTCTGGGAGAGGAATTTCCAGTGAGGGTATTGAAAGAAATTTCTAGTGGACCTTGAGTGTTATCATCGGGTGTATTTGTCACTACTTCTAGCTCGATCTCATTATCATCGTTTGTTGATTGACAAGGAATAACTGCATCCAGAATATATAATTTAGGTGTAATACATTTATGATTGGGTACAAATTTCTCATCACAATGAAAACAAAGGCATTTTTCTCTTATTTCTTTCATTTCCTTAGGGGTGATACGTTTAATTGGTAGGATTCGATTAATTTTTGGGGTGGTGGAAGTATTTTGTGATTCTACTTTAGATGGGTTTCTTAGTTGTAGCACCCTAAAATTGGCGCAGTAAAATTATAAAAATTATATTCACCTTAGTAAATAATTTCAAATTCAAATTTAACCTCCCAAACCGCCCGTTAACCGTCGGGTATTCCGTTTCCCCTTTTTCGTGCCAATTTTAGAGGTTGTTTTGACCGTTTGACGATATCGTCGCCGATCAGACGATATCGCCCCATATTTGACGATTTCGTCTGGACTAGGACGTCCAGACGATCTTGTCGCAAAACTAAATTTGCAAAGTTGGAATCTGTTCCAACGGGTCTCCAATCCCGGCAGAAGCGTGTCTACGCCGTTGGGACCCTCCCCCCGTTGGAGATCTCCCAAATTGGGATGATCTCCAACCTCCCAACAACTCCCCTAAGCCTATTTAATCTCTAGGATTTTCCCTCCCCAACCCCTGGCTGAAATTATCTGTAAATTGACTCCCTCTGCGTTAAAACATCCTGATCTTGCATTTGCATTAGTCCCATACTAATTTTGTTGTAGGTACATCATTATTTTTCAACCGGAGCCAGCACCCATCGTCGTCGATGAACCTGTCCAGATCGGAGGCGATCCTGTCAAATTCGAGGCGATTTCGTACTGATGCGAGACGATCTCGACTGCAGTCCACATCGAGGCAATCAGTGCCTGAAGTTTGCTTTTCTCATCTTTTTCCCTGTCATTTTATGCTACAAATTAGATCATTTATTCGGTTTTTATATTATTTTGCATTTGGAGTTCACCCATTTAGCCTAGATTGCATACTAAGATCATATTTTGCCATTAAAGTATAGTAATTTGCTTGAATTTCTGTTCTTAAATATTGTTCAGTATTCGTACTACTATTTGGTATAATTTGCCTCTGTTTGCACAGTAGGACTTCTTGTATTTTGCATCTATTTTCTGTCTTGCAGGTCTCTAACGAATTCGTCAGATTTCAGACGATTCTGTCAGTATCAGACGATTCTGTCAGATTGCAGGTGATTCCGTCGAATTCCAGACGATCCAGACTGCTTCAAACGTCAGAATCTTCTTCAGACATCCGGATCAGGTATTCTTCATTTGCATCCTGTAAATTCTCTATTTTCTGCTTTTAAATCTATTTTCTGTATTCATTGAACTTGCATTTTCATATAGATTAATCTAGTTTCATTCGGCCAAACCTAGGATGAATGCTTAAGGTTAAAACGAACTCATCAAACACATTCCAAAACCTAGGCGTGGAAACTGCCGCTAAATGTTTCCTGGTGAACCCACCATCCGTCGAAAAATCATCAAAATGCACCTCCCTTGAGAGGCGGGACCTTCGCAAAGTCCTCTCAGTCCGAGGTACCGCGCCATCCTTTTCCCATCCTCCTTCCGGGCACGGATCCTATAGCCTGAAGGTAGGGATGCGAAAAATTTGGAGCGATACATTTTGGTGAACCCGACGTGAATGCATCATAACCTTTTGAAAACAAAAACAAAAAAACAAAAACAAAAAAAATTAGAACAACTAAAACTTAGATGCATTTTAAAACATTTAAGGTTTAGAGTCATGTTTAGATGGTAGCTCCTAAAAAGAGGTTAGCAGTTACTATAAACGTAGAAAACCAATTGGCAGCTATAGAAGTTAATTCTGTCCTTAGTGTCCCTGAAACAAGTAGAAATCAATTCTTGTGGAACGAACTTGACAGGAGACTTAGTCTCATCTCATCTAGGTCCACACAACTTAAACAGATTAAGAGGCTAGTCTTGGATAGAATCCTGGATCCTCATCAATTAGTTTTTTATCATGAACTTCAGAGAGCCTGCCATAGATGGTTAGCCTATAGGAGAGCCCTTGTATCTTCAAAATTTTTAGCTTCCGAGGAATATCTCGAGAATGCACAATCATTGTACACCCATTCCTAGATCTCTAGGTTCCTTGTAGAAGACCAAGAGGTTGTTCTTATGATTAGGAGAATATGGAATAGAGTTCCTAGAGCTATGTGGTATCGAGAGTATTGCCATGAGCTTTACTTTTATCAACCAAAATCTGAAATACATGGTATCACCATAGCCCTTTTTGTCAAATTCTTAAAAGAAAACTTTCAATTTGAAGAAGAACATTTCATGACCCCTGAAGAACTAGAGCCTATTAATGATGTTTATAAATTGTTCTTAGAAGACTAGCTCATTTACTTTCAGTCTTATTATTGCGTGCATTTATTGTTTCATTTGCTGTCTTTATTATATTATTTCAAAAACTAAAAAAAAAAAAACATAGCAAAAACTTAAAAATTTCATTTCCAATATTGCATTAGGTATATAATAAATATATACCTTTTAATTTGTTGCATATATATATATATATATATATATATATATATATTTTTTGCTGAAATCAAAACTTAGCACCATGCCTAAACTTAGGAATGGTAAAGAAACTTTAGGAGAAGGAGAAGATTGGTTACAAGATACAACTGAAAACCCAAATGTCCTTCTTGGAGATACAAATCCGGAAGGAGAAACTCTAGGTCAGTCAGACGAAGACTTAGGTGAAGATAAGGAACAAGAAGGAAGTGTTAAAGAGGATGAATCCTCATCCCCTAGAGTAGCTCCAAATGGAGCCATTTCTTTTGACAACGCAGAACATTTTCGAAAATTTCTCAATGAAAATATTGACATCCTTAATGTGGCAGTTCGTATTGATAGAGGGGAAATTAGTGACGCTCAAGCAGCTATAGAACGGGCGTTTGATATACACACTAATCCTTTATCTTTCGTTGATCAAGAAAGTGATAAGGCTGGGCCATCCAATACAGATTTGGTCACTATGGCCCAAAAGATGTCAAAACAACAGGTCACCCAACCTCCTAAGGGACCTGTTATTCAACCTAAAATCACTCCCACACAAAAGAAACCTTCCTTCACTACTTTATTTCGCCAAACCATTGAGCAATATGCTTCAAGTAAACAAAAACCTAAAACAAAGCCAAATATAAATTTTCAACAATCCGAAATACAACATAATCCAACTTCAAAATTCCTCCATAATATTTTTCCTACCAATACTTTACACAATAGTAACATGGCATCTAATCTGCATGTTCCTCCATCATATGCCCATAAAACCCATGTCAATGCCCTACCGAATCAATATGGGGGGCAAACTAGTAATCTGGAAGCTATGGTGAAACAATTGGCTTCACGTATGGACCAGATAGATCCCTACCGTCCCTCGTATAATTATCGAGAGATCTGTAGTCAACCTTTGGATCCCATAGTTGTAGCTCAACCATACCCTAAGCATTTTCCCATGCCCATCTTGCCTATATATAAAGGAACCGAAGATCCCATAGAGCATCTTCGCATGTTTAGGATAGCATGTCATGACATATCGCATGATGACTTGCTATTACTAAAAATGTTCCCAAAAAGTTTAGGTGGAATGGCGTTAGAGTGGTACTATCAATTGCCCACTCACTCCTTAAGAAACTTTGAAGAAACAGCTGAATCATTTGTTCATCAATTTAGTGCCTACATCGAGAGGCATGTAACTATTAAAGACCTATACAATTTAAAACAAGATAAAGATGAGTGTTTTGCTGATTTCTTAGCTAGATGGAGACAATTGACAGGAAAACTGCACTTTGTGCTACCTTATAGGGAAATGTTAGACATTTTCATCAACAATTTACAAGAACAACTTTCTTATGAGCTATCAACAACTACTTTGACTACCTTCGATCAAGCTATAGACTTAGCTCGAAGAGTAGAAGATGCCCTCATTAGGAGAGGCCAACTTAGGAAGAAGGATGATGAGAAAACATCTAGAAATCAATATAAAAACAAACAGGTTGTCGGTGACGGAGTCACTGACAGCAAAAATGTTGCTAATGTCAATGCAACAAAGACAACAAAAAAATTTATATTGAAACCTCCTGATAAACCTCCCCGAGAATTCACCAGATTAAACCAACCCTTATCAACTATTTTACCTCAATTACTTGAAAGAGGTTTAATCCAACTGCCAGCTATCCGGGAACCTGATCCAACTATACCCGGATATAGAGCTGACTTACATTGTGAGTTCCATAGAGGACCTGGACATTCTACCAACGCTTGTAAAATATTGAAACATAAAATACAAGATTTGATTGACAATAATGAAATGGAAGTGCAAGCCTTCCAACCTAAACAAAACCCTCCTAATAATACTCAAAATACTGTTCCCCAAAATCAAAATCAAAATGCCAATCAAACTTTAGACATATTTCAACACCCTTTACCACGACATGGTAAAGAGGTAGCCAATCAAATCGAACATCATAATGTTCCCCCTCCTACCCGATATGTAGGAACCATTAGCGGACAATTACCTGTTCAGGATTCTCAAATATTTGACACAACCTTATCCCTGGTTACAACCAGGCCCTTACATAATTTTCAAACTTCTGATTCTAGTGATATAGAGTCAGATAGTGAAAGTGAAGTAGACATTACTTCCAACCAATCGAATAGTTCTGAAAATGAATCAGATCCTATTCAACCCGTCACAGATGCTATGGTTCCAGAAGAACCATTTCCTAGAAGAGTCACTACTCGACCTTCTTCTAATATAGTCCTTCCTTATGAACAAGCCATAAATTCTCAACCGAGGCCGTTTCAACGTCGTCACTATAACATTGTCGGTACCATCGGAGTCGTCACCCGACAACAAGCTCAAAATTCCCAACAAGAACCAAACCAGAACGATGGATCAGCTCCATTTGTTCTAAAAAATCCCAATAAAGGGAATCTTGCTTCTAATGCTCAACCTAAACCCCCTTACAGTATTAACGAGCAATTGTCCAATACCACGGCCAGAATTTCCCTTTTAGATTTATTACGATCCTCTCCCACCCATAGGGATGAGTTGATGCTTACATTGAGCCAAATGATGGTACCTCAAAACATCCAACCTGAAGCTATGGCCAATACTATCATCACTCGAGAGATTGATTGTATTGACTTTCGGGATAGAGATATCCCACAACACAGTTTACACAAGGATAATCCCTTGTATATTACTGCTTTAATTGGAGATGTAGCTATCAAACGAGTCCTGATTGATAATGGCTCATCTCTAAACATTTGCACCTTTGACTTCTACCAACGATTTGGTTTTAGAAGTGATGAAATGAAGAAAACTGATATGATTATCAAAGCCTTTAATGATGAAACACAAGAAACATGTGGAGTTATCACCCTCCCATTGCAAGTTGGTCCTAGAACCCTTGAGACAACTGTGTTTATTGTACATTGTCCAGCATCGTACAACATACTTTTGGGTCGCCCTTGGATCAATGCCATGCGAGCGGTGCCATCAACTTTACACCAATGTGTTAAATTTGAGTTTAAAAATCAGTTGGTCACTATTCATGGTGACCCTAGACCTTTTGATATGTGTTCTTTGGCAGAACCAGTTGGAGTGCAATTTTGCCCTGCTCTGTCATCCACACATTCTAGTTCTTCTTTTTCATCTAAAACTGTGAAACATAAACCCATAACTTCACCTATTTCCCCTCCATTAACTTCATCCTCCTATATAGATCAACAACCCTCTAAACAAATTACTTTAGAACCTCAAAAAGATTTTAAAACTACAACCAATCCTTCAAGTTCTATTCCTATAAATTCAAAACCTATAGACACATCCATCATACCTTCCACATCTCAAAATATAGGTAATAAGCCTTCTACATCTTATGCCCTTTCTGATGAACTCTTACCAGATCTATCTACAACCTTCATATCAGAAAAAATGAATGATTTCATGCGAGATTCAAACCTCTTAAATAAATTGCCGCCATCTCCTCGTACTTTGGGCCTCCCACAACCTATGGGAAGCACCTACCAAGTCGGGAGTTGCGCCTTCATTTACAAAGGATATGACTGGGGAAGAATCCCTCGAAATATCAAAACTCACCATGAAGGATACGCTCGGTGCTATTTTACCAATGATTATATTAAAGCTAAACCCATGATGCTTAAAATGGGATATGAAGGGAAAGGTTTAGGACCTTTCCAAAATGGCATGAAAGAACCTTTCGAGGTAGAACCGTGGCCTGCCCGCTGTGGTGTGGGCCTATTTCCTAGTAAGGGACAACCCTTTCCTTTTGAAGAGGATGATCACCTCATATGCTATCAAGATTATTTGGATAGACATGTTGATTTGCCTCTCCAAAATCAGTCATTTTCATGCAACATGCTATCCATAGCCTACCCTGAAATGATTGCTGACCCCGATGAAGAGTTGGAAGGAGATATCTTCCATGATGTCTCTGTTGAAGAGATGTTGCACAATGGGTTTTATTTTGATGGTTCTATACCAACTATAGCTCAGCTTGAGACCACTAACCCTCAAGATGAATTATCTAAATTAACCTTACAAGAATTACAAGAACTGGGTGTTTCACCCGCCCCACCTAACTTTGAAAGAGATCTACACATGGAGGTAGAAAATGTCATTAAAATTAATATTGGAACTGAGGACAATCCTCACATAATCAATATTGGATCAGAATTAAGCCCAGACAAACAGGAACAATACATTGCATTCCTTAAAGAGTATGAAGATGTCTTCGCTTGGACATATGAAGATATGCCAGGTCTAGACCCTTCTGTAGTCATGCATCATCTAGTGGTCCATCCGGATGCTAAACCGGTTAAACAAAAACTTAGAAAAATGCATCCCAAAGTGGCTCTGCTAGTCAAAGGGGAGTTAGAAAAACTCCTGAATGTTATCTTTATACAGGCTATTGATTATGCTGAATGGATCTCAAATGTAGTTCCAGTCACCAAGAAAGAAGCTACCAAAGTTAGGGTTTGCACCGATTTTAGAGATATTAACGCTGCATGCCCTAAAGATGACTTTCCTCTTCCAAATATGGATCAAATCATTGACTTTACTGCCGGGAGTGGGATGATGTCCTTAATGGATGGATTCTCCGGCTATAATCAGATCAGGATAGCTCCTGAAGATCAGGCTAAAATAGCCTTTATTACCCCTTGGGGTACCTTTTGCTGGAAAGTGATGCCATTTGGCTTAAAGAACGCCGGTGCAACTTACCAACGCGCTATGACCTACATTTTTCATGATATGATGCATAATATCCTACATGATTATGTAGACGATATTATAGCTCGCTCTATTATTGAAAATAATCATTTAGATGATTTGAGAAAGGTTTTTAATCGATTACGAGAATATCTCATTCGATTAAATCCAGCAAAATGTATATTCGAAGTCAAATCCGGCAAACTATTAGGGGTTTTAGTTTCTTTACGTGGTATCGAAATCGACCCTCTCAAGATTGCGGCTATCACTGATATGCCCGCACCTACTAATATATCTGAATTACGAAGTTTACAAGGTAAACTTCAAGCTATCCGTCGCTTCATTGATAAGCTGGCGGACAAAACTGGCCCCTTTCTTAAACTTCTTAAGAAGGATGTCCCTTTCAATTGGGACACAGAATGTAGAGAAGCTTTTGAACTTCTCAAACAATACCTCCTTAACCCACCGGTGCTTTCACCGCCTAAATCTGATCGCCCATTTCTTCTATATATTTCTGCTTCAGATTCTGCCTTAGGAGCTATGTTAGCTCAACTCGATGATGAAAAATGAGAACGTGCTAATTATTACATTAGCCGAACCTTCGTCAGCTATGAAACCCGCTATACAGCGTTAGAGAAGCTATGTCTAGCAGTCGTGTTTGCTACGCAAAAATTATGACATTACATGCTTAGCCAAAAAATGTATGTCATTGCTAAATATGATCCCTTAAGATATCTCATGAGTCGACCTTATTTATCGGGTCGCACAGCCAAGTGGGTTCTTGCTCTAAGCGAGTTTGATCTCACATTCATAGGACAGAAGTCTGTTAAGGGTCAAATCATAGCAGATCAATTAGCTGCTGCACCCTTAGAGTCTACTCATCCCCTCATTATCGAGTTTCTTGATGAATGCCTTCAATTAGAGGCAGACCTTGTTGAACAATGGTCCTTATACTTTGATGGAGCCCGATGCATGAGTGGGGCTGGTGCGGGTATTATTTTAATATCTCCACAAAAACATCTTATTCCTCTGTCCTTCAAACTGACCTTTGCTTGCACCAACAATACTGCTGAGTATGAAGCTCTAATCCTTGGATTACGAGCTGCTTTAGCACTAAAAATTAAAAACCTCTTAGTTTTTGGGGATTCCCAATTGGTTATAAACCAAATTAATGAAGTTTATCAGACCAGAGATGATAAACTTCGCCCATATAAGGCATATGTTTTACAACTAATGTCCTTGTTTGATCAAGTCACCTTGGAAGCTATTCCTCGAACTAGCAACCGTGCAGCTGATGCTATGGCCGCCGCTGCATCTCTCCTGCCCTTGGAGTTAGATGACGAATATGCCACTATCATTATTCGTCGACTCCAGGAGCCCGCTTCAAATAAGTCCTGCTTAGAGCCTTTGGATGTGTTTCTAATCAATGAAACTACTCCTGCACCTTGGTACATAGACATATTTGATTTTCTCCAAAATGGGACTTTCCCTGACAATTCTGATAGAAACCAGCGTCGGTTATTACGGCGACGAGCAAGTCGATTTGTAATAATTGGTAATACTTTGTATAGGAGATCTTTTGAAGGTATCCTATTAAGATGTCTAAACTTAGAAGAGTCTAAACTAGCCTTGAGTGAAGTCCACGATGGATCTTGTGGAGGACACTTTAGTGGTAGCGTCATTGCTAAAAAGCTCCTTCGGATAGGATATTTTTGGCCTACCATGGAAACTGATGCACATGAGTATGTGCGCCATTGCGACAAGTGTCAAAAGCATGCTGACCTTGTCCATGCACCTGCACAAGAGTTGCAGGCTATTTCATCTCCTTGGCCCTTTTCTAAATGGGGCTTAGACATTATTGGCAAAATCAACCCTGTGTCATCTGATGGACACAAGTTCATCATAACCGCCACGGAGTATTTTACGAAGTGGGTTGAAGCTATGCCTTTAGCTTCCTGCACTGGTTCACAGGTCTCTAAATTCATTTTTAATCAAATCATTTGCAGGTTCGAAATTCCTGCCAATCTCATCTCTGACAATGGAACATGTTTCAAAAATAAAGATGTTAAAAAATTATGCCAAAAATACAAGATTCAACATCGCTGGTCCACCCCCTATTATCCTCAGGGTAACGGTCAAGCAGAAGCTTCTAACAAAACTTTAATCAAAATCCTCAAAATATTAGTCAATAAAACTGGCCGTGACTGGCACATCCAGTTATATCCAGCCTTGTGGGCTTATCGAACTAGTGTTCGAACTCCCACTGGAACTTCACCATTTGTTTTGGTTTACGGTGCTGAAGCAGTTTTTCCATTTGAATTAGAAGTTCCTTCTTTGGCTCTGCTACTTCAAGATACCGAAGTAGGAGATGAATATCATGCTGGCAGACTCAGTCAGCTGGAACTCCTAGATGAAAAATGCATCAATGCTTTGGAGCATCTCCGTGCCTACCAAAACAAGCTAAAAAGATCATATGCCAAGAAAGTTCGTCATCGATCCTTTGAGATCGGCGACCTTGTTTTAAAAGAAAATAAAAAAAATACAAATGCAACTAAGGACCTTAAAGGTAAGTTTGAGCCCAACTGGCTCGGACCATACATCATTACTGCTAAATTTGAATCAGGGGCATACAAATTGTCTACCTTAGATGGTAAAGAACTTAAAGAACCCATGAATATTTTACATCTTAAACGTTACTATGCATAAAATGTGATTATTTCATTCTTGTACATACATATTTATTTTGCATATTTCAAAACCATTATCTTGTTTTCTTTTAAATTTATAAAATATAAAAATCCAAAAACATCAAAAACATTCATAATCACCAAAATTTTCAAAACTATTTGTTGCATTTATTTATGGCACTTGTTAGCTTTTGTTTTTCACAAACAAAAATCAAAACAAAAATAATGATAAAAACAGCAATATGCTTGACTCTTTCGAAACCCAAAACAAAATAATGAAGAAAGAGAGAGTCAAACATTCTCAAAAACTTCTCAAAAATTTCTTATATATTTTCTTACAATTATTGCAGTTATATGTTTCAAATTATTCTGGATAAATTAGCATTTATTTGGAATCCCTCACTTGCACACTCACAAAAATAAATATCTTGATTTTATTTGGCATGATTACTAATCTCTCTTATATCAAAGTCCACAAAATTCAAATTAAATAAAGTTTGAGCATAGAGAATTGATCTTGTTATTTACTTAAACCAAGCACATCTTTCACAATAAAATGATTATATTTGTAATTTCCATGTTTTGCTACATAGTAGAAGTGATTTCTTGAGTGAAAAGTTTCCCCTGCTATCCTATCATGCACATGGTCTAGAATCTTTGAGAATTGGCAAAAGGACAAGCTCACCCCTACCCGAATAAAAATCCCTTGCTCTACAGCTAATCTGAGCAAGTATCCCTAGTATAGAACAAAAAAACAAAAGCAAAGTTCAAGAAAAAGAGAAAAATAAAAATGTTATTTTGAATCATCACAGCAATATTTCAAGCATTATCTCAAAAATCAAGAAAAAATACAAAAAGAAAAAGAAGCAAAGTTCAGAAGAAAAGCAAAAGAAAGCAGAAAGCAAAAGCAATAAAATCCCTTTCCCTACCCTTTGAAAAGAAAAGAAGGGTTGATGAGCTTGAATCCCTGGAATTCTCAATTATTCGAAAACTGTGAGGTAAGCCCCATAACAGGTGGTTTGTGCCCAACCTGCTTGGCCTTGGGTAACTCCTAGCGTGGCGATATGTCCGTCACATTAGCGACCTTCTTTTGTACAGACCTATGCTTGCTTATGGATTAGCTAGCTCTTGATAATCCGACCTACATAGTAGTCTAATATGGTTATATGCATCTACATCATGGTTAATGAACACTTATTTGGTTTCTTCAAATCACTTGTATCATAGTATCTTGCTCAAAACTGGTAAATGAACATAGCAATTGCACACACATTTGTATTTGAGAGATTTTGTGTATCATTATGATAAATCAAGATCGGAAATGAATTCACATATGCACATGGGATTCCTTATAAATCTAACTTTTGTCTTTAAAATAATTTGAAATATTATTTTTGCAACTTGTTTGGAATAAATCAAGTACAGTTGTTTATCACAAAGACAACTATATAACAAAAAAATCAAAAATTTCTTTCAAACTATACAATCAAAACATATACATATATATCTGATTGACTTTCGCGACGATGGTATAGTTTCAAAACCAAAATTGGAATTGAATGCCTAGCGCAAGCCCTCCTTTTCATATTTTCTGTTCATCAAAAATCAACCTTGCAATAAAACTATCTTTTTTTGGATTTTCGCGATGATGGTATAAGTCTATACCTACATATTCTATGCCTAGCGCAAACCATTGTAACAATTTTTATTCCCCATTTATCAAAAAATCATAAAAACCATATGACTTCATTTTATGTTACACAAATTATGCCTTTTCAAAAGCAAACCCATTTTTTTTCACTATTTTCTGTCATTATGTCAACCTTCAACTTTGCAATGATGGTATAATTCCTAAGGAATTATTCAAAAATCTTATCACACTTAGGAATTTATGCCTAGCAAAAATCATTTTAAACATTATTTCATGCACAAATATTTTTCATGAAAATCTGAAAACAAACCAACCATCATCATCACCAGTTGCACTATTGCACCAAAGTCTTAAGACAGTCTCTTAAGCACTCTTTTACTTTTAACAATATTTCTATAAATGGGATTAGCTTGACGACCGAGTGAGCAGCGACTCCATGAAATGGTCTATAATAGCGACAATGTCCTTTGAAATTTTGTTAGAAGTCTCTTTTTATCTTTTATTTCATCTCATCACAAACAATCAATTTGTTACATCAGATTATTTCATTTAAAATTTTATAGCATGACATTCCAATTATAATATTTTTAACGACATAATTACATGAATTATCAAATCAATCAATCAAACATAAAAGCATCATAAACATACTCAAAACATAAGTCATATGATCAAAAATATCTCCTATATATATCACAAATATATGTACATCACATCAGCTAGACTGGTATGCCACAATCTATATCTTGGCATACTCAATCAAATACCCTCTGTGTAGTGTCTCGAGAGCCCCTCGAGCTCTCAGCCTCATCTCCTCCCCCCTGAGGTGGAGGAGGTGGCCCCATCGCAGTCCGTGTGGTGCCGTGAGTCCGGGATGCAGATCGTGATGATGTCCTAGATGACCCCATCACGACAGGCTCTGCAATGTGTGTTGGTAATGGCACCCTCTGCTCCGCTGGCACCGCCTGGTAGTATAGAGCCTGATAGAAAGTGATCTGGGCGATAGCACGTGCTAAATCTCGAGTGCTCGCTCCTCCGCCCGAGCTCTGAGCCGTGTAGCCTCCTCCTGCAGTGTCTGCACCTGAGCCCGCAAGCGGGCAACCTCAGCTCGGAGAGTCACTGTCTCGCTGCTCTCCCCAGTGTCCACGCCCTTGCCCTTATCGAGCGATGGTGGTCTCTCTCTCTATGGAGATGGGGGTCTCTCCTCCCTCCTCTCCCACTGCCGTGGCCTCTCCTGTGCCTGTGGCCTCCTCTGCTCCCTCCCGTCGTGACCCTGGGCCGCCTCTATCGCTGCCTGGCATCGCCTCCCTATCCGACGCACAACCACGTGGATCGGACCCTATGCCCTCGTCATCCGAGGAGGGCGGATGCCTGCGTACCAGGCATCGTAGCCATCGGCTACCCTTGCGTCGTCCCCATCCACTGGCTGGATGGGGGCATCGTCCACGTCCTGGCTCCAGAACCGCTGCATGTCGGGAGCCCCGCTAACCGTGGTGTTATCCCGGACAATCCAGGAAAACTCGTAATCCCTCAGAGATGGGATCCCCTGCTATAGACCGAACTGTCTCAAAACTCGGTCATAGCGGTGGAGCTCCACCTCTCCTCTCTCCATCCGTAGCCAGCAGACTCGCCTGATGCGAGCCAGCTCCTGTCCATCCTCGGCCCACCCTGGGTGCCCTCTCCATGGTCTCCAGGTGATCTGGTCCAGGACCAAATCATCTAGTAGCCTCCGGGACATCGGTAGGTCGATCCACCATTGTGACCCTCTCCGGAGCCACCAGTAGAAGACTCGGGGCCTCTCCCCGTCTATCCCTGTCAGTGGAAGCCCTACCGGCCTCCGCACCGCAATGTGCTCCCAGCACCAAACCTGTAGGAGCGATGTCATCACCAGACATCGGCCGCCCTTGTACATGACCCCATACAGGATCCTGTACAATCGGCATAGCACAAAACTGCCCCAACAAAACCTGTACCCATGATCCCGCATATCGTAGATCACATCTGCGAGCATCCATGGCACCCTGCACCCACTTTGGTGGCACAGCAGAAGTCCACCAACCACTCCAGCTAGCACCCGTGTGAGTCTAGATGCCCCAGGCATCTGGCGCAGTGCCTCGATATTAACTCCGCCCTTCTCCAGGGTGAAGCTCGGGTCACCGCACAGCCGTCCCATAGCGTGGCCCTGATTGGCCGTAGGAGTGATCATCCGCCCTTGTATGGGGATTCTCAGAATCCTCCATACATCCTCTAGTGTGGGAGCCATCTCCCCTGTCGGTAGCCGAAAATAGGAAGACCCCGGATACCATCTCTCTGCTAGGGCTGTTAGAAGCCCCATATCTGTGGACACTTGTGGCATCTCCGCCACATGCTGCAAGCCGGCCTGTGCCAGCAGATCTCGCTCTGCCTGTGTCAGAGCGGCCAAGTCATCTCTTAATCCTCCATACTTCCATTCTCTGCTCTTTAGCAAACCTCTCTGCAACATAAACAACAAAACAATAAACAATCATTAATAACAATTCCAGTAATTAATAATGCAACTTAAAGATCAATTTCATGTAATTGATGATATCGCCCACTATTGGACGATATCGTCCCAAATTTGAGCATAATCGTCTCCGATTTCGCCTGCCGAAATCGTCTCTAAATTGACGAAATCGTCCCCCTTTCACCGATTTCGCCCTTGGGCGAAATTGAGACGATTTCATCGAAATCGGGACGATTTCGTCCCGACGACGTCGACGGCCAAAAACGGCCGCGATGCTCAAAATTCACCTAAAAATCTACCTACAAAGCATGTAAATTCAAATTAAATCAGTCTAAGTTGAGTCTAGACCCTTACCCGTAGACCACGCCGGACCTCTGCTGATCTGTGCGTCGTCTCCACCATTTTTTTTGCTTCAGAGCTCTAAAAATAGTAAAAATGAACAGTAACAATGAATTAGGGTTTTACCCTATTTTTCTTAATTTTATTCAAAATAATTCAAAAATAATTTTGCTTTTTCGCGTTTTTACCTCAAACGTTCGATTTGGGTAAAAACACGGAGGGGGCACCATAGTAAGTCGTCGTACGATTCGACCAAGAATCGTCGCCTAAAAATGGGTATAATTTTTTGCTTTCTCGTAGATCGAGAAGAACTCATCTTTAACGCATTTTCTTCGAAAAATTCGCTAAAGAGGGGGCAAAATGTAGCACCCTAAAATTGGCACAGTAAAATTATAAAAATTATATTCACCTTAGTAAATAATTTCAAATTCAAATTTAACCTCCCAAACCGCCCGTTAACCGCCGGGTATTCCGTTTCCCCTTTTTCCACGCCAATTTTAGAGGTTGTTTTGACCGTTTGACGATATCGTCGCCGATCAGACGATATCGCCCCATATTTGACGATTTCGTCTGGACTAGGACGTCCAGACGATCTTGTCGCAAAACTGAATTTGCAAAGTTGGAATCTGTTCCAACGGGTCTCCAATCCGGGCGAAGCGTGTCTCGCGCCGTTGGGACCCTCCCCCGTTGGAGATCTCCCAAATTGGGATGATCTCCAACCTCCCAACAACTCCCCTAAGCCTATTTAATCTCTAGGATTTTCCCTCCCCAACCCCTCGGCTGAAATTATCTCGTAAATTGACTCCCTCCGCGTTAAAACATCCTGATCTTGCATTTGCATTAGTCCCATACTAATTTTGTTGTAGGTACATCATTATTTTTCAACCGGAGCCAGCACCCATCGTCGCCGACGAACCTGTCCAGATCGGAGGCGATCCTGTCAAATTCGAGGCGATTTCGTACTGATGCGAGACGATCTCGATTGCAGTCCACATCGAGGCAATCAGTGCTCGAAGTTTGCTTTTCTCATCTTTTTCCCTGTCATTTTATGCTACAAATTAGATCATTTATTCGGTTTTTATATTATTTTGCATTTGGAGTTCACCCATTTAGCCTAGATTGCATACTAAGATCATATTTTGCCATTAAAGTACAGTAATTTGCTTGAATTTCTGTTCTTAAATATTGTTCAGTATTCGTACTACTATTTGGTATAATTTGCCTCTGTTTGCACAGTAGGACTTCTTGTATTTTGCATCTGTTTTCTGTCTTGCAGGTCTCTGACGAATTCGTCTGACGAATTCGTCAGATTTCAGACGATTCTGATCGATATCGGACGATTCTATCGGATTGCGAGCGATTCCGTCGAATTCCGGACGATCCGGATCGCTTCAAACGTCAGAATCTTCTTCAGACATCCGGATCAGGTATTCTTCATTTGCATCCTGTAAATTCTCTGTTTTCTGCTTTTAAATCTGTTTTTTGTATTCATTGAACTTGCATTTTCATATAGATTAATCTAGTTTCATTCGGCCAAACCTAGGATGAATGCTTAAGGTTAAAACGAACTCATCAAACACATTCCAAAACCTAGGCGTGGAAACTGCCGCTAAATGTTTCCTGGTGAACCCACCATCCGTCGAAAAATCATCAAAATGCACCTCCCTTGAGAGGCGGGACCTTCGCAAAGTCCTCTCAGTCCGAGGTACCGCGCCATCCTTTTCCCATCCTCCTTCCGGGCACGGATCCTATAGCCTGAAGGTAGGGATGCGAAAAATTTGGAGCGATACACTAGTTGACCTTGGTTATTGAACCTATCTTCTACCATTTGGGCTAATGCAATAGTTTGCATCATGTCGATGGGGATCAACATTTGTACTTCTAGTCGAATTTCTTCTTTTAGGCCACTGATGAAATAACTTTTGAAGAATGATACATCTATCCTTGATGTAATATTTACCAATTTCTTGAATTGATCTTGGTACTCTCATACTGTAGTGGTTTGGTAGAGTTTAGTGAGAGCTCCTATGAAATATTTAAATTTACTTGGGTTGAATCATACCATTATATTTCTTGTAAATTCTAGCCATGTAGGGGTGCCATTTGTCTTTTCGTACCATTGGGTGGTGGTACTTTCAAGGTGGAAGGATGCAATGTGAACCTTTTGTACCTTAGGGATTTGATAGAGGGAGAAATATTGATCAGCCCGATAGATCCAATTTGTGGGGTTGCCTCCTTCAAATTTTGGAAAATCCAATTTAGTAGTTTGAGGTAGGATTGATGTTTGTGGTCCCCCAAGTAATGCTTGGTGTGTTGGTGCTCTGGTAGATTGGTCGGCTTGGATTAATGCCAAGTTTTGTTGTACCATATCAATGGAGTGGTTAGTGGCATCAATTTTTAAGTCTAGGTCTGCTATCTTGTTTTCATATTCCACCTTTTGTATAGTATTTTCATCCTTCCATTGGCAAAAATCCTCCTTTGTCATGATTTTCTTTTCAAGATCGTCCTTCCATCGATTAAATTCTTGAATGAAATCCTTGAGAGGGTCTTGTGATCTCCTGCCATCGACCATTGTGGTGTGGGTTTGTGATTTGTATTTCCCCCTTGGTAGTGAAAATTTTGGTTTTCAAGATTTAAATTTGCAAAAATTTAGGTTTTTGTTATGAATTTTTGCAAAAATTTATGTGGATTTTGTCAAAAATTGGTTTTATCAACTTTGTGGACCTAACGGTCACTTTTTCAAATTTGAATTTTTGAAATTTGGCGGAAACAACGACTAGCAAGCACAATTTTTGAAATTTGGTGGGAAATAATGGCTAGAAAGCGATGGGCGGTCAAGGACAGTGTCAGTGAGATGAGACGACATCCAAGGGCTAAACAATGGCTAGCAAGTGGTGGGTGGAAACAACTAGCGAGCGACAATAGCTAGAAACAACTATGATAATATCAACGAGCGGTGGGGTATGTCAGATCAAGTCAAAGCACACGGTTGGACAAGTATCGGTAAGGATGGGGCACGACAAGGTGGCTTCAGTCACACAAAAGGCAGATACCAAGCATGACCAAAATAACAATTAACTATGCTTGTTGTGTTTACTTTAAACACTAAGCTTCTAATCCTCTTTTTAAATGTGGGATAAAAGATACCTAAAATTTTAAAAATATTTTACATGACATTGCCTCTCAATCGAAAAGTTTCGTCGAAACCAGTAAATATTTTTAAAACTTTAGGTTAAACTCGATTATTTATATTTGTTTTTTCTTTAATTCAAATGACATTGTCAAAAATATCATAGCGTGCGTAGAATGGATTTTCCTTGTTTTTTTATTTTCATTCGATCTAGAGTTGATTTTTGACATTCATTCAGATCGAATAATTGTTTTTGACATCCACATAGTTTAATTTGGCACTAGAATGATTTGTATGTCTTCTCTTGATCACCTGTAATAGTAGCCTACAAGCGTCTACTAATTTTTATATTTTTGTCACTTATTTTTATTTTTTGTTGTGTCCTTGATGGGTGTTTTGATTTGTTTAGGTGATGTTTATATGAATGGTAACGAATAGGATTTTTATAATAGTAGATAACAATGAGTGGTATTTTAATATAGTGCAAGAGTGAGAGGCTCTGATACTAGTTGGTAGGAACCAAGTTCCTAGCAATGGTGAAGAGTGGAAAATAGATGAAAAATGGATGCAAAAAAGAAGTAATGTGATTAAATCACCTTTATAAAGATCGATGTTTCACTTGGAGGAATACCTGCTAGTGCTCTCAATGAGATATATAATTCTTATTCCCTGGATGATTAATTACACCCTTGTGAATGCATATAAATACCTATCTAGAGTTATGAGGTGAAAGGACACAATGGTCCATAAATACAATAGGTTAATTAATTATATATTAAGGGTTAGGATTAGGATCCTAACATGGAGAGCCTTATTGCAGAGTTTGACGAAGCCATTAAAGGAGTTACCATAATAAATCATTGGAGAAATTCACTACCAAGGAGAAGCTCTTGATAGTGAAGAAATTGGGACAATTGTCTCCATCCGACAACAAGCCCAAAGGAGAAATATTTGGCAAGTAGTTTGCCAAATTTTGGAGGAGACCAGTGAAGACCTCAAGACTTAATATTCTTGAGAAGAAGGCCCAAATTTAAGCTAGAATTACACAAGGAGAACACAAATAGAAGAAGCCTACCAAATCCAAGAGATTTGAAGATTTTATTTCATAGCTAAGAAGGCACATTTCGAAGATAGGAGTTTACGAAATTTATAGCAAAATGCTAAAAGGCTCTTGGAGGAGAATTCCAAATACAACACTTCATATTTCTAGGGTACATATTGAAGGAGAATTTGAAGCCACCTACTATAGTTTCAGGGTAGAAAGTTAGAGGGTTTCAAAAGCTATGATTAGGTGAGTTAGAGAGTTGTTCCAGATAGCCAAGAAGAGTTACAATTTCATTATACTAAATACAACTTGGTGAATCAAAACATCAAGATCTACATCATCTTCAGATATCATTAAAGGTATGCAACTTAGGTGTAAAAGGTTCATTACTTGAACACTTATATTCAGTTCATTACTTAGCTTCATTAAGCACCTTATTAGAATCTAGAAGTTGCAAGAAGGTTACATTTTAAAGTCTTCAATGGAAGTGCATAAAATATTTTATGTTAAGGGTTATTACCTGCCCATTAAAATAGGAGTTGGATATATTTCGATAGAAATAAAAATATCATCTACCTATTATCTATCTAAAAATACTACATCCTACAACATTGATTATAGTGAAAGTTTTAGATTGCTTTTAAAAAAGGTTCTTTATAAAGAGGATATTATTCTTAGTTGCAGATATTATTGGTGCATTCTTTAAGAGTTATTATTAGTGCATTGAAGGAGCAATAAGGTGAGTCTACTATTGCACTATTCTAGATTGTTTAACTTATTACTCTTAAATATAATTATGTGCATTGGTTGTTAACTTAAGGTGAAAACCAAAGGGTACAAACTTTGTGCATATCAAAGTTTCTAAAGACACTATTTGGTGCACAAAACCTATAATTTATTGTGGTCTAAAGAAGCCACCAAATAGATCAAAATTCCTCCAAGGAGTGGAGAAGAAGTCAGCCACTAAAATAAGAGAAAAGAGCTACAAAATGAGACTTGAAGTATCTCGGAATTAAGGTGCAAATAGAGGTTATTACAGGTCATCAGCATCAAACTTACATCCTAGTATTACATCAAAGATAGATATTAAGTGTCATAAGGACACTTTACATAGCTATTGATCCTATATACAACCATCCACCAGAATCTCTAGTAGTAGCTATTGAAATAGGATCAACATTTGTCGAGAAAGTACTAGGTTAAGAGTGTGTAAGATATGAGTCAATGAAGGGATTGATATCAATTGTTGGTACAAGAACAAAGAGCCATCCTAAGGCTTGGAATCCAACTCACATTGAGGATTCCAAAGACACCCTATCATCCACCACATCGAGCATCTACAACAATGAGTGTCTATAATCATCAAAGCCAACGTAGGGATAGCATATTAGGGTAGCTATTATCTATCATATTATAGCTCATTAAAGCAAATATAAGGGATATTTATCCAATATAAAATAGGCATTAATGTGGGAGAACTTCTAGCCAATATTAGCACCATAGAACTATATTCATCGAACTAAAACCAACGCATTGCTAAGGAGAGCATATTTTTTCACCTAAAGAAAGTGTTGAGAGCAAGAAAATAACTTTTATTCACTGGCAAAGGATTTTAAAAGGTTCAGCGTTAGAAGATACTATACATGCAGGTTTCCACTTTTCACATTCAATAAATCATCCTATATTCCATAACATTCACAAAATAAATGCTTAAGGTAACATCTAAGTCTCAAACATTGAAAGACATCATTATCATAGCTCGTTAGTTGAATAAGGAAGGAGCATTACTCAAGACTGAAGCATTATTTAGTAATGCCTCTCAAGTGACACATGGGTGCAACTCAAAGGAGAATAAAAGCTACTTAAGTGAAACACAACAACGTCCAAGAAGAGCACAATGAAGTCCAAGCAGAGTGTAAGCGAAGTCCAAGGGGAGTGTAAGCAAAGTTTTAGCCAGCATTAAAGCAAAGGTGCATTTAGTAGAGAATGTATTCAAAGGAGTCAAAGGTGCAATTAAGGAATTCCATTAAAGCCTATCATAAACTACTAAGAGGCTGCAACATGTTTCAACAATTACAGTTCCCATCAACCATTTAGAGTTCAAGGTGTTGAATGCTCAAGTTGAAAGGATACAATCAACATCATCCAGTGAGAGCATCGAATGCTCATCAACATCCTATTTTAGAATACTCTTCATCATCCAATCCACTTACATTGAGGAAAGGTAAATACATATATCACTCAATTATTTGCTTTCCTCAAATTAGGAGTTATAAGGTGTTAAGCATAAGGTTGGTTATTATTTTATTATCAACCTTAAGAAGCAAGGAAGCAATCCTAAAAAATTTAGAAGAAATTATATAATTGCTTACATTAAGATATTTTTAAATCACCAATAGAATATATAAGGTTTTCAACCTTTGTAAATTCAATATCAATTTGAAAATACTAGTATTTCCAATTGTAGGGAGTTATAAGGCATACTACACAAAACTATAGATAATTGGAAATTAGAAAATTAAATTATTGAATAGAGAAGACATATAGAGTTGGAATTAATTGGTAACACTTATCTTATACTCATATTAAGGATACAAAAATAAATCCAACTATAGAAACTTCATTAGAGCATATTTCGTCAGGAGAGATAAGGGAAAATTGAAGGTTGATTATTATTTTCAAAAATTTACAAAATCAACTCAAAGGTCAACTGATTATAGCTAATCACTTTATCAAATCTCTTACATATCATTAGGGAGTTATAATAAATCCTACAAGTATCACCATAACTACAAAAAAAATCATACTTACAAAATCTCAACTACTTAAGGGTCCAAATTACTTCTCATGGAAAAACAAAGAGAGGGCTATTTTGATATTTGAAAAACTTTGAAAAATTGTTAATGGAACAAAAACTAAACCAAATTTAGGTGATACATATATTCAGAGGTTCGAAGAAAGTGATGCTAAGGAATTAATGATAATAACTTTTGCCATCACAAACGAAATACAAGCTTACATTAGTTCAACAGGATCATCTACAGAAGCTTGGAAAACCTTAGAGAAAATATTTGAAGGGAAAAATAAAGCCACTATCTTAAATCTTCAAACTCAATTACATTCCCTGAAAATGAACAATGGAGAAAATATAGAACTATTTCTAAGGAAGGTATCAGATATCAAGAGAAAAGTATTAACCTTAGGAGAAAAGGTTGAAGATAAATTCCTTTTTCAAGTACCCATGAGAGAACTTTGAGACAGCTACAAGTATCTAGTTACATATCTACATGTTCTAAGTAAAGATACATCATTTGATGAGCTAATAATCATTCTTCAAGAATATGAGGTAGAAAGCACAGTGAAAGATGAAATGAGTAACATTGCATTGGTTTCAAAAGATACTCCACAGGGAAACATAGTCTCATCTTCAAAAGGACAAAGGAATTACAAATATTGTCAGATATGCAAAAGAAAAGATCATCACATTAATTATTGTAGATTCAATCCGAGAAACCAGAATCAAGGAAATCAGAGGAACTATGGAACCCAACCAAATAGGGTATTCCAACCAAGGTAATATTAAAATAATTCACATCAGTAATAGTTTCAACGATAAAACAACTATCCACAATTGGAATATAATGAAGTAAATTAGAAAGAACACCTAGCTCAAAGGATTGAATAAATTGAAGAACTAGAAGATCCTACAAATAATCATGAAGTCAAAGCTCTTTCAGCAAGGATAGCATTTTATGAAGATACTAACTTCTTGCTTGAACATGTTATAGAAAATAGAGAAGGAGAATACAAACTCCAATATCAAGAGGAAGATCCATATTGAAGACTAAAGTCTTCAATACCCAAATAATGTAATACAGGGGGATGTTGGAGTATATTACATTATTTAGGTATATGTCAATGTACCACCTTAGGTACATTGTTAGACTAGGAGTATATCTTAGGTTACT
Organism: Wollemia nobilis; assembly: GCA_028583015.1. NCBI lineage: Eukaryota > Viridiplantae > Streptophyta > Pinopsida > Araucariales > Araucariaceae > Wollemia > Wollemia nobilis. The sequence continues at coordinate 1,651,101 of JAQPPZ010002742.1, read as the reverse complement.
TGAGGAAGAAGTAATAAATACAAAAGTTTCAATGTGCAATTATGTAAATGTATAAAGAGTCCACTTGTACATGAGTCATAGGAAAGGTAGTTAGGAAGAGTAAGGGCCAAGCAACCTATCTTCTTATATATAGGGCCCATAGTGAGTGTGTGACGGATAGAAGAGTGTGTAGTAGAAGTGTGATCACTACTATGTAGTGAGTAGGTACAATGTAGTTTCCATTAGAGTTCTGGAGTGTTCATTTCCTCCATTACATTGCATTGTACTATTTTTATAACTTTCCATTAACAACATATTTCAATCATATTGCAGAATTCCATTATCTTATTTTTCTGCATATTTTACATCTTGTGATTGCTTTTCCAATATCCTACATTATCAAAAGCTAACATACATAAACCTCACTCAGTCGAGTATATGTGAAGTATACACGTCCACATAGTACTCCCTGTTATACAAACAACCCAGGTTTTTTCTCCAGCAATAAATCCACGTCGGTGCTAACTCAAGCATTTTTCTTTCTTCTTTTTTACTTAGGCACTCTTCTATCCAACATTGGTGTAAATATTTTCCAGTTTTCTACAAATATCTCCTTCTTCAACTTTTATCTTTTGCTCATTCAAACATTCAACACACTTTGCAATTTTCCAACAAGCAATCTTCTCCAAATTGTCACATTCAATATCTTCCTCCAATATTTCTAGGTCCAAAATTTACTCTTTCTCCTCTAAATATTCTCTTTATTTGTAGTCAATATTCCAACTATGACTCTGATACCATTGATAGCTTTCCATATAGATTATCTAGGATCAAGTATAAATCAAATATATACCACTAACAATGAATATCAATATTGGAATAACAACAATATCTCACAAATATATTAAATATCATAGAATTACAAGATTGATACAAAGAGAGATACATTGCTTGTCTCCAATATATAATTTTACATGACTTTTTAGTATTATGACTATTGCTCTCCTTAATAGTTGGGAGATGCATCCTTTCATATTTCTCATATTGAGACAAAACTCTCATCTTAACACATATCAATGTGACTCTTCATTCTCTTTACACCTTGCACTTTCTCTCATGTTGACACATACATTATATAGAATATAAATCAACTAACAAACTAATATTTACAAGGGGGAAAAATAAGTAATACTTCCAACAATAACATGATTTTGTTTTTGTAGTTGTAGATAGATTTAATAAGATTATTAAATTCTTTCCATGTCATAAGACCAATGTTGCACCTAAGTTAACCCAAATTTTCTTTGAAATAGTATAGCACTCCTTTGGTCTCTCTAAGAGTATTGTATTCGATCATGATTCATGTTTTATGGGCCACTTTTGGCACTCTTTGTGGAATATTTTAGGAGTCTCTTAATTTCTCCACTTCACCTTCAGTTAGATGGGTAGACCAAAGTGCTTAATCACACTCTTATGAAGAGTTTGAGGATCTATCACCATACTTCTCTAAATAAGTGAGATTCGAGCCTCACTCACATAGAGCATACCTACAACAAAGTAGTCCACACCTCTACAGGACACTCTCCTTTTGAATTTTATCTCGATTTTTAGCCTTTGGATCCATATGAGTTGTCTTTATCTTTGCCCTCTCTAGCTATCATGCACATTCAAAAAGAGTAATATAAGGTAAACTCCTTCATTTAGCATTTGTAGAGTATTTAGTCAAAAGTGGTCCAAATTTTGTAGAAGACTCAACAATAGCAAAATCAAGCAATGGATCAACATCGTGTTTCTCATCCTTTCTAGGTTGAAGATAAATTTTAGCTCTAATTGAATAAATGATATTTTTCAAAGAAAGCATGTAGTATGATCAAACCACTTTGCTATGGGCCTTAAACTATCCTCTAGAAAGTGCCTATGAATGCTTTTTTTCTTGATATTTTGGCTTATCTTGGTATTAATGATGTTATGCATGTGGATATTTTGAAGCTATACCATGACTCTACATTGGAGATGGATACTTTCATTAGACATCATGTTGATGTGGTACCTAGTTTTTGGCTTTTGTTTTATTTTGATTGTATTCGACATGAATACTTGACAGACTCAACAAGGTTTCTCCACTTCTTACCTTGTTACTCGTAAAGTTCAATTTCCACAGTAGTCTCATTGGATATCTCACCATCAGATTTCTCATGATTTTCCTTCTCTTGAAATCATTAGAGTCTAAAGCTTCTATTGTGGGGAGGCATGATGAGGAACACCACATGAGCACTACATGATGTAATACCTAGGCTTATTTATTAGGATTAGTATTTTCCTATTATTTTTGCATCTATGTAAAACATGAGACTCCAAAAAGCTCACTTTAGCAAGTAGTTAGCAAGAACTCTCTATTTAGTTGGTTGATACTAGGATCTCCTCTACTTAGTTAGTTAGCTCTATTTATGATATTTTATATATTTTCTTCCATAGAATAACTTTGAAGGATCTACTAGAAATTGTAATCTTGTTTACCCTCATGATTACTTATGCACTTCTTTGGAATGCAATTTTTAGCTTCGTTTGATCCACATCATCCCTAAAGATAAAATAAATAAAAATTGTAATAATCTTAATTAGTGGCCTTATTGTAAAAGAAGGCTTTTAAATTATACATGATCTAGATGTGAGAAGTTTTTCCAACTATCATGCTAGTGGACTTTTGAAGATAAAATTAAATATAAAATAATAATGCCAACTAGGTCCATTTTGCACAGAAAAATATCATAGAAAATAGTAATAGATCCTTGATATGATATCACCAATATGTAGAGCTTGAAAAAATAGGTAATTTAATAAAAAGGGCCCAAAATACTTCCATATGCAAAAGTTATGGCCTATAGAAGTTTGGGTATATTAGAGTTGAAAAAGACAAAATAATAAATAACTAACCTTAAAGAAACTTTTGGTCAACCAAAGACTACCACTTGTCACCTCTAAGTGCCACCTCTATTAATGTTACTCACTAATAGGACAGCCAACTAGGATGGTAAACGATAAGTAAAATTGTAACACTTAGTGGATTTGGATTGGCTATATATATATATATATATTATATTATGTAAAATAAAATAAAAATTATGATACCTAAGATTTGACCTAAGTCAAGGACAAGAGTTAAACTTGAGTCTAGAAGAAGGTTAGGTCTTTAGGATTGAAAGCCTAACCAACTATGCTATATACACTATTTGATATACAATGTGAACAGAATGTATATAAATAAGTAAAGGTAAATGGGACTTATTTTTTAAATAAAAATAGAACCTCATGCCATAATACAACCATGGGTTTTGAACCCACAAGCAATTTTTTAGCACCATAGTGCCTTACCATTGTAATATTAGCTAATTTGAGGAGAAGTCTCAATTCTCTTTATATAATCATAAATTGCCGCCTCAAAAAATTAGATCCTTGATCATGCACTAAAAGAATAATGACTTGATAAGAATGGAACATGGGACCTCCAACCTTCAAAGCAATGATGTTACTATTGTGTCACCATGGCAAAAAAATAGAAACTCCGCTAAAAAATATTTAATGAGTGCATAAAGACCATAAAAATCACTACCTAAAAATCATCATCTAATTTTGTTCTTAGAAATTATGCCTTATGTGATTTAAACTCTCGATGTGACTAATAACAGGAGAACATTTGATTGTTGCACGACACTTACAAATAGAAACAAATATACCTTGACATAATGAATATAAATATATATATATGGTTTTCCCATAAAAAACTCGTGCATACCCTCCTACCCTCTCCTATCACACAATAGAATATTCTATGAAATATTCTAAATTTTAAATTTTAGAAGAAAAATAGACATCTTTTTCGGATGGAAAAATAGGCATTAAAATGGTGAAATATCTAAAAGTGTTGAAATGGAACCCTCTTGAAACTTTGCAAGGAATCCAACATAACTAATAGTTCATCCATATCTACCATAGTTTACCTTGGACATCCTTTTTGTGTGATTGAGTGAAGTTGTTTCGTTTTGGCTCTAATACCATGTTGGAATTCACAATATTTTCCAAAAACAACTTGAATTATTCATTCACCATAATCATATATACAATACAAAAGAGGAGAAAATAAGAGAGCATATAGACCAAAAAAATAAGAAAATATATAAATGACATTATTTGCAAGAAAGAATAAGGTATGGGTTCCCATAGGTACCCCCACTATATTTTTATATATCACACTATTATACAAATGATCAATCATTAGGGGGTATTTATAGTGATATCAAAAAATCCCAATGAGTAGTTAACCTCAAGCTAACATTAACTTGACTTTGAGGTTAACTTACAATAATAAAATAATAATAAATTACATCCTTTAATCAAGGTTATCCATGAATATGGATAAACTAATATCACTAAGGGAAAATACATTAGGGTTCCCTGAGGCTTACATGAAGATGTCCATAGGCTTACATAGAAGAAAGATCATAGGTTTACATATAAATATGTATGTAGGTTTATATATAGAATTCCCATAGGCTTACATCAAGATACCCAAATGATTACATAACACTTTCCTTAGGCTACATTAAGAGAACCCAAAAGTACTTCATCACTATTGGCCTTGGCCTAATAAAATCATATTACAAATATTTCACCAACAACTACCCAATGATATTATTAGTCATTACATGGTTAATATTGTTCTACCACAACTACATCTAGATGAGGCTCTTTGTAGCAGCTCCAAGCATTTTTATAGTAAAACTCTTCTACAACAAAGGGTTATTGATGAGTCCCAAGAATGTCATATTTTAGGACCATCATTAGTATGATATTCCATGACTAAATATATCATTTTTTTTTTAAATAATTTGGAAAAAATTGTATTAAAATAAATATCATTTACAAGTTGGGATGAGACTCCTCCCAACCTTAACCAAAGAGAACACGTTTCCAATAGTAAAAGAAAAATTGCATTGGAACCAAATATCTTAAACCATATTTCAACAATGGTTGTTCACCTGTTTACAACTATAAAATAAGATCTACATTGGAGCACAAATATCCTAAACCATATTTATGGAATTGTTGTCCAAATTAGCTAAACACTAGATTTGCTCACCAACTCGCCTAATCATATCATCCTCAATAGCCATGTCACTATGTCATTGAACCCCTACCTCCTTCTCAAAGCCCATCTTAGCCAAGAAGTCTGCCACTTTATTTATATCTCTACTCACATAAAGTGGAATCACATCATCTAATTCCCTTCATAATTCCTTAATTTGAGTGACAATAATCCTCAACCTCCATGTCTTCAAAGCAAAGTTCCTCATGCAATCTAGAGCTCCAACCATTATTTGAGAATCTAATTCTAGGATTATCCTCTTGTAACCTTGTTTTACTACCCAAATAGAAGCATATTTGATAGCTAAGGCTTCCACTTCATTGTTTGTGGCTCTGTCCAAGCCTTGCAGTTCCTAATAGAGCACTGTTCCAACATGATTTCGGCAAACCACTCCAATTCTAGCTCTACCCGGATTACCTTTTGCAGCTCCATCAATATTAATTTTAATTCAAACTTATGGGGGTGGTTTCCAATTAGATCTATCCTACCCCTCTTGTACTTCAACTCCCTTCTCTATTTCCCCTATAACAACCTGAGTTTCCTCTTTAGCATAGATTACCACAATTTCTGTGACTTTGCTCCAAATGACCTGCCAAAATCCATCTAAAGAAGAAAAGGTTTCTATTTTGGCATTTCTCTCCAACCACACTTGCCACCAAATGAATTTTAATCCAAGATCCCAACCAATACAAATATATTTAGATTTAAATCTACCCCTCTTCCATATTTCCCAAATATTAATTCGATTCAAATCACCATTAACTTGAATTTTATAATATAAAAACCATTTGTCCCAGATCTGGCACGTGAATGGGCACTCAAACATCAAGTGATTAGTTGTTTCCTCACTCTTGTAGCATAAAAAACATTGAGATGGACCAATGATTCCTCTACATCTAATATTATCAAAAGTAAGAATTCCATTATTCATGAACTGCCAGGCAAAAAAGTTTACTTTCAGCCAACCCTTGGACTGCCAAATATTTCTCCAATCCTCAACCTGATATGTATGAGGAGGAGGATATTATCATATCCATACTTCACTGTGTAGATACCAAGTATCCCATAGCCCCAAGCTAATTCATCCTCCTCATCTCTACCTGTGAGAAATCCTTCTACCAATATTTTAGTCATGATGGGTGTCAAATCCGGAGGGATTGAAATTGGCCACTCATCCAACTTCTTAAATTGCTTAAACTTATAATCCCCCAGATGACTATTGTTGAAATAAATTTCAATTTAGACCCAACCCTGGTTTCCATGGCTATTTTTATTGGTTATATTTCAGGAAATTCAACAATGATAGATGGGTATTGATCCCATGAATTTTTCCAAAATCATGCCTTCTCCCCTCTCCCCACTTTCCATAAAAAACCATCTTTTAACACCTGATATACTAAGTTGAGAGTATACCACACTAAGGATCCATTACCATCCAAAGGGAAATGACCCACCTCATTTTGGTTTACCTATCCCAAATATTTACTAGTTAATATTCTACTGAATAAAGAAGTTGGTTGGGAAATCCACCTCCAGTAAAGCTTTCTAGCCAAAGCTTTATTATTTAACTTTGATCTTCTCAGTCCCAAACATCCTTTTACTTTGTATTGGATTACTTTCTCCTAAACTACTAAGGCCCATTTCCTCTCTCCTTTTATTCCTTCCCATAAAAATTTTCTAGCCATCTTGTCCAACTCTTTTCATATGGTATGTGGGGTAGCAAGGATAGAAAATTTATAACTTGGCAAGGCCTGAATGACTGACTGCAAAAAATTAATCTACCCCCATAGCTTAACCATTTGTGAGACCAATGATTAATTCTTTCCTTGATATGGTCCAAAATATTCCTCCAGATATCTATTTTTAGTTTTTTTAAATGCAAAGGGACGCCCAAGTATACCACTGGGAGAAAAGTCCTTGTGAATCCCAAGATATCTAAAATTTTGTCCTGAAGCCTTTGATCAAGATTGAAAGAGACAAATTTGGATTTTTTATCATTGATGACTTGGTTTGTAGCCCTAAGGTAGACATTAAGTGTATCTCTAATCATTCTTGCTTACCTGAAGCTAGCCACTCCCATAAATCCTATGTCATCCACAAACTGTAGGTGTGTCAAAACTTCCTCACCCACTTTGATACTTGTTAGCAAACCTTGTTGTCTTCTCCTCAAGATGAGTCTACCCAAGCCTTCAACCAATATGAGAAAAATATAGGGGGAACAAGGATCTCCTTGATGAAGTCCTTGAGTAGCTCTAAACAATTGTGAGGGAAGACCCTTGATTAACACTGAGTATGTCGGAGTAGAAACACAGCTCATGACCCATTCTATCCAATCTTGAGAGAAACCAAAGGCTGCAATAATCTTTGACAAGAATCTCCACTCCACCCTATCATAAGCCTTTGACATATCTAATTTTATGAGCATTCCTCTATTACCAAATGTTTGCATTGAATGGATTGCCTCCTAATCTAGAACCACACCATCCAATATTTTCCTACCCTCTATAAAAACCCCTTGCTCTAAGGAGATAATGCTATGTAGAAGAGTTTTTAGCCGCTCAACCATTACCTTTGTGATTATTTTATATATGACATTGCATAAGGCAATAGATCTATAATCTAATATATGTACCCCCTCCTCCCCTTTTGGAATTAAGGCAATGAAAGTATGATTTAATGCTTTAAGAATTCGTTTACTACCTTTGGGCTCCGCTATAACAGCCATTACACCCTCCTCCAAGTTGTCCCAGAAGGCCTAAAAAAACTCAATTGGAAAGTCATATGGACCTGGTGTTTTTTCAGTGCTCATTCCAAAGACTACATTCTTTAGTTCCTCTTTATCAATGGGTTTAAGTAGGACATGATTTTATTCTTCAGAGATAACAAAGGGTATGACAACAAGAACTTCTTTTTGAGCCTCTTCATCTTGCACCATAATTTCCTTAAATAGTTTTAAAAAATAACCATTGAATGGAAATGCATACCTGGAATTATATCAAAGTATTGTTCGTTCTCATCTTGAAGAGCTTCCATGTTGTTCATGTCTCCTAGCACAGGTATCTCGATGGAAAATTTTGGTATTTTTATCACCTTCTAATAACCAAGTGGTTCTTGCTCTCTATTTCTAGTAGGTCTCCTCTTGGTTGTTAATGTCCTCAACCGCTTTATGAAATGCATCATCCTCTTCTTTGAGTTTGATGCAGGAGCATCCAAGAGCAGCACAGCAATCTTGCATCGAAACAAGCAAAAAAAGTTCTAAGTATAAAAAAATAGTCTAAGTGTTGAATGTGTCGCGATATCGCGACATAAAAGTTGTCATGATATCGCGACAACTCAGAATAATGGCGGGCGCAAATCGCAAGTGTCGCGATATCGCGACATAAAAGTTGTCGCGATATCGCGACAACTCAGAACCAACGGCGGGCGCAATCGCAAGTGTCGCGATATCGCGACATAAAAGTTGTCGCGATATCGCGACAACTCAGAACCAACGGCGGGCGCAAATCGCAAGTGTCGCGATATCGCAACTCAGAAACAATGGCGGGCACAAATGGCAAGTGTCGCGATATCGCGACACAAAAGTTGTCGCGATATCGCGACAACTCAGAAACAATGGCGGGCGCAAATGGCAAGTGTCGCGATATCGCGACGAACTTAAAGCAAAGTTGTGAGCAAACGAAAGTGTCGCGATATCGCGACACATTGGCCAACAAAGACAAAAGCCAAAAAAGTGTCACGATATCGCGACAGATGGACATGGAGGAAAAAGTGTCGCGTTTTCGCGACCCGGCTAGGAGAGAGAAGAGCAGAATGCAAAGGTGTCGCAAAAACGCGACATGTTACTTTTTCACGGACTATTGCAGAATGACAGTTGGCAGTTTTAGAAGTCGTTAAGGCAGTTCCAGGGAACCGTTGCAGCGGTTACAGGGATGGTTACGAACGGCGGTTGCAGCAAGAACCTGTGTTGATAAAGAGAGATTTTTTGAAGGATTGCGAAGGCTGGAGAGACGAAGGCTACGGCTTCTTTTGGCATTTTTTGTACTATGTAATTTTTCATGGTTCCGAATTGTAAAGCTTTCCATGCTTTGAAATAAAATTGCGTCTTTTCTTTGTTAATTAAAATTGGCTCCCCATCAAGTGGTATTAGAGCAGTAAGATTCTGAGTGTGTGAGCAGAGCACCGAACGTGAGGAAGCTTGCACCAAGATCTGGGGTTATGGGTTCTAATAAAAAGTGAAGCAAAATGTCACCACAAAGAAATCGTGGTGCTGGAAGGAACGTGGTTCCTGAAGGAGACTTTCGAGCATTGTAGAGGCAAGTGCAGGCCCTGCAGGAAGAATTGCGTAGAGGAGTAGAGCCAAGAGGAGAAGACCAGAGCGATGATGAAGCTTGCGGAGTTGATGATCCGTCTGAAGAAGAAGAAGAAGCGATGAGTTCTGTAGAAGCTCGAATGATTAAAGCCATTTCTCAAATTGGGAAAAGGTCGAAGATTGATGTATCCACATATTCTAGAAATTTAAATCTAGAAGAATTGATTGACTGGATTAATGACATGGAGGAATATTTTGAATATGAGGAGGTTGAAGATCCAAATCGAATAAAATTTGCCAAAACAAAGTTGAAAGGCCATGTTGGCATATGGTGGAAAGGAGTGCAGCTGGAAAGAAACCGTAGAGGAAAAGAAAAGATCACCAGGTGGGATCGAATGGTTGAAAAACTAAAATGGCAGTTTATTTCAACAGATTACGAATTAGATCTGTTGAGAAAAATGCAGAGTTTGTGACAGTCCAGCAAGTCTGTTAAAGAATATACAGAGGAATTTTTTAAAATTTCTATTAGAACCGGCCATACAAAAGCAAATAAAGAGAGAGTAGCCCGTTACATTAATGGGTTAAGAACCAATGTGCAAGAAGAATTGAGTCTGGTTCGAATGAGCACCATTGAAGATGCTTACCAGTTTGCTCTGAAAGTGGAAGAGAAACTGAACCATAGATTTGACAGTAAGCAAAGAGGAAGAGGTCGTGGTGGAAGAACTGGTGGAAGAACCAGTGGAGGTAAATATGATGACCAAAAGTAGACTGGTGAAACCAGCAATCACCAGGAACAGAAGGAGGAGAATGCTTACCGACCCCGTAATCAGAACAATGATTATCAAAGGGGACGAGGTAGAGGTGGACGCGGATATGGAAGAGGAAGATTTCGTGGAACCTGTTTCAATTATGGAGAAGAGGGGCATCGATCATATGAGTGTCCCAAACACCAAGAAACATCGAACAGAAGGCTTGAAGGTAATGCCAGAGCTACGGTTGTTGAGGATGGTGTTGAATCTGAGCACTCTGAAGAAGTAGAGCGAGGAGAAGTGATGATCACAAGGAGAACCTTGTTGAATGAAGAGAAGGAACCAAACTAGCAGAAAAGCCTGTTCCACACGAGGTGCAAATGTTCAGGTAAAATTTGTAATATTATTATTGATAATGGTAGTACGAGATAATTTGGTTTCGAGGAAATGGTAGCTAAGTTAAAGCTAGAAAGAAGACAGCACCCGCATCCATACTCGGATTGCATGGTTGCAGAAGGACCATAGAGCATTGGTCAGTGAACAATGCTTGGTCAAGTTTCAAATTGGAAGATACCAGGATGAGGTCCTGTGTGATATTTTGCCGATGGATGCTTGCCATTTGTTGCTGGGAAGACCATGGCAATTTGACAGACGTGCGATGCATGATGGGCATGCAAATACCTATTCCCTGACAAAAGACGGAGTACGCCACAAACTGAAGCCATTGAAGGAGGTTGAGGAAAAGGTATGCAATAATGCTAGAATTTGTTTAGTAGATGGCAAAAAAAAATTGGATGGTCTAAAGAGGGATTCAATGTGTTATGCATTAATTCCTACTGTAAAGAGAGAAGATACTATTGACATTCCAAGCGAAGTTGAACATCTGTTAGCAGAATTTCCTGATATTATATCAGACAATGTGCCTGAGGGTTTGCCGCCAATGAGGAAGATTAGTCATCAGATTGACTTAATGCCAGGATCTAGCTTACCCAATAAGGCTGCCCATAGAATGTCTCCTATGGAGAATGAAGAGTTGAACCACCAGGTTCATGAATTGTTGAGGAAGGGTTTGATTCAAGCAAGTTTGAGCCCTTGTGTAGTACCAGCAGTACTTGCACCAAAGAAGAATGGCGAATGGCGAATGTGCACTGATTCCCGAGCCATTAATAAAATTACCATTAAATATCGCTTTCCATTACCCGAATGGACGATATAATGGATTGTTTGAGTGGAGCTAAATACTTCACTAAGATTGATTTAAAGAGCGGATATCACCAGATACGTGTTAGAGAGGGTGACGAATGGAAGACAGCCTTTAAAACCAAAGAGGGTTTGTATGAGTGGTTAGTTATGCCATTTGGATTGACTAATGCACCCAGTACGTTTATGAGGCTGATGAATGAGGTATTGCGTGACTTCTTGGAAAAGTTCGTGATAGTTTATCTGGATGATATTTTAATTTTTAGTAAAACATTGGAAGAGCATTTGATGCATGTGCGGACAGTTTTTGAAAAACTGCGAGAGGAGCAGTTATTGATAAATATACAAAAGTGCAATTTTGTACAGAAAGAGTTGATTTACCTAGGATTTGTCATCTCAGAGGAGGGTCTAAAAATGGATCCTGAAAAGGTGAAGGCTATCATTGAATGGCCTACCCCAAGGAATGTAACAGAGGTAAGATCATTTCATGGTCTTGCAAGTTTCTATAGAAAGTTTATTAGAGACTTTAGCAGTATTTGTGCACCCCTAACAGAAACTATGAGAGGGGATAAGAGGGAATTTAAGTGGACTTCCAAGGCAGGTACCAGTATGGACATATTGAAGAAGAAAGTGACAGAACAACCCATTCTGGCACTTCCAGATTTTAATAAAGTGTTTCAGGTTGACTGTGATGCCAGTGGCAGTGCCATTGGAGCTGTGTTGAGCCAAGAAGGTAAACCTGTTGCATACTTTAGTGAAAAATTAAATGATGCTAGAAATAAATACTCTGTTTATGATCAAGAATTCTATGCTATAATTCAGGCTCTTAAGAAATGGAGACATTATTTGCTAACCAAAGAGTTTGTTTTATATACTGACCATCAAGCTTTGCAGTATATAAATAGTCAAGGTAAACTTAACCAGCGGCATTTGAAGTGGGTTGAATTCTTGTAGAGTTATACCTTTGTCCTGAAGCATAGAAGTGGTAAATCTAATAGAGTTGCAGATGCCTTGAGTAGAAGGCATAATTTGTTGATAGAAATGAGAGTGCATGTTGTTGGGTTTGATGAACTCAAGAGTTTATACCCAGCAGATCCAGATTTTGTAGAGGCATGGACGAGCATGTGTGTCTCCTACTACTGTGGATCACACTAAGTGGTTGGATTTTATGATCCAAGATGGGATGCTATTTTGGAAGAACCAGTTGTGCATTCCACGAAGTTCCATGAGGGAAAATTTGATCAAAGAGAAACATAGCGGAGGACTAGCAGGGCATTTTGGTCGAGATAAGACCATTGCTCTCGTTAGTGAGAATTACCATTGGCCACAGTTGCAGTCGGATGTGACCAAATTTGTGCGGGGTTGCAAAGTGTGCCGGATGGCGAAAGGAGTCAACCAGAATACAGGAATGTACCAGCCATTGCCTGTACCAGAGAGACCATGGGAGGACATCAGTATGGATTTTGTTCTTGGTCTTCCAAGGACACAACGTGGACATGATGCCATTTTTGTTGTTGTTGATAAGTTTTTGAAGATGGCTCATTTTATTCCATGTCAGAAGACAAGTGATGTTGTTCATATTGCAGGCTTGTTTTTTAGGGAGGTTGTGCGCCTTCATGGTCTACCCCAAAGCATTGTCTCGGACAGAGATACCAAATTTGTGGGTTATTTCTGGAGAACCCTGTGGAAGAAGCTGAAAATAGAATTGAAATTCAGTTCTGTGTACCACCCGCAGACTGATGGACAGACCGAAGTCATCAACAAAAGTTTGGGTAATCTTCTACGATGTCTGGTAGGAGATAAACCCAAGGGATGGGATCTGATTTTACCATAGGCAGAGTTTGCTTACAATAATTCTGTCAATCGTAGTACTGGTAAATCCCCATTCCAGATAGTGCATGGGAACAGCCCGAGAAACGCTTCTGAGTTGAGGCCGATGGATAAGGGAGACAAGCATAGTGCTGAAGCTAAAGACTTTGCAGCACACATGAAGAATTTACATGAAGAGGTACAACAGCATATCAGTAAAATGAATGCTACGTACAAAGCCTGAGCAGATCAGAAGCGACGTTTCAAGGAATTCCAGATAGGAGATGAAGTCATGGTTCATTTGCGCAAGGAACGTTTTCCTACCAAAACCTACAATAAGCTAAAAATGAAGAAGTTTGGACCATGCCGGATCATAGGTAAACGAGATTCAGGAAATGCCTATGAAGTAGATCTACCAAGTGAGCTGAATATTTCCCCTATCTTCAATATTTTAGACTTGGTTGAATATCATACAGGAAGTTGTAGTGAACCACCCAGTCCGGATCTGTGGAACATTCCAGCATCCACTCCAGACAAAGAGGAAATTGAAGACATACTCGACACTCGCGAAGGCAGAAGTACTCGAAACAGGCAATATTCGGAGTATTTGGTCAAGTGGAAGAACCGACCTATCGAAGATGCCACATGGTTGTCCAAATCGGAGGTTGATCATCTAGGTTTTCCTCTGACCGTCCAGAAGTGAGGATCACTTCTAAATCTACCCTAGGTGTCTGATGCAGGAGCAGCACAGCAATCTTGCATCGAAACAAGCAAAAAAAGTTCTAAGTATAAAAAAATGTCTAAGTGTTGAATGTGTCGCGATATCGCGACATAAAAGTTGTCGTGATATCGCGACAACTCAGAATAACGACGGGCGCAAATCGCAAGTGTCGCGATATCGCGACATAAAAGTTGTCGCGATATCGCGACAACTCAGAACCAACGGCGGGCGCAATCGCAAGTGTCACGATATCGTGACATAAAATTTGTCGCGATATCGCGACAACTCAGAACCAACGACGGGCGCAAATCGCAAGTGTCACGATATCGTGACACAAAAGTTGTCGCGATATCGCGACAACTCAGAAACAATGGCGGGCGCAAATGGCAAGTGTCGCGATATCGCGACACAAAAGTTGTCACGATATCGCGACAACTCAGAAACAATGGCGGGCGCAAATGGCAAGTGTCGCGATATCGCGACGAACTTAAAGCAAAGTTGTGAGCAAACGAAAGTGTCGCGATATCGTGACACATTGGCCAACAAAGACAAAAGCCAAAAAAGTGTCGCGATATCGCGACAGATGGACATGGAGGAAAAAGTGTCGCGTTTTCATGCAACCCGGCTAGGAGAGAGAAGAGCGAAATGCAGAGGTGTCGCAAAAATGCAACATGTTACTTTTTTGCGGACTGTTGCAGAACAACAGTTGGCAGTTTCAGAAGCCGTTAAGGTAGTTCCAAGGAACCATTGCAACGGTTACAGGGACGGTTACGAACTGCGGTTGCAGCAAGAACCTGTGTTGATAAAGAGATATTTTTTCGAAGGATTGCAGAGGCTGGAGAGACGAAGGCTGCGGCTTCTTTTGGCATTTTTTGTACTGTGTAATTTTTCATAGTTTCGAATTGTAAAGCTTTCCATGCTTCGAAATAAAATTGCGTCTTTTCTTTGTTAAGTAAAATTGGCTCCCCATCAGAGTTGCTCTGTAATTGTTCCTTCCCTAAAGTGTTTTTGAACCTCATCCCATCTGGCCACCAATGGAGCTCTTTGGACCTGGAAGTCTATCTTGTTAGCTCGCCTCCATTGTTTCAATTGATCTTTGACATAATGAAGCTATTTGTGGAATCTAAATATTGTTGTCCCATATGTTGGGCGGCCTTCTTCCCACCATTGTGGAATTTTCTTTCTAAGTTCCTCTTTTTGTAACCAAAATTTTTCGAATTAAATGGTTTATGATGCTACACTATCTTGATCCCCCCTTCCAACAAAATGGGAAAGTGATCTGAAACTGGACCCTCCAAAATCTGAAATTTTATATTCCATTTTACAAATGCCTCCTCTGAAACCAAAAAATGGTTTAACTTCACCTTCCTGCTGTGGCTCCCTCCTCTTATTAGTCCAAGTATAGTTGGTTCCAGGGCATTTAATATCCACCAAGTGTAATGTCTGGACTTGGGCAATCATAAGTCGATCCCCTGGGTCCAAAATTGGGGTTCCTCCTTCCTGATCTCCAGAGGATAATTTAGCATTAAAATCCTCAACAATAATCCAGTCTAACTCTTCCCTTAAGACTCTCATATTATGCACAACTTTCCATTGATGCATCTGACCATCTAGGTTTTGAGCCCCATAAAAATTTGTGATTAAAACATGCTTAGTTGTGACATTGTTCCTAAAATGTGATGTGCGAACACACCTCCAAGCTATATGTTCTATTGCAATCCATTTAAGAGTTCCAAAGAGTAACTACCCCCATAAGGCCCCTTGGGCAACCACTTCCATATGACCAACACCCCTCCAAAGTCTATTTACTATTTTACACATAAGATCCAATGACATTTTTGTCTCCTAGATAAGCAAAAAATATGTTTTACATTTTTCTAAGAGTCTTCGAATAGTATATTGATGGGTTCTACTATTTAAAACCCTAACATTCCATGATTGTATAATAATTGGTTACCTTGAGAGCAGTAAAAATCTATTGGTCTCATTGATCCTCTAGTGATCAGTTTGTCTCCTTGAGCTGCTACCAATTTCTTATTTGATTTTCTACCCACTCCTTGAGAGCTACTATTTTTGATCTATTTTCCACCTGAGTTATCCTTAGATTTGGTCTTTCTCTATTCTTTTCTGCTATGCCCATGATGACATCCTTAATTATTGGTTGCTCTTGGTTATGCACTATCAATACCCCTACACTCTTTGATTACGGTAACTCACTGCACTCAATTACCTACTCTATTATGGGAGGATATGAAAGAGGGGCTTGAACATGGTTGTTATTATTTTTATTATTCCCATCCATTCCTTCCATGAATTGTTCTTCTTCTTGGTCCATTAGTGTCTTAAATATCTCATACCTATTGGAGGGCTTGAGTTGGGTTTGCTCTTTACCATATTTTTTCTTTTACCTTCTCCTTCTTTTGGGTTGTTCAAAACCATCTCCCTGTGCTTCTTTACCCTAAGAAATATTGGTTGTTTCTTTATTGATTGTTGACTTACCCTCCTTAGGAATATTTGACATTCCCATAGGAGCCTCCATTTTTATGTTCATATTATTTGGGCAAGATCGGGCCAAATGCCCATATTTATGGTAAAATTTGCATCTGAAGGGCAATGCCTCATAATCCAGTTGTTGAATCCAAGATAGTCCTACAAGTTTGAGTTCAACCTCTATCGTAAAAGGTTGGCTAAGATCCATTTCCACACATAATATTGTATAAAAATTTGTATTTCCTTCCATTGTATCTTTGGAAATACCCAAATGTCTTCCAAGGGAATTATCGATAATTTCCAATACCTACTCACTCCAAAACTCCATTAGAAGTGCATACAAACGGATCCAAACTGGGACAACAGTGGATTCCATTCGAGGATCAAATCCCACCCTCCAAGGTTGAACAAATAATCCTGTTGGACCATGATTCCTCTTTTCTAATTCGAAATCCCTATTTCTATCGGCAAGTGAAGAAAAAATAATAATAAAATATCCATTGCTAATAAATTACAAAGAATACTCACCAAGAGGCTCCTAGTTTTTTGGACCTAGGAATGCAAAAAATTTAGGGTAGGGCAAATACCGATAAATTTACAAATCAAATCATGATTGGCTTTATATAAAATTGTTTCTTCGACCATCCTTTGCTCAATAATAATATTTGGCCTTGATTTTGACCATGGCAAGCATCCACTAACTCGTTGAGATTTTGATCTATTTCCAGTAGCTATAAAGAGCATTTTTAATGCAATTTTTTGTGCTTCTTCAGTCTCTGATGGAGATTTATCCTTTAACAAATCTACAAAAGAACTATGTCTCTCTAAAAGAGGATATGGAGGTGTCCCCATTGGGTCCTCCTGGGGCAAAAATATTGTCTTCAAATCCACAGTAACCAGAAATCTCTTCGGCTACCAATTGATGCCCTAGTTTTCTCTTCCATAGCTCTCACCCAACACCTTAATTTTTTATATGACTAAATATATCATTATATAATTAGTTATTGTAATTATGATGTAATTTGTATATGTTTTGCAACTTAGAAAGTAGAATACATTTTAAGTCAATAAATTAGAATAAGAAAGCATTTATTGGGCTTTTTGGTTGAGAAATCAGTTAAGGCAAATTTCAATAGTGTTATGGAAGTTATCTATAGCTATAGAGTTGCCTACAAAAACTACCTATGGAAATATGCCTACGGAAGTTTCCTATAAAAAGCCACCTACCAAAATTGTCTACAGAGATTGCCTACAAAAACTATGAATAGACTATAGAACTATAATTTGATTACAAAAAAAAAATCAAATTTGTAAACAAAATTCTTCAACAATAAGATCTTAGCCTAGCCAAATCCCAAATAAATCTAGAAATAGAAATTAAATTGTGGAAATTAATTTCCAATTAATTTGGTTAGATCTAAATTAATTATATGTAAATCAAATTTGGTTGGATTAGTTTCTAATTAATATGGTTAAATCCAAATTAGTTAGATGCAAATCATATTTGTTGAGATTGGTTTTCAACTAATTTAGTCATATGCAAATTAGTTAGAATCTTTACCAATCTATTACAGTTGCTATCTCCTTTAAATAGAATTAGTTGGATTTGTTTCCAACTAATTCAAATTTTAGATCTTCTTTTCCAATAGGTTGTTAATGATTTGTTTTGTATAGCCTCTTTATAAAAGAGAAGACATACTGCATTATAAAAGGTTGAAGATGATATATCCAAGTATTGAAGACAATTTATCTTCTCTATTTTTGTTTACCCCATAATTTGAGTAATATTATGAGTTAAGTAAGGGCATGGAGATCTTCAGATGCAAGAAGGAAGGGCCCCCTTGTTTACATAAGTAGGAGAGATCTATACCTCGTTATAGGAGGATTAGTGTGGCTTTATTTTTGTTTTAGTAAATAGGTTAGTAACATAGATTTATTTTAGTAAGATTAGATTTGGGTTTTATTTTTGGATAGGTGTATACAAGACATGTCTTGACCATATTTATATGTTCATGGATTGATAAATTATGGTGGTTGATATGTGAGCATATAATTTTGGTGACGTTGCTAGGGAGCCAAGGCACCGTTCACAAGTTCATTCTTTGCTAAAAAGGTAGTGACACATAGTCTTTAAAGAGGATCTAATTATAGGAAAATGGTTTTTAATTAAGGATATGTTGGTCAAAGTGGGTGACAGCCATGAATCCTTCTCTCAAGGGGTTGATCACAAGAAATCATGTAGGAATTTTAATTTTTGCAAGTGCATGTTTGATATTTTGTACGATTAATTTTATTTTTGGCAAGTGTGTTTTTATTTCTCATAAGTGTGCTTTACTTTTATGCGTGTGTTTTTATTTCCTCCAATTATTATTTTTTTGCACGTGTGTGTTTTCCCTCAATATAGACCAAAGACTACTTGACAAACATGTCTACAAGGTCACTAAAGCTCTTAAGGGAATGCTTTAATTTTAGCATATAAACTAGAAATACCCCCTATTGAATTTGAGGAACCTCATAATCCTAACCAAAAAAATTCTATATGTTGATAAGTATAGGTGTCTACATTGTATTTAGGAATAGCATTTTATAGAGAGATGGAAGGAAGGTTGAAATTCAACCTACACTCATCTTTATAGCATGTTTTTTCATCAATCATATATTATGCATGGATATATCATTATTAGAACATAATAAATTACCTAATATTTTAATATATTATAAAAAAATTAAACTTGAATTGCATAAAAAATATACCCATTCATTTTGTAGTATTTATAGCTATCAAAATTGTATAAAATAATATGTTTTACTATGATTTTGAGGGATAAAATAGATGAATATTTAAAAATTGTTTCTATAGGAGATATATTTATGAATCTAATTCCATATTCAAGTAGAAACATTTAATCTTTTTATTGGGTCAAAGAGTTGCACGTAAAATAATAACAATAGGTCTAGCCTAAAAACTGAAAAAAAAATGAGTAAATTAGTCTATTTTTTAGCATATTTAACATAGCAAATAGATGTTCTAAAAATATCTATATATAGTGAACTTAGTTTATAAAACTTCTTGAACCATATAATTTTAATATTGGATTAAGAAGATATGGCTAAAATATTGCCTACTGGTCTTATTTGTCTGATTTAGCTTTTTTTAGATATAGCAGGTTGTTTTTCTATAGATTTGATGAAGAAAATAAACGAGTTAAAATTTTATATTTATAAAACTTGTATCCCTATAACTATAATTTAATTTATCTTTATAATGACCTTAATATAATGTCAAATGACATAAATATGGCTAAAATATCACTTGTTTATCTAGGTTGACTCACTATAAATAACATGCTTGACAAAATGTATACTCACAAATTTAAATAACGAAATGTTTAGAATCATATTATTTTGACATAGTGTGAAATTTTATGGCCAAATAACTATCTACTACTTCAATTTATTTTTAACTTAAAAAAGCATATTATTCACTAGCTTGTCAAGTGAAAGCATTTAAATTGTTTCATATGATAATATATTTTACAACCTAATCTTATGTTTTCTTTAGTAGTCACTCTAATATTTTTATGTATTAGTAGTCAAAATGTAACCTATCATTATCGTACAATAATGATGTAGTTCTATAGGAGAATTCTATAGCAAATCCTTAGGAGAATTTTATAATATCGTAGCGACTATTAAGAGGACTTGCTAATGTTGTAAAAAGACCTATGATGCTTCTATGATATATCATTATTTCTGAACAATTATATGGCTCTATAGGATGATTCTATAGGAGAATTATGAAGTATTGGTTGCAACTCTTTAACTTGCCAATACTATAGACAAATCCTTCTATAGGTTGCAATTACTGTTGATAATATATTGCATATTTTTTAACATTGAATTAATGAGGATCCTTGCATATGCTTATTAATTTCATCAAATATCTCATATAAGTTGTTGATGCACATCTCTACCCATTGTTGATCATGACTTCTAAATAGATTGTTCTAATATAGATCATATTCAATACATCATTTAAGGAATATCCACAAGGAAGCAAGATCTCTATGTAGCATTAGTACACATCATAACTTATAGAAGAGATACCAAACAATTTATTCTTTTTTATGCATTGAGGGTTTCATCCAAATATAAGGGCTTATTTGGTGTTTATGATTTGTGGTAATGTTATCCCCTCCGACTCAAAAAAGAAAGAAAACTAGACAATTACCAAACAACCATCAAATGTGGTAAGATGTCCTCTCAATATTTATATTTATACTCTTTTAGATTAGATGAGCTTGTTTGCTTGCATTTTTCTCAATAACCATCATTTTTATTCAACATCCCTTGTCTTCACACTTTCATATTCCTTCCATTTGCACTTTTCTTCCACACCACTCCATTTATTTCCACTCCATTCATTCTTATTTATTCCTGTTGGTCAAAAATATGCCTTAGGTATGGAATGTTTCATCCAAGTGTCCTAGACCTGGCCAAAATTGAAAGGTCGAAAGGAAGGAATACCTTCTGTGCCAATATCCAAATATGGGATGGTTCCCTTGCTATTCTAACTTAGGGGGATTGAGATTAGAGAACAAGAAAGATATTAGAAATGACTGAAAGGGATGGGAAATATGGCATCATGCCAAGTTAGAATGGGGGTGATGAACTAACAACATGATAACTTAACTATACGTCGAATCAATAGCACTCAACACAAAAAACTAACAAAAATTAAAACTAGGCATCTAACATGTGCAATCTCCAGAATCATTCCAGGGTTCACGTTTTATCAGAAGCTAAATCTAGATATTAGAATTCAAGCCTACAGACAAAGCAAAGAATTTAATAGAAATGTAAGATAGAAGACATACACATAAATAGAAGTCCATAATTAGAGCCAAATATTCTCTATATTGATAGCATAATTCAAGTTACAGCAAGCCTCTAGCAAAACGTCCATCATATTACATTGAAATTGCCGACTTTTATAGAGAATTCTACCACTTGAAACATAAATGCACACCCATAAAACATCACGGTGGTAGGAAAGATAGGATTTGAGAAATAAGCACTCATCAAACAGTAATGAGGCATGGCCTAAAATCGAGTGATTCACTAAAATGTAGCTACTAATCATAAATGTACTAATAGGGTTAGCTTGTTGGCATCATCTCCTTGCTTGCTGGAACCGCTTCAATGAAAGATCGGATTATGAAATCCGGGCAAATCCAATCTAGAAGCTTCTCTAATCAAATGTAATTAAACTAGCGAGGGTGAACCTTTTTCCATCTCTAAGAATAATATTTGGAGGATTCGGGTTAAGGTAGAAGAGTTAGACTGGCGCTTCACGGATGCAAGCCCCACTTGGTTTTCATTATTTTCTGACCTGAAATGGGCTTGCACTCACAAACTAAGGTGAAATTGCCTTACTTCCTTGGGAAGAGCACTAGCTTCAAAAATTCAAAGTTCATTTCTCCCTTACTTGGCCCGAAATGGCCTTGCACTTAAAAATTGGAGGAAAATACCTTACTGCCCTTGGGAGATGCATTGGTGTTGAAAAGTCAAAGGTCGTTTCTCCCTTACTTGGCCCGAAATGGCCTTGCACTTGAAAATTGAAGCAAAACACCTTTTTGTCCTTGGGAGATGCACTGGCATTGAAAATTCAAAGGTCATTTATCTCTTAACAGGCCCAAAATGGCATTGCACTTGAAAATTGGAGCGAAACACCTTGTTGTCCTTGGGAGATGCGCTGGTGTTGAAAAGTCAAAGGTCGTTTCTCCCTTACTTGGCCCGAAATGGCCTTGCGCTTGAAAATTGGAGTGAAACACCTTGCTATCCTTGGGATATGCACTGGCATTGAAAAGTCAAAGGTCATTTCTCCCTTAACAAGCCTGAAATGGCCTTACACTTGAAAATTGGAGTGAAACACCTCGCTGTCCTTGGGAGATGCACTAGCATTAAAAATTCAAAGGTCATTTCTCCCTTAATAGGCCCGAAATGGTCTTGCACTTGAAAATTGGAGTGAAACACCTTGCTATCCTTGGGAGATATGTTGTCGTTAAAAATTCAAAGGTCATTTCTCCCTTAATAGGCCCGAAATGGTCTTGCACTTGAAAATTGGAGCAAAATGATTGTTGAAAAGTAAAAGGTCATTTCTCCCTTACTTGGCCCGAAATGGACTTGCTATTGAAAACTGGAGTGAAATGAACATTGAAAATTCCAAGGTCATTTATCCCTTACTTAGCCCGAAATGGCCTTGCTATTAAAAACTGGAGCGAAACAACCGTTGAAAAGTCAAAGGTCATTTCTTCCTTACTTGATCCAAAATGGCCTTGCTCTTGAAAACTGGAGCAAAATGACCGTTGAAAATTCAAAGGTCATTTCTCCCTTACTTGGAACGAAATGGGCTTTCTCTTGAAAACCGAAGGTCAAAGGTCATTTCTCCCTTGGCCCGAAATGGACTTTGGTGGTACAACTTCCCGGGGCCATAACTTTTGATCCGTTGACTTGATCGCCTATTGTAATATATTGTCGAAAAGCTCACAAAAATATCTACAACAATGAAATATCTAAAGATCATTTTATCCAATCTATCATTATCTTTTAGGGCCCACAAAAATACCAATAATTTTGCATGTGTTTCATTGATTTAAAGCTCCAAAGGGATTTCGCTAGCAAACTCCAAGAAGATGATTTTGCTTGTGAAGTGCACTTTACACTAAGGAAAAATTTTGTCAAAATTTAATATGGCAAAAATACCAATATTTCTGGTGGCTCACAGGGCATTGAGCTTGCCTCAATGTGAAGATTTTAGGCCTTTATCCATTAGGTAACATTGTCACAACAAAACGTAGCCACAAGAAAATATAAACAAAAATAGTATCTTCCACTTTGAGTCAGCCATATCTAATGATGCTAAATCACACCACTTTGATCTCCCCACCTTATTTATCAACCGGTCTATTTACATTATTTACATAAAATTTTACGACATGATTGGCATACTGCCACCACAAAATTGATGTTGGGCGCCTACCCAGTGAATCTACAGTGTCTAGACCAGATCTGATTGTACTTTAGTTGGTCTTTGAAGTTCGGTTGGCCTCCCAAAGTTTACCAGGTTGTGAACAAGATGCAACATGGCAGGTTATCATGCATGTCGATACTCATACAATTAATGAATAGCTTGGCGAAGAGATTTACCATATGGTATCCTTCTTCGAGTACTGGTTGTAGTGATGGTTGGAACCAATACCACCACTTTAGAGAGTCCACTAGCTGCGGGCTCTTAAGTACAGGTTCCTCTAACTCCTTAAAGTGGTAATAAGATTTTTTTGGCAATAGGACTTTTGTCGGGATCTCCTTAAGATCAGCCTCCTGATAAGGCATGCTTATTGGTTTTTGGCTAAATACTTGCATGCTATGCCTTGGGACATAAAAATGGTGCAAAAGTGTGCCCTCTTTGCTCTCAAAACCTGCCACTTGAGCCTGTTCCCCTTATTGGACCATCTCCTAATGAAAACTGCAAGCAACCATATTATTCATTGCTTGAGCAGTGCTTGTATATTCCCTTCATTAGCCTTGGATGAGATATACCTCTTGAGCTCCACACAGTTGCATTCCAGGTCTTTGCACAACTTGAGGGATCTACCATTGTGAATACTATGTGGGATATATGGGAGCAGCAACTACCGAAGAGAGTAATGGAAAGATAGTTTCTCTCCACTATATTTTTCTTGATAAGAGCAGAAGCTGCTTTGCTTGTACTACTTCTTGAAATACTTGAGGAAATCTTTGTTCCCCTGATTGTAGTAGGAGGAGGCTTATGTTCGGGTGGAAATATTGAATATAGTAGAGGTGGGCCTAAGCAGGTGTCATATGGATTTTTATTGGAATTCTCCTCCAACTCCTCAAAATTTGAACATTGAAGTTTGTGATGCCCTCTAGAGGTGCTCTCATGATGGTGGAGAGGTGCATCAAGAGTTGAAAAGGATCCTAGAATCTATAAAATGTGTTGATGAGTGCTCCCGCTAAGTCCTCCCATAAGTAGATGCTCTTATACCCGAGCAGTATGTACCACTGTAGCGCACTTTCTTCTAGAGATAAGACAAAAAATTTGATCATGACGTCTTCATGGGTTAGACCATAGAGGATCTCTAGAGCAGCAACATCTTCAAGGTGCTCTCGGACCATTTCCTTCGTGCCATTATATTTTTTTAGGGTTTTCAGGGCATTTTTTGGAATATCATGCTAACTTTGGAGATTTAGAGGGCTAGGATTATCCCATCTGGGATAGCATACTTGTACCATTACAGTAGTGGTTTGCAGAGATCACGGTCCTTGCCACTAAGTTGGAGTTGTCAGGTGAACATTATTTTCTCTGCTTGTGAGGTCAAGGTTGCTCACCAAACCTTGATTCCTCCGGGGTGTCTTCTTTCAGCATAAAATGCGTCTATGATCAAGAAATTTGGATCTTCAGCTCAACAAAATCGCCATGTGATTTTTCTAGATAAATTCAAGCCTAAGATTCACCAAACTCGAGATTTCTTAAAACATGGACTGTTTTTCCCACCGGATGTGCCAAAAATTGTTCGTCAAAAATCTGCCTTATGTATGGAATGTTTTATCCATGCGCCCTAGACTCGACCAACATTGAAAAACTGAAAGGAAGGAATACCTTCCGTGCTAATATTCAAATATGGTTTGGTTCCCTTGCTATTCTAACTTGGGGGGATTGATATTAGAGAATAGGAAATATATTAGAAATGACTAAAAGGGATGGGAAATATGGCCTCAGGCCCTGTTAGAACGGGGGTGATGAACTAATAGCACGATAAATTAACTATACGTAAAATCAATAGCCCTCAAAACAAAAAATAACAGAAATTAAAACTAGGCATCTAACATGTGCAATCTCCATAATCATTCCAAGTTTCATGTTTTATTAGAAGTTAAATCTAGATATTATAATTCAAACCTACATATAAAGTAGAGAATTTAATAGAAATGTAAGATATAAGACACACATAAAGATAAGTCTAGAATTAGAGCCAAACATTCTTTATATTGATAGCAAAATTCAAGTTACAGCAATCCTCTAGTAAACGCCCATCATATTACATTACAATTGCTAGCTTTTATAAATAATTCTACCGCTTGAAACATAAATGCACACCCATAAAATATTGTGGTGGCAGGAAATATAGAATTTGAGAAATAAGCACTCATCAAACAGTAATGAGGCATGGCCTAAAATTGAGTGACTCGTTAAAATGTAGCTACAAATCATCAATGTGCTGACAGGGTTAGCTTATTGGCGTCATCTCCTTGCTTGCTGGAACCACTTCAATAGAAGATCAGATTCTAAAATCTGGGTAGATCAAATCTAGAAACTTCTTCGATCGACCGTAATTAAACTGGCAAGGGCACACATTTTTCCATTGCTGAGAAGCATCTCTAGGGGATTCGATATGAGGCAAAAGAGTTAGACTGGCGCTTCATAGAAGCAGGCCCCACTTAGTTTCATTATTTTCTGACCCGAAATGGGCTTGCACTCATAGACTAAGGTGAAACTACCTTGCTACCTTGGGAGTAGCACTGGCGTGGAAAATTCAAAGGTCGTTTCTCTCTTACTTGGCCCGAAATGACCTTGCACTTGAAAATTGGATTGAAATACCTTACTGCCCTTAGGAGATGCATTGGCATTGAAAAGTCAAAGGTCGTTTCTCCCTTACTTGGCCTGAAATGGCCTTGCACTTGAAAATTGGAGTGAAACACCTTGCTGTCCTTGGGAGATGCACTGGCATTGAAAATTCAAAGGCCATTTCTCCCTTAACAGACTTGAAATGGCCTTGCACTTGAAAATTGGAGCAAAACACCTTCTTGTCCTTGGGAGATGCGCTAGCATTGAAAATTCAAAGGTCGTTTCTCCCTTACTTGGCCCGAAATGGCCTTGCACTTGAAAATTAGATGAAACACCTTGTTGTCCTTGGGAGATGTGTTGGCATTGAAAAGTCAAAGGTCATTTCTCCTTTAACAGGCCCGAAATGGCCTTGCACTTGAAAATTGGAGCAAAACACCTTGTTGTCCTTGGGAGATGCGTTGGCCTTGAAAATTCAAAGGTCATATCTCCATTAATAGGCCCGAAATGACCTTACGCTTGAAAATTGGAGTGAAACACCTTGTTGTCCTTGGGAGATGCGTTGGCGTTGAAAATTCAAAGGTCATTTCTCCCTTAGCCCAAAACGGTCTTGCTCTTGAAAACTAGAGTGAAATAACCGTTGAAAATTCAAAGGTCATTTCTCCCTTACTTGACCCAAAATGGACTTGCTCTTGAAAACTAGAGTGAAATGACCATTGAAAAGTCAAAGGTTATTTCTCCCTTACTTAGTTCGAAATGGCGTTGCTCTTGAAAACTGGAGCGAAATGACCATTAAAAAGTCAAAGGTCATTTCTCCCTTACTTGGTCCAAAATGGACTTGTTCTTAAAAACTAGAGCGAAATGACCATTGAAATGTCAAAGGTCATTTTTAATGTCCCTTTTTAAGAAACAACAAACCCTTACTACGAAAATGCAAAAATTAAGTACAGCAAGGAAATAACTCAGAAATTGCTCATAAAATAACACAAGTATGAGGAGAAATCAGCCAATATCATATATTAAATATTGCCAAACCAATACAATAGCTCCCCAAGGCTGAACAGATGCAAAAACTCCTCAAAAATGACCCCAAATACAAGCGTAGGGTTTGGGGTTGCCAACAGATCTGAAACACATGACACAAATGCTCCCAAAAATGCCATGAACTCCTCACGGATGCCTCTTTTTGTATTTTTGATATTTTAGGGCAATAACACCTGCAATGATATTGCCAAGACCCCAACCATGCACCTCCAATGCACTATGGGAATGAGCAAGACCTACAATCTCAACTCATGGAACCTCTAGGGTTTCAATATTCAATTTTGATATCAACATAACATGCCCAAAATGGGACGTCTCACTCCCTTATATAGGGTGAGGTTCTAATTTGGAGTTGACATCTCCCAACCCTAAAATCACTTAAAGTGCTCCCAACCCTAAAATCACTTAAAGTACCTTATTACAACATAAAAACATAAAACATAAATAAACACAACTTAAGTTATGTCTCCTAGTCACATGAACCCCTTTTTCACTTTTATAATTAAGTGTAGGAGACATTTACAAAAATATTTATTTTTGGGACATTACAAGTCCACCCTCCTCAAATTGCTTGTCCTCAAGCAAAGTCAAAGTTGGAGCATCTAAAATTTTTGCACCTTCCCAAGTAGCATCCTCCATAGGCAAGTCCTTCCACTTCACAAGATATTCTTTGACAGTCCTACTCCTAAGCTTTCTCTCCCTTGTCTCAAGGATCAATTCAGGTTCAAGAATGAGCTTTCCTTCATCATCAAGGGGTGGAAAATCTGAAGATGGCTGAATATGTTGGCCCAAGGCCTTCTTCAAACAAGAAACATGGAAGACATTATGTATTTTACTTCCACTTGGAAGTTCCAAAGCATATGCAACCTGTCCAACCTTACTCAACACCTTGTAAGGTCCATAAAATTTGGGTTTGAGTTTTTCTGCTCCACTTCTTTTCAATGTAGACTATTTGTAGGGCTGCAACCTAACATAAACCAAGTCTCCCACCTCAAATGAGTGCTCACTACGCTGCTGATCTGCATACTTCTTCTGTTGATTTTGTGCCATAAGAATATTGTCCTTCAAAGCATTAAGAATATCTTGATTTTTTGCCGCAAAGTCTCTAGCTTTTTGGACCCTTGAATCACCAAAAATCAGATCTAAAAAGTGTGGGGCATCATAACCATAAAGTGCCTTGAATGGAGACATTTTTATGGACATATGATAAGTAGAATTGTAGCAATATTCACCAAGGTGCAGCCATTTAACCCATGCCTTTTGTTGACCCGAAACATAATTTCTCAAATATCCTTCAAGCCATTTGTTAACAATTTTAGTTTGCCCATCAGTTTGGGGATGGTAGCTAGTACTAGGAGTCAATTTAGTACCACATAGCTTAAAAAATTCTTGCCAAAACATGCTCAAAAATTTGTTGTCCCTATCACTCACAATGGATTTAGGCAAACCATGCAATCTGAAAACTTCTTTAAAAAACAAATCAGCAACTTGTATGGCTGTACAAGTTGTTGAAATGGCATAGAAATGAGCAAATTTTGTCAATCTATCAACAACAACAAATATGCAATCCTTCATGTATACCTTGGGCAAACCAATAATGAAGTCCATGGAGATACTTTCCCATTTTTGATTGGGAATAGGAAGTGGCTAAAGTAAACCAGCTGCAAATTCATGTTCCCCCTTGTTTTCTTGGCAAATAACACATTCTTGAACATGCAAGAAGACATCCCTTTTCAAACCCTTCCAATAGAATCTTTCTCTAACTCTGTTTGTAAGTCTTGTAGAAACCCGGATGGCCTACAAGTGGAGCATCATGCATGGCTGTAATTAAAGCTTGTTTCAGCTTTGATTCAGGTACTAAAAACACTCTTCCTTTGCAAAAAATCAGTCCTTATTTATGGCTGAACCTATCATCTTCAACTTGCCCATTTATTAGTTTAGAACAAAAATCATTCTTTGCATATTCAACCATAATTTTCACCTTCCAATCAGCAGAAATAATGGAAAGAGAATGAAAAGTAGGGTGCCTAGAAAGTGCATCAATAGCTGAATTCTTCTTACCCTTTACAAACTCAATTTCAAAATCATATGATTGCAACTTTGTTACCCATTTTTGTTGTCTTTCATTCAGTTCAACTTGCCCCAAGAAGTATTTCAAACTGTTATGATCAGTTTTGACCACAAACTTGCCACACACTAAGTATTGCTTGAATTTGGTCAAGGCATGCATGATAGCTAGCATCTCTTTATCATAGATGCTGAAATTTTTCTCCACATTTGAGAGCTTTCTACTCTCATAAGCAATGGGGCATCCTTGTTGCATAAGTACAGCTCCAACTCCAACACCTGAAGCATCACAAGCAATAGTAAAAGCAACAAAAAAATCAAGAATAGCAAGTAAAGGAGTGGAAGTCATTACATCTTTCAGCTTTAGAAAAGCTAAAAGAGCCTCATTGGACCATGAAAAGGCCCCTTTCTTAGTTAATTCAGTAATGGGGGCAGCCAAAGAAGAAAACCCCTTAATGAACCTCCTGTAGTAACTGCATAAACCCACAAAACCCCTCAATTCCGTTAGGTTGGATGGTATAGGCCATCTTTGTACAATTGAAACTTTAGTTTGATCAACCTTAAGATGTTTTTGTAGTAAACCTTGAATTTGAGGATGATAGGTGGCTGATTTTTTCCCTTCAAAACTAAAAATTACAGCTTCCCACTCAACGTCCTTATGCCTTATCATCTTCTCCATTCTTTTGTATGAAACCTCCAAAATTTTGCAAGAATCTTTTGACCCATTTTCCTTGATTCCTTGCAACACCACATCTTTCCCTTCAAGCACAAATTTTAGTTCTAATTTCTGATAATTAGTAACATAATCACCAAGTGAATACAACCATTGCACACCCAAAACCATATGTGGAATACCTCCTAAGGGAAAAACAAAGAATTGCTCATCTACTTCCATGTTGCCAAAATTAATTTTTATGTTTCTTACCACTTTGTTGCATGTGATAAGATCACCATTGCCAATAGCAACATTAAAACCAGGAATGATAGTTGTAGGAAGATTCTTTCTAGTGGCAAACTTCTCATCAACAAAATTGTAAGTAGCACCACCATCTATTAAAACAATAACCTTTTCATCAAAAGATCTACCTGGTACCTTAATAGTGTGAAACTGATTCAGCCCACTTAAAGTGGCTAGGGAACCTTCAGGAACTTCCTCATACTCCCTTTGTGCTTCCTCTTCCAAGGGTGTCTCATCTACCTCATAAAAATCAGGATTATCAGAATCAGAATCAAAATGTAATTCAATGATTTTCATACCTCCTTCTCTACATTTATGACCTCTTTGCCAAGGAGACTTGCAAATGAAACACTTGTTTTGTTTCCTTAGCTCATATTTCTCTTCTTGTGTCAAGCGTGGGCCATTTGGGGGCTTATTAGGTGGCTAAAAACCAGATCTAAAACCTTCTCCATGCGTGGGATTCCTGCCATAAAAATTTCTCTCATTTCCACCTTTTTGTGTGAGGTTTCCTTGCTGCCCATACTGTTGTCCAAAAACTATTTTTCTGGCTGCAAAAGGTGGTCTACCAGGTGGATTATGTGCAAAATATTTCTATCTAGGAGGTAAAATAGATTCTAAGCTTAAAGCTCTCTTAATGGCATCTTCAAGAGTCGTTGGTTCAAAAGCTTTAACTAATCCCTTCATGGGTTCCAACAAACCATCCATAAAAAGAAAAATTACCCTCTTGGGTGAAATATTTTGTACCCGAACTGAAAGTTGTTCAAACTCCTCCACATAGGCATGAATGGATGAAGTTTGCTTCAAAGTGGCAAGCTCCTTGAAATACTCTTCCACATTCCTCCTTTCAAACCTGTTCAAAACCCTGGTACAAAATTCATCAAATGTATCAATATCACCATGCCCTTGGGTTACTAACCCATGATGCCACCATGAGTAAGCACTACCCTCAAGGTGGAGTGTAGCAATCTGAACTGCATCAGCTTCAAAAATAGGCTCCAAGGTAAAATAAGTCTACAATTTTTGAAGCCATGCCCTAGCTGTAAGACCATCTTGACCATTAAATGAGGGAATGGTCACCTTTTGATGCAAAAAGGGCTTCTTTTTCTCTTTTTTAGCCTCAACAATAGATTTACCCACAATCTTCAAATATTTATCAAAAGAAATTGCTGCCCTAAAACCCTTAGATTTATTACTATAAGCAGCAAACCATTCATCTAATTCATCGAGTTACCTCATTTTCCTCCCGTGGAGGTGGTGGAACAAGGAACATAGGCTTGGACGGCCTAGGCAAGGGAGTGTGTGAGTTAGATGATGACTCATGCCCATTGTTGTTGCCTCCCCTTTCTCCTTCCCTCCCTTGTGCCATTTGGGTTGCCCAAAGCTGCCCTCAATTCTTGTTGATTTGTCTCTTGTAAGGACACCATTCTTTGCAGCATGTCAAGTAGGGCATCAAATTTTTGCTCAGTCCTATCAACTGGCCTTTGGGGCTCCTCAACCTCTTCCCTGTTTGACATTTCCAAAGCGAGTCTGTTTCTCCTAGTAAAATACTGATGAACAGGAGGACGATGCATAAAACCCTATCAAACCCTAAAAATATGGAAATCTAAAATTTTGACCACCAAATTTTTTTTTTTGAAACCACAGAACTGCAAATTGGTCAAAAGGGTATCCAAATCTGCAATTTTTTATTTTCTGAAAAAAATCCCTAAAAATTCGTGAATCCCCTAAAAATCCACGATTTTCACTAAGGCACAACTTTTCACCACATAAACACACTTATCACCACGAATAACTAAAAAAACACTGAAAATGCTGAAACTAACCACAGGCTGGCAAGATTCCAGCTCTGATACCACTTGTAATGTCCCTTTTTAAGAAACAACAAACCCTTACTACGAAAATGCAGAAATTAAGTACAGCAAGGAAATAACTCATAAATTGCTCATAAAATAACACAAGTATGAGGAGAAATCAGCCAGTATCATATATTAAATATTTCCAAACCAATACAACAACTCCCCAAGGTTGAACAGATGCAAAAACTCCTCAAAAATGACCCCAAATACAAGCGTAGGGTTTGGGGCTGCCAACAGATCTGAAACACATGACACAAATGCTCCCAAAAATGCCACGAACTCCTCATGGATGCCTCTTTTTGTATTTTTGATATTTTAGGGCAATAACACCTGCAATGATATTGCCAAGACCCCAACCATGCACCTCCAATGCACTATGGGAATGAGCAAGACCTACAATCTCAACTCATGGAACCTCTAGGGTTTCAATATTCAATTCTGATATCAACATAACATGCCCAAAATGGGACGTCTCACTCCCTTATATAGGGTGAGGTTCTAATTTGGAGTTGACATCTCCCAACCCTAAAATCACTTAAAGTGCTCCCAACCCTAAAATCACTTAAAGTACCTTATTACAACATAAAAACATAAAACATAAATAAACACAACTTAAGTTATGTCTCCTAGTCACATGAACCCCTTTTTCACTTTTATAATTAAGTGTAGGAGACATTTACAAAAATATTTATTTTTGGGACATTACATCATTTTTCCCTTACTTGGCCTGAAATGGACTTTGGTGGTACAGCTTCCCGGGGCCATAACTTTTGATCCGTTGACCCGATCGCCTATTGTAATATATCACCGGAAAGCTTATGAAAATATATACAACAATGAAATATCTAAAGATAATTTCATATAATTTATCATCTTCTTTTATGGTCCATAAAAATTCCAACACTTTCGCATGTGTTTAGCTGATTTAAAGCTCTAAAGGGATTTCGCTGGTGAACTCCAAGAAGATGATTTTGCTGGTGAAGTGCACTTCACACTTAGGAAATTTTTTGTCAAAAATTAATGTGGCAAAAATGCCAACAATTCCATCTCTTTTTCTACACATCTTCTACAATTCTTACTTCCTCTATGCTATTCTAAAGGTAATCTCATAACCATACAATTATTACACATCTTATATATTATTAATAATTTAAGGATATAGGAAGCTTTAATAAAAAACCTATAAGTTGAATGAATTTATTGATATTGTGCATACTTATATTGGGGACTTGAATTGGCCTCACAAGAAGTTATTGAAAATCAAGCTAACAAGATATTTTATTTAGAGTAGAATAGATTTTTCATATGCTAGATTAGAATAAGATAAATTTAATTTTTTAGAATTTTTCTACTTGTGTTCTCTCTACCAAGTATACTTGAATTCTTGAATGCTTAAATTTACTAACTAATTGCTATAGAAATTTCAAAGTGAAATTTTGATTGGTGTTAGTTTATGAGGATTCCAAGTTGCCCTTACACCACTTTAATACCTATAATGTTTACTCCTA
The DNA here is from genome assembly GCA_028583015.1 of Wollemia nobilis. Lineage (NCBI taxonomy): Eukaryota > Viridiplantae > Streptophyta > Pinopsida > Araucariales > Araucariaceae > Wollemia > Wollemia nobilis. The sequence continues at coordinate 1,617,622 of JAQPPZ010002742.1, read as the reverse complement.
TAGCTCTATGGATGTCCATTGTAGCTCCTTTGATGCTCTATGACCTATATTTGTGATTATAGCCTCTCATAATGGTGTGGATGGTAATATGCTACAACCTTAGCCCATTGTTCAACTTTCTTTAGCTCTTCTTTCTTGCTTCCCTCTTTTGGTTAATCCTTTGCTTTTGCTTCTTCTTGGATCTCTAATATTGCCTCCTCCTTAAACTCTATTTTATTTTCTTTTTCTTTTGCAATAACTTCCTATTTTTTCCCTGATCCATGCTACTTGAGTTGAGAAATATCTTGCAGGGTTGTCTTCCTTATTTTATACCATAACTTCATAAACTTCTTTTGCACATTAATGTTAATAGTACCCAAAGAATGCAACCAAGGATAACCAAGAACAATATCAACATCATCCATCTCAATAGCATAAAAATTTGAGTGTAAAACATATTTATCCATGGTTATCTTCAAATCTTCAAAAATTTGAACATTCTTATCCTCAAGCTTTGTGTCTTTGATTTTCCTTGTTTGAACCTATAACCTCTTAGCCAAGGACATATTGATAAAATTATATTTGTTGCTATGGTTTTTTTTTAAGAAAATGAGTTATATATTGATATTCAAATTTGCAAAGAATAATTATCCAACAGGCAGCTTAGAGGTCACAAGATTATTGTCCAAAAGGAGAAATATGCAATAAAGCAAATTCAAAAACTCTAAAAAGTGCAACAGTATACCAAGGGTGCTAGAGATGAAAAGGGTGACATAATCATCGACAAAACTTGAAACACCAAAATCTCTAGAACCACGCAATGTTCTAGGGTTGTCCAAAGGCATCAGTATTTGTTTTTGTACAATCCAAAAACATCATCAAAAGCCTAACTTCAAATATTTGTAACCCCCTCAATACTTATCATAATTTAACAAGTGACTAGCCATTTTTGTATTACTCAAGAAGATCTTCACAATTATGCAAAACTATTCTAAAAATAACTGTTAAAAATTTTGATATTTTGCGCAACCAAAAAACAACATAGATACCCCAACTTCAAACAACCATAATTTTCTCAATATTTATCAAATTTTAACAAATGAGTAGTATTTTTTGTAGTACTTGAAAATATCTACATAATGGTGCAAAAATATCTTAAAAATAAATTTAAAAAAAATGATTTGACCTCTGCAAGATGAGACATTGTTATGAAAAATGTGCCCTAACTCTATAAAACAAATCCCACTTTGCTAGAATTGTTGCTCTAAAACCAATTTTTATAAACCTCTCTTCTCATTAGCAATAAATCATTCACCAATATGCAAAAATATCAAACATGCATCCATAATAAATTCTACAATAACAATCCACACAATAAAATAGAGATAGATAATACCCTTGAGGTAGAGCAACACCAATAATACTCCTTAAGGAAGAAATCACTCCACAATATCTCTAGCTCCATGAGCCAAGACTCTTACAATGAATACTTCATATGACTTACCTTTACAATTGGGGATGCATCTCTCATTATACAAGAATGTGATGGTTCACCTTCCATGAGTTAGAAGGTCACCCATGTGGTGTTCACCTTCCATGAGTTACAAAGTGCATAACATTAAAATATGGCACTATATTATATATTATTATAATTTTATATGTGGCCCTACCACAATAAAATGTTATATTATACCCCACATTCATATGCTATAGTACCTAAAATGTGCATCTCTGAGTCTTTAAAAGTAAGGCATGTGTGCATGTTCCAAAACAAAAGAGGAACAAGTTGGATGTAAAAATATTGTCTTGCATATTTATTGGCTATGATAAAGCATCAAAAGCTTATTAACTGATAAACCTAATCACTAAGAAAGTGCATATACATAGATATGTGGTGTTTGAGGAAGATTTTGAAAATAAGACAAATTCTAAAGATTCTAAGGAGTTTGAAGACACCACATTCCCAATTGTGAGCATTGATTTAAATAAAGAAGTTTTAGGATTTGAGTTAGATGAGGAAGATCATGAAGTTTTAAAAGTTGTTGATGAATCGATAGTAGTTGCTCCATTGCAAAAAATAAAGGCTCCAAAATGGATCACTAATACCATCAAAGATGGTAAACTTGATACACGACCACATACTCATAGTAGTATATGGTAGGAAGTAAATTTGAGCTTGAGGACTTCAGTGATGGAAGGTTCAAAATCAACATCAGTGATCAACAACGGGTGGGATAAATGCAATCTTGCATCATGGGCTCCACTCACAACTAACATAATCACTTCATGGGTTCTCAAGGTGGAGTACCTTGCTTATAATGGTGATTTGGCATTTCCACAAACCAATCCTTATCCATATTAGCAGGTCTATCCCAATCCTCCATTAGGATGTGTCTTAAGGTATCCAAGATATTTACCAAACTTCAATTTTATCCATGGATTTTATAATCCATATACAATAGCTCAGTTTTCACAAGTATATGTTGGACCAACAACAAAAATGTATCCTCAAGCATAAGTAATACAAAGTGCAGTTGGTTACCCTACCTCACGTAGATATACTATACAGGGACCACAAAATGTTCAATATAGCAATCCTAGATTGATGATAACAATAGCTACATCACCATAATATGCAAATAGATTATTAGTCCTAAATACTGCTCAAACTTCAAGAGTAGCACCCAAGAGCCAGAGCCAAAGCCAATGCAATGGACACATGACTACTGGGCATTCTTGGAAAACCAAATAATGTAATAAAGGGGATATTAGATAATTATTACATTATTTGTTCATAGGAGATTCTAAAGAATATAAAACACCACAGAGAACATGAAATGCCAAGAGACTCTTGAGATAACCAAAGACATCCTATTAGATATATGTATATTATCTCAAGTTCAAAGATTATATTCAATTCCTTTTGTTTTGATCCATTAGTTTTTTTTGTATGTTTACATCCATAAAACTTTAGATGCCTTAGGGTTTGTGGATTCTCTTATTAAGTTTTTTTCCCTACAATAGAGAGTATCCATCAAAATGGCCATATTGTCAAGGTTGAAAAGGAATTATGGTTGGAAAGAATAGTCTTACCATAGCCATTGTGAGATATTAAGTATTAAAAGTCGATTCACTACTCTCTATGTTTAATAAACTATATTTGTTTTAATAAAATCTATACATACATTATATATTTATGTATATTTTTTCACTTGTGTTGCGTAAAACATTAAATATGCAAAACAAAAATAAAGCTAAGAGATAGTAGATAGTTTATAAAGTTAATTGAACAACAATATATCTACAAAGTATACAATGTAATATTGAAATATCTAAACTTACAAATGGTCATTAATTAGTAATGTTTTGTTTTTATTTCGATATAAATATATGCAATTTGTTTATTATGATTCTAGAGAGGATAGATAACAACTAGTGCATGAAAAGTATTTTATTTGATGATGATTATATCAAAGAGATAAAGGACGAAGAGTCAAAGGAGGAAGATGGGGAGACTAATCATATTATTATATCAAGTATGCTCTTTGAAGAGGGTGATAACAATAAGGATAGAAATCGTAGTGTAAGCGGAAACAATGATATCAACAATGGTGGTTGAAAGTCCTCCATATATTCAAGAGAGATTGAGGATACTATCAATCCTTATCAATAAACTTATGGTATAGATTAGGATGGTCTTTTCAACCATCTTAGATATAGACAACTAAATAAATACTTATAATTTTTTGTGAACCTTCAGTGTTACACAATACATAGGATGTGAGAGGTATGTTGGAGTACATGTTAGAAGCATCTATGCATTGTCATAATAGTTTATATTTTGTTAGGGCAGTTGGTGCATTATTAGAATACAATATACATACTAAACATTCAATACAAGTGCATATTTATGATACAAGCCTAAAATCATAGGTATATATACAATAACATGAATATATATTTAATAAAAATCAACCTATAATAATAAAAATATTATTTAAATAATTATATTTAACAATATTTGTGAATGGGATTTAGGGCAATTCTTGGGCAATTGGTTGGGAGTGAAGAGTTTCACACCATTAAACCAAGGTTCTAATTTTATGTTGAACTTTAACATTTTAAACCCTATGGGTGTTTTCAAATTTTCACATCCTAAAGCAAGGTTGAAATCTGACTGATAAACCTTAACATTTAAAATCAAATGACCTGAGTTTGACTAGCTAAATTCTTCAACTTTCAAATAGAAGCACGGGGTTTGAATCTTGTCAAACATAATTCTTCAACTTTCAAGAAGAAGCACGAGGTTTGAATCTTGTCAAACATAATATATGTATAATCACTAATTTGAAATACTACTATATAATCATGATATAGATTAGAACCAATTTTATATATAACAATAAACCATGTACCGAGACGGTGGAAGTCCTAGGAGCCTTCATAGATAGTTTGAACCCTACCAGTTGTGCTGGTAGTTACTAAAAATCGTGATTGTAACCATTGCTTCTATATATCAAAAAATAATAATAATTACTAGTAATTATGATTAGGGTTTTGGACTTTCTTTCAAAAGACCCAGGTTCAAACTACATAGGGTGTGGGTGAGTATTTGTGTCGTAGGGTGTGGGTGACTATTTGTATCATTAGAACTTGTGACCAAAAAAATATTATTATTATTATACAAATTAAATACATAGTGAATCGATAACATCATTGGATGCTACCACTATAAACCCTAACTCGTTAGGTTAGTTGAAGTCCACTATTTTTTTTGTAAACATAAAAAATCGATAACATCATTGGATGCTACTACTATAAACCCTAACCTGTTAGGTGAGATGAAGTCCACAAGACCTGGATGCTACCACTATAAACCCTAGTCGGTTGGGTTAGACAAAGTCAACAAGACCTCGACCCTTAGGACATCGAAGTGGGACATATGCTACCATTATAAACCCTAACCCGTTGGGTTAGACAAAGTCAAAGAGACCCCGATCGTTGGGTTAGACAAAGTCAATGAGACACCGATCCTCAAGGGCATCAAACTGGAACAATCAACCTGGATGCTACACTATAAACCCTAGTCGATTAGGTTAGACAAATTCAACAAGACCTTGACCCTAGGACATCGAAGTGAGACATATACTACCACTATAAACCCTAACCTGTTGGGTTAGACAAAGTCAATGAGACCCGAACCCTTCAAGGCATCAAACTGGAACAATCAACCTGAATGCTATCACTATAAACCATAGTCGATTGGGTTAGACGAAGTCAACAAGACCTCGATTCTCTAGAACATCGAAGTGGGATATATGCTACCACTATAAACCCTAACCCGTTGAGTTAGATAAAGTCAATGAAACCCCGACACTCCAAGGCATCAAATTGGAACAACCAACCGACAAACACTCGGATACTACCCTCTAACCTATTCTTTTTTTTTTTTGGATATATAGTGGTTTGAACCTTGAGCCTCCCAAAAAAAAAAAAAAAAGTCCAATCTTTAACCACTACACTGTCCTTATCGAATAGAAAATAAAAAATTTGAGTTTACACAAGTTTTTATGAGAAATCTAATCCCCTCATAATAAACTTTAAACTTATCTCTCCCTAATAAAAACCAAAGATAAAAAAGGACATAAGGTAAAAAAATACTATGACAAGTCTCCGCCAAAATACACATTGTTTTGACTAGATGTGTCGATGGTTGGATCGATTATATGATATATGTAACATCACTATTGCATTGTAATTATGTCACGTGCGAGGCTTTATTTATGATTGCAGTGCACCCTAGCCCATATGCTCTATTCAACCACTTTCATCTTAAATAAATATTTAAATATTATAAATAACTTTCTTAAATAAATATTTAAATATTATAAATAACTTCCCTTCGAAGTTAAACTCTATGGATATAACTTAAACTATTGAAGAAGAAAGACATGAAATTCAAGCCATATGGGTGGAGTAAAATTAAAACATTTCCCATATATCCTCCATCGATATGTTAATTACTTTTTATCCTCCATCGATATGTTAAGTATTTTTTACGGATAAATTTGTTTTATTTATATGGAGCATATCAACACACTTCTCTCTTCTATATCAAGTTTTATCATTAAATTAAAAGGCGAATCATTTCATTGGAGTGAACTTCTGCAAAGTGAAGTCCCTTCACCTGCTGATCACATCATAAATTTGAAGAGCAGGTCACTAAAGTCACAATCCTTGGAAAATCTTTAATCATCATTATTGTTGGCTATGATTTCATTGGGTTGCTTATAAAAGTGGCGAGGCTAGTAATGTGTTTTCTTATTTATATCTATACTCAGGGGACAAACTCCTTTATTTAATCATATCTAACTCGATGCCCTTTGCTTGGAGAATGTTTAGTTTACTTACTACATTTTTAAATAGAAATTTTTGTATGCATTTGAAAAGCAAATGGGACAATATATTAAGATAGTGTTAGTGCGGTGACATACTAATTATCATATAAAACATGAATAGCTAAGCTCAAATGAATATATCACGTTATTATGAGGTATATGATGACTCCCACTTCGGTTTCCAGGTTGTTCTCCGAATCATGATTTCAAGATAGCTGGATTAAGAATCAAGACAAATGCCTAGCTCCCTGTAGCGTAATTTCATATAAGCTTTATTTCCCGTCGGCATCATTAATAGAGACCAATAACATTTAATTTTAAATCATTTTGATTTTACATTTTCAAAAAGAAGGGTGGGGATCCTTCATTGGTCAACAACATTGCAATCATTTGCATTTTCCTGTCTCTATGAAATATTAGCTTTATTTCTTATTTTCATTAAAGAAACATTTGTGACGAGTCATCAACATTTCTTGAGCATGTATCTTATAATTTAATCCATGTCCATTTTGTCCTTATTCACGTAAATACACTTCGTTCACCTTGGCCGAGACATTGACTCGAGTTAAATGTGATATGACAGGCTTGCTTACAATAAATTATGTTAAAAAAATGTGCCCAGTTATACAAGGTGACAAAAACTAATCAAAAATAAATACAAGGTCAACCTAAATCTGAATCGTTTCCGGCTCTCACATCTTATTGAAGATGGCGCTGCACGGGATTGGTCCCGTGCTTCCGGCCTCTTATTTATGGTTCTTGCACGTAACTAGTGGCATGTAGGTTTTTATCAAACTACATTTTATTTATTTATTTATTATTATCGAACTACATTCCATCGCTTTTAAATACAAGTAAAAGCCATACATGACTAGCTAGAGAGGTGATTTTTTTGACTAGCTAGAGAGTTGATTTTTTTTTTTTTTGGTTTCGCCATCCTTTGCTTTCCGGCGTAATTATTAAGAGATAGAGAAGGGAAAATATGTTATTCTACGTGGGGACTCGAGAGTATCAACGTACCGAATATCGATATGCGGTTTTGCTTTACCTGGTCCGGTCCGGTCCCCACTTGTATTAACTGGGAATCACATCTCTCCTTTAATGAAAGGGTGCAATTTCACGCAGTCAATTGGAGATAATAAATAAAGGCGAACACGCGCCCATTGAAGAAAAATTCGTGTTCTGACAGCCTCAAGTGGGACAAAAAAATGAACGCTATGTAAAGCAAAGTTCGCAATTAAAGAGAACGCTGCAGGATGTGCGAGGAGCCACATGGAAAAGCAGAGGAGGGCCAGCCTTTGCAGTCTTATTAAACAACCTTTTAAATGTACTATAAGCATTTAAACGAAGCTTTAACGGATTCTTTTTGGATTTCAAGGAAATTCTTTCATTTTCAAAGGAGCATATGGAGGAGCCCATTACAGCCATAGAATGTTAGAGACGTAAAAATCAATTTGAAACGAAGACTGAATCGCAACGTTTCCAAAGGACAACCACAAAGTCCAAATAAAGGATACATTTGTATTGCTAGGATATTCGTGTAATTCCAAAATGCTCTTTTTTCGTTGCTAGTCAAAATCAAAGTGCCAGGTTCCTTCGAATATCAAAGTATACTGTCTAGAACCATCTCGAATTGGAATATAAAAGAGATCCCAGACTCTCCACAAATACACCTTTAAAATAGATGGAACAATTTATATTATCAAATAACGTCAGACTGAAAAATACATAATATGGCCACAACAGACCAGAGGCATAGCCATCCTAACAAACCAAAGACATTGGGAAATAATTCTTAATCACCCTTAATATTTATGAACACTTAATACTTAGGTTGATAATCGATAACTCTATCAATCTACTCAGTCATCAAGCTTTACTTTTTAGAGTTTTACAAAGGATATAAGATGCTATAGCTGCCAATTAGCCCACTACGTTGGGCAGATGGTTGAAGGACAACATACTGGAGTAACTCTTTCTATTAGAGCTTCGGAAACATATCTACCCTTCCCAGTTGCCAAACCAGCTACTTAAAGATTGTGAAATTAATTTTGCCTAGTGACTTGTTGTTCCCGTGTCCTCGGAAATAGAGGGAGACTGTGACAAAGAATCAAAGGATTCGTGCATGGGCGACTGTTCTCCTCTGATCTGTTCAATCATCTTCACAACATAGCTCATCTTGGGGCGTTGCTCCGGAGAGGAAGAGACACAGAGCATGGCAATCTGGAGCATCCCAACCAGTTCCTCCTCGATGTCTTTGTAGCGCATGAGCTCTAGATCAAATACCTCTGCTGTCCATTCTTCCCTCACCACGGATTGTACCCACTTTGGAAGATCAATGCCTTCATCTGGGGACTGTGGCTGAAATGGAGCCTTTCCAGTGAGGATTTCCAGAAGCAGCACTCCAAAGCTATATACATCTGCCTTTTGAGATATCTTTCTGGTCTCGGCCTGCTCAGGTGCTCTGTATCCTGCACTTCTTGATGCAGCAGATGCTGGACTTATTAGGACAGCGAGACCGAAGTCTGAGATGCAAGCATTGCCACTTTTATCCAACAGAATATTAGAAGACTTGATGTTCCCATGGGCCAGCTTGGGCGATTTGCAAGAATGGTGAATGAAGGCCAGACCCCTGGCTGCACCCACTGCAATTTGCATTCTAGTTGTCCAATCAAGTGGAGTTCTCCCCGGACCACGATTGCCTGCAAATGGAACAAAAGAGAAAAGAGGATCAACTGCTAAAATTCAACTTGTTTAATATTCAAGTTCAATTAAATAACTTCTTAAGATGCAATAAGGAATGCAACCAAAACATTTGCCAACAAAAAGTCGCATCCAACACCATAATTATGGCCAACGCCAAACAAATTGTTCATTCGAAAATATGAAATTAAGCCATAACGATGATGACAACTATTCTGAACATTCTTTATGATTTATGAGTCCGCAGGACCTGTTGTATCTCTATTTGATTAGAAAATTGTTTATGCAGGTATTTAAGTCTACAAGTTTTGTTTGTTGGTTTTGATTTAAGGTTTTGTGTGCTAGTCTGTAACTGCATACATCAATGTAATTAAGCCTGACATACTCATGCAGCTCATTACACAATAAACATAAAAGAATACCAGCTGGCCATAAATTCAGTATGATTCAATTTTAAATATATAGAACAAAATAATGACATACACAATGAGAGCTATAATGTTGGGAGGTCGCCTGCTTTCAGCTTCAAATCTATGGAACAACAGAATCACTTACACAATGCAAGTCATAATATGTGGAGATCATCTACTTTCTACTTCCAACTTAAATAATACTCGTTGACTTTCAGAACATCCTTCATGTTGCTACGCAAAGCCTTAATGAAGTTATCCAAAGCTTGAAAGAGAAATTCAGCAGCAAATTGTATAAATTGTTCATCTAATTATGTTCAATTTAGTGGTCCTTCTTGCTTTAACATGATTCAGGATTTCAATTAAAAAGGCCGAAATAAAAATTCTAAATGTTGAAGGTATACGATAGACTTAAGTGATGTGTTTAGAAAGAAGGGCAATCAGATCTGCATACCATGAAGAAGGGAGAACAGGCTTCCATTCGCCATGTAGTCATAAACAAGCAATTTCTCGTCTCTTGCATAATAATATGCCTTCAAGCTCACCAGATTCACATGCCTCAACCTTCCCACAAGTTCCATATGCTGATCAAAATCTCTTTTACCTGAGCCTTGGGCATCCTTCAACCTCTTGACAGCGACAACATTGCCATCGTCCAACACAGCCTTATATGCAGTCCCAAAGCTCCCTTTACCAAGCATTTCAGCCGAAGCCCGAAGAAGATCCTCCAATTCAAACTGCCGAGTCCCTTCAAAGAAAACCAGCTTCCCCCTCTCTGCAGAAGTAGACGAGTGCTGATATGGGCTCGAAGAATATACAATCTTCTCTGTTTCTAATCTCTTTGAAGGCTTCCTTTCCACCGTTCTTTTCGCATATTTTCTCCAGTAATAACACACGAAAATGCCAGCAATAAGCAGTAACACTGCAAAGTCGCCAACCACAATGGCAATCACAGCACCCCTACTTAATCTATTCGACCCATTTTTTGTATTCTGTCCCATTGTAGGCTTTGAACTGGGGGTGGAGGGCACCACAGTTGGGTCCTGTGTTACAGGGTTGGAATTCACAATGCCCCCTGGAGTGGTGGGATTGCTAATAATGCTCTTACAACTTGGCAGTGGATTGCCACAGAGAACTAAATTATTAGCAAAAGCAGTAGCTGGAAACTTAGATAAAGATCCAGGGATGGCCCCCGTGAGATGATTACCTGACACATTGAAGTCCTGAAGGCTGGTGATGTTTAACTGTGCAATAGTACCAGTAAATACATTGTTTTCGAGCCTCAGAGTTAGCAGATGAGTCAGAGAATTCGAAGAAAATGGTATCTGACCACTAAAATTATTGTTCGAAACGTCAAGTCTCCATATCCGATCTAGCAGTGAAATGGATGAAGGCAGGGGACCAGAAAAATTGTTGTATGAGAGGAACAGCAGTTTGATGCTTCTCCATTTGGTTAAGTTTGGCATGGTGCCATTTAAGAAATTATTCTTGAGGCTGAGGACTCTCAGCTGGTCTAAATCTGCTAAGGCATCTATAGGTCCCGTTAGACCAAAGTTCTCCAGTACAAGATGAATCACTTTGTTATTTCGACAGCGGACACCAAACCATCTGGCCGTGCAGGGATCCTTGCCATTCCATGAGCTGAGATTGTTGCTTGAATCCGCTGAGACCTTGAAGGCCATCAGTGCATTGTAGTCGGAATTATTTTGGGGTTGAGGAGCTCCATAGTAGGGAAACAATCCTATTAATAGTACAGCATATTTGAGAATCTCCATCTCTGCTTGTAAGGATTGATCGAATGTAGATTGCTGGAACGGAATCCTCCGATTCTAACTGAATTGCATGGCAAGCAAACAAATTTAGGATTTGAGGCACAAATTCCCTTCTCTGTCACAAAGTTGTCATTGCCGACCTCGCAAAGCTGCAGAACAAAGAAAATATAAAATAAAATTTGTTGAATTTAACAGGAAATATTTCCTTTCTTTATCAAGTATATATGCATAAGAATGTGGAAGACAAGTGTCTTTACCTGAGAAATAAAAGGGAAAATAAAACAAGATCTCTGTTCGATGTTAGCTTAAGTTAACAACATATCAGTTAAAGGCTTTATACAATGGACTTCAAAACTCGATCAAGCTCCACTGCACACATATATGAAAATTAAAGTTTAAAAAACTCAATTTTCCATTGAAAACCACATGCTTTCTGTAACAACAAACACGGATTTGCAAAATGTTCGCTACACCAACTTAAAGCTTAAATTTCTGCAAAGCAAACTATGTACACGTTTAGATCTTGTATTTTCTGTGTGGTAGCTTCCTGATACAAAAATGAAACGGAGACTAAACACTGGATTTCCATAAAAATCACTCGACTTTACTTTATTTGTAGCCTAAACTTTCAGCATACAGCCTATCCGCCTATTCTTCGTTCCAAAATCAACAATACCTGGACAGCTTTTGTTTTCCTTTTCGAATTAGTATTTTTATTTTCTGCTAGTTTTGTTTTGTGAGACTTAAGACCTACCAGAAAGCCCCTCCGCTAAAGTCTCCATAGTGAACACTCATGGCTCGATGGCCATTTTCCAGCGCTTCAAACTCCAAAAATGCTCGAGTTGTCAACAGCGGAGTAAATTTTCACCGAAATCTTCCCAGCTAGCCTTAGTCACTCCTCTCCGCAAGCTTCTAATACAGACTAGACTCCAGCTCTTCCTCTTCCCCGCCTCTCCTGCTCCACTGTCAAAATATGTTGTGGCCTTGAGTCGTCGGTTTTTTTTTTTTAACTATTCTTCTTCATGTTTTACTTGTTTTGGAATCGACACATTTATGGACAAGTTGTGCCATAGTCACGTACGCAAAGAAAGAGAGGACTCACCCGACAAAAACGGTCCCTGCAAATTCCAAACGACTCACCTAAACGGGTTTATTTGCTTAACATTGAATACCGGACCGCACACCTACCAGACAAAGCAACCAAATATATTTAAATGAACGGATAAAATGCTCTTTCTTCTCTCGCTGATCTGTCTATGGACTAACCTAATTAGCGTTATTAGCCTATTCTGCTCTCTGACACAGCCATTAATTCTTCCTCTGCGACTTCTTCAATGCCGTCAGATCGTGCGGCATTCAATGCCAGTCCCAACACACCACGGAACCTCCAACGTGGACAGCTATGAAATTAATTAGAATATGCTACAACTAAACTGTCAAGACGATTAAAAAATAATCTGAAAGTCCTACAAAACCCTACCTGCAACGCATGCAGTCGCTCCTGCTACTCCTGTTTCTTCTGTTTCTGCCTTCTGCCACACCTACCGGCTGAAGCATGGACAATAATAAGTAAAACAATTTCATTATTTTGAACTGATCCAGAAAGACTCCGATTCCCAAAATAAAATAACGTAAAAAAGAGAATCACATATAATTTCTTCCATTACCCGTGCCGTTAAGCTCGGAACGCTGATTTCCTCGAAGATACTACCGACCGATATCCGTTTCGAACAAAAGACATGTCGTTGGAAAGCTCGGGAGCTCCTCTTTCTCGTCGAAAGATCGCCGAGACGAGTCTATGAACGAAAGTTGGAGGAGGAGCTTCGATGACGGAATGCTCGAGGCCTGCTTTATTACAGTCAAGATGCAGGGATTTCCACTGAATTTATTTCATTTTTGTGCAGGGAACGGGTATCAGGTACACGTCAGCTACGCAAACAGTTAACACGTAATAATATGCTAAAGCAAAAGGTACAGCGTGGAATATTTTTACCCTGCGTTTAGGCTTAAGTTAGAAAATTATTTTTTCTTTTCAGAGTCCAAAGTTAAAGAGTGGATATGAGCACATGGGTGGTGGTTACGTGCAAGGGATTCGAGTCATTGTCTAATTTATTTTTTGTCATTTTGTAACGGGACAATATGAGGTTCACGGTTGTGGCAAAACTAAGAATGCTTTTAGAAGCGTTGAGGACAGATGAAAGTATCGTTGTCATCCTAGCTCATAAGAATGGCAAGGGCAAAGAACACCCCATCTCATTTATGAGTTGAGTCTTCCATAACTATCAAGATAGATGCATCTTCATAGAAAAATAAGTGTTTATTTTCATAAAAGATCTTAGAAAGTTTAGGTGTTACATGTCGTGGAGCAAAACCGTTGTCTTTGTAGTGCATTTGATGTCCTATTCATATCCATAGTGCTTTAAGGCGAATTAGGGAAAAAAGAGTTGGGTGGATTAACAAAATTTAAGAATTTGATATCGAAACCAAACCTACCAAGCTCATCATGGGAAAATATTTGTGTGATAATTTAACAATGTCAATTCCAAAAGATCAAGTTCCCCTAGAAGAGGAGGTAGAAGTAAATGACCAAATAGGATGGATGGGAGATTTTTGCAAATATATGGCGAGTGGAGAACAAAGAAAGGGTCCAATTTAGACAAAAGACAATGTACTATATATGACTCGATGGTGTTTTATTTGGGAAGGAGTATGATGGTGTCCTACTATGCTATATCAAAGAAGAAAAGATTGAACCCTTGATCAAGCAATGTCACGATGGAGACAGACATTATTATATGCCTACCATTGATCACAAAATCCTAAAGGTTGGATACTATTGGCCCAACATCTTCTCTAATTGCTTCCAATGGGTTAAAAAGTATAAGTCTTGTTGTATGTTCATGGGAAAAGAAGGAAAGCGCCAATACCCCTAAAACCCATCATTATGACTAAAACTTTCCAATAATTGGGTGTGGACTTCTTTAGCAAGATTAAACCGCTATCAAGCATAAAACATGGATAGATCCTCACCGCCATGGATTATTTCACATAATGGGACTAAGTAGTAGTACTAGTCAAATTAGTCAATCAAGAGATGGTGATCCAATTTTTAGAAGATATCATCCCCAGACTTAGAGCGCCTCTATCCATAGTCACTGACAATGCCACCTACTTCAAAGAGGTCAAAGTGATAAAATTTACCTTAGAAAATAGCTTTTTGGTCAAGATGTCCTCCAATTATCATCCCTAGGGCAATGGATTAGCAGAATCGACCAACAAAAACATAACTTGGATCTTAAAAAGAACTATTACTAAATCATAAAGGGATTGGTACACCAATTTACATAAATCATTGTGGGCAAATCAAGTGACACCAAAGGCATCTACTAGTTCATCACCCTATAAGCTAGTCTATGGTAAGGAGACAGTGTTACCGGCCAATTTGGAACTCCCTTCCCTCCAAATGTCATAACAATTAGAGCTTTAAGACATTGACATCAAGCCAATGCAATTAAGTTTGAATGCCCTATTGGCCTTAGAGGAAGAGAGGGAAGGCATTTAAAAGTATGTTACAAAATCAAGAAGCATTCAAAAGGCTTGAATACACTCTCTAGAGTAATTAAACCCTTTAGCAGTTGATTTACCTTTAGTTGTATGACTTCATCTTTAGAATTGTCCTCATATTCATGATTTGTTCATCGTTGTTGAAGACCTAACATTGAATACACATGTCCCAATCCCTTGATGGATGTAGAGGATGTTTCAGGTGATTGGATCAAATAAAATGAATCATTCTAAAATCATAGTTAATTGCTTTCTATGCAATAACTTGGCAAAATTCCTTCAGTTTTGAGTCAATCATCTTGTCTGTGATGAATGCAAATTTGGTATAAAAGTCAAAGAATTTGGTCAAATTGTAGGTAAAAATGATAAATAAGGGACGAATAATGAAGTTGCATGTCCCATTGGGCATTCCAAAGACTAGTTGAATTAGAGAATTATCCTAACTTCTAAATTAATGATGTGTCCCAAATATAGTTTCAACAAAGTTGGAAGGAAGGGCCAATGGCTTGTTCGAACCTCTGGACTGAGGTTGGATCCCTACTATCATTGCTAAATCATCCTATGCTAACCTATGCTAGTTGTATGAAAAGTAAAATGTGGAAAAAAAACAAGAAAATATTAAGGGTGTAAGGGATTAACAAAAATATAACTATAATCGTAGTAAGTGTATGTGATCGATTAATGCATGAGAATATGAATAACATCAGTGTTTCCCATTCATCAAGTATGAAATTATTAAGTGAATGACAATATGAGCAAAAGGGCTATGCCACAATCACCATGCATTGATCAAACTAGAAGGGAGATGACATTGATGGAATGCCAAGGATATGCCAATTTCTTGCTAGTTTCTTAAGACAGGATGCACAATATGGATTTCATAGAGTGTAGCTCCAAATTCGCATGGCCAAAAATATTTATAATGGAACCCATGACTCCTATTTTATAGTAGGAGTTTATCCTTGAGTTACCAAGGATGAGAAACTACTACTCCTAGTAAAAGTAAATATTTGAAGGTATCTCTAACAAAATGATGCACCTCCAAATATTACATGCCTCTGATAGGCTTAGAAGGCTTCCAAAATGAGTTAATGTTCTAGTACAGGTCAAAATTTTCCTCTAAAAATATTCTTGTTAGGATCCACCCCTTTGTTTTTACTCCTTCATTGGTTGGTGAGCAATTCACTCTAGAAAGTGAGTGAATCATTAGTTGACCCTAAGTGCTTTGCTCTTATGAGCCAATAGGACACTTTACAAGTAAATCACTCCTAAACCAATCAACACTTGAGCTAGACTTAATCAATTTTTGGGGATTTTTGGAAGGCATCAACTACTTGATTTCACTCTTTTGTAATCTTTCAAAATGAAAAATTCCAAGGTAGTTTCAAGGCACTACATCAAAGCAACAAAATTCCTATGCAAACTAGTAAAATCCTTTGATCCATAAGTCTTTTATTCAAAAATTATCTAGGCAATTTGACCAACATATCATAGAAAGTCTCGGAGGGACTATAATAAGAGAAATAATAAATGTGCATAGTATCCAAGAATTTGTAAACGATTTAAATCTTACCTACAAGAAAGAGTTTTCTAGTGACTTGTTGAGTGGTATTTTCACCCGATTGTGAAAACACACTCTCCGATAGGATTTGGGTTCTAAATCCTCTCTTGCAAAGAAATTTAATAAACAATTTCTCCAAGGTTCCGCTATGTTAGCATTTTATATCTGTGCATTAATAATCTCAAATAAAGATATTCAATAAAAATGCTTGGAACACCTCAGTGGTTGCAAGTAACTCGATAACAAGGGGCAATGTTGGTTTATTTTACTGTGAAACTTTAATGATTGTTCATTGAACCCGAATAAAGCAAATGTGATTTGATCCTTAAATAACCATGCTGTAACTTCAAAATGAAAATTGATGAAATGTCATAAACATAAACCCTTTAATGAAAATGGAATTTTATGAAGGGAATTTCATCATCTGCTCATGAATGAAAAACAAAACTGAAAAATGAAATTCTGGCCTTGAAATGGAAATTTTCTATTTTCTGACTTTGGAATTTTTTAGTTTTTTTAATTTTTATTTTAATGCCTGTAAATAAAATAAAATGCAGAAAAAAAATGAAAATAAAATGTGAAAGAAAAATAAAAAGTGCATTCAGTATGATGCTATCCTCTTTGACAAAACCGAAGCTAATGAGGTTTTCTGCATACAACCTAACCTATTGAACCTGCAAACTCGCACAATCCAGGTAAGTTAGGTGCTAGTTTTCGGGGTTTAAACTGTAATTTTCAGATTTAGACATTCGCATGAAGCAACCAAGAGAACTTGCATTAAACTTCACCTATAAGCCTAGAAATCCGAAAAGGGGAAAGATAAACATTTAATCCCGCATGCGAGAAAATAACTCCTTCTTTCTTGCCAATGAGGTGCAACTCTCCGAATTTTTTGTATTAAAAATTGGTCATTATACAACAACGTAATCTCTCGGTTTCCCAAACCCGAGTCTATGGAAGAAAACAACCTCAAAGCGAGCCCGGAATGGCCCTCCGGCCTTCAACGATCGCAACTCGCTTACAACAATTTCCTACCCAGTCCAATGTAAAGGAATATCCAGACAAAGTGGAAGAAAAACACCACAAAAGCAGGCCCATAATGGCTTATTGCCCTTGGCTCTGCAACTCTGCCCGTAGTGGTTTTTCGACCCTCGTACCAATCTGTGCTTCCGCTTTTAAAGTTTTGGTAAATTGCTTCTCCTTCTACGACGGTTCGTTTCACCTCCCAGAATGCATCGTTTCGAATTCCCCGCCTTTTCGTTGCTTTTGACCTTATGTTCGATGCCGAAATGTTTGATATTCTCTGTTAAAATGTAACACTTCTGTAACCCTGACACCTGTATGCCACGTGTTTCGCACTTTTTTGCATGTTTCGTAATGGCCCCCTGTAAATCATGACAAAAAATAGCATGTCACGCTATCGCGACGTTTTTATGCGTGCAGCTTTTCTCCTCTGCTTTCACCGCGAAAACGTGACATGTCGCGATATCGCTGACATTTTCCGCTACCTTGTGCCCTTCATGCCCGGAAAATGAGACATGTCGTGAAATCGTGACATTTTTGATTCCTTTGAAATCGACGCTTTTCATCTTCTTCTCTAGCTTTTCATTTGGTCGTGTTTTTTTCATTTTTTTTTTTTGCTTTCTATTTCTTCTTCGGTGCTTTTCTTCTCCCTTTCTTGGCGTGACTGTGACGATATCGCGACGTTTTCTTCGTGCCCTTTCGCTCTGCGCAAAATTGCGACGCTTTTAGTGCCTTGCCCTGTTTGACTGGTTTGACCGCGATTTTGTGACATGTCATGATTTCGTGACAATTTTCCATTCTATCTTTCTCTCTCCTCTCGGACCGCGATATCAACATGTCGCGATATCGTGACATTTTTCATATTCCAGGAGCAAATGTCGCGATATCGACACATTTTTCATTTCAGCGACGGAGCGACATGTCGCGATATCGCGACAACTTTTCTTTTTTGGCAGCGAGGAGCGACATGTCGCGATATCGCGACAACTTTTCTTTTTTGGCAGCGACGGAGCGACATGTCGCGATATCGCGACACTTTTTCATTTTTGTGCAATTTTGCCTTTTTCTTGATTTTTAGCATCTGGGTCATTGAGATCTTCTTTGAAAGCATGCAAAAAAGGTGGGTCCCCAATTTTGGGGTGTGTTGTGGATCAGCCACAACAAATGGCGACTCTCTGTCAAATGCTCCTGAGCATTTTAGTGAGAACCCTACCTGAAGTATACAAACTCGAAAACATGTGTTAGCACATAAGAAATATAAACCAATGCCCAAAGATCAGAAATATATGAATCATCAGAATCATCAAGTATTAGCTCGGTGTGTGCAATGTATTTCATTCCCTATCGTTTGAAATTGATCAACATTCCATTGTCAGTTTTACATGAATGCATATGTGAGATTGTGAATGATTTGTGTAACCTGATAACTATGCTTAGAGATTTTGCTCTTGTAAAGGCCTAAACTTTCTAGTATCATGCACAAACATTCAAGATTACCAAACCCTCTTAGGATCCACTAATGAATTGCTTATTATATCCCAAAGTTGGTTATGAGTCCCTACTATCTTGAACCCATGTGCAAGTGAACGTGAAATCAGAACTTTGGGGAATCAGACTCCCAACCTAACCGAGATGGGAGTTTAACCCTATCCTTACTATTCTGATTTGGAATTCATTACCTCACTTTGAGCAAAATAATTTAACCAATTATGGAAGAAATGGTCATGCTAGTCTAACCCTTTGAACAGTCAGTGGTCTTGTTTTTTAGACAAGACATGTTGCCATGCATGGGCATACTTAACCCCATAATCCAAGACTTATCTTCATTTCTTTGGACCTTGGGGATGACTACCCATCCTTTGCAAAGGACAAGTAGTACGATCCTTCCAATCCAATATAAATATGAGATGGGAAAAATTAATTTTTTACTTCTTGGACCTTGGGGATGACTACCCATCCTTGCTAGGGACATGTAGTACGATCCTTCCAATCCAAGCTTTGGATGAAAATGGAGAATATTAATTTTATTGCTTAGACCTTGGGGATGACTACCCATCCTTTGCAGAGGACAAGTAGTACGATCCTTCCAATCCAAGATTTATCATGAAATGAGACATAGGAGCTTTGGGGAATCGGATTCTCAACCTAAGCGAGATGAGAATTTATGCCCTATCCTTACTACTCCATGTAGGTCAAATCAAAGCTTTGGGGAGTTGGATCCTCAACCTAAGTTCGATGAGGATTTAGCCCTATCCTTACTACTCTGATTTTAGGCTTTAAGCTTTATGGAAGTGGTCAAAACCACTGTTTTAAGGATCATGTTGCATAATAGGATAGACATGAAATACTTCTTTCGCCCAACCTTTTCTTCCAAGCAAGGTTTTGATCATTTTGCTCAAGATCCTTTTTAATGTGTATAAAATGTGCTTGGTTCTAGATATCTCAAGACTCAGTTCCCAACCTTAGGATTTTCTTCTTATTTATGTGATAGCATAACCCTAAGAGGATTTGACACACTTTAATGATTTGTATTTGAAATGCATATGCAACTAAGATGGCATGCATGTGCAAAGTGAGATGTAATATGAATGCATTGTCTTTTGAATTGCAGATGAAATATTGCCATATAAAACTGACTACTTCATGCATCACAAGTTTCAAACGATACTATTAAACTGTTTGTATTTCTTGCGGAGCTTTCTACCACATAATTCCAATGTTCCATATTTCCCCGATCTAGAACATAAGTTAGCATCTCAAGGCAACTTTTTCATCATTTTTTTTTTTTATATAGACAAACAAAACATGTCAAATAAACACACAACTTTAAATTAAAACTTATTCAATCCAAAACCAAACTGCAATCCCAAAATGAAAATTTGAAAACACAAACCAAAACCATAAAAGATTCAACCAAAACCCAAAAAACCAAAATCTATATACAAATGTACAATATAATACAAGATGATGCAAAGCTTGGATTATCACTTTCCTGGATCCCAAACATGATTAGAACATTTCAACAAAAATATAACGTGATATGCATGCCAAATGTTGTGGGAATCCCACAAAAACAAGACTAGACCAAACAATGCAACAAATTTCCACTTGCCATGCTCACCATACCAATTTGATTTAGTTCCAATAATACTCCCATAGGTGAGCATCAAATTACTAAAATGATTAGACAATAAATGATTTTCAATTTTATCATGTCTATTCTTTAAAATGTAAACTTCATAATTCCCTCCTTGATTTAGAATTAGGCTATCTTTTTCAAATATGCAATTTTGTAAGTAGGAGCCTATTTCTACAAATTTCAAAGCCAAATCATTTTCCAAATTTGTAGGCCAATCAAATTTGTGTAACAATTTACAAGCATCTAGGATATTTACTAAATTAGGATCATTAAAAGTTTTTATCCTAGATTCAATTAGTAATTGTTGATGAATTTGGTTTAACAATTCAAGTGCATCAACTTCTTTTTCATTCATTGAAACAATGTTATCAAAGGTGTGATTAGAAATCATACCTTGTTTTTCATTCACCTTTAATGACATTTCATCATAAACATCAATCAAATTCAAAACATGGTCATGCAAATTTTCAACCCTCAAATGTTTTTGGTCAAAGTGTATGTCCCATGACTCATCTTGATGATCCTTCATTTGAGTTGCTTCCAATTGATCAATCTCTTTATCATTTGGTTCTAATTCTTTGTTCACTATCCATGGTATCTCTTCATGTGAGGTGGAAGTTTCCATATCTTGCATATCAAGTGAGATATGAGTTTCATCTATAGAGATGTGAGAAAAGAATGCATCATCATATCTCCCCCAACCATTGTAAAAATCGTCATCCAAATCCATAGAATGAAATTCCATGATGTTTGTGACATGATCTCTTGATTCATTCATCAATTCTTTTTCTTCTTTGTCCTTGGTAATAGAATCATCATGATCTTTCAAAATTTGATGAGATTTGAAACTTTCTTCCAAAACATCCTCAAATTGTACAGGAGTTGTAAAGTCTTCCTTTGAGTAGGCGATTATGTTGTCCTGTATATCAATTGGCACACAAGTTTCATTAGTAGTTTTGGAATGAGTGAAGTCTTCCCACTTCTTCCAAGCATCATAATAATCATCTTTCAAAATCAAGTGGTGACGTTCAACTACTTCTTCAACATCTTCCAATTCATCAATGTGCTTCTCATCAAATTCATCTTCACCTTCCTTAGATGGTTCAATTATTTCCAAAAGTGGGTTATTTCTTGAATTCAAATTTGTAAGGCTATCATCGTCCAAATTAGTAACCCATGATTCATTTTATCATAATTTGGAGGGTGAAGAATTTCTTGATCCTTAATTTTACACATCTCATCAATAGTATCTTCCAAGAACAAGTGGTGAAACTCTATCATGTCTTCAAATTCATTTATTGGTTTTCTCCCAATTTCACTTTCAACCACTTCATTCAATTCTATGGTGGGTTCCATCCTATCACATATATCAAACATTGTTGAATTTAGAACCCCTTCATCCGGATAATCGTGTATCTCTATGAATGAGATCATTTCTGCATAATCCTCACTAGCGGATGTTGGCTTAGCAATTTGCACCTCCTCGTGGACTACATCTAAGGTGGTTGTAAGATTTGGATATTCAAATTCATCCCCTTGATCATTCACCTTAGATATCATTGGAGTGGAGGGTGCTATGTTTGATGGTTGGTGTAGGTTGGCATCAATATCTTTAGAAGGACAATCTCTTATGTGAGCATGTTGTGCCTTTTCTTCTTCAAGACCTTGTCGTTCTATCTCTTCTAAGATCTCATGGATTTTCTCTAAAGACAAACCACTCAGTTTTTCCTCAATGAGTGAAGCAAGTGTGGGGTGTATGGCTCCTAGGTATACTTCCATGGCTTCCTCTTCTAATGTGTTAAAATTTTCCCACATTTGGGAGTGCAACTCACGAAATCTTCCATTGAATTGACTCAAGGATTCATTAGGCTCCTTACATATGGAGGTAAACTGATTTTTCAAGATTTCTAAGTCAACCTGATTACCAAAATGATAAAGATAGGCTGCTTCTAGTTGTATCCAAGAAGTCCTAACCTCCATGGGTAGTTGGCTGTACCAAAAGAATGGTTTATCATCCAAAATGTATGCAAATAACCTACAAGCTACCTCCTCATAGAACACCTGGAATTGACATAATGTATTCTTGTAGACATGCAGTTTTTGCAAGTATCCTAGTGGCACCTCTTGATTAAAACACCGTAAAAAATCCAATAACATTGTAGGAATTTGATAGGGTACCACAGGTATAGACAAACCCTTATAATGATCCTCTATCATTGATACCATTCTCTCTCTTAGAGACACTATTTCAGCTCTCAGGGATACCATTTGCTCCTCAAGTGTTGCCATTAGTGAAACTTAAAATGTAATTTTAGAACCAAATTTGTTGAATATTCAACCTGCAATGTAAAAAAAAAATCAAGTTAGCATCAACTAAGAGATGTACTTATTAAAATCAAATGACAAGCAATTGCATGAAAACTTAGTAGACCAAAATTTTCAAAATTAAATCAAATCACATTATTTCTGTATGAACAATCAAAAAAGTGTTAGAATAATATACAACATACCTGAATTGCTTAAAATAGAACAAGTAAATAAATTCAAGCCGTCCTTTTTACAATCTGCTGAGTGTTAGAGGACTAAAGCATAAAAAATTTAAATTTAAATAACACTAAAATAAACCCGTTCGGCCCTCCTAGCACCAATCTGTTGAGTGGTGTTAGAGGAGGCCGAAGATGCTAATCAAATGGACTTGAAATATTTAGCAATGTAAAGCTCTTAAACAATTATAAACCCGTAGCATCTAAAATCACGATAAAATAAACCTTTTCATGCCCTCCTTCTAGCGCCAATCTGTTGAGTGGTGTTAGAAGGCTAAAGATAACAATCAGTATGGCATGAAATATACAAAAATTTTAAATCTCACTAAAATAAACCCATCCAGCCCTCCTTCTAGCGCCAATCTGTTGAGTGGTATTTTCACCCGATTGTGAAAACACACTCTCCGATAGGATTTGGGTTCTAAATCCTCTCTTGCAAAGAAATTTAATAAATAATTTCTCCAAGGTTCCGCTATGTTAGCATTTTATATCTGTGTATTAATAATCTCAAATAAAGATATTCAATAAAAATGCTTGGAACACCTCAGTGGTTGCAAGTAACTGAAAACAAGGGGCAATGTTGGTTTATTTTACTGTGAAACTTTAATGATTGTTCATTGAACCCGAATAAAGCAAATGTGATTTGATCCCTTTATGACTATACTGTAACTTCAAAATGAAAATTGATGAAATGTCATAAACATAAACCCTTTAATGAAAATGGAATTTTATGAAGGGAATTTCATCATCTGCTCATGAATGAAAAACAAAACTGAAAAATGAAATTCCGGCCTTGAAATGGAAATTTTCTATTTTCTGACTTTGGAATTTTTTAGTTTTTTAATTTTTATTTTAATGCTTGTAAATAAAATAAAATGCAGAAAAAAAAATGAAAATAAAATGTGAAAGAAAAATAAAAAGTGCATTCAGTATGATGCTATCCTCTTTGAAAAAACCGAAGCTAATGAGGTTTTCTGCATACAACCTAACCTATTGAACC
This sequence comes from Wollemia nobilis, assembly GCA_028583015.1. Classification (NCBI taxonomy): domain Eukaryota; kingdom Viridiplantae; phylum Streptophyta; class Pinopsida; order Araucariales; family Araucariaceae; genus Wollemia; species Wollemia nobilis. Next base: position 1,593,530 of record JAQPPZ010002742.1, on the reverse strand, counting down.
CGCAAACTCGCACAATCCAGGTAAGTTAGGTGCTTGGTTTCCGGGGTTTAAATCGTAATTTTCAGATTTAGACATTCGCATGAAGCAACCAAGAGAACTTGCATTAAACTTCACCTATAAGCCTAGAAATCTGAAAAGGGGAAAGATAAACATTTAATCCTGCATGCATAAAATAACTCCTTCTTTCTTGCCAATGAGATGCAACTCTCTGAATTTTTTGTATTAAAAATTGGTCATTATACAACAATAGAATCTCTGGTTTCCCAAACCTAGTCTATGGAAGAAAATAACCTCAAAGCAGGCCCAGAATGGCCCTCTGGCCTTCAGCACTGCAACTCTGCTTACAACAATTTCCTACCCAGTCCAATGTAAAGGAATATCCAGACAAAGTGGAAGAAAAACACCACAAAAGCAGGCCCAGAATGGCTTATTGCCTTTGGCTCTGCAACTCTGCCCGTAGTGGTTTTTCGACCCTCGTACCAATCTGTGCTTCCGCTTTTAAAGTTCTGGTAAATTGCTTCTCCTTCCACGACGGTTCGTTTCATCTCCCAGATTGCATCGTTTCAAATTCCCTGCCTTTTCATTGCTTTTGACTTTATGTTCGATGCCGAAACGTTCGATATTCTCTGTTAAAATGTAACGCTTCTGTAACCCTGACACCTGTATGCCACGTGTTTCACACTTTTCTGCATGTTTCGTAACTGCCCCCTTGTAAATCATGACAAAAAATAGCATGTCACGATATCGCGACGTTTTTATGCATGCAACTTTGCTCCTCTACTTTCATCACGAAAACGCGACATGTCACGATATCGTGACATTTTCCTGCCAATAGCCTTGTCTGCCTTCATGCGTCGCGAAAATGAGACATGTCATGAAATCGTGACATTTTTATGCTATCGGGCCCTGTGGCTGCAACCTGTCACGAAATCGCGACGCTTTTCCTCTCCGTACGCCTCGGCTGCTTCCTGTCGTGAAATCGTGACGCTTTTCATCTCCGTACGCCTCGCTGCAACCTATCGCGAAATCGCGACGCTTTTCATCTCCGTACGCCTTGGCTTCTTCCTGTCACGAAATCGCGACGCTTTTACTTGTTGCTTGTCGTGAAATCGCGACAATTTTTGTTCCGTACCATTTTGCAGCTTTCCGTCATGAAATCATGACGCTTTTCTATTCGGCTTTTGGCCGCACGCGACATGTCATGAAATCGTGACATATTTTCCTTCCGTACCACTTCGCTGCTTGGAGCCGCGAAAACGCGACCTGTCGCGATATCGCGACGTTTTTCTGCTTCGTGCCCCTTTGCTGCTTCCTGTCGCGAAATCGCGACGCTTTTAGTGCCTTGCCCTGTTTGATTGGTTTGACCGTGATTTTGTGACATGTCACGATTTCATGACAATTTTCCATTCTATCTTTCTCTCTCCTCTCTGGACCGCGATTTCACAACATGTCGTGAAATCGCAACACTTTTTCATTGACGGAGCAACATGTCGCGATATCGCGACACTTTTTCATTTTCGGCCGCGACGGAGCAACATGTCGCGATATCGCGACACTTTTCTTTTTCGGCGACGACGGAGCAACATGTCGCGATATCGCGACAACTTTTCTTTTTTGGCAACGACGGAGCGACATGTCGCGATATCGCGACAACTTTTCTTTTTTGGCAGCGACGGAGCGACATGTCGCGATATCGCGACACTTTTTCATTTTTGTGCAATTTTGCCCTTTTCTTGATTTTTAGCATCTGGGTCACTGAGATCTTCTTTGAAAGCATGCAAAAAGGGTGGGTCCCCAATTTTGGGGTGTGTTGTGGATCAGCCACAACATGACTCAATATGATATTTTTATTGACTTTATCAAGAACATTATGCTAACTCTCTATGAGATGTCACTAAAAGGTAAAATGGATATGGAGGAATCTAAACATGTGCCTCATCATGTTCAATCCATCTCCAGATATACATGGATAATTCTTGGCACATATGAAGGGATTTTTTATATAGCAATAAGTTTTGATCCATTATATACTCAAATTAGAAGTTTTATAGAAGATATCTATGTAGATCATTAACTTTGAGATAAATTGTTCATCCTCATTGATAGCAAAGAAATAATAGTCAATAAAATACCCATTAATAATTTGGCCTTGGTTATTAGCGGTTGGAATCCCTCAAACAAGTTTAAGAGAGGCCTTCTTGGGAAGCAAGCATTCAAAATATTCTATAACAAGGAAATGAAGGGAGGGGATAATGGGAAACCCTATCTAATGGATCCAAAGAAATTTTGAAAATCATTAATACTGAGACAACTATTAGCATAAGATAACAAGGTTCAAAAAACCATAATAAATAATGGATCAAACCCTAATGCCTGTAGCATGGTCAACATAAAGGGTCATTTAATTTGATAAAATACCTTAGATCAAAGTCAATATTGATGAATAGAGTGCATTGACAAGAAGATTAATCTCATTCCATTCCTTTACAAACATCCAGTAAATTTTCCAAAATGTATCTGCTTTTAATAAAGCATGTGCTCTAGTTAAACAATAGCAAGGAGAAGATTTGTAAGCTTACTACAATGGTGAAGTTCTTGGGTTTTCATTCAAGAGACCCAAGTTCAAATCCCACTTTGTATGAGGGGACCAACACCCCTCATGAAAATCCATGAAAACTTATTTTTTTTTTAAATAGTTTCAAGCTTACTGTAGTGGTTAGGGATTTGGCCTCTCTTTGAGAGGTCCAAGGTTCAAACCCCACTCAATATGAGGGGATCAGGGCCCCTCATAAAAACCTGTGTAAACTCATTAAAAAAAATAGCAAGGAGAAGAGTATGAATTGTAAGTAATAAGGATTTGATCAAAATATTATAAAGTAAATTCAACAAAGTGATGGGGCACCAATTGATGATATGCTAAAGATCCTTTTCTAATGTGAGAGCATATTCCAAGTGGAAGTAATAGTTGGAAAACCATTTAATTGCCCTCCCTAGTGCATAAATAAGGAAATGGAATTAGAAACAATGGGGTGACAAGCATGGATAAAATTAAAAAGTGCATAGAGGAAGTGAAGATATAACATCGGTATGAGGGGAAAATAATAGGAAGAGAGGTCAAGGAGAGGACCTTAAAGACAAAGGAGATGTGGAGAAAGAAGGTAGATAGATCTAGAAAGAAGATTCAAACGTGAGGCATAGAGAATATAGATCTGGAAACAACAAGCATATGAAAACTTGAGAGAAAGCAAGAGAATGACGTGTCTAAAGAGAAGAATATGGAGGACTATATTAATATCCAAGTCTTGAAGACAATAGGAATAAAATATTATATTTTAGAGTGTAGCCATTAATTTATTAATGCAATACAAATTCAAATTTTACTCTAGTATGTTTTCTTGTATGTAATATGAGTGCAATATGGGCATGCATGCTATAGAAATATCAGCTAGTGTGTGTAGGTTATAGGTTACAGGCTTGGACGACCATGCAAGAGATGGTTGTGCGAGTGAAGACACTGTCAGACTGAGTTGCACAAGACCATTAACATGTGATGACTATTCATGTGAGATAGGCACATAATTCAGAAGAGGAGTTAACCATATTAAAGGAGATTGTCATAGAAACTTTCTCAAGATTCATTATCATGAATGTGTTGTGAGCAACTTCTCAATGAAGGAAACTATCATCTTATGTCACCACCATCTTATGGTAAAACAAACATGCACCATCGCTATCTTGAGATATCATCTCAAACTTCGTTGTCATGTGTAAGAGGCACTAATGTTTTATAAGACTACCATCAATAAATATTGTATTGTTGTCATCTCAAACCTCATCATCTTGTGCAATAGGATTTACCATCATAAGATAATATCGTATAGTGGAACCAACTATACAATTGAATGTTGGTTTATTTTACCTCTTTTGTATAGTGAATATGGTTATACAATGATTGTGACCATACAATGAAGGTGGTTGTACTATAAGGTGGTCATACAATTGAACAGTGTCATACAAGGACTATAAAGGTGATGTCATTAGATATTGTTGTCTTAGAATTTGTTATCTCATAGAAGACTTGAGACTTTCCTTGAATGTATTAAACTTTTTAATTGCATGTGTGATTACCATGCATCTTGAGGTCATGGATAAAAGGGAACTTGTGCTACTTGAGAAGGTCGTCCATAGGAGGACTCCCTTTTCTTATTTGCATCATTTGGTATCAGAGTAATTTTATGATACGTACTGGAGAAATATGGCACAACAAGAAAGAGAAAGACCGCATGGTTTGGGACCCTAACCCATGGATATAACAAAAATGTTAAGAGGAATTACTGCCAAGTTAGATGTGATTGAGACTACCCAAATGAGAGGCATTCATCTCTAGGAAAATAGTGACAATGAAGAGGAGGAAACTGGTCACACAAAATCTTGAGATGAAGAGCAAGGAGAAGAATAAGAGTAATGGTTGATTTGAGCGATCTCAAATATGGGATGTAAACCAAAGATGCATACTTCCAATTTTAATAAAAATTTGAATCCTGCAGAGTTGATTGACTAGATTATTTGATTATGAATCTATGGAGGATTCAAAATAGGTCAAATTTGCATGCACACGACTGAAGGAACATGCTTCAATTTGGTAGGACCGTGTCCAAATAGAGATACAACAAAAAGAAAAGAAAAGAATTTGAACATGAGATAAGTTTGTAACCAAATTGAAGGCTAAGTTTTTACCTACTGATTATTAGATTGGATTATTTAGAAGACTCCAAAACCTCAAGCAAAAGGAGTTGGGAGTGAAAGAATATACTAAAGAATTCTATAAATTGACCATAAGAGTTGGTCATATTGAATATGATGAGGAGAAAGTTGTGAGATACATAAATGGGCTAAGGTTGTCCATACAAGATAAAATTAGTTTACTTCAAATTAGAACAATCGAGGAGGTATATCAATATGCACTCAAGGTGGAATAAAAGTTGACTCACAAGCAACGAAAATATTTTAGAGGACAAGAACAATTCTCTAGAGGAAGAGAATAATCAAACAATAGTAGAGGGTAACATATGCAAGAAGGAGAAGCTAATACTTCTCAAATTGATTTTAGCCAAAGTACCCAAGAAAAAGGTGAATTGTCAAGAGGATGAGGTGGATTTGGTAGAGATAGAGGATGTGGTTTTGATACAAAGTGTTATAGATGCTTCGAAGAGGGACATAAAGAATGTGAGTGGCCTCAAACATAGTAGAACAACATGCATGGAAAGGAATATTGTAACCAAATTGCACAAGCAAATGAAGATAATATTACTTCACCAAAGCACATGGAGGAACCATAACCAAGAGATTCACTTATGATGAAGAGGGTGTTGTTATAGGAGGTGCATGGATCTATGCAAAAGGAGTATTTCCAAGATTATTTGTAAATCTAGAGGGAAATTTTGTAAGGTGATTGTGGATAGTGGGAGTACAAATCATCTAGTATCTATATAAATGGTAGAAAAGCTTGGATTGAAGAAGATTGAACACCCAAATCTGTATAAAGTCTCATGGTTACAAAGAGGACATCAAATTTTGGTAATTGAATAATTAATGATAAACTTTCAAATTTTTTCTTACGTGGATGTGATACCATATAATGTTATGCCTATGGATGCTTTTCATGTCTTTTTGGGTAGACCATAGTAATTTGATACAAAGGAAGTGCATGATGATAGGGTGAACACCTACACTATTGAGAATGATGGCAAGAGGTACACATTAAATCCATTGAAGGATAAAGGAGAAAAATTGGATAAGATTTCTATAGTGTGCTTAGGTATGGAAAAAAATCCTTGAAGGGAATGGAGAAGAAGGCAACATGTTTTTCTTTCATCGCTAAACCCACAAAATAAGGGATAGTGGACAAGATGGATGTAATCTCACATTAAGTAAAGGCTTTGTTGGAATAATATGCATAGATTATTTCAAGATATGGGTTACCACCCATAAGGAGAATTGGTCATCACATAGATTTTAGTCCCAGATCGAGCCTACATAATAAGCCAAATTATTGGAAGACACAAAGGGAGAGTGAGGAAAAGGTAGATACAAGCAAGATGATAAACATGGGGAAGAAGCAGATAGCCCAGGTCACCTGTAATAGTGATGATGAAGACAAAAGTGTAGTGAACCTGTTGTAGATAAATAGAAAGAGAAAAAGAAGAACAAAGATATAGGAGAGGAAGATAAATTATATGATGTCATTGAGTGTTGTGTTGGTCATGACAAAGGCCATGTTACTTGAGTTGATAGTAAAAATGGTAATTCGAAGTGTGGTGAAGGGCATTGTGATAGCGTGTGGCATCTAAATAATGATGATAGAGATCAGAGTGACGATGAAGAATTTGGATGCTTTGAAAGACACACCAAAGTTATTAGCTCCAAGTTAATGAGAAAAATTGGGTACAATAGAAAAGGATTGGGAATATATGGGCAAGGTGTGAAAATACCCATAATTCCAAAAATAAGGCCAAGGAACAAAGTCCTTTGATATGCAGGTCAAGTAGGAAATAGTGAGACTAAATTTGTGAGAAGGTTAGGATAGGGGACAAAGGTCCTCGGATGGGTTGTTGCAGTTAGTGTGTAATATTTGGATATGTAGCAACTAGGTGTTGGAACCTACATCCTTGTGAGAGTTGTGGAGTACATAATCACTCAAACTAAAGGTGTTTACACTGAGATAAAGTAGTCAACAAAATACATGTTGATAGTGGTTGGATGGATGTCATGGAATGGGATGTTAAGTGTATTCTATAAGACAAGGTTTTGTTCTTAGATGAATGAAAGGACAAGGCAACAAATGTGGCCTTGTGAAGACAACCAAGCTAAAATGGTAACAGCTTGGAAGAACAATTTATGTTCATGAGTTGGAGCTCATGAAATATTTCCTCTTACCTAATGAGTATGATGCAAGAGCATTTGCTAGGTGGAAGTAATGGTTGGTGAACCGTTTAATCATCCTCCTTAGTGTATAAAGAAGAAAGTGGAATTATAAATGATGAGATGGTAGGCACAAAAAAAAATTAAAAATCAAACAAAGGAAGTGAAGAGATAGCATTGGGATGAGGAGAAAATAACAAGAAGAGTGGTTGAGGAGAGGACCTCGAAGATGGAGGAGAGGTTGAGAAATAAGGGAGACAAATTTGGAAAGAATATTTGAATGTGAGGCATGGAAAATATAGGTCCTAGAAATAACAAGCATATAGAAACTTGAGAGAAATCAAGAGAACAACGTGTATGAAGAGAATGGAGTATTACATTGATGTTTGAGTCTTCAAGATAGTAGGAATAAAATATTATATTGTAGAGTGTAGCCATTAATTTATTAAATCAATACAAATTTAAATTTCATTCCAATCTATTTTCCTATGTGTAATATGAGTGCAATACGGGCATGCATGCTATAGAAATTTCAATTTGTGTGTATGCAAGTTACACATATGGACCATCATGCAAGAGATGATTGCGTGAGTGGAGACACTAACGGACTGAGTTGCACAAGACCATGAATGTGTGATGACCATTCATGCGATATAGGAGTGTTGTTTAGAATAGGAGTTATTTGTCTAAAAGGAGATTGATGTGAGAGACTATCTTCTCAAGAGTTGTCATGAATGTGTTATGAGTGTCGTCTCAACAAAGGAAATTGTTATCTTATGCCATCATCGTCTTATGGTAAAGTAGACATGCACCGTCATTGTCTTGAGATTTTATCATCTCAAACTTTATCGTTGTGTGTAGGAGATACTACTATTTTGTAAGACTACCATCAATAAATGCTAACTTATTACCATCTCAAACCTCATTCTCTTGTGCAATAGGATTTTTCCATCATAAGACATTGTCATACAATGGAGACAACTATACAATTGAATAATGGTTCAATTTGCCTCTGTCATACAACGAATATGGTTGTACAATGACTATGACCATACAATAAAGATGATTGTATGATAAGGTGGTCATTCAATTGAATGGTATCCTACAAGGACTATAGAGGTGTTGTCATTAGACATTATTGTCTTAGACTCTATTGTCTCATAGAAGAATTGAGACTTTTCTAGACCATCTTGAACTTTTTGATTGCATGTGTTATTACCATGCATCTTGAGGTCATGGATAGAAGATATTGTATGCTGCTTGAGAAGGTTGTCCATAGGAGGACTCCCTTCTCTCATATGCATAACCTTCCTTGGAAATAAATTTGATATTTTCTTTGTTGATACTTTTCAAGAAACAAACTAGAATTCAGATATTTGTAGGGACAATTCCTTTTTCTTTGGTTTATGGTACTAAAGTTATTTTGCTACTTTAAATTTAATTTTCTTATTTGCATGTTTCTTTTAATATTTTGTTGAGTATCATCAAGAGTACCAAGAAACTTGTCTAACCAAATTTATGACTCTTGAAGAGAGGTGCCTTTATGATTTTAAGTATAATAAATCCTGCAAACGTTGTGTTAGCAAGTAATACAATAAGAAAGTTTGTCATCATGTATTCAAGGTTGGGGATCTTGTTCTCAAAATTGATAATGTGCATAAAACATGTAAGGGTAATTTTATATAGAAATGGATTGGTCCAAATATTGTCAAATAATTGTTTGGGTCTAGGGTAATAAAATTGCAAATAATGATCGAAGTTGAGTTGGAGGAATCCACCAATTCCATGCATGTCAAATGTTTGTATGCATAGTCCCTTTGACCCATTTGTATAATATTTGTATTTTATTGGCTACCTATTGACTTTGGTGTCTAGTTTATCACTTTGATTGCTTTGACTACCTGTTTGTGTGTGTTAATTGTTGGATTTTATAGCAATTTTAAAAATGAATAGAATCAAACATTACTCAATATTGCTTAACAAAGGAATACATAAAATGAAAAATAATAACATAAATTATGATGGGGTATCCATGGATACCAAATAATATTCCTCAATGGAAATGGAATTACACTCTAATTGATGATCAAGATGGTTGGTATGAAGGGGTATTTATATCTAGATATATGATACCTTTAGTTCAAGGTTATGAGACTGCCCCTCAAGAAGAAAATATTACAAAAAATTAGAAAAGTACTTTTTTCAAGGTTTACATGTGCCCAAAGAGCAATATGATCAATACAAGTACAAAAGTCAATCATGGCATCAAGAGAAGCTAGCCATCATATATTCCAACATCCCCCTAAAGTTACATAGGGGATATAAATAGAGACCCTTACTTTATCATCTCCCTTAAGGGACACTCTCCAACTCCAAGAAGTTCCCACATGCACACAAAAGTGACCTCAAGCATGATCTTGGTCAAGATGTCCACTACCTACTCTGATCAAGACACAAACACTCTATGTGCATCCCACATGCATGAAGTCATCTCACAAAGTGAATCCATATCTTAATGCGCCTTTCTACTAAAGGAACACTAGATTTCAAACAAGATAGATGGTGCTCTAATTGTCACATAAAAGGGTAACTAGAAGGTTATGAGGGATGCCAGTCTCCTCTAAAATCATTAGCATGCACCTGAGATGCTTATCTTCCTTATTGGAAACATGATATTCAACCTCCATAGAGGGCTAAGAAATTATGGATTGGCATCTGGAACACTAAGAAACTAGGATAGATATTAGATAGAACACAAAGCCTATGGTGGATTACCACTCATCCAAGTCATCTACCCAACCAACATCTAAAAAGCCTATAAAAATTAGAGGGGAACCAATAGAGTAGTGAATACCTATCTAATAAACCCCTTTGATGTATCTAATATTCCTCTTTGTTGTTGTCTAATGTCTCTCTTGGGATGCCTACATGTATCTAGAATGATAGCTAATAACAAAAGCTATATCAAATGTAGTGTGAGTAAGATCGAGAAGTTCACCCACAAGAGACTAATACAATGTGGCATCTACCAAAGGTGTGGTTCCATTAACCTGAAGTTTTAGGCCTAAGGCAAAAGGAGTTTGAGAGGACTTACATTCCTCCATCCTAAAATATTGAAGATGGTTCAAAGCATACTTTAGCTAAGAAATGTGATGCCAAAATCTATCTAATCAATCTATGTTGGAAATATGTTGAATATTTTCCATGTTATTCTGGTAGGATTAACTCTAAAAGGTACTAGACACTCTCCATGTATCCTTGCCATGGTTTTGGGTCGGGTTGGACCTTGAGCAAGGGTTCAGGGGTAGCAACCCTCGATAAAAAAATTAGTGTTTCTTAAGCTATGTTTAGACCCGTATGGTTTGTTTAGGGTTAAAATATTTGAATCCATGGTTTTTCGCCCATGGTATTGTAAAATTTGTTCTTGTGCTATTGTTATTTAATTGCACTTGCATAAAGGTTTGAAGAGAGAAGAGAGATGAACATTATTCTATTGGAGATGATTAAGTTTATACAATAAGGAGATATTATTGTGTTGGTTTTTTTCCTGTAAGAGTTTCCCAGGTGAAATAATGTGTTATATGTGTATCTACTATCTTCTTTTTTTCTTTAATTTTGTATTTACTACTTTTCTAGATTTAGTTTATCGGGGCCTTTTTTCTCTTCATTTGGTATTAGAGCTAGGTTTTTTTAGATTTTTTTGAGGAGTAAGGGTTTCAACCTTGTGATAAATTAATTCTTGAGTGGGAGCCATATGCAAAAGAATCTAGGTGAAGGAAAATAACAGGTTGCACAGGGTAGAGGAAAAGTTTATTACTTTACTTTATTTATTAACACTATGGTAAGTCAATTAAACTCTCTTGAAGTAAAAATGGATGAAAAGTGTATTACTTTACTTTGTTCATTATCTGATTTGTGGTATAACCTAGTTATGGTTATCACCAATACTAATTCTACATTGAAAGTAGACGATATAGTAGGAACATTGATATATGAGGAAATGAGACAAAAATCTTCTAAGGATTATCATCAGAAGGATGCCTTGGTTGTGAGAGGTCATTCTCAAGAAAGAAATAAAAAGAAATCAGGAGAAAGAAAATTAAGATCTAGGGGTAAATGTATTGCTCCAAAAAAGAGGAAATCCTGGAAGTGTGGTAAGCATTATAAAAGAGACTACAGATCTAAAAAGGTTGGTAATAGTCAATCATCTGATGAAGGAACTTCTACAGAAAGGAAGACCGACCACAAATGAAGATTCAGTGGACTTATTATTAGCTGCAACATTCTCAAGTGAATGTCATGACTCATGGTTGATTGACTCAGGTGCTTCCTTTCATATGACTCCTCATAAGGAGGGGTTATGTGAATATGAAAATATAAATGGAGGTGAAGTCTTCTTGGGAGACAATTCAACATATAAAATAATAGGTTGAAGAAGAGTCTAATTGAGGTCAAAATATGGAAGAATTAAAACCTTTCCTAGTGTGTTGCATATTTTGGTTTGGCAAGGAATATGATATCCATGAGTAAGATGAATGATGTGGGTGTGACTATGGTATTCAATAAGGATAGTTGCAATATGGTTCATGGATTCTTGGTTTTGGCAAGGGAGGTTCGTACAAGAACTCTATTTAGAATTGAGGCTAGCATTGTAAGTATTGATTGCAATAACTCTTCAGTTGTAGAGGAGAATAATACGGTAGAAGTGGCTCTAAGAATTCCTGTACCAAAGATAATGTTGTGGCATCAATGCATGGGGCATATTGGTGACAAAGGCCTTCGAACATTAAAAATGAAAGGTATGGATGAAGGAATTTTTTATTGTCCATTAATTTTTTTTTGTGAGCATTGTGTTTTTGGAAAGCAAACCTGAGTCAAGTTTCCTAGTAGTGCTACAAGATTTGAAGGAATTTTGCATCTAGTTCACAATGATGTGTTTGGACCTACAAAAGTACCATCGTTAGGTAAGTCTATATATTTTGTTACATTTATATATGACTTTTCAAGAAAGACCTGGGTATATTTTTTATGAAATAAATCTAATATTTTCAATAATTTTAAAGATTTTAAGGCTCTTATAGAAAACTAGATAGAGAAAATGATAAATGTTTTGAAAAGTGACAATGGTGGTGAGTATTTCTCTAATGAATTTGAATATTTTTGCAAGGACTATGGAATAGAAAGATAGAAAACAATTCCATATAATCCAAAATATAATGGAGTTATAGAATAGATGAACAAAACATCAATGGATAAGATCAAAAACATGCTAAGTGGTGCAGGGTTAGAAAAGAAATTCTAGGCAGAAGCCATGTTAACTACTTGTTACCTCATCAATAGATATCCTACCTCAACTTTGGTGGACAAGACTCCACAGGAAGTATGGACTGGTAAGAAACCCTCTCTCATTCATATAAGGGTTTTTGGTTGTGATGCTTATATGTATAAAAGACAAAAGGACTAATCTAGACTATAAATATGAAAAATGCATAGTTGTGGGGTATAGTATTGGTGTTAAAGGATATAAGTTGTGTAACCCATAAACAAAATATTGTTATAGTCATAATGTGATATTTACAAAAACAAAAGGGGTTCTAAAATAGGAAATACAACCAAGAAAATAACCTGAAATAGTTCAAGTAAAATTGGAATAGGAGGAAGAACCAGTGGTAAAACCTGGGGCTACAGAAGAAGATGAACTATAGAGAATGTCTGAAGAGGAAAATTCAAAGGAAGAAGGTGAGGAGGAAGTTGAAGATGTAGAACCTAGAACTACAAGTTTGAGGAGATCAGATTGAGTGAAAGACTCCTAGAAAGGTATAGCCTTTCAAATATTTGTTTTGTATTTAATATATCAGCTATTGATAAAGAACCCAAGACTGTAAAGGAGGCACTTCATTCAAGTGAGAATAAGTCTTGGAAAATGGCTATGGAGGAAGAAATGGAGTCCCTGGATAAAAATAAGACGTGGGGCTTGGTGAAATTACCCCTGGAAGAAAATTAATTGGTTGTAAGTGGGTATTCAATAAGAAGTACAATGTAGAAGGAAAGTTGGAGAAGTACAAGGCTTACCTGGTAGTAAAAGGATTTTTTCAAGTTGAGGGAATTGACTTGGTGATATTTTTTCTCATGTGGCTAAAATAACTTCAATTAGATTTATGTTGACTATTTCTAATGCTTTTGATCTTGAAATAGAATAGATGGATATAAAGACAACATTTCTACATGGTGAACTTGATGAAGAAATATATATGTCACAACAAAAATGATTTAAGGTAAAAGGGAAGGAGTAATTGGTATGCAAGTTGAAAAGTCTCTTTAATGCTTGAAGCAATCTCCAAGAATGTGGAACCAAAAATTTGATAGGTTTGTTTTGACACTTGGACTTGGAAAAAGCAAAGCAAATTCGTGTGTGTATTTTAAACAAGAAGGTGAAATTTTTGTTATCATTGTTTTGTATGTAGATGACATGTTGTTAATTGGTAATAATAAGGAGATGATAAAGTTACTAAAATCTCACTTATCTTCTAAATTTGACATGAAGGATTTGGGTGCTACAAAATTTATTTTGGGTATGGAAATAATAAGGGATCATACAAATAGAAAGTTATGGTTAAATCAAAGGAAATATGTTGATTTGATACTATAGAGGTTTAGGATGCATGATTGTAAACCAATATGTACTCCATATCTATTGGTTAAAAGTTATCTGCTGACCAGTGTCCTAAAATAGATGAGGAAATTGAAGAAATGCATCATGTTCCTTATGCTAGCGTTGTTGGTAGTGTGATGTATGCAATGGTCTATACTAGACCTGATATTGCACATGTAGTGGGAGTATTTAGCAGATATATGTCCAATCCAGGAAAGGAACATTGGACTACTATGAAGAGGATATTTAGATACTTGTGTGGAACTTTAGACTATGCTATTTGTTACCAAGAAAAATATGGATATAGTAATATTGTAAATTTACAAGGTTTTGTGGATGCTAATTGGGTTGGAAATTTTGAAAAGAGAAGATCCATGAGTGCTTATGTGTTCAGACTATTTGGAGGGGTATAATTTGGATGAGTAAAAAGCAAACAATGGTTACTTTTTCCATAATAGAGATAGAGTATATTGCAACAACTCATGCCTATAAAGAAGCATTGTGGCTATAGAGGTTGTGTTCAACATTTGGTCTTAAGTAGAAGGCTATGAGAATTGACAGTGATAGTCAAAGTGTAATATTTTTGGCCAACAATCATGGTTTTCATGATCGATCAAAACATATTGATATCAAGTACCATTTTGTGAGAGATATGGTTGAAGGGAATCAGGTGATGCTAGAGAAAGTTGATACATATAATAATGTTGTTGATTCATTAACAAAGGTTGTACTTGCTCAAAAAATTTCTTGGTGTAGAATATCTATGGGTATGGTTGCCCTTGACAGTTGACAATGGTAGTTTTTGACCCCTATGGAAAGTATTCAACAAGTGGGAGAATGTTGGAAATATGTTGAATATTTTCCATGTTATTTTGGTAGGGTTAACTCTAAAAGGTCCTAGAGATATGTTGAATATTTTCCCAACATAACATATTCTCAGTCTAGCTTTCCCTTAGCCTAACAATATGTGAAAGGATCCTGATAATGTGCTACCTTTGAAATAAATGCTCAAGAAGGGGTCTTTTTTTTTAGGTTAAGAGATAGAATAAGTTGAACATCCTTCAAAATTGTTTAAACCAACTTAGGTGTTGGATAAAATAAGGAATAATCATGTATATCCTATGCTAAATCAATATCAAAATTTGAAACTAAACATTCCAACTTATCACCTCATCATGCAAGATTGAATTATTCTAAACTAATATGTCTTTCTTATCATACCTCGATATTAGATAAGAGAGTGTTGCCTATGGTTTTTGTCATAAACGAGTTAAATCAATGGAAAATAATCCACTCGAGGATGAATATGAAGAAGGAGAACATGTTCTAATAGATATAGATCCAGCCAAAATCTTAGAAGAAATTTTTTAATCAAATATAGTCAAGATCCAAAAGAGTTAATTTCCAAAAGCTCAAGTGGTGGGGTGGAAGGAGTACCTAGAAGAACATTATTGAATATGACATCTCTTCATATCAAAACTTCATGCCTATGAGGATTGTAAATATGATATACCTTTGAGGTATCTAAATACCCCATAAAAATACATTTATGACTCTTTGGTAGCTCCTTTTTTGAAGATCCTTGGGGTATACCCCATACTAAAAACCAAAGATACAAATTTGGGATACATCAAGCCTATCCCCTATCAATATATCAACAAATATCATGCCCTAGTAGGAAATTTATTGATGATGCATACTACACAAGTGATAGCCTCTCCCGAAACTTATGATCCATTGCATTGACATGAATCATATATCATGCCATATCCATGATCACCATGTTTTTCCTCTCAACCATACCATTCTATTTAGGAGTATAGTGAATAGTCCTCTGATATATAATCCCATGATAATATATAAAATTATAAAAAGCATGACTAACATATTTTCCACCACTATTTGTCCAAGACATTTGATTCTCCTATCTAGTTGATTTTCAACAAGGGCCTTGAAGGTCTTAAATTTCTCAAAACCCTCATCCTTAGTGCAAACTGTATACAACCAAGCATATATAGATCAATCATCAATAAAAAGAAGGATCTAACTATTTCATGAGAGATATGGTTTACCCATAGGTCCATAAATATCATTGTGTATGATCCCCAAGGGATGAGATGATCATATTGTGACCTCTTTTAGAAATATTTCCCTATGATGATTTCCCAGAATACACCCTCACATGCACCTACTTAGAGGGTATATTCATGGAAGCCTAATGGCCATCTGATATTGACCCATACACCTTAACAAATCATAGCTAATATGCTTTATGTATTTATCGGTGCATGATTCAGGTCGCTCTTGCTAGTTTTATTCATGAGCTTGAATCTCTGTCTAAAAGATTTTTACGGGCTGGAAATTTGGAGTCTTCAAAATGGAGTCTGGTTAAGTGGGAGACTATTTGTAGAGCAAAACAGGAAGGTGATTTAGGTCTTCATTTGACTTCTCTTTTTGGTCAGGCATTGGCGTCCAAGCTTTATTGGAGACGATACATTTATCAAGACCATGCTTGGGCTAAAATTATTTCCTTTAAGTATCTTAATGAGGTTGAGGGATCTGAGATACCTAGATACAGTTTGTCTGGTAAAGGCTCTTTGATATGAAACACCCATAAGAAGTGGGTGACTCTTGTTAAGCAAGGATTGTTTTGGATTTGTCTCAAAGGTTCGAAGGCTCTTTTCTGGCATGATTCTTGGGATGGTTTCCCTACAATTTTATCTATGTTTACTCATCTTCAGGAGGTATGTAATTGTTTCTTGGATGCTGGTTGGTATAGGGTGATGGATTATAAAGTTGCCAAAATAGTTGGGCAGGTGGAGGTAGTTCAATGGAAATATCCCAGAGATTGGCCGTCAGGTGGTTCTATTCAGGATAGAGAAGAATTGGCTCATATTTTAGCTACTAAAGAGTGATATTCTTTGCAATATTATGATGTTTTGGCTTGGAGTCTGGATCCTAGAGAGGTTTTCTCGGTGGCTTCTAGTTACCATGTTTTAAATGGGTATTATTTTTGGGATGAGGAGGTTCCTTGGTGGAAACAGGTTTAAAATAAGTTTGCCTGCCCCAAATGCAATTTCCATTTGTGGTTGGATACTAGGAACAAATGTATTACCTAGGATAATATCCAAAAGAGAGGTTTTTAGGGCCCTTCATTTTGTTTCCTTTGTGAGAATAGTGATGAATCTTTAGGGCATTTGCTCTTACAGTGTTTGTTTGCACGAGAAATTTGGCATCTTTGGTGGAGGGTGTGGAAACAGTCTTATTCTCATGCCTCTTCTCTTATTGAGTTATGGAGGAGTTTAGGAAGACCTCCTACTAAGGCTTTTTTTCTTCAAGTTGCATGGAGTATTGGGCCCTCATGTATTATATGGCAGATTTGGCTTGAAAGAAATCGAAGAATTTTTCAAGGTAGAAAGTTAACTGTTTATCATATTTGGTAGAGGATTATTGGTATGATCCAAGAAACTATTTCTTCTAAATGTCAGATCAGTCTTCCTTTGGAGCAGTATGAGATTTTGATGATGCAGAACCTGGGCTTAGTGGAGAACACCCCTTGTCCTTCTTAATTGTTCGGGAGGAGAGGCCTCAATAAAAAAGTGTAGAGAGATGGTAGATGGTATCCTCCACCTCGGGGGGTGTTTAATATTAATACTGATGGCCCTTCTAGAGGGAGTCCTGGGTATGCAGGTATTGGTGGTGTTGGTAGAGATAGTAGTGGTGCAACTCTTTTCATTTTCTCCTGTAATAAGGGGAAGTAACCTAATAATTATATGGAAGTCCTTGCTATTCATTTTGCTTTGAAAAAATGTTATGCTCTGGGATGGCATAAGATAATCTGTGATTTGGACTCTCAAATTGTTATTAATTAGTTGAAGACTCATAATATTTCTAATATTCATTGGTAGTTGGCATTAGTGGCTCGACATATCATTCAAATTTGTTGGCATCTGGAGTTTATTTCCTTTGTTCATATTCCCAAGGAATGGAATAGCGTGGCTGATGGCTTGGCAAAATGAGCTTCTAAGTTTCTGGAAGACTAGAATATTAGGGAATGGGATCAGCTCCCATTGGATTGTTCTCGTCATTTTTCTAATTTGCTTGCTACGGATATGCCTGGTTGAGGTTGTTGTTTGTTGGGTGTCTTTTGGTCGGGTGCTCGGTGGTTTTGGGGATCTCTTTCTTCTGGCCCTTATAAGGGTTATTGTTTTGAGATTCTCTGTTTCTTGTATGGTTTTATTGATTCAATAAATTTTTACCAACAAAAAAAAACTATTGTCAATGTTGCATGGGTACTCATAAAAACGTATTAAAGAAGGCTACACAAAAATGACTACAACTACAATTTTTTATAGTGTGCAAACAACTTTTCAACAAGTCATAAACTATTGTTTTTTTATCAAAAGGTAGAGTGCCTATTCAAAATAAATAAAGAATTCTAAGTTACCCATTTTTATCATTTAAAACTATGACCAAACATTTTGTTAAACATGTAGTTATGGTGATATATACCTAGACCAATAGGTGGTCTTTTAACTACATCTCCCTTATCTAACATCTATTGAAGTCATTCAAAATCTAAAATAAACTACATTTAAAGGAATTCATGAGGTATACATTAAAAAACTAAATTAATTCATTTAGCCCCTTAAATCTATAAATTAACCACCTATTTTGTCTAAAATTAGAAAAAAAAATCAAATTAGACCTATACACAATATTTTCGTTGTAACTTCGTAGTACTATATCAAAATGGGGTGATTCAAAAAGTTTTGGAAACTAGATTTAGAGCCGTTAAATTTTTAGAAATATATTTTTTAGGACATTCATCTACTATTTCAAATTTATCAAAAAAATAATTAGGTTTACAAATATTCAACGATTTGTTGTTTTGACCTACCTTCACTATTTTAAGCACAACTCTATTGTCTTGCATCAAAATGATGTGATTCTATTTGGTTTAAAACTAGATTCAGATAGGATTATCCCATGTAAACAAGTCTTGAAAATTTATACATTTACTATTTCAAATTTTGCCAAAAAATAGTTTTGTGCATTTTCTATAGTTTTTAATTTTCACCAAGCTTCATTGTTTTAGGCATAACTCTCTCGTCTAGCATCAAAATAACATGATTCTAGTTTAAAACTTGACTCAAAGAGATTACTCCCATAAAAATAGGTCTTAAATTTTTTTTTGTTTGGCCCTTCAAAATTAGTGTAGTGGAATGTTTATGGTAATTTGACAATAAAAATAGCGTAGTTTTTCTATTTTTTTTTTACACAAAGTTTTGAAATAGGATAAATTTCAATAGATGTAAGAGTGTAATTTAAGAACATTTTAAATTTTTAAATTTAAATTTAAATTTCTTTTATTTTTTTTTTTATTTACCAAAGGCTTAAAAAATTACAATGTAGGTTGTTTCTTTGTAGGGGATTGTTATTTTATAGGATTCTAACTTCTTAAGCATCAATAACTATTCCAGAAATCCGTAAATTTTCTTCTAATTCAATAGAATTGTGGTTATCTTTGTATCTACAAATATAAGAATCACAATGTCCTAAATAGGGCCCTATCCACTTGTTATCATCAATGTAGCTAGCATTCCATAAAGAGGCTTACAAATACATGGTGGAAACCTTTTCTCCCCTTGGCCTGTTACTCACCATGCTTACAAAAATTAACCATTCAATCCTTCAGGATACCATAAAATGTATGCTCATGGAATTCCTCAATTAAATCCAAGCAGATGAATCTAATCTCTATTTCGAGTGCCTTCAATGTAATATTTTGCATAATACCCTTATTTTTCCTAAGGAATTAAAAGTCCATTTCATCTTGGAGCTTATCCCCTTCAATATAAGAAAGCTATAATTCAATCTACTAGTTTATTCATCTAGGCACTTAATTCTTGAATTGAAAGTGTCATATTTAAATCTCATCGATGTAATGGTAATTTCTTCCTCCTTAGCCTTATGACAACAAATCTAGGTGTGTAATTCACTATGATTTCTTTCAACATGCTTGTTTCCATAACCAAAGGAGGGTTTTGTTATATGGATCCCAAAATATTTATATGGACATGTTTCCAAATGGGATCTCTCTACATTATCTTCTTTCTTGTTTTGAGACGTGAAAAATGAGTCAATCATAGCTACAAGAAATGGTAGTGAAGCAAATGATCACTTCATCTATTTGCTCCTTAATAAATATCAAAAAATTAGTTACATTCTTATACTCAACCTTGTGCATAGAGATAAATGCTTGTAGAACAATTGCAATCCCATGTCCCAAAGTGACCTAACATTTAAAGTTTGTATAACATGTGACCAATATATAAAGCAATTCTTCTAATCATCATCATTTTATCACAAAAATCCTACGAGTATTTTTTAGTAAGTGATAGAAACACAAACCGATTAGGATTTTGCCTGACCAAAGATTGTAGTGTTCTAGTAATTTGTGCTTCACATTCTTCACAAAACCTTTGCGATGAATTTTTTTTACCCGGAGAAAAGAAATAGACAACATTGAATTATAAGGCAATAAGATATCAACAACCAATAATATGGAACATGCATAAGCTTGACCTAAAAAAATATAAAATCTCATTTATGGACATGTATATTCATTTTTATCTTTTATGCAATGGTATAACTATAGGGAATGGTTAAAATTGAGCTCTAAATACATTTTATAGCCAAAAATTATGAGAAAAATAAGGGATCTACCATTTTTATACTCAATGGTGGCTCAAAAGCATCTTAACTATCGATTATAACATATTTAAAAAAAAAAACTAAAATTATCCCTACTTGCAATTGCCACAACTAGAAACTAGGTGTAAAGATGTGTTAGAATCTAGAAAAATTGGGGCAGTTATAATCAATGCCAATTTGTATAGTATTTCTTTTTCACATCAAGAATATCATACTAAATTAGATGAATGGTTGCATTTTACTGACAAGTTAGCAATGAGACTTCTACATCTTAATTGATTAGATTAGTGTTTGGAAAATATTCAACTATTAATAATTATAGTTAGTCATAGTCAACTAATTAACCACTACAACAACAACCATTCAACTATCAGAACCAATAATGTGCATCTTTTCATTCCCATAGTGTGGTTAGGTTACTACAAGTATGTTTAAAATAGCTACTACAACAAACACACATGATTTTCCCTTTCCCAATTAATGGAGAACATGAGAAATTTATGTTTTTTTTTATATTTTTTTTATTTGGGGGTTGTCTCACTATAGGAACCTTTTTCAAGAAGGGTTTCTTTCACTCTTCCCATCCAATGTGGTTGGTAAAGTGGCTACCAAGTAGACTCATAAGGTATATTTGGTGTTGGGTTCAAATCCAACCTTACACCCCTTTCTTTTGTTTTATATACTTATGAAATTATGTGTTGCTACTTTGGCCTTTTACTCACCTGAATTCCTTTTTCAAGAATTTCTTAAATATTTTATTTATTTATTTTGGAAGGGGATTTTAAAAAAAAATTGTGCCTAAATTATAATTGCCTATGTTATTTTTTAAAATCTACAAAAATTATGATGGATCATTTTGCACAAAGGTGGTTTCCTTATTTTAAAACACTAAAGATTAACCTACAATCCACCTGGGAAATTATAAAATTATACAAGGGCTTCATTTTACAATCTATGCAATGGTCATGGAGTCCACATATGAGATAAAATTGTTCAAACTACAAAGTAAGTCCTTATAACCTAAGCTCTATGATATGAACCTATAAAGCTTTAAAAAAAACCAAGATTTCAACGTATATATTACAATATATAGGGACAAGAGTAGCCAACCTTCCTATTAGGGATAATTCATGCAATTTTATTCATGTACAAGAGAAAATATTCCCATCCTAGTCTATCCCTTCTATGGAAAATCACATAACCAAAAGTGACCTTATAATATTTAGAAAAATAACACACTAGGACCACTTGCCATGGCTTCATTTGTTGTCTCTTTAGCAGAACAGTCCTAACCAAACCATGACTCCAAATCCTCCTAAAAAATGTACTAATGTAGGAAAGTAACACACCATATCTTCTAATAAATCCTAAAAACACAACAAGAAGAAAAAATAACACACCAAACAAGAAAAAAAATTATAGTGTAGGAAAAAGAAACTTATCAGATTACTTATGACTAGCTCCTATCTAAGAGATTAAAAGGCTCCATGTTTGTCACCTGCTTGTCAATCAATATCCCCCCAATGAATAACTAACTATAAATGGTACCTTGGATCCCTACTAACAACATCAAAATGGACTTAAATTCATCCATTAATTGCTTAGGATAAAATCTTAATCCCACAAAGGAAGTGGAGACTAAAAAGTGTTTCTTCCATCACTTTGACTTGTTGAATGTGTGACCCTCTATAAGTTTCAATCAAAGGTTGTCCAAAATAATGCCAAGGCATGTACTATATACACCCATCCATAAGGGGGATCTGAATCTAGTATATTTATGAAAAAAGAGGAAAGAACAAGAAGGAACAATATTTACTTAATGGATTTTGGATCCCTCCTCCTTTGGTTGGATGATGTGTTACATTTTTACATTACAGAGTATTTATAAAGATATAATATAATCCCACCAAAATTTTATTTGTTAATGTAGACACTCAAAAGTCGCACATTGCCACTTATCCCATCATCACGACTGATCAATTTGCAAAACCCATAAAATTTGCATACATTAGCCTCAAAATACTATTCATTCATCAAAATCACTATTCATGCACTATTCATAAGCCCCCTTGGGCCACTTAAGCCCTTTCCTATGCTTAACTCTAGGTCCCCATGCGACCATCATCTTTGCCTAACCCTGGTTAATCTCTAACCTGGGTCAAGGTCACTTCATAGTCAAACTTCTAACCATGGTCAACCTAACTCATGGCCACCTCACCTAGTCTACTCTTTGACTAGCCTAGGTGCCACCTCATCCATTTAACCTTGGTCTAACCTAGGGTCAACTTAAGCAGGGTTAACCTTAACCCTTGCTCCACACATATTCCCATGTGTATTTAAGGCTTTAAATGGCTTTTGGAGACTTTTATGTCCCAAAGCATGGATCAAGGGTGAGTCACCCTCCACCTCACCCAAAAAGTCAACAACTAACCTAGGGTCAACCTAACCCTAGTCACAACTAACCCTTGCTCCATTTCAAGTCCCCATGTGCATTTAAATCCATAAATGACATTTGAGGACTTTTTGATTTCAAGGCATGGGTCAAGGGTGAGTCACCTTCCACCTCACCCAAGTCAATCCTTAACCTAGGGTTAACCTTACCATAGTTAGGGTTAGACTCTTACTCCACTCCACATCCCCATGCTCATTCATGATAGGTAGATGGGTGAGGTATTCTCTCACCCAAATGCACTAATGAGGCATGCCACATCAGGGGACACCCCACAAGGGACTCCTCAGGGGACACTTCAGGGGATACCTCATGGGACACCTCAACCCCTCCTAACCTCTCCAAATTCCATAAATAGAGGACATTTTCTTCTATGCCCATGCATCCACCTTTTGCATAACAAAACTCTACCAAAATTTAGCTAGGCTACCCCACATTCCATCATCCACTTTGTTGTCAATCTCCATCAATCACCACCTTAAACATCTTTTTGTACCCTTTTTGTGTCCTAAATTTGGTATATTTTGTAGATTCTAAAGGTGAATCGATGAAGACAAGAGCTCCAAAAACTATAGGAGACTACTCTAGATCACCCAAAATTCTACCAAGGTATCACAATTAGAGTCGCAGGGTACCCTTTGACCAAAAATAGTCACACCCTACCCATCGACTAACTCCAAAAGTTAATTTCAAGCACTAGCAAGCTACAAAACCATTTAGACAGGTAAATATCAATGTATTTGCTTATTTACAGTTATTTCCAGAAACTTCAATTATGTTAGCTTCTTTAGTGCCTTTTATATTTGAACATGAGGGGTTTGATCAAGATAGGACCCCAAATATTCTAACCCCTTTTTGCAAGTTTTGCAGGTCTTGAGGATAAGATTGATCGATAGTGGCACACGAGCAGTATGCCCACTCCAACAAAGGACTTTTGGAAGATCCTCAAGGTGTTGTTGAACTCCTCACTAAAGAAGGGGTTTTCACCTCACAAAATCCTATTTTGTGGCCTTCGAATGCACTTTTGTAAAAGGGACCCTCTTGTAACCATTTTGATCATATATTGCAAACAACATCGATTATCCATCAACTTAGTTTAAATTTAGATGTTACAACTTTCTAACAAACTACAACTATTTTAGGTTAAGAGCAACAACTCTTTTCCTCTTATTCCTACAAAATCTTCTATGCTAAGAGGGATTATCAAACTATAACAAATTTGTTATAACAATGATATCTAGATAATATCCCTATGAAATAGAAATGATAGATACTAAATAACAATATGATTGGAAAATATGCAAACAAATGAAATGGAATAAAGTATGGATGAAAGGTGATTCACTCATAGTAATAAATGCAATTTTGAGGAAAGAAAAGGCTCCATGGAACATACAAGAGATAATTGTGGAAATTCAAGATCTTACTAAAGAGTTTGAAGATTTTTTTTTTTTATTTGTGGAAAACATCCCAAAAGGGATGCCACTTTCGGGTAAGACCCAAGGAGGCTGGGGTATCCATTCTGCCAAAAATGCCCAGGACTCGGACCTGGCCTACCACCTTTGACATACTCAAGGAGCAAACAAACACACAAAACCAAATTAAAAAAAGTAAATAACAACAAAAATAATAAAATAAAATAAAAAACATGCTCCTTGAGTGTGTCAAAACCAAAAGCACAACCAAACACGCACAATAAGATAAAAGAAACCACAACACAAACCACATAGAAAAACACAAGAACCACATAACAAAACACAAACAAGACAAAAACAACAAAACACTACAAAGACATAACCCAAAAAAACATGAAAAATAAACACAACCAAAACCTAAAAAATAAAATAAATAAAATAAAAATAAAAACAACCAACAACGAGACAATAAACAAAAACAAAAAACATAGAAAACACTCACACATAAAAAAATGAAATAACACAAACAAAGAGAAACCCAAGAACAAGAACGAAAAAAACACAAGAACAATAACAAAAAACATAAAAAAAACAAAAAAAAAAACAACAAAAACACAAGAACAACAAAAAACAACACAAAGAACACAAAAACAAAACAAAACAAAAGAACCCACCCACCTTAAAAAACTAAACAAAAAAAACAAAGAAGACAAAAGAAAAAAAATGAACAAAACAATGACCTATCTAGACCAGAAGACTATTAATGCAAGAATCAACAGAGGAAACAAAATAAAGAATAGAATGAGCTAGGGAACTAAAAAAAATGAATGAACCAAAGAGAAACAAAAAAAAAACAAGAAGAAACTAGGTACCTTGAAGCTGGAGCCATCCAAAGAAATGATAGAAAGAAGAGCTTCCCTAATTTGAGAAGCCCACCATATAGGAGGGTGGCCATAACAAGTAAGATCACCTTTGTCCAAAGCCCAATTAGCTAAAGCATCAGCACTCTTGTTTTGATCTCTGACCACATGATTGTAATCAACTTTCAAAAATCCCATCTGGATTAACTGAATCTTCTCAATAATTCTTTTTATTCTCCAATCCACCTTATGATTCTTAGAAGGAGTCTTCAAGAGATTAATCATAAGTTGAGAGTCGGACTCAACTAACACCTTTTCCCATCCAACCTTAGTAGCCTCCTGAAGGCCTCTAAGGATACCATACCCCTCAGCAAGGTTATTGGAAAGAATACCCAAATTCTCAGCAAAAGTAAAAACCAGGGAGCCATCCGAAAGTCTACCAATTCCTCCCACACTCGGCTTTTCCTAGGGTTCCCTCTAGAGGCTCCATCGGTATTGACTTTTCCAAAATCCTTAGGAGGAGGTTGCCAATTTCTAGTCCTATCCATCTTACTAATACTCACATTCCCTTTAAGTTGGTTGCCCTTAGAAGGTTTAATATTCAATCTTTGCATCACTTGATCCCATATTTGGTGGGAGTTTTGGGGGTGATTAAGGAGTTGATGGACTGATTCAACTAAGTTGGCTATGGTCTTTTGCCAAATATAGTGAATATCCTTCCTATCTTGATTAAAAATTTGGTTGTTCCTTTCATTCCAAATATTCCAAAGAAGAATGGTAGAACCCATCCAAACTAATCGCCTAATAAAATGATCAACACCCTCTTGATTAGGCCAATCCCTCCAAAGCTGTTCAAAAGTGAAAAAATTGGACCATTGTAAGCCAAGTAAAGTTGCCATTCTCCTCCATAGCTCGGAGGCTAAAGTACACTCAATAAAAATATGGTTGATATTTTCTACATTCTCTTCACACATTTCACATCTAAAAGGGCCATGAAAACCACGCTTCATAAGTTGCTCACCGGTAAGCACCCTACGATGCAATAAAAGCCAATTAAAGAACCTCACCTTAGGCCAGAGCTTTTGAGCCCACAATTGAGAAAATATGTCGGAAGAATGGTTGGGATTATTATGGCATAAGGTCAAATAACCTTGAGCAACTGAATACTCACCCTTAGTAGTGTTGTTCCATCCAAAACAATCTTTTTCATGGGACCAAGAGAGGGATCTCATATGAAGGATGCCTTGGATATCTTGTCTTTGCCTTTCTGGGATTTGAATAGGCCAGTCCTCAATAGGGATCCAATATCTACCAACCTTTGAATTACCGAGTATGGTACCGATAGCAATTAGCCACCTTTATCCAATTAGCTCGGTGAAGCTCCTCCATCCAAGGCCTCCAATCGGGAAACTGAGTTATCAAAGGCTTGTGACCATCCCAAGAATCTGTCAAAAAATTTGCATGTTGACCATTATGAATGATCCAAAATAATTTTTTCTTTATCAAATCCTCACCAGTCTTAAGAACTGCTAAAATGGGAGAACCTTTGGTAGGAAGTTGATAGCGAACAAGGTCTTCAGGACTTTTGTTCTCAGCATATTTAGCACGAAGATTATTGGCCCAAAGAGCATTGGGGTTATGCAACATCCTCCAATATAATTTAGCAGCTAAAGCTTTGTTGTTATTAATTGAAGACCGAAATCCTAACCCCCCTTCACTCTTAGGAAGACATAAAGTATCCCATTTCACCAAGGCCCATTTTCTTTTCTCCTTAGTACCACTCCAAAGGAAACGATGACTGATTTGATCCAATTCTCGAAGAACGACCTTTGGGATATTCAAAATGGAAGAAACATAAATAGGAATAGCTTGAAGGACTGATTTTACCAAGGTGATTCTACCCCCAGAAGAAAGCCACTTGTTGGTCCACTTTCCAATTTTCTTCTTGACTTTGTCCAACAACCAATTCCAATATTTATTTTTTTGCCTTTGAATATTTATGGGAATACCTAAATAAGTGATTGGAAGAGAGGTCTTCTTATATCTTAATTTATCCAAGACCATGGATTCCTGTCTAGCAGAGCGAGTGAAAGAAAATAACTTTAGATTTGTCTTCATTGATCAACCGCCCGATAGCCTTAGAAAAATAGCTAATGATTTGCTTAATATTAGAAGCTTCCTTAACTGTAGCTTTACCTAAAAGGGTAGAGTCATCCACAAATTGAAGATGAGAGATAGGTCTAGCTCCATGAGCAATGGTAACTCCCTCAAGGGTTTTGTTTTCCCTCTTTTTGGTTATAGTCCTACCCAAGCATTCAGCAAGAATGATGAATAAATAAGGGGATAGCGGGTCACCTTGCCTAATACCTCTGGAAGCTGGGAAAGACTGAGAAGGCCTGCCATTGATAAGAACTAAGTAGGAAACTGAAGAGATACATCCCATAATCCAATCCATCCAATCCTTAGAGAAACCAAATTGCCTCAAAACTTTGATAAGGAAGTGCCAATCCACTCTGTCATAAGCTTTGGATAAGTCTAACCGGATGAACATAGAAGGAGAATTTTGCATATCCATGGAATGGATGGCTTCTTGAGCAAGAACTATCTCATCTACTATTTGACGTCCTTCCACATATCCCCCTTGCTCTGGGGAAATAATCTTATGCAAAAGAGGCTTCAACCTTTCTGCCATGATTTTAGTAATAATTTTGAGAAGAACATTACATAAAGCAATAGGTCTAAAAGTTGAGATATGATCAACCTCTTGAGCTTTTGGAACAAGAGTAATATAAGTTTTATTGATAACCTTCAAAATTTCTTTGGATTTCTTGGCTTCTTCCACCACCTCTAATAAATCAACATGAAGGATATCCCAGAACTCTTGGTAGAACTCAATAGGAAAACCATCAGGACCTGGGGTTTTCCCTTTTTGCATTTTAAAAACTACTTGTTGAAGCTCATTGATAGTAACAGGAGCAGTCAAAATAGAGTTCTCCTCGAAGTGATAAGAGAAGGGATTGCTTGAAGAACATTTTGTTGAGAAGTCGAGTCAAGAGGAGTAGCGACAAAAATATTGGAAAAGTAATCAACAACAATAGAGTTCATGCCATCCCAAGTATAAACAACATCTCCAGAATCTGATTTTAAGGAAGAAATAAAGTTGTGAGATCTTCGAGCTAGAAGAGATTTGTGGAAGAAATTTGTGTTTCGATCTCCTTCTTTGAGCCATTGAATTCTAGATTTTTGCTTCCATAAGATTTCTTCTCTTTTTTCCCATTCCTCTAACTGAGTTGTGAGTTTAATTTCATCTGCACTTCTCTTCTCTGTGAGGCCATCTAAACGGATTTTCTTATTCAAATTTTCAAGATGAGCAATAACTTCATGTTTTTTTTTATGAACATCCCCAAACTCTTTCCAGTTCCAAGTCTTGATTTTGGATTTAATGTATTGCGGTCTTTTGGCAAAACAGAACATCTTAGTCCCATGCCTAGGTTTACCTTCCTTCCACCATTGTTGCACACGAGGTCTGAAGGAAATGTCTCTAAGCCACATTAATTGAAAATGAAAAGGAGAGAAACTCACATTGGTTTTCCACATTTCCACCATGGTTGGCCAATGATCCGAACCAGCATTATTAAGAGTCTTCACTTTAGGAATGTGACCATGGATTAAGAAATTTTCAGAGAGCAAAAACCTATCCAATCTCTCCATTATACAAGCTAAGCCTTGCCTTCTGTTAGACCAAGTCATAAGGCCATTATCCGGTTGGATATCCACAAGATGGAGGTTTGCAATATATTCGCTCATGAGGTGAGTACTTTTGTCCAAATTTCTATTTCCCCCCTTTTCTCATCCAGAGAGAGGATGGTATTGAAATCTCCTCCGATCAAGATCCAAGCTTTAGGAAAATGAGAGATAATATGAGTAATATCCTTCCACTGTCTTCTTTTTTCCTCCAAAGAAGTCGGGCATAAACAAGTAATGCAAAGCATAATCTGGTTGGAATGTCTACTTTGAATAGCTATAGCCAACAAACCCCAACTGCCAACCATATGGTGAATAACTACCTCTTTTGGGTCCCAAAGACAAGCAATGCCACCCGAAGTCCCTTGGGAGCCGAGGGAAACCACTTTTCTAGTTGGCCAAATTTTCTCGGCAATTAAGTCCATATCCTCCATTGACATCTTTGTTTCTTGAAGGAAAACAAGATGTGGATGATTTATCTGAATCATTCTTCTAATTTCATTTTGTTTTGAAAGACTCCCTTTGAGTCCTCTAATATTCCAAGTGATGATCTTCATTAATACCAGGGCTAAAAATGTTGGGAAGGGCATTAATCTTACCTTCCTCTACAAGCTTTTCACCTTCTTTTACCATATGATATTGATTGGTCTTGCGACCTACTTTTTGATTAGAATCCATCTTCAATTTTTTTTCCCTGTTTCTTGACTTATTCCAATTGAATCTGAGATGGCTTCTAACCTTGAAGAATGCTCATACACGACCAAAATTTTACTAGATGGTTCAATGGAGTCTATATTGGGACTGCATTATTTGAAGTTTTGACATTTGAAATATTGTTTTTCTTGTGTAAATTTTCTCCTTTTTTCTTTGTTGAAAACCTTTGATTTGTTGGTTTGTCTCTGAGTTCTTTCCTTCATATTTAAATTGTGTTTCTAAGATTTTGGTTTCCATTATTTCCTCTTCCTCACTTGGGACATCATTTGTGGAAAGGATTTCAAACATATTAGCAAATGACTTTGATTGATCCTTCATTACTTGGTTTTTTCGAGTGTTCTTCTTCTTAGGTATTTGGAAACCTGCTTGAGTTTATATCTTCTTTCTTTTGATCGGGAATTTTATTTGGGCAAGCACTGGCCAAATGACCATATTCATGGCAAATTCTACAACGAAAAGGAATGTTCTCATAGTCCACTACTTGCTCCCAAGTGTCTTCCCCAAATTGTAATGTGATCTTTTTAGGTAGGGGTTTGTCAAAATCCATTAAAACACAAATTCGAGCATAAATAATATGTTCAAAATTTTGAGTACAATCATCGAGTCATCATAAAAGTTCCTAAAGAGTTTCCAATTGAAGAAAAAATAGTAGGATTCCAAAATTCAATAGGGAGGCCAAAGAGTCTAACCCACACGGGAGCTATAGAAGGCATCTCTTCTTCGACTTTAAATTTAGTATGCCAGGGCTTCATGAAAAGCCTTGCCCTTCCAAAAAACCAAGGACCCCCTTGAAAAGTTTTCTCTCTATCTTCATTATTAGCAAATAAAACAAGAAAATAACCATTTGGATAAATAGAGATTTGTAACTCACCTTTAGTTTTCCAAGTTTTTGCAGCCCAGACTTTGAAAGCGAGATAGACTCGGACGAAAACCCACGAACCGACAAATTAGTCCTCTTTTTTCCAAATCTTCAATGTCAGTCTGAATGTTACCCATATCAAGCTTAACAATAGGAGTTCCATCAGTTGCTTTAAGACATCCCGACTCCATTTTCCTGGGATCAATCTTAGGCATTCTTAGAGGTTTATGAGAAGCCCTAATATTGATATTAGCATTGGGTTGAGGTTGTCCACCACGAAGGGCATCCCTAAAATTCATTTTTGGGACTGAGTCTTCAAAATTCTTACCCTTGACAGGGGTTTTCATAGTAGAATTATTTTGTGGGTGCACCTTAGCACCAGATTCACTTGAGATATGAGCCATTTTTTGATCAACTGCTTGAAACTTATTTCGTGGTCTCTTTAATCCTTGCCCTAGACACTGTGGAAAGGTATGGTTTTCACTTTTCTTTTGTGCAGCAAATTGGAAGCCGTTGTCACTCAAGTTCACAGTATGATCTGTTGAAAGACAAATTTCTAACCCATATTGTATCCCCTGCAACATTTCTTACTAAAATATTGAGCATAAACCACAAAAATATTGGTCGCTAGGGCCCGAAGGCCCTAAAAACCAACCTCTGGAGCTGCTTGCACTCAACCCAGATGAAACCCTCGCATAGTCGCTTGCCAAATATATCGTTCACACATAGGGATGTGCTAGGATCTGTGTTGCTCCAAATGATATGAAAATTGGTGGAGACGTTCTAGGGTTTTTCAGGCATCTACCCTCAAAATTTCAGCTCAATCCGAGTTCGGATGAGTGAGATATGGCCGAAACGAGTTCGGCAGTTTGGGCAGTCCTACGAAAAACGTCTCTACCATTAAGCTCCTCCCAAAACTAATTTATAGTGGAAAACACCCCTTTCAAGGTGCCAATTTCAACAGGTTGGGCATAGGAGGAATCAGGCCCTTCTGATCGAGTTTGAAGAAATTAGGTTTACACATATGTTAAGGAAATTAAAAAAATGTGTAAATAGGCTAGCCAATAGAGGGATTTTAATTGAGGATCATGAAGTTAAATTCTCTTTTCCATGGTTAGAGAAAGTAGTATGTTTAGCTAAAGTTGACAAGAAAATGTTCACTGTCTGAATCAAATAATTATTAAGATTTAATTTAATGTTTTTATTGGTAATATTTGTTTTATTTTATAACATTAATGTGTTTTCATATAAACTATTTATTATAATTTTTGTGGTTGCACTTGTTCTTCAAGAAGAAAACTAAAAATCTAAATTTGGTAAAGCAGACTATGATAGTGCGATGTTTTGGAAATATTACTCTACTAAGATGTAATGCATAGATAGTAGAGGTGAAGTTTTGGTATTGTGAAGGATGTTATAAGAAAATGTCAAGAAGAATGTTGAATTCTAGAATATTTGTATTCACACAAACAATTAAAAAAAAATCCAGAAATGAAAATCAAGAATTCAGACATTTTATGTAAAATGATGTAGGTTTCTAGTTATAACATCTCAATTGATATGAGAAGTGAATCTATTTGTAAACTCTCAATATCTAAAGAAAAGAGTTATGATTTTTCAAGGGTGGGGAATTTGAGCACAACCCCTTGTTCTCCAACAAAAAAACAATATGATTGGATCTATTTATTGATATCATTGTTGATGACATAACTATGCTTGACTACAACATGTCTACTAACCACAAAAGATTGATTGTAGCATAAATATTGACTATAGTGTGGCTAACTAACAATAGCAGATTGTTGACTACAACAAAATGACTATAGCGTGGTTGGCTAGCTAACTACATCATGGTTGGTTAGCTAGCTGACTATAACACATTATTGACTACAGTAGGTTGTTGACTATAACATAGTTGTTGATCATAGTAGAATTAACTGGATACAACTAAATCTTATTTTAATTTTATTTGAGTCAAAACCGCTCTCTTATTCTAATTTATTAATATAAATACAAACTATTTCTTATTGTTTACACCCATAGAATGAATCAAATGGTGTACAAAAAGTATCTTTTGTTGGTTGTGGAGCCTAATTCTCTCTCTAATTCGTAGGTCTTGTTTTTAACCGCATTTAAACCCACTCCACTAAGGGGGGTGTAGGGGGGCAACACCCCCCTACTTGTATCGTTGGGGGGGTCCAGGGGGGTGACAAATTTTAGGTGGGCATTTTTTGCCCTAATTGTAACTCTCTTATTTTAAGAGTACAATGTATGGCGACGAATGTAGAATATAGTGTGCGAATAGACGATGATAGAGAGAAGAGGAATATACAATGGGTTTATTGTAGGTTGTATCCCTTTGATTTTGCTAGATGAAATAAAAGGCCTGGTTATTTTCTCTGTGGACATAGCTCGTATTGGGTGAATCATGTATATCCGTGTCTCTCTTATTGTGGTTTTTTATTGCGTTATTCTTCTATGTTATATTTATGCATTTATATTATTGCTCGCACATTTTATTATTTCTAACATCTTTTTTATACTAAATATTGTGATGAAGAATATTATATTATTTGGTATATATTAATGTAACCCCGTGACACCTATGGTGCAATGTAAACATTAGAATAGGGTTTGAGTCTATACTTTAGAAGTATGATTTATATTTTCCTTTATGTAAGTGTCTATGTGTAGGATATACACAAGTGTCATGTATGTAAAAGTGCAAGTATGTAATGTGAGGATGTGCACAAGTGTCATGTAATTAAGTGTGCATAAGTGTCATGTATTAGGTGTGCATGTAGAAGTGTAAGTGTCATGTAAAGGTTTGAAAATGTCATAAAGTTAAGTGTGCATGCAAGTAGAGAGTCAAGAATCATGTATACGAGTGGCAATATCAGAAGCCAAAGAACATAAGAGTTGTCATATGGAGAGAAATAGTCAAGTACTTGAAGAGTCATCTAGTATGAATATATTATGGAGGTAAAGCTCCATGTATTATATCAAAGAAGAGGATTGAGGAAGATCACATTCAAGCATTAATAATATTAAAGCTTGTATGCATATTTTGAGCAATTATATTGTAAGTGTTCTTCATGTTATTGCATGAATGATTTTGACCATTTTACATTCATATTTGATATTATTTTGAATGTTATTATTATTTATATTGGTCATATTATATTTTTATTGCTCTTATATTTGAGTCTACTCAAAGATCCATAATATTGGGATTAAGATAATCTAGCTTAAAATCCAACAGTGGTATCAAAGCTACTTCAAGTAGACTCTATTGACCATTGAATGAAGTCTTCAATGTGAATATATATTAAGAGTTACATGAAGAAAACATAGACTCATATTGCTACAAATTTTGAATTTGTAGATTGATTAATATATTTGATAAAAATCCCAATTATTATATGTTGGAGTCTTTCCACTAAAAAAGAAGTGAAGACTAGGACTCGGCTTGAAGATTGAGGGGATAAATCAAAAGTCACCCTAATTTTAGGATTATCTCTAGAGATAGAGAGCCATATATATATATATATATATATATATATATATATGAAGCAAGTCAATTGAAGCAGTATTCTCTATGCAGACTAGATGAACTAAGCCGATTGAAGCAACATTGTCTACACAGTCCAACTAAGAGCCATTTGTTATGTATTCTAGTTGAGGCCATGGGAAGATAAACACTAAGATACACATCATTTTTCCAAGCATTCAAAAGTCGAAGAAGCATCATTTTCTAGTACGAATCTGAGTGTGCATTCGAAAGCCAAAGAAGCATCATTTATAGCACAAAGTAAAGCATATTTTTAAATCTAAAGAGATTCATTATTCAACACAATTTAGAGCACCATTTCATTGATGAGGATAGAAGGCTAGTTGGCAGTATTTGGTAGTAACGCCTGATAATACATTACAATATGGAGTAACATTTCATAAGACCGCATCGGTGATTAAGGAGCACAATGAGCGTTAGTCTACTGCAATAGTGAATACATTAGAATTATCATGCATCATGATCAACATTATAAGGTAAGGTGAATTAATTTTATATTTATTGATGCTAATGTTTATAAGTCCTAAGTAAATTTTAAGGGAGATTAAAGGAAACTTAAGAACTTAATTTTATAAGTAGGATTTATAAGGTTTTTTGATTTCATAAAAAATAATCTTTAGGTGGGAGTTATAAGGACTTCAAATTTATTAATAAAATATATTGAGTTTGACAATTGCAATTAATGTTTTGCAAATTATTTCAAATGATAAATTTAATATTTTTTATTAAATTTTGGAGAGAGAAGGTTTTTACTCCAAAAAGGAAATTAAAAAAAAAAATGATTGATATTTGAAGAATTAGAAATTTGAAGAACTTGAAGATTTCTAAAATTTCTAGATTTAATTATTAGGGAAATAAAAGGGTTGCTAATTCAAAGGATTTAAATCTGCAAAGTAGATTAAAGTTTTTTTTAGAGTTCCATTATGTCAAATAATAAAATTTCTCTTTCTGAATCTCAACTTTTGAAAGGACTAAATTTTGCATCACATAAAAACATAATGAAATCAATTCTTATTGTAGAAAAAATTTGGGATATACTGAATGGAACAAAGAAATAACCAGTTGAAGATGATAGAGAAAAATAAAATTTTGAAGAAAATGATGCAAAAGCCCTTATGTTAATTACATTTGGGATAATTGATGAAATTCAACCATATTTAAGTGGAGCAAAATACTCTACAAATGCATGGGATTTTGTTTGTGGAAAACACCCCTTTTAGGGTGCCACTTTCAGGTAAGACCCAAGGAGACAAGGGTATCTATTCCGCCAAAATATGCCCAAGGCTTGCACCTAGCCTGCGCCCTTCGACACACTCAAAGAACATACCTAAAAACATAAAAATACAAACAACAAAAACAACAACAAAAACACAAAAAATAAAAAAATAAAAAAATAAAATAAAAACAACACAAAAACAAAAACAAAAATAGAACACAACAAAAACACAAAAACACAAAACACCAAAAAATCAACTAAAACACAAAAAATAAAAACAAAACATAACACAACAAACACACACACACACACACTAAAAAGAAGTAAGGAAAAAACATATTACATCTATTGCCAAACCAATCCAATAGGCCTTTTAGCCAAGATTCAAAAAGGGAAACATAAGAAATAAATATCTGAGTAGGGAACTGAAAAACCTTGACTAAACTAGAGAGAAGCTAATACAAAGAGAAAAGGAACAAGGTAATATTATAATTGGAGCCAAAAAAATAAAGGATAGAAAGAAGAGCATCCCTGATTTGCAAAGCCCACCAGACTTTTCATCCTCGATTTGCATTTTCCCCCAATCATTTCATCCAAAAGCCTTTGGTAGACAACTTTACCCCTTCTTTTTGAATTTGAACCACATCTGTTTTCCTTTCTACTTTTTGGTTTGTATCCAACTTCATTTTTTATTAGAGTTTTCACTAACTCCTGATTGCTCTAGATTTAAATCTATTTTTGCAGATTGAGAATACAGGACTAAATCTTGATTCATAGATCCTTGGGATCCTCCTTGAGAACTAAATCAACTTCTTGCTCCCAAGTTTCTTCCCCAAACTACAAAGTGATTTTTTTGGTAGGGGATTATTAAATTCTATGAGCACATAGATTTGAGCATAAATAAAATGCTCAAATTGTATTGTGTTATCTATTGTCATCATGTAGGTGCCTAAAGTGTTACCAATAGCTGAGAAGACTATAGGATTCTAAAATTCAGCTAGTAAACCAAAAATTCTGACCCAGATAGGTCCTACTAAAGGCATTTCCTCTTTAGCCTTAAATAAATCATGTCAGGGTTTCATGAACAAACCAGCTCGACCAAAAACCAAGGACCACCTTGGAATATTTGTTGTCTATCCTCCTCATTAGCAAATAACACCAAAAAATACCCATTAGGATAATTTGAGATGCTAAACTCACATGGAGTTTGCCATTGCTGCAAAGCCCAACTTTTAAAGTAGGTAAGGAAGGCTGAAAGCCCAAGAATCAATAGATCAACCCTCGTTGCTCTATTGTAGCAATTCCATCCTGAATGTCAAATTGTTGTAGATTAACAACTGGAGATCCATTCGCTGCTCGCATACAACTAAAGTTTATTTTCTTGGGATCAATCCTTGGCATACGAAGAGGTTGATGCAAAAACCCCGTTGGCCAGTTGGAGTTATTGGAGGTTGAGAACCCCTTACAACATCTTTGAAATTAATTCTATTCATAGTTCCACCTGGTCCCTTCCTTTCATCCTCCCTCTTCTGCGGCTCTTGCTCTTCCAATTATGTAAAATATTTGAAGGGAAGAACAAAGCAACTATTATGAATTTACAATCCCAATTATATTCCTTAAAGGTTAATAGTGGAGAAAGTATTGAGCTCTTTCTTCAAAAAATAACATATATTAAAGCCAAATTATTGACTCTAGGAGAAAAAAATAGAAGATAAATTTCTTGTTAAAGTTACATTAAGAGTACTTTCAAAAAGTTATAAATATTTAGTTACTTCTCTACAAGTACTCAATAAGGAAACTATATTTGATGGGTTTTTCAATATACTTCAGGAATATGAAGCTGAAAATCTAGTCAAAGATGAAATGACTAATAATGCTTTGGTGTCTAAAGAGAATGTATCAAGTAATATTGCTACAACATCAAAGTATCAATCTAGATGGAGAACAAGATTTTGTCATATATGTAAAAAAGGGGTCATAATACAAATTTTTGTAAATATAATCCTTTGATTCAAGAAAATCAGAATCAAGGAAATCAAATGAATAAATCTTCTCAGAGTATATAAAAAAAAAACAATATCAACCTTAGTATCAATATGGTCAACACCAATAACATCAATATCAACCTCATTATTGATACAATCATCAACAACAACAAATACAATTAAGAGAAGAAAATAAAAAAGGAAACTTGGTTCAAGAATTAGAAGAATCATCAGAAGGAAATGAATTCAAAGCTCTTACAACAAGAATTTTAATCAATGAAGACAATTATGAAAAGAATAAAAATGAAAATTCTTTAAAGATTTTTGAAGATACTAATGTTGCAAATGTTATAGAAAAGTAAGCTATAGGAACAAAAAATACTTCAGAGGTACAACAAAGCAAGATCAAGACCAAGATAGAAAAGAACAAAATAAAGAAACAAAAGAAGAATATTAGAAAAGTTAAAAGGAAGATAACCAAATACCAAACTTCAAAGCAATGCCAAAACAAGAGCAAAAAGACAAAAGTAAGGATCAAAGGTTGAATATTAAAGTCTTTAATAACCAAATAATGTAATATAGGGGGTGTTGGAGAATATTACATTATTTAATACATGCTAATGTACCCCCATGGTACCTATGGTACAATGTAAATATTAGAATAGGGTTTGAGTCTATAGTTTAGAAGTGTGATTTATATTTCCCCTTTATGTAAGTGTTTATGTGCAAGATATGCACAAGTGTCATGTATGTAAGAGTGCAAGTGTGTAATATGAGGGTGTGCACAAGTGTCATGTAATTAAGTGTGTAAATCTATAATTTGAAGATGTGCACAGGTGTCATGTATTAGGTATGCATGTAGATGTGTAAGTGTCATATAAAAGTGTGAAAGTGTCATAGAGTTAAGTGTACATGTAAGTAGAGAGTTAAGAATCATGTATACAAGTGGCAAGATGATAAGCCAAAGAACATGAAAGTTGTCATATGGAGAGCAATAGTCAAGTACTTGAAGAGTCATCTAGTATGGCTATATTATAGAGGTAAAGCTTCATGTATTGTATCAAATAAGAGGATCAAAGATGATGACATTCAAGCATTAATAATATTGAAGGTTGTATGCATATTTTGAGCAATAATATTGTAAGTGTTCTTCATGTTATGCATGAATTATTTTGACCATTTTACATTCATATTTGATATTATTTGGAATGTTATTATTATTTATACTGGCCATATTAGATTTTGATTGCTTTTATATTTGAGTATACTCAAAGAACCATAATATTTGGATTAAGATAATTTGGCTTAAAAGCCAACAAATTGGTCTAAAAGATGGTATTTTTGAAACCCATCAATAAGGCATTCTTACTTCCAAATAGGACTTCTAAAATTGAATTTTCTATCATGCTACCCACATTTTATTTATAAGAATACTTTAGTTTTTTAATTTTCACTAAGATCTAGAACAAGAAAAAATTATGCTTATTCCTTGCTCACAATTTTCTTCTTGCTCACACTTGATTCCTAATAGCACTTGCAACATTCACTTGCTTTCTAGAAAAAGCAAATGTGAGGCTCACTCATAGCTTACACTCACTCTTGGATTGACGATAACCAATTGTTGATTATAATTGTTATTGATTTTTTTTAGTAATTTCACTCATAACATCAATTATATTATGATATGCCTTTATTTTCTCATCTAGAATCATAACAAAGGTATTATATATATTGTTCATATCTTGACACCATTATTTCTACTCCTCTAGCAACCCTTTGAGCTTATTAACCTATGATAATAGATTATGAACATTAAAGTAAATCCCTAGCACTAAGGTTGATACAACATGATTTAATTGTTATAACAACAACATAACCCAATCAACAACAATAACAACTTAACCAAGACAAAAATCCTTAAATGACATTGCATACTACTCCAATATATTTTTTAAACACCCCGTGACAAATTAAGACCCCCAAATGAAAAAATTAATGCATGAATCTCAAAAACTAAAACCATAAAAGAGGACATGTAAATTGCAAAAACATAGAAAAAACCTAAGTATCACATGAGAATATCTAATGTCACTAAATTATGTAAAATTAAACTCTAATTTGACATTAACAATAATACACAACTAATTTTATCTTCAACTTCTTTCCAACTATTCACATGATGATTTGACTACAGAGAGTGAAAACCTGACTCATTACAAAATTTACAGACTTGTATAGAGGAAGGATCCTTCCTCCTTTTGATTGTCTTATTTTTTCCTTCTTAAGCACATAGACTAGAGACAACCTAGAATATAATCCTCCCATTAAACAAGAAATACGTCTCGTTAAAATAAACACAAGTACATTTTTATCCTCCTCCCATTGAGCCATCTCCAAAGGAGTGTAGGCTCGTCCTTGAGGATAACTCTTATTGAGGCCTACAAATGCCTAACAAGAAAAATCAGACACAACATCACCAAAACCATTCTTGATAAGAAATGAATCAAAAGCCAATTTTTTATTCAACCATGACACTCTAGCCCTTTTATTGGGGCAATATTTAGCCATATGCCCAACCTCTCTACATCTAAAGTATGCATAGTCAATTTTAAAAAATATAGTTTTTATTCACAAACAATATTTGGACCCCATAAAAAATACTTTTTAGCAAGTCTCCATCTAAGTCCACCTCAACATACATGTGTGGATGTGCCAAAAAATTGACATCTCTTTTTCATCAATTACCCATAATTGTTTACCAACATACATAACAATAACAAGTAAAATTGGTCCAAAGGTAATATTTCAAAAAGGAAACTTCACCTAGAGTTGAAATTTTACTGTGAGATTCCCTCTAGGAGGAATTCATATAACCATGCTTATGAGACATAAGTATGAGCATAAATTACTTATAACCCATACTTAAGCACAACCTTAACCATAGCCTCAAATGAAAACTGACAACTTGCGTAACCGTTTGTCTAACCCTCTAACTTTTCCCCTAGTTAACCTCTAATTTTTCAATTGTCCTTGATCTATATAATAAAATCTTCCTCAGTTGAGACACCCTTAACAAAGAACAAAATTATCAAACTATTTTGATAGCCCATTATTTTTAGTGTACCTGCTAAGCAATAAAGGTTTAAATATTTACCTTGACTCTTAACTCTCTAACTAAATTGTCTATCTCTTCTAAAAAATCATTCAATGTCACCTCTTTGGACTTTGACATCATTGGCATCAAATACTCCTTCGATCTCCAAATACAAAATGTTTATATTGTCAACTATAAAATCGAGACATGCTGCAACTAAATTTTATCACACAACAAAGAAATGTCGACATTAGAAGAAACTATACAATAATGGAAACTATAGGGGGAAAATGGCATACATAGGAAATAAACGTTTGATAGGAAAGCAATGGCTAGACCAACCCACTAGGAATACTAGACTAGGCAGACAAGTTAGCTAGGAAGGAAGAATCCTGATTATATTTTAGAGGAACCCAATGACTGAATACCTCCAAGCCTTAATTGAGATCCCACTAAATCCCCATGATTACATGTACCAAGAAGAGCATACCACACTTCCATTGAAACCATATTATAAGTGGACTAAGACAACCCAATTCAAATAACATCGATTAAACTTAGGCCTCTACCTAAATCTACCACATGTGCATAATTTATTATGTCAAAGAAAGCATTAACACATCTTACACAAGCCATTCGTCCTCATGAGGCACACTCTTCAATATAATGTGAAAAAAAAAAGTAAAAACAACCCCCCAAATATATTTAATCAAAATTAGACGAAAACCCAATCAACCACAAATTGAACTTCAAGTATAACAAGCACATTAGGAAAATCATGCAAACAACCTAAAACTATCTATCTTTGTAAAAACGTTTGGGGTACCTTTCTCAAAAAAACCCCTTCCTTTATCTAATAAAAAAAACTATCAATCTCTAGTGTTGAAAATAACTAAAATACTATTTTTTATTTATTGAAGATATATAAGAAAACTTAAAACAAACAAGTTTAAATCCTTGACCTTATCAAATTGAGCTCCCACACTTCCCTTCTACCAAAATATAATCTCTAAAACAATTTTGATAATATAATCATTTTCAATTTTTCTAATAAGAAGTTAAGAAACCTTAAAATATTTTAACCTATATATATAGTTTTTCAGGATTGGAACCCATATATATATAAGTTTTCAAGATTGGAACCATCAACCCCAACTCGAAAACCAATCAATCTACTATCTCTATCCTAACAAATTTATAGCTTAACACTATTATAAGTTATTATAGCAACTTATAAGAGGTAGCAATTCACACCTATGATTTAAAATAAGTAATCATTGAAACCGCCAAAAGCAATTTGTATAACATTCAAAATAACTTTGGATTAAAAAACCATTAGAAAAGTTATTCTCTCGTAGTTTTAAAGGTAGAGTTAGCGGCGGAAAAAAGGTTGACATAGAACCAAAACTATAATGGCAGGGGACAAATCGAACTTTCATACAAAGTGATTATTGGCACATAGCGGTTTCAAAACTAAAGCATATTACAATATTTTTCAGACAAGAATCGGATTCTTTATATTCAAGCTTTTGTGGGAATATTAAACTTTGTTTTTTAGATATATAATATAATATAATATTGTAAGTAGCCGAAGGAAATATTTTTATATGATAGTTATATATTAATAATATAATAATAATTACGTATGTATTTGTCCATAAAATTTGAATTTTGGTTTTTTTATTAAATTAGAAATCTTTTTATATGATGGTTATATATTAATAATATAATAATAATTACGTATGTATTTGTCCATAAAATTTGAATTTTGGTTTTTTTTATTAAATTAGTTGATTTCTTTTTGGATACATAGAAAAGTTGGTTACATCATTCGTAACTACCAAGTGTAGGGTTTAAATATGCATGTTACTCTCAACAAGCCTATACCACCTGGTTGTTGATGACCAGACGTCTACTTTTGCAACAAGCATGCCCCTAAAACCTAAATCTCTTTTTAATAAGTGCCTGGCCAGCCACACAATTACCAATCCACCTAACCCTTGGAGCGAAAATTTATAAATTTAACTTTTATATCATGAACTTAAACAAAATAATTTATTAAATTAAATATCATTAAATTTATTTTTAATTAACCCACGCGCCGCTGTAGGTGAGTTGGAGAAGGTAGGGCAATCCTCCAAAGGAGGTCCTTGGTTCGAATCTCCACCCTACCAAACGCACGTCGGGTACCCAAAATCCAGTTGATAATGTTGGTGTGGTCAGAGTCGGGCACGACTTCCGGGTGATTTTGACAATGTAGAACCCCTGATCGTGATTTCTCGGACCAAGGCGGCCCCATAAGAAGTTTTTCGTTAAATTAAAAAAAATTATTTTTAATTAAATTTTAGGAGAGTAAGCTTCACCTGCATTGTCACATAGGTTTCCTTTTAAACTTGTTAAAAAATAATTGATTAAACTTTTACACATTTAATATATTATAATATAATAAATTTTAAATTGAATTTTTTTTTTTTTAAATTGAATTTATTAAATTCAATAAGGATAAAACAATGACTAGGGTTAGGGTTTTAGCTTTTTTTTTTTTTTTGGAGAGATCCAAGGTTCAAACCATGATATACCTAAAAGGGGATAGGTTGGATGTAGTGATTAAGTGTTTTTAGTTGGTTGTCCCATTTCAATATCTTAAAGGGTTGAGGGTCCCGTTGACTTCGTCTAACCTGGTGGGCTAGGGTTTATAGTGGCAACATTCAATGATGTTACTAATTCTTCTATGTATTAAAAAATATATATTTTTTAATTTAATGCTATTTAATTTATTTTTAATTATTAAATTTATATATTTAATATATTATCATGTAATAAGTTGGGAGTAAGTGGTAGGCAAAGGGAGTGCAAGCCTGAACCGAGTGTGAATCTAACCTAGTGGGCTAGGGTTTATAATGGCAACATTCAATGATGTTACTAATTCTTCTATGTATTAAAAAAAATATATTTTTTAATTTAATGCTATTTAATTTATTTTTAATTATTAAATTTATATATTTAATATATTATCATGTAATAAGTTGGGAGTAAGTGGTAGGCAAAGGGAGTGCAAGCCTGAAACGAGTGTGAATCGGGAAGGAGCGTGAGCCAAGATTCACTCATGATGGAAGAAAAATGGGTTCATCCAAAGTTCATCAATGCTTCAAACATTTACCATAGATGCATGGAACATTGTTTCTGAAAAATTGCCAAAGCTAAGGAATGTCAAGAAAAAGAAGAGACATGAGCAAGTGCGAGCTGAGAGGAAGTGCAAGCCAGGACCAAGTGTGAGGCAGGAGGGAGTGTGAGTGTGAGCCAAAAGAGAGTGCGAGCCAAAATTGAGCTTCATTAACTAGTATGGAAGGAAAGTCATATTTGAAAGTCCTAATGGGAAGTCAGGATGCTCTTGAAGCTAGTATGGAAGGAAAGTCATATTTGAATGCCCTAATGAGAAGTCAAGATGTCCTAGCTAGAAATCAAGATGCCTTAGCTGAAAGTATGGAGGCCCAAGTTGGAGATAAGCGGAAGAGCAAATACATGGCAAGTTCAATCCAAGTAGCAAATATTACACCGGAAGTAAGTATCAAGGATGAGATGATTGAGCATGATATAATGGTTCTTGAAAATAGAGGGTTAATATGTAAGTTCCATAGATCATAGCCAATGGTTCTTGAAAATAGAGGGTTAATATGTAAGTTTCATAGATCATAGCCAAGGTTTCTGGAGATTCAAAATTGGATAAAAGGGAAGTGGGCATTGAATTCAAATTACTCTATGGATTGTCTTCCTAAAAGTTTTTTCCTCATCTTCTTTTCCAATTCAAAATTAGGGACAAAATTATAGGTGATGGCCCATGGTTTAGGGGGAGAGATGTCCTTTATTTGATACCATGAAATAAAAAATTTCCTGATGAGATAAAAACTATTAAGAAGCTTCCGGTGTGGGTTAGGCTTTTTGGACTTCTATATCAACTTATCAATAAAGATGCTTTGAAGAATATTGAAAATACCCTAGGAAAATTCATCAGAACTACTAAGGAGCGAAAGCATGCTATATATACCCGAATATGTGTTATTATGGATATTTCAAAACCTTTGCCACAATCCATTAAGATTAAATCTAAATCAAGATAATGAGATCAACAAGTGGATTATGAAAATATCGCATTTCAATGCCACAATTGTTATGATATTGGACACATGGAAAGAGTTTACAAAGTGAAAACTATGAAGAAAGAGACATAAAATTTTGGTCATGAGATAAACTTCAAGATGAAGCAAGGAAATCATATTATAGTAGAAGCTAGATTAGATCAAGGATATTCCACTCCAAAATAAGAGGTAAAAAAGCCTATCTACAACATCATTTGACAAGTTTAGAAGGAATTAAAGGTGCAAAGGAAGATGTGGAGGAAAATCCTAAAACAAAGACGATAAAATATGTCAAGTTAATTATAAGTAAATCATCTTCATCTTCCTCAAGTAGTTTAGAAT
This sequence comes from Wollemia nobilis, assembly GCA_028583015.1. Lineage (NCBI taxonomy): Eukaryota > Viridiplantae > Streptophyta > Pinopsida > Araucariales > Araucariaceae > Wollemia > Wollemia nobilis. The sequence continues at coordinate 1,548,855 of JAQPPZ010002742.1, read as the reverse complement.
CCTCTCTTGGAAATAAAATTGAAAGTGGTGTAGATGTTATCCCTTGCACTTTAAGATTCAGGAGTAGCATAATAAAGAAATGAGGATGGAGAAAATCCCTAACAATTTGGGGATTTTAGGATAGAATAAGAAGGTAATTACTATGAAATAACATCCTTGCACGTTAGGGTTTTTAGGGCAACATAAAGAAGAATGTGCTTTTGAGGTTATTTCTTGCATTTCAAATCCTTCATATCAATACAAACCTAAAGATGATAAGTGTTACTATGAAGAGTGTGAGGAGATTGAAGGACATGAAAATATTGGTGAGAACAACAAAAAAGAAAGGAAAACCCAAGAAGCAAAAACAAAGAGAAAAAGAAACCTAGAGAGATTGATATGGGAAAACAAAAGCAAATATCACAAGTGTTAACAAGAAGTGAGGCTAAACCCCCAAATAAAAATACAAAATAATAATAATTACTTGGAATATTAGGGGCATGAATAAGAACAATGAAAAAACTATTAAGAAATTATTAGGTTGTTATAGACAAGATATTTATAGATATGGAAACTGGGCAACAAATATTTTAGCCATTAGCGGTGTTGAATTTCATCTTGACAAAATTTAAATTTGAGAAGGTATCTGATATAAAAAAATTGATTGTGGAAACTTGTAGTTTGAGGAAGATGAAGAATATATTCTTTTCAATAATTTTACACAAGTTTTTATGAGGGGTCTGGTCCCCTAATACCGAGTGGGGTTTGAACCTTGGACCTCTCAAAGAGAGGCCAAACCCCTTACCATTGCAGTAAGCTTACAACTATAAGACGAAAAATTTGATAGAAAGACAAACAAAAAAAATATCTTTCTAATTAGATATGATTTAATTCACATGTTAAAAATGTAGTAAGAGCAACACATAACTTATTAAAATAAATAAATCTATATATATACACTAAATTAATTTCAAACCTAGGTTTTCTTTACAAAAATTTAAAAATTTAACTTAGACCATCTTAACCACCAGGGCAATGCCACCGACAGGTAGTTGCCTAGTGGCTAATATGGTGGTTGTTTCTTAAGTGGTCTTGTGTTCAAAACCCCTTGAGGGTGGTTGTTGATGTAATTTGTAAACGTTCTCTTAAAAAAAAAAACTTATTAAATTAATACCAATTAATTTAATTTTAATTGAATTATATTGAATTGAAACAAGCCATACCCCCACATAGAGGTATTACAAGAGTTTGGTTATTATACATGTATCGTTTTCAAATAGTGATATTATAATAACTTGGTTATTATGCATGTATAGCTACATTTCATAGTTATGTAATGGTATTACAATTCATTACCACATAATAGTATTACAATATTATTATGTAATAAATTTTGAATCTAAATTTCTCTAATCTAACCAAACACATGTTACCAAAATTCTTATACTAAAACTGTATAATTTTAATATAATACAAATCCCATTTAACCAAGTTAAAAAAAATATTGACCTAAATTAATTAATTAATATTACTATTAATGAAAGGGCTACACTCTCCGGCACGTTGCTTTTCGTGTTGGGCTAACCCACCCATAAAAGCCATTTTAAAATAGTAGTATTCTAGTGGGTCCTTGCTAGGGTGAGGTGATGGATTATGCTTCGATTTTAAAAAAATAGAATGGCTTACTATTAAAGCACTTTTTAATTAAGGGTTGGTGTAATGTAGATCACACATCGCGTACGGTGGTTCGTTACTGTCTATTGCTTTTATTTTTTAAAAGCTGATCACGTGGGCCCACGTGATCATATTATATATATATATATTTATTTATTTTTGATTGGGTTATTGTGAGAAATTTTTTGATGGATGTACAGGTAGTCTCTTCTCAACCATGACCCCTTAAAATTGAGACTTATCAATAAGGAATTTAACACAAAACCACCACACACCCCTCACATATCACATATACTTTTTATTATAATATTTCATATGCATAAATGAATTATTTTCTTCTTTAATTATTTTTTTGGTTACGTAGATGAATTGGCTGCGCTGCGCTGGTAAGGTTCAAACTATCAGCTAAGGCTTCCAACACACCCACCTTCTCGTTAATGGTAACCCGGCCTTCTTTAATTATTTTTAATCAAATTCCTTCTATTGAAAACATAAAAACATCTAACCTTCACTATTATAACATCTGACTACTTTTATTTATATATAGACTTTTTTTTATTGTAAAGTTTTTTATCTTAATTTAATATAAATTTATTTTTCATTATTATATATATATATATATATATATATATTTTTTAATTTTTAAAAAATAATTTTAATAGTTTTTTTATAAATATAGTTTTCACATATTATCATTGCATTATTTTATAAAAAAATATTTTTAAAATAAAATTATTATTTAAAAAATATTGAGCATTAAAAATATGAATAATTTATTCATTCAAACATTTCATCTTGTCTCATCCATAATAAGGGCAGCATGCATGTCTATTATGAGGTGAAGATCATATTCTCTCCAATTCCTCTATTTTTTTAAGCCATCCTTTATTTTTAGAGGAAATTGAGATACATAACAAGATAATATAACTTTGTTTGTCTTTAGAATTATTCATAAATAAATTGGTAAATGGTAAAACTTTTTGAAAAAACAATTATAAACTTTAATCAATATATATTACAAATTTATAATAATTAAAATGTAATTACTTTTGTTAAGAATGTTTTATGCATTATTAACTAATAACTTAAAATTTAAGTTGATAATGAATAAATTTTTTAATTGTGATATAATCATTTGATTTAGAAGTTCTTAATTGTCATCCTCTTAAGAAAGAATGGAAGCAAAAACAATATGATCGTCAAATAAATTTGAGGTATGTTGGGGTAACCTTCCTTGTATCAATCATCTACAAATACATAAATAGATTATCAGAGCTATCTTCATTATTGTAAGTGCATGTAAGATGGTATTGTTGGTCACGAATTTGCCTGGTTACAAGATCTATGTCGTGTGTGCCTTAGACCTGACTAACATTGAAAGACCAAAGAAAAGAAATGTCCCTTGGGTCAATCTCCAGAGAGGGTTGGCTCCCTTACTAATCTTACATTGGGTATAAGCTTAGAGAAACAGGAAAGAAATGGGAAATGACAGAAAGAAAGGGAAATATGGCTATAAGCCGATAATGTAGGATGGGGATAGGCTAACAACCGAATTTTCACCAAGCAATTAGCAGCATGCAACAAAAATCCAAGCATAGAAACTTCTAACAGTTATGCAGGAAAATAACCCAGAGTGCATTTCAGTGTTCACTTCCTCACAAGCAAAGATTAAATTCAGAAACAAAATTACTCACAACAAATAATAGAAATGAAAGTTTTCAAAAATCACACAAAACATTATCAAGTGCAAAACCACTCGAAGAACCAGAAGCCGAAGCGTTTCTATTGATACAGAAAACTTAGAGTGTTTTTTCTGTAGAGGGTCCATCCTTCCATACTTTTACAATGAAAAATGATTAGTATTTATAGAGGAATTTCACCTCTATCATTTAATCCATATACAACAAAATGTTGGTAGATCAAAAACCAACGTGCATATTTTTCTCCTCGACATCAGTGTCATCTTCAGTCAAAATATTTTGCAAGGAAATCACGATTCGACTTTGATGGGAGAATCACACAAAGAAGTCAACAGGATTAAATGCTTGAAGCAATATTGGACATCGGTGCATCGGGACGCAACAAAATCGTTTGAAAATCGAGCATTTGGTCGTTGAATTTGCTTCGCATTGCGCCTTGGAAATTCACTTTTGCTAGGAAAGTACACCAAGCATTGATCTGCTTTGAAAATCGACCAGGTCGATAGTTGATGCATTGGAAATAAATAAGAATTATCCCTAATATTGCAACCTTGAAGCGAACATTGTGGAAGTGCTGCCTGCATTGCTCCAAGAATTAAATTTTATCCTTCCTCGCACATTTCCCAAAAAATCTACAAAATCGTGCCTCTGGAAGTTATATCTCTGCCAAGGAATTGATTTCATCCATGGATGGGGCGAAACAACCTTTTTGGGGCAGCATCGAACGACAACGTAACTGGTCTTGATATGTGAATAGTTTTGACCTTTAATTCTCTTCTTTATAATTATCTTTTTGCTTTCGCCTCAAAAGAGGATGATAGAAACTTTCGCCCTTCTGGAGAGGCAACATCACTTGCGAATTTGACGAGGAGTGTTGCGCAATGATCTTCTCCAAAAATGGAACTTTCGAACTCCATTCACCCCCTGGAAAGGCAAAACCTCATGGCGCCTCTCCATAGAGGCGACTTTGACTTTTTGCACTTAGAACTCACACCAAGCGCTATGTTTTACATCTACCCAATCATAGATGAAATCATCAATTGCATTAAGGTGGGCCTTTACGACATCAACCTTTTTTCTTGCATTTAAAATCTTTGAAATCCTATTTTGCCCCAAGGAAGGGCGATAATGAGCTTCACCCCTCACTTGGGGCAAAAGCACTGCCTTGAATTACCCATGTCGGCCCACCATATTTTAAAACCTTTCTTAAGATATGTTTCACCCTAAGGAAGGGCGATAGAGTTTCGCCCTTTTTTTGGGGTGAAAGCACCTTTTATTTTCTGTGCTCATATGTTAGCGCCCAACCCATGAAGCGCCCTTTATTTTTTAAATTTTATTTTATGTTATGTTTCGCCATATGAGACGAAAGTCTAAATTTCTTGAAGGTACATGAGGACCTATGTCGCCTTGGCCGCTTGGGTCTTACAATAAGCAAGCAACTGGCTGCACACTTCCTTGACTTTTCCTTTTGTTAGGACTATGGCTTGTGTTGCTTTCGTGGCTATGGCTTGTGTTGCTTTCGTGGCTAGCTGATCTCGCAAATTTTGGAGTTGGCTTTTCAATGCCTCAACCTGATGTTCTGCTCCTCCTTTGTCCTACTGCTGCTTTTGGAGCATCTTCTCCAACTCTTCTGCCTTTTTCTACCAACGATTTTCTTTTGATTGTGTGAACTGCAACTGTGCTCGACATTTTGCCAAAGACTCCTCTAGGTCAACGATTTTAGCTTCAGCCTCAAAGAAGATATTCTTATCATTTTTGTCATGCAGGAATAAGGAGCTCATCTCTGCTTGAATATTTCCTACTATCTCCGTGGTGTCAAGCTTTGTGAGGTCCTTGGTGACGATCTCATAATTATAATTGTTGGGTGTCATCTCACCCTGAGGCTTCTGGACCTGGGGAAACATTTTTATTGTATGGGCCTCCATGGTGTTGGGATCAAAGCAAACCTGCTTCAAGGGCTTCTCTTCTCGTCCGACTCTTCAGCCACTACAATGAACTCAGGAGAGCCTGGTTAATTTTTGTTGCAATGGGATATACTGGTACAATTGCTATATCTGATTCAGGTAGCACCTACAACTCCAAAAATGGGGTGAAGAGAAAACAAGTTGGCTGGGGATTTGGCTCAATGGAAGTGGAAACTGACATAGTGGAAACAACAACGAGAATGGAAATGGTGGCAGAAACAGAGGCAAGGGGTTCGACCATAGTCACACTCACTCAAGGAGGAGCTTGTGTACTTACAACGATAATAAAGGTTACTTGAACGAATGATACGGGACATGAAAATGGATTCAGAGTGGAGGCAAAAGAACTGAAAGAAAGGGAGGTAGACGAAGCGGGAATAGAAGAAGTGGGAGCATCGGTGACCGATGGCTAGAAAATGGGGAGCGAAACTATAGTGGAGGGCATGCCAAATGATGGTGTTGTAGAGGTGGAAACTGGGGGGAAGGAAGTAACCGTCACCAACTGCTCAAGAATAGGAGAAGAAGAAATAAATATACCTTCGGGCTTCGACACCAGTTGAGCTGACGAGGATGAAGGTGGTCGCACTAAAAACTCCTTCTCAGCCTGGTCCTTTGGCTTGGCTGCAATGTCCTCCTCAAGGTCTATAAGTTTAGCACTCTAGATCAACGATTCTATCAGGACCAAGGGAATTGCCTCTAATACTTCTGTTTGTTTAGCCAAAACCATGGGAGGAGGGTTTGATGAAACTACGCCACTTCTTTGCTACTTTTAAATTTTTATAACCGATAGCTTTTCTCTCTTGCTTTTTGCCTTACACTGCAATGACTCTTCTGGTGCTTGCTCTTCTTCCTCGGGCATAAGTGGCACCTCCTGGACCACGGGATGCTCTTCTTCAGCTACGTTTTTCTCACTACTTGACTTTTGCAAACTCTGAGTACAATGAAAGCGAATATAATCGACTAATAACTAGTGTAGAATTCATCATAAGTGTCCGAAAACGTTTCATCCATTACCAGGCCATACGATGACCTAGTTTTTCCCTGATGAGCCCTCATGATCCACCAGTTCATAATTTTTTCTTTGGACCAACCTGGAAGCTGCTCCTTCAACTGGATAAATAACCTTGGTGGAGGAATCTGATTCTTATGTACTGCAGGGTTATATTCAACCTCCATTTCATAGAAACTATGCCAAGGTGGAAGCGACATCATGTTTTCCACGTGCCATTCCAAGTCATGCCTCGCCTGATTATTTTGGTGCTTTTCAATATCCATCCTGGAACAACAATGAAAGATTTTGACCTTGATGTGTTCAACAAAATGACCCAAAGAATCATACTTCCATTGTTGCGGTAACTCCACCATTTCGATGTCGTAAAAGGTCTCAGTTATTAATTGGTTCTGGCCCACCTAGCTCACCTCAATGCCTCCAAAGTGAAAATGCATAATGTAGATGGTTTTATTTCCATGCCCTAATCCATACATGTCATTAATAAAATCATGTTGTCGTAGAACCTCCAAAGCAAACAAATACCCTGTAGCAAAATATGAGAGAAAAACTGACTTTTCAGTATAGCCAAAAATACATAGCACAACACCCTACATCAATAAAAATATATCGCCTCTTTGCTTTGAGACGATATCTTCTTTCATTGCCCTCGGTACCCTTTCACTTTTACTAAAAATCAAATCCAGGGTAGGGCCCACAAACATACGATTATAATTATAGAAAACTCCTGCCTTGACAAACTAGAAGTCCACATATATACCAACAATTTTCTATTCTCCTTGTCAACTTGCCTACTTGTAATGAAAGAAAACTTCTTGTGCAAGTGAAAGAAGAAATACCAAATAAAAAAGGATGTATGCCTGAATACCTTCGTTCCTTTGCTCTGCATTTTCTCCAACTGGGAATGCATTCTTCTGGAAATATGATCGGCCCAGTCAAAGAAAATAGGATTCATCCTTTTCACCATTGCTACGGGGGCGTAGAATTCAACCTGGGATATGCACTACATCAATGCTGCTTGCCACTTGCTGTTGAATCTGTTGGAAGACCCACGACCCAAGCCACCATAGAGAACAAATCCAAACTCTTAAAATCTGATAATGATTTTGGTAACGTTGAAAGCTCACCATTCTGTGGCGTCTTAATCAACTGTGTCTCCATGAACCGGTGCAATATCACGGTTGACTGATATTTTTCTTCTTGCTCGCCAATGTGCAATTTATTGAAAATGAAGTTCGAGGGTGGTGTCATCCCACAAGCAAATGCCTCACGAACATCTTCACCTGAGATGACAAACAACAAATCACCTTTCACATTTTACACCATCCTGGTTTTAGGATTATAGAACTTTGAAATAGCCTCCATCAATTTTGGGCAGTAGTGAACTGGTGTGCACAAATACCAGAAGATATGGGCATGGTACGATACTGTGAGGGGACTCTTTGGCGTTAATCCCTGTCGGACTACAACGTCTACATCCTGGCACAAATTTTTAATGCGTTTGTTGGTGATAACGTAGTATCCTGACTTAGCTAACGTATCTAAGTATGAATCCAAGTCAACATTTTAATGACACCTTGCTTTCTTGGATTTCTTTCCTCCATCAGTCTTCTTCTTCACCTTCTTCGACTATTCGACGCTAGCAGATTTGGAAGTTCTTTTTTCCATTTCCAATAATGCTCAAGTCTCCTATAACTTCTGCACTCAATTCACCTTAATGCGGCAATACTTCAAAAAAATAGAAAAAAGCTTTTACCTTATTCTTGCAGAAGCACCACATTTATAGCTACGCCTCACCAACCAAATTAAATGCACATGCTAATTTTTGAAGGATTTTGGCGAATCATACATTTCGATCTTTATGCCAAGCAATTATTTTAATGATTTTTTAATTATCTTCAACCTCCTTGCCTAAAATATTCCTCGATTGTTGTGTTGTGGCCGCCCCCAATATTGAAAAGAGCTTTACGGACCTCAACGGGTAACCTTGGGAATGAAAACTACCAAGTGTCTACATAAGATGCGCCTCGATATGAAAATAAATCACCTTCGCAACTCAAATTTGTCAATCTTATTCGAGAGTGAAATAGGCGAATTTCAAAATTGTCTGGGTACTTTTAATTTTAAAACAACGTTAAGGCGCTTCCAAAATCGTTCCTTGGCGAAACAGATCCTCAACAATCGCACTTTGCTTTATAAAAAATTTCTTCGGGCAAAAATAAGCTACACTTGTGCTCTTTCTCCAATCACCCACTTTCGAAGTCGTTCTTCCTGTAGCTTGGCAAATATAATAGCCTGAATGCCCTTTTAAATTATTCTTTCTCCCTTATTTGGCTTCAAAAAGCACTTCCCTTAGAAAAACGAGCTTTCTACTTTTGCCTTTTTAGAAAAAACCAATAAAATCAATTTCGCCTCTTTTTAAACCTTTTAATTTATGGTTTTTTTTTTCGCATTAGATTTTCCCTTGTCTCTTTTCTTTTTTTGGAATTGCACTCTGAAAATAAATTTTTGCCCTGCTTTTCTTAAAACCTGGATGTCATGATAGTTTCAAGAGGAACTTAAAAACAACTCATTGCCCCCTAATTTTTTTTATACTTCTGCCAAGAAAATAGGGCTTTCAAGACGCTCACGACTTTTACCCCTAATTGGGGTGAAAGCGCGCCTTTCAATATAATACTTTTTTTTATGAATATATATAATATATTAAAATATATACTTCCACTCATTTTTTTTTCTCTCTACGTTATTAGCTTCACCAAAATGAAACTAAACGCCATGAATATTTTTCGGGGCAGAAATAATCTATTCGTCTAGGGGCAATATAAGATCATTTTACTACTTTATATTCCTTTTTTCCATATATATATAATATCTGAGCATAACATAAAAAAAAAAAAGAGAAAACTATACATATATACATACTTGAGCCCCGACAGTTTCAGTGGTGGTAAATCTTCAGATGAAGACCATTTATTGGGATCGGCAGCTCTCGGCCATCCAAGTCCCGAAGATAATAAGAATTAATAAAATTTACCCCTGAAATTTGGAACGGACCCTCCCATATCACCTCAAAATTGTGGTGTTTTCCAGGTTTCACCTTATCTGAGTTCCACTTCAACACCAAGTTGTTGACTTTAAATGCCTTTTCAGATGTCTTTTTCTCGAACCACTTATGTGTTGTTCTAGCGTGTTCCATGAAAGTGTTATATGATTTTTATCTTTCTTCTTCAAGTTGCAAGAGTTGCGCTAGCCTTGCGCTCATGGTATCAATTTCATCACTCTCATCACGCAACAACTACAAAGTTTAGAGGACCAGAAGTTCAATATGGATAGGCAAAACTGCTTCCTTGCCATACACTAGGGAGTAGGGAGAAGTTTTAATCGACTTCTTCACTGATATGAGATTGACCCACAAAGCTTGGTCTAGCAGTAGATGCCAACTTCTCTTATTGTTCCCAAGCGTTCTCTTCAATATCCGAAGCAGATTCTTGTTCGTAGACTCAACTAAGCCATTTCCCTATGGGTAATAATTGGAAGATGCTTTCAGGTAAATACCATATCTACTTGTAAACTCGATAATCTTCACTCTAGTGAAGGGAGTCTCGTTATCAGTCACAATGGCATCTAGAACATCAAAATGGGTAATCAACCCCTTAAGGAAAGAAATGACTATTGCTTGGTCTGCTTTTTCATTGGGATGGCCTCCGCCAACCGAGTAAAGTAGTCTATCGTTGTCAAAATGTTTGTTATGCTCAGTAGAAGAGTTAGGATTGATAACCCCAATGAAGTCTAAGACCCACTATTGAAATGAAGCTTCTACCTGGATCATATGTAAAGGCAAGGATTTCTTTTTACTCCTGTCAACATACCTCTAACAATTATCATAACTTTAACTCACCTTGTGTGTATTCACGAAGAGGGTGGGCCAGAAATATCAAGTTCGAATGATTTTCAAGGCCATAGGCCTTCCTGCGTAATGTCCATCGAAAAAGCTAGATTTTTTGCTTCTCTGACTCTTTCACACATCTGAGGAGTACTCCGTATATATTTTTGTGGAATAACCCTCTTGGCAATAGGACATATCTGAGCGCCTGTAATCTAAATATTCACCTTTGAGAGGAGTTGAAGTCAGGGTGGCATCTTCTAGACATGAAGAACTCGACAAGGTCCTCTATTCAATCGTGATCACCTGCAGCTTGGTTGGCAAGATTACTCTTGTTGATAACTTCATCATGCAATGGTACTAGCGACTAAGAAGCTGCACTCTTAGCCAACTCTTGACAGAGTGCCCGACCACGAACCAACTTGGTCGATCGAATCTCCACATCATACTCTTGAATTTTTGAAACCCAACCTGCTCTTTTATCGCCAAGCTCTCCTTGAATAATAAAATTCCTGACGTCCGGATGAATGACATAGACAATCGTTTTGTTTTGAGAGATGAAATATCATAATTTTTTCAAAGACTTCATGACCACATACACCTGCTTTTCAATAAAATTGTACTTTTTTTGGTGAGACTGAATAACTTGGCTTAGGAAAGCAATTGGATGTTCATCCCCATCATCTTGCTTTTGAGTAAGCACGATGGCATAATTTTCTTGCTCACCTACTGCATAAAGGATAAAATCCTTAGAGTAGTCTAGACTGATCAATACAGGTGCTTGGACTATGCTCTCTTTAATCTCCTAGAATGCCTGATTTCTTATCTCCATCCACTTGAATTCATCGGCTTCACCACCTAAAAAAATCAATGATGAATTTATGAAAAAAGTTAATTTAGTCGAAAAAGGATTACAGGTCTTTTTTATTGGCTAGCAACGGTAGTTTTAAGAGAGCTTCTACTCTCGCAGGGTCAATGGCTAGTCCCTCCTTTGATATCACATGTCCCAAGAGATTTCCCTCATTGACAATAAAAATGGATTTCTTCGGGTTGATAGAGATACCAAATTCCCAACACTTTTCAAACATTTGTCGAAGATGAGAGACATGCTCTTCCCTGCAATGTGAGAAAACAGTCATATCATCAAGGTAAATCATAATGATTCGATTCAACAACTCACCAAAGACAACATTCATGGCTCTTTGAAAGGTGGCACCAACATTGGAAAGATTGAAAGGCATCCTTTGATAGGTGAAAGTACCCCACTTGGTAGTAAATGTTGTTTTGTGTTGGTCCTCATCCTTTACCCAGATCTGGTTGTAATCGAAGAAACCATCAAGTAGTGAAAATATCTGTGCTCCAATGACAATGTGAAGAATATGATCAATCTACGACAAGGGATAGTGATATTTCAAATATTCTTGGTCCAGATTACGAAAATCTATGCACAAACGAATATCTCCATTCTTTTTCGTACTAGAACCAATTTTTCCACTTAGGTCGAGTGCTTAATAGGGTAAATGATTTTCACCTCCAGCATTTTTAGTAGCTCTACTTCATGAGCACTTCAATATTTGGGTTAACAGGCCTTTGCTTCTACCGAAAAGGCTTCACCCCTTCCTGCAACTCGATGGTGTGCTGGATCACATTTTTGTCATATCCTTTCAGATTGTGATAGCTCCATGCAACAATGTTAGGGAACTCAGAACATAATTATTTTATTTCTTCGAGCTCTCCCAGGGAGCAATCCATCCTAACTTTGATTACCTTTTCCAGATCCAACTTTAGCTCAGTATATTCCTTTTCATCCACCTTGATTTTGTGCTTTTATGCTTTGTCATTTTGATCAAAGAGGCTTTCTAATGTAATTAATCCTTTTAGGATATGATTATTTTTGAGCTGGATCAAGCCTTCAGCTTCATCTCCATCTAGCGATCTTCCCTCCACACTACCAAATTCTTTAATCAGAAAGTTTACGATCTGTTCATCATTATCAAAAACTTGCTAGGATATGTTCTTGTTAGGGACTTAAGGTCTATAAACCAATTTTACAGTCTTGGGCTTTCGCACCACACTCTCAACAGGAGAGAAGTTTTCACCAAGGGATGCCAAGAGATCTGCATGCTTATTTCGTTCTCGTGAAATCGCTTGAACATTTAATGCATCAAATGATTCAAAAAGGTCCCATACCTTATTACGATATGCCTTTAGGTAGTGCTACTTTGAAATGCACTTGCTGGTCACCTGGTTGACAATCAACTCAAAATATTTGAAAATTTACAACTATTTAATCTCGAACTTCTCTACTTTCTTTAGGCCCAAGCATAGCACTTTGTACTCAACAACATTATTTGTACAACTCTAGTTCAACTGGTACGAATATGTTTTCTGGATTCCCCAAGGAGATATGAATACTAATATAGCTCTAATACCATTATTGCATCTAGTGCCATTGAAGTACATTTTCCATAATTGATCGAGGGTAGAAATTAGATCATCAACCACCTTCTCTTCATCCTTCTTAGGTTTAGTGATGGTATAGCAGTTGATATTGGTCTCCATCATTGCATTGAAATCAAGCATAGAAAAATTGTCCTCTAACCGAAGCTCATCTAAAGCTTCTCCCATCAGATCCATCTCTTCCAGCTCTTTAGTCACCATGCTGACTAAGTTCATAACCTTTTCTTCATCTTCAATCTTCTCGATATGATATGTGGAGGCCTTCTCATTATAAATGCGTATTCTATTCCCTTTGAACGAAATCTCTAGGTGAGAATAGTCCAATGACAGGTAACCTCCCAACTTAGTTGTGAATTCTCTAGATAAACACATGTTGAAGTATGGTTTCAATTCTACCACAATGACTTCTTGTATGGTAGTAATTTGTAGCATGTTGTGCAGAACAATTGGGATATCTTTGATTACCCCCACTATTTTAATAGGGGTGCCATCCAACTGTAAGATGCCTGGGATGCTTCTTGTGTACTCCATTACCATGATTTCACGTACTACCTTTGGCATGATGGTCATCACTGCACCAGAGTCAATCATACAATTGTGTATGATCCAAACCTCCATCATGAGAGACAGATAGAATGGGGGAGGTATATTCTTTTCCATGGTTGAAGTGGGCAATATCTGAGCCAGCACTATCTACGTAAGATTTTTCTTATCCTTGACGAATTTCAATTATTCTTGCAATAGATACACTTTTCTAGGCAGTTGTAGCGCATCATAGAGACTCACCTTGAAAGGAATTTTCTTCAGTTCTTCAACGATATTATACAATTGCATGTTAGGTTCCTTTAATTCACCAGTAACTTCATATTTGCTTTGGTACTACTGAGTAGCCTCCACTCTCTAACGCTTGGTCAAAGTGAAGAGATCTACAGAAAATTTATTCCAAAAATAAAGCAGAAATAAACAACTTAGAAGAAATGACACCACACAATGCACATATGACACACGAGATTTACCCTGGTTCACCCGATGTGGGCTACTCCAGCAAAACAAGAGCCACTCCTCCTTGATATTATTATTCTCTTTCTTGCCCGAAAATGGGACATTACAATAAAATATAAAGGAAACTCTTACAACCCTAAACCACTATGTGGTATTAGAATACAATGGGCACAACACCATGGGCTAAACCACCCACACCCACCAACCACCCACCAACCGTGGGAATCCCAAAATTGCTCCGCTCCGCAAATCGCTCCAAAAAAAGGAGGCAAAATTTTTTTCTAGTGTTTTCGGAAAATGCCTTCGACGTGGCCGGGGGGCTACCGCCCCTCTCGGACCCCCGATACCCTCGGGGAGGGCTTCGCCCTCCTCTTGAGGAGCTCCGCTCCTCTTACCCTCTCGTGCCTACCGTACAGTATTTCCTCGGCAAAGGATGAGACACATCCAACATTCTCCCACTTGTTGAATACTTTGCCAAACCCATTTCAACTGTACAAAATCTAAACTTTTTTGTGCTAACTGCCTTGGTTAAAGCATCTGCAACATTTTCCTTCGTATCCACTTTCTCCAGCAACACTTTCTTCTGTTCAATCATGTCCCTACTGAAATGGAACTTTGTATCAATGTGCTTCGTTCTGGAATGGTAAGCAGGGTTCTTTGCTAGAAATATAGCACTCTGACTGTCACAATTTATCTTCACAACTCCTTGAAAGAACCCAGTTTTAGCACATAGTCTTTGTAGCCATACTGCTTCCTTACTGGCATCGGTGGCTGCCATGTACTCAGCTTTAGTGGTTGAAAGAGCAACAACAATTTACCTTTTGCTCATCCAACTGACAACTCCTCCAAACAAGTTGAATACATATGCACTAGTAGATCTTCTATTGTCCAGATCTCCAGCCCAATCTGCATCAACAAAACCTTCTATATCCAAGGATTTGTCTTCTTTACCTGTACCTTCATAACAGATAGAAAAATTAGATGTACCACGCAAATATCTGAAAACCCTTTTTACAGTAGTCCAATGCTCTTTACCAGGTTTAGACATATATCTACTCAAAACTCCCACTGCATGGGCAATATCAGGTCTAGTACAGACCATGGCATACATTAAACTCCCTACAACATTTGCATAAGGAACATGGGATATTTCTTCTACCTCTTCTTCTATTTTTGGACATTGTTCAACAGACAATCTTTCACCCAATGGAATAGGTACCTTCACTGGTTTGCAATCCTGCATATTGAATCTCTTCAACACTGTCTCAACATATTTTTTCTGATCCAGCCACAACTTTTTGTTAGAACGATCTCTGTTTATTTTCATACCCAAAATAAAATTTGCAGGGCCAAGATCTTTCATGTCAAACTGAGATGCTAACTGAGACTTCACTTCCCTGATCATTTTCTTACTGTTTCCAATTAGTAACATGTCATCAACATACAAAACTATAATGACAATTACATTACCAATTTTCTTTGAATATACACAGTGATCAACATTGCTACGAACAAAATCAATTCCTAAGACATAAGTATCAAATTTTTGATACCACATTCTAGGTGACTGTTTCAGTCCGTACAAAGATTTCTTTAACTTACATACAAGATCCTCCTTTCCTACAACAATGAAACCTTCAGGCTGCCTCATATAGATTTCTTCCTCCAAATCTCCATGAAGGAATGCAGTTTTTACATCCATTTGCTCTATTTCAAGATCAAAAGCAGCAGCCACAGATAACAGAAATCTAATTGAGGTTAGCTTTGCAACAGGAGAAAATACTTCACCATAATCAATTCCCTCTACCTGAGAATAACCTTTAGCAACCAGGCAGGCTTTGTATTTCTCCACTTTACCTTCAACATTCTGCTTCTTCTTGAAAATCCATTTGCAACCTATTGCTTTTCTTCCACCAGGTAATTTCACTAAATCCCATGTTCTGTTCTTTTTTAGGGCCATCATTTCCTCATCCATGGCCTCTTCCCAACAGTTTGCCTCTTCAGAATTAACAACTTCTCTAACTGTTCTAGGATCTTCATCAGTAACAGATAATACAAAAGAAGTAGGAAAAGCAGATGGACTGTACCTTTCAGGTTGCCTTCTTTCCCGTGTTGATCTCCTTACCATAGGTGTATGAACCTCTTGTTCATCCTCATCCAGATCCTCATCTGTCTGTTCCTCTTCCAGATCCTCTTCTGTGTGATCTTCTTCCATGAGATCAAATTGGACCTTTTCAGGTTCTTCTTCTGTTACTTCCTTCCTGTGATCACTTTTCATTTCCCTAAACACCACATCTCTACTATAGATTGTACTTTTAGTTTATGGATTCCAAAGTTTATATCCTTTAACACCATATTTATAACCAATAAAGATACATTTAACAACCTTATTATCAAGCTTACTTCTTTTCTCCTTTGGAATATGCATGTATGCATCACAACCAAAAACTCTAAGATGTGAGAGAGAGGGTTTCTTACCAAACAATGCTTCAAATGGAGTTTGATCCGACAATGCTGATGTAGGAGATCGATTTCACAAGTAGCATGCCGCACTCACTGCCTCAGCCCAGAATTCCTGTGCCAAACCTGCACCACTGAGCATACTTCTAGCCTTTTCCATGAGTGATCTGTTCAATCTCTCAACAACTCCATTCTGTTGGGGTGTATATGGAGTAGTCTTCTGTCTTGCAATACCACATTGCTTACATAAATCCTCAAATTTATTTGAACAATACTCTCCTCCATTATCAGACCTCAACACCTTAATATTTTTCCCGGATTGATTTTCAACAAGTGCTTTAAATTCTCTAAACTTATCAAACACTTCATATTTACTCTTAAGAAAATAAATCCATGCATATCTTGAAAAATCATCGACAAAAGAAGCATAGTATCATGACTTTCCAAGGGATGGTATAGGAACAGGACCAAATATATCACTATGAATCAAATCTAATACCCCTCTTGATCTAGCAACACCAGATGGGAAACTCACACGATTCTGTTTGCCATAAATACAGTGTTCACAGAAATCAAAAACCATTGAGCAATCAGGGATACCATGAACCATACCTTTTGTGTGCAGGGTACGCAATCCCTTTTCTCCAATATGTCCCATTCTTTGATGCCAGAGTGTAGAGCTTTTATCTGATTCAACCTCAGGAACAGTTGAGCTATTGCACTCATTTATCATAGTGCTTCCCAATAACTTATACAAAGTTCCAATCCGAACTCCTCTTGCTAACACCATAGATCCACGAACCATTTTGCATGAATCCTTACTAAAACTGACATTTACTACTGCATCAGCCATTTTGCTTACAGAAATTAAATTTCTAGCAAGGCCCAAAATATGCATCACACCTGGGAGGGTTTTAACCCTACCATCCTGCAACAAAATTTTCACCCTTCCACGACCAATGATTCTAAGTGGTGAATCATCTCCCAACAGTACCTCCCCTCCATCATATCTTTCATATTCACTGAACCACCCCCTGTGAGGAGTCATATGAAAAGAGGCACCAATATCGATCAACCAATCATTTTTATCTGATCGTGTGGAGCAGGATGCCAGATATACATCCCCTCCTTCATCAGTAGATTTATGTGTCTCTGTGGAAGTGGATTCATCAGACCTCTTTCCAGAATCAACATTCTTTGATCTGCAGTCCTTCTTCATGTGACCAGGCTTGCCACACTTCCAACACTTTCTCTCAAACTTTCCACGAGACTTGGATCTACCTCTAGACTTAGATCTATCACCAGATCTTGTTTTATCCTTTTCCTTGGCACGCCCTCTCACTATTAGGGCATCCTTTGAAGTGCCCTCCATGGATTTTCTCCTCATATCCTCTGATATTAGAGATGCCACAATATCCTCAAACTTCAATGTGGATGAAGTTGTACTACCAATTGCTACCACTAGGTTATCCCACGAATCTGGTAAAGAGCATAGCAAAGTAATACATTTATCTTCCTCACTTAACTTAATATCAACAGATGTAAGTTGACTTACCACTGTATTGAATGAATTCAGATGATCTGCAACTGAATCTCCTTCACTCATCCTGAGATTGTACAGTTTCTTTCGGAGGAATAATTTGTTCACCAGGGACTTAGATTGATACAGAGCCCCTAACTTCTCCCAGAGATCCTTTGTTGTAGCTTCTCCAGAAACATTGATTAGGACTGAATCTGCAAGACACAATCGAATCAGACTTCTTGCTTTTTGATTCATATTTTCCCAATATTCATCGGATGTACCCGTAGGTTTTGTTTTTTTCGAAATAGCAGCCCACTGATCTCTGTCCACGAGCATATCTTCCATATTTAACTTCCATAGCTCAAAAATTTTACCATCAAATTTCTCGATCTCTATCCTTGAATGATTTCCCATCATTTTCCTTCAAGCTCCTTCTGCAAAAAACCTCACACTCCGAAATAGGTTTTCTCTAACTCCTAGAAACCCTAGAAACTCTTCAGATGAAATGAAACCCTAGCAATAAAGGCGTCCCCCTATGGCTAACAACTTGGCTCTGATACCAAATGAAGAGATCTACAGAAAACTTATTCCAAAAATAAAGCAAAAATAAACAACTTAGAAGAAATGACACCACACAATGCACATATGACACACGAGATTTACCCTGGTTCACCCGATGTGGGCTACTCCAGCAAAACAAGAGCCACTCCTCCTTGATATTATTATTCTCTTTCTTGCCCAAAAATGGGACATTACAATAAAATATAAAGGAAACTCTTACAACCCTAAACCACTATGTGGTATTAGAATACAATGGGCACAACACCGTGGGCTAAACCACCCACACCCACCAACCACCCACCAACCATGGGAATCCCAAAAATTGCTCCACTCCGCAAATCGCTCTAGAAAAAGGGGGAAATTTTTTTTCCGACGTTGTCGAAAAATGCCTTCGGTGTGGTCGGGGGTTACCGCCCCCAGACCCCCCCGATACCCCCTAGGGAGGGCTTCGCCCTCCTCTTGAGGAGCTCCGCTCCTCTTACCCTCTTGTACCTACCATACAGTATTTCCTCGACAAAGGATGAGACACATCCAACACAAAGACGGGTACTTGAGATTCTCCTTCGCCTGTTATTTTGTTTTTGTCTATGCTTGTGCAGCGAAAGGTTGTGAAATTGATACTTTCGCTTGCATTATGTCCTTCACCGAAGTAGGAAAAAGATATTTTAGCAAGACAGGCTCTTCTGCTTTAGATGTTGGTGCAAGCAATTTCACCTGAGATTGCATCTTTTCATTCAACACCTTTTTCTCCATGGGTACCTTCAACAACTCCATATTTTTCGGATCAACAATGGCAGGTTTTTTCCTAGATCTTGTGAGAACTGATACTTTCTCAATAGATGGAGGCATGAAGTTGTGATAAATGTCTGTGATCATGTTAACTTGACCACTAGAAGTGCTCTCTGCCAAGGTCTGCACATAGTTCAAATGAACCATGCAGGTATCTTCACCATGAGGATCATTACAAGTAGAGCACCAATATGTTCACTTCGATGTACTAGCTTCTTCATTAACCAATATGGTTGTATTTATCTTAGCTCCTTTGCTAGTAGAAGCTTATTGCTCTCTAGTAATCGACGAAGTTTGAAATATTCTTGATCAGAAGTCAGCCTCAGCTTGCTTCTTTTTAATGGATGTGATTTCATTTGATATTGTCCTCACTATTGAATTGAGTGACTGCATATTTTTAAATAATTTCATGTGGGGATCAAGATTTGAAGGTTCTGGAGGTGCTAGGAATGGCAAGGGTACTGGCGAAGGAGGCAATACTAGGATAGAAGGCGGAGCAGGTAATTGCAAAATAGCTAGAGTAGGTAATTGTGAGACTAGGACTGGTGCAATTTGAGGCAGACTTGAGCTCCATGAAGGAACATGATACATAGAAGGCATGGGCTATGAAAATGCACTAGAATACATATGTTGTGGAAGATCAGGAAGAATAGGCATTGTTACATTTTGGGGAAACTTACCTATAGCAATAAGATATGTTTTGACCTTTTGCACTTGCTTATACAAATCTGGAAATGTATTGACATTGGCTTGTCGAACAACCATACCAATGTCAGAATTGAAAGCTCGAAGATAGTAAAACGTGGCTTGTTCATGGGTTGGCCGAAGACCATCAAGGACTCTTTACCAACTTTGAGTGAACCTAATGTTGAAATCCACTATTTCCTCCTGCGGATGTCTTTGAATATTTGTAAATTGATGCAGTAAGGAAAAAGGATCAGCTTGCTCATGGAAATTCTTAATCAGCAATTCTACTAATTGATC
Organism: Wollemia nobilis; assembly: GCA_028583015.1. Classification (NCBI taxonomy): domain Eukaryota; kingdom Viridiplantae; phylum Streptophyta; class Pinopsida; order Araucariales; family Araucariaceae; genus Wollemia; species Wollemia nobilis. Next base: position 1,528,868 of record JAQPPZ010002742.1, on the reverse strand, counting down.
CCATGTGGTGATAGTAGCGGGTGGCAATGACTGGTACTAGTACAACAACTTTCCTCTAAGGGACAACACAAATAATCTTACCATAATGTCTTCATCTATGATACCATGAATTATCATCAAAAAAGCCACATCCTGAATGTGTTCGTAAGGAGTCTTACCCGTACCATCATAGGTGGGCAAAGATTTCAATGCTTCTTGAGGAACTGGGTTTTGAGCTTTCAGCTTCAAAGCTCATGAGCTATTCCATGCTGGAAACTATCTTGGTGGTGGTTGCTGTGGTGGCTGCTTTTGAGCCATGTGGACTGGTGTGTGTGGTTGGGGAGGTGGAAAACTAGTAGTTGTACTAGTAGGACTTGCAGAGACAAAAAACACACCAACTAACTGAGAAAATGTTGTAGTTGATGGGACAGTTGGAGGAACTAACATAGGGTTTTCTCCTAGCTCTTGAATGTAAAGTTCATAAAACTCAACAGGATCTTCAATTTTTTTGGCCTTCGATCTTGTGATCATGAAGAAAGCTTTCGCTCAATTCACATTTGAAGGGCTTCTAGGTAGAGTTGAGTCTCTAGACATTCTAATCATACAGTACAGGGTGAACATCAAACCTCAATACTATTCAAAGTGGAACCTTTTGAGAGTCCTACCAGATGTGCCAAAAATTATTGGTCACAGATCTTCCTAGTTACAATATCTATGCCTTATGCACCCTAGACCTAGACAACATTGAAAGGCTAGAGGAAAGAAATGTTCTTCGGGTCAATCTCCAGAGAGGGCTGGCTCCCTTACTAATCCTACACTGGGTATAAGCTTAGAGAAATAGGAAATAAATGGGAAATGATAGAAAGAAAGGGAAATATGGCTATAAGTCGACAATGTAGGATGGGAATAGACTAACGGCCGAATTTTCACCAAGCAATTAACAACATGCAACAAAAATCTAAGTGCACAAACTTCTAACAGTTATGCAAGAAAATAACCCTAGAGTGCATTTCAGTGTTAACTTCCTCACAATCAAATATTAAATTCAGAAGTAGAATTTACTCACAACAAATAATAGAAATGAAAGTTTTCAGAAATCACACATAGAAAATTATCAAGTGCAAAACCACTCGAAGAACCAGAAGTCGAAGCATTTTTATTGATGCAAAAAACTTAGAGTGTTTTTCTACAGAGTGTCCATCATCCAATACTTTTACAATGAAAAATGATTAGTATTTATAGAGGAATTTTACCTCTATCATTTAATGCATATACAAAAAAATATTTGTAGATCAAAAACCAACGTGCATATTTTTCTCCTCGACATCAATGACAGTCAAAACATTCTGCAAGGAAATCATGATCTAGCTTTGATGCGATAATCACACAAAGAAGTCAACAAGAGTAAATGCTTGAAGTAATCTTGGACATCGGTGTCGGGATGCAACAAAATCGTCTGAATATCGGGTATTTGGTCATTGAATTCGCTTCGCCTCATGCCTTGGAAATTCACTTTTGCTAGGAAAGTACACTGAGCATTAAATCCACTTTGAAAATTGGCTAGGTTGATAGTCGATGCATTGGAAATAAAAAATAATTATTCCTGATCTCACAACCTTGAAGTGGACATTCTGGAAGCGCTGCCTGCATTGCTCCAAGAATTAAATTTTATCCTTCCTTGCATATTTCCTAGAAAATCTACAAAATTGTGCCTCTGGAAGTTATATCTTTGTCAAGAAATTTATTCCACCCATGGACGGGGTGAAACAACCTTTTCGGGACAACATTGGGCGACAACGTAACTGGTCTTGACGTGTGAATAGTTTTGCCCTTTAATTCTCTTCTTTATAATTGTATTTTCGCTTTCGCATCGAAAGAGGGCGATAAAAAATTTTACCCTTCTGGAGAGACGACATCACTTGCTAATTTGGCGAGAAGTGTTGTGCAATGATCTTCGCTCGAAATGGAACTTTCGAACTCCATTCGCCCCTTGGAAAGGTGAAACCCCATGGTGCCTCTCCATAGAGATGAATTTGATTTTTTGCACTTCAAACTCACACCAAGCGCTACGTTTTACATCTACCCAGTCATAGATAAAATCATCAATTGCATTAAGGTGGACCTTTACGATGTCAACCTCTTTTCTTGCATTTAAAATATTTAAAATCCTCTTTCACCCCAAGGAAGGGCAACAATGAGCTTCGCCCCTCACTTGGGGCGAAAGCGCTGCCTTGAATTACCCATGTCGGGCCCACCATATTTTAAAACCTTTCTTAAGATATGTTTTTCCCCAAGGAAGGGGGACAAAGAGTTTCACCCATTTTTTGGGGTAAAAGGGCCTTTTATTTTCTATGCTCATACATTAGCGCCCAACCCATGAAGTGTCGTTTATTTTTTAAATTTTTTTTATGTTACGTTTCGCCCTAGAGAGAGGCAACAAAGATTTTCACCTCTCTCTTAGGACGAAAGCACCTTGTTTATTTTATTTTGCTTCGATTCGTGGGTGCTCGACCCTCATAGCGCTGCTTCGTATATTTTTATAATATGTTTCACACCAAAGAGGGGCGCCAGGGAGTCTTGCCCCTCTGTTGGGATGAAAGCACCTTCAATATCAAACTTGACGTAGCCAGTGCTTTGAAATGACTTTCACCCCAAAGAAGGGCGACAAGAGTTTTGGCCCCTCAATTGGGGAAAAAACGTTTATGTTCAACTTGGGACTTTCCTTCCTCTCTTCCGTCAGTGCATCCGCTTCTTTAAAAATTTGTTTCATCTCCAAGAGGGATGAAAGGGATATTCACCCCTCGATTGGGGTGAAAGTACTCCCATTCCTTCCTTCAATCTTACTTTGAAATTCAAACACGATTTCCATATTTTTGAGGCAAAATTTCCTTTGCAAGTGGCACTTGGGGTGAAAGCGCCCAACTTTGTGGCTTCTTCTCTTTGAAGTGCTTCTCCTTCTAGAATCAATTCCTTATCGATGCTTTTGTTCCTTAGAAATTTTAAACAAAAATTCTTCATTGCGTTCATGATTCCAATATTACTTACAGTAATGCAACATTATAAAAAATGGCAAGAAATACAATTAAATAAGCATTAAAACTGTAGCTCATTGATCAGCAAATTTATTAAAATTTTACAATTATCATTCAACAAAACTGTAATGTGGCAAAGTTGCAAAACTGCCAACAGGTATCAATCATCTACAAATACATAAATAGATTATTAGAGCTATCTTCATTATTGTAAGTGCATGTAATATGGTTGAGAAAATGGTGGTCTAAATTCCTCTTAAGAGAAAGACATGGACATTTGTTTACTAGAAAAAGAGTGAAAAATATTTATCAAAAGGGTTTTGATCGTTGTCTGTCATTTTTGCATTTTTTTACTAGATAAAGATATTTGTGAAATATGATTTTAAGAAATTTGGAATCCATATAAGCTCCTTCAGCTACTTTTAATTTTCAGTTTGAGGATTTTCTTACAAAGTTAAATGTAAAAAATTAATTACAAACAAGTACAAAAATATTATAATAAATTTAATTATTATTTTTGGTCTCTAACATCAATCCAAAATAAAGTCTTTGAGTTGATCATGCAAAAACCTTAAAAGTAGTATTAAAATGGATTTTTAATTTATCAAAAACCAGGTCAAGAATTGAAAATAATTGACATTTTTCGAAAAATTAAAAAACCATGTAATTTTTAATAAATTCTTGGGTTCTAAGGAAGAATTTGCAAAACCCTATAAATTGCACGATTAATCCTAGAAACCAAGGTTTATCGCAATGATTTTACAAAATACTAGATTTCTCGAGTTGATTTACAAAACCTTAAAAACTAAATAAATGCAAAAGAAAATTGAAACAAAAGCATAACCTACTATGGGTGCATTATGCATAATTGCACCCACATCTTTTTTGTAGGATGATGCTCTAAGAGTTCGCCAAATTTTCAAAACATTAATGGACAGGTGGAAGATATGAAGCAGCAGCAACAATAATGGGCGGATAAAAGCAGTAGGCAGATGATGGGTTACTCAAAGGAGCGGGGCATACAATGGAGTGGGCCGATGATTTACCCTTTGTCTTGGGTGATACCATCCAAAAGGTCCACCCACTTGTTGGGCGGACTTTTCAAATGGTCATCAAGGGCAGATATGACGTACAACCCCACTCACAGGAAGGACAAGAACTTTTTCCCATCTCGAGCAGAAGATGCAAGCACAAACTGGGTGGAACCTTAAACAAGTAACCATCCTCCTTCTTGATGACTCCTTGGGTAGAAGGAAGGACATAGAAAGCACCTGCCTGACACACAAAGCTCCCACCATCACCTAAAATTCAAATAGGAGTACTCATAGCCGCAATAGTCCAGTACCAGGCACATGTACGCAAAATTGACAGATTTGAGGCACGCTGCTTCCAAGGCGGTTAATGTCAATCATTCATCACCTAATCTAAGGATAATTGATCGAGTAAAATGAAGACATAGGTACCCAGGTGTTGTAGGTGAGTTGGGGAGGAGAGGGCAATCCTCCAAGGGAGGTCCCAGGTTCTAATCTCTACCCTACCAAAAAGTTGAATTGGGTATCCAAAATCCAATTGATAATGTTGGTGCGGGCAGGGTCGGGTGCCACCCCCGGGTGACTTTGACGGTGTAGAACCCCTTGTTCGTGGTCTCTCAGAACAAGGCGGCTCCGCAAGGGGTTTTTTGCCTTTAAAAAAAAGAAAAAAAAGGAAGAAATAGGTGAATATTAATGAGTTAGGCAAAACTATCAGTGGTTCCAAGGGCCTAGATCAAACCAGATGCATATACCTCCTTCTAGAAGACCACTGCCATCTTGAGGAGCAGTGTACAAGTCGATCGCCTATCAATAAAGTGTTGTCTTCTCGCCTACCACCATTAATGTTTGAATTTTGATTTTTATGTCATTTACCTATAAATAGTGGAATTTTGGCCATTCCCAAGGGTGGCTCTTTAGCCAATACAATTCATATGTAAGATTTTTACCACTATGTAAATATAAGCTTAGTACTATTTGGTCTCTGATCTCACCTTCATATTTCGATTCGATGTATGAATTTTTACTTCTATGTTGGTCATCTAAGTGGTCTTGTATTATTTGTTGTTTGGATTTTGTGGGATTCACTTAGTTGCCTAGTAATTTGCATTTATAAATACGGGTTGGGGGTTTATTCTGCTAAAGCTAGTCGGATAGGAGTGCTCTAATTTTACATTCTGGATTTCATGCACCTATTCTTTGGTTTTGGAATTCACTCTCTACCCACCACTTTGAAGAGTTTGATGAAGGTATCATCGAATTATTTGTTAGGTTTTGACCCGTGTTTTCACTCATGGTATACCTCCTACATATGTCTCGATGCAGCTATACCCATCCTTGTGAGTTCTGGCTACAACCATGTTCCCATTCCTTTCCTCCCTTTTCTCTTTTCCCACTTTGTGGTGTAGATAGCTAGAACCACCATAGAGGAACCGACCTCTTATGAAGATTGATTGCTCTGTCTCGACCCAATAATTGTTCGATGTTGATGCTGGTCTGCCCCCACCCTCTGCATGGTGCTAGATTTTTGACCAATAGTTTTTGCTGACTCCACTGGGGAACTTATTGAGTTTTTGTGTTTCAAGAAGTCATAGTTTGGTGCTACTATGATTTTTCCATATCCTCTCAAAAATCACCTGGTGATTCCAACGATGCAGTATTTCCAGATCATGATATCAGTTACCTTATTATGCTGAAAGATCCAAACATCTCAGAGAACTCAAGGTTCGATGAAAAACCTTGACCTCGCTAGCGGAGATAGTATGTTCATATGACGACTCTGAATCTGAATCCAACTCCAATAGAAGAACCAAGATCTTTGAAGACTGGTGCCAAGATGGCTCAACCATGTTTTCCTTAGTGGAATGACCTCGTTCCACTAAACCTCCAATGCTGGCATGAGATCCCCAAGATTGCCTTGAAATCCTTGTCCAAATATAACGACACATTGGAAATTTCTCAAGAGCATCTGAAATATGTCACCACACTAGCACCCCTCCATGGTATAACTAGTGAAGATGTCATGATTAGGCTTCTGATCTTGTCTTTAGAAGGGAGAGCATTATTGTGGTACCGATCCCTTGGGAGGAGGACTATCTGCTCATGGGTGAATTTTATAGGAGCTCTCATTGATATATTCGATGGCTCCAAGGATCCCTTCCAACTCTTGATGCTCATTCATCAAGAGTGAACCTTTTGAATCTCTTATCGAATTCAACATTCAGTTCAAGAGGATTTGGAAAAAGATCCCCCTCAGTACCAGCTATCACTCACCCAAGCTCACCTATACTATATCTAGGCTCATAGGTCGGATATCAACCTCTAATTGTTTCAATCTGATGAAAATAGATCCCCTCAAATATTTTAGGAGGTTGTACGCGTAGAGGTACTCTTGCTTCAAGCAAGAAAGACATCTTCAGATGATTTTACCCTCCCATATCCTTTCCTAACCGACGTTTCTTCCTTACCAACTGTACAATATTTGCCATGGACACCATCTCAAGTTATGTAGGAACGAGGGTTACTGTTCTGCAAAACACAAGGGGTAAATTTCTTCTCAAGCCCATGAAAGAGATATGCAAGCACCATTCCTATAACATAAAATATTATTGCTTGCACCTTTTCCCATAAATCAAAGGAGCCAAACCAGGGCGAGAATTCCACCCATAAAGAGGGAGTGTTTTTGCACCCTTTTATATCTAGGAACACGATGAGCAAGGGCTAAGTCATCCTCACGATGGCTTAACCAATAAACGTATAGTCCTCAAGGAGGTCTCGTCTACAACAAACTCAATTAATGAATCCTGCAAGAAGAAACACACTAGGACGTTGGAGGTATGTAAATCTGGGATTTTACAACAGGTGAATCCTGAGGAGTGGTGACATTGGAACCTGTTGCCACACAAACCAATACCAAAGAAAGGCTCTCACATGGAAAAATTCACTGCCAGCCTAATCATCAATTGCCTAAGTACTGGTATGTATCATGGTCTGCCAAGTTGCAAGTACCTCACAACTTGGAAAAATGGTTGGCAATGTCAATCGGACTACAAAAGACACCTCAAGTTCAGTTCAATATGGTTCTGTCACAATAGATTCACTGGATAAGCTCTAGAGTAAATCAATGGTTGCGGTTCACCACTCACATTGTAGTTTTATGTACATAAATGACTAGTAAATAAAGTACATAAAGCACATGGTAAAATGATATCATCTTGCCCTTGACAACTAAGGGAAGACTATCAGAATGCTTCATTCGTGAAACATATTTGTACTCCTTGTGTTGGTTGTTGTGACCCCATGACCAATGGATCTAAGGCTCACAATTTAGGCATCTCTACATGAAATCCTACAAAATATATACATTGTTTTTTTAAAGTAACACCCACTCCTCGAATAATGGGAAAGTTGATTCATAAAAGGTACCTCAAAGGGTAGAAGAAACATGAATTAAGGAACATGAAGCTAATAATGGCACTGCAACTAAATATTCCTTGGAAGAGTGGAGATGAGCAAACAAGATTCTTATGTTATTACATCAAAAAGAGGTATTATACTGAGAATGGTAAATGCCCTTGGAATTCTATCTGTTCTTGAATTCGTCGCAATCCTTGACGGGATATGTTAGCAAGAATGTGGTCTGCGAGGGTGTCCCATGGATCACCTTCCCTTTTATTACTTTTATTATTCTGCATTCTTTCTTTTCTTCTCTTTCCTCAGTCCCTTGCTGCTGCTAACCGACGAGGTTAGTAGTAGTTGTCTTCTTGCTTCTACTGCTTCCTATTTTTTCCTCCCTCCCCCCTTCCCCTCTTGTTATCCTTTCCTATTTTTACTTGTTGTCTCCCTTATTTTCCTCTTTCCTATCGTTTCCCCCCTCGTTTTCCATTCACCTTTGGCTTTCTTCCTCAATTATCTTACAACCTTCCTCGACTGCTTTTTTTTGTGCCCTCACTGTCCCCTTTCCTATTTTTGTCATGTGTTTCAAGATGTATCTTTATGGGTTCTTATTTCCCGTAATAAAAAATTCCCTGTGAGTCGCCAAGAGTGTGGGTGCAATTTTGCATTGTTGCACCCACATCCTTTTTGCAAGATGATGCTCTAAGAGTTCACCAAATTTTTAAAACATTAATGGATGGGTGGAAGATATGAAGCAACGACAACAACAATGGGTGAATAAAAGCAATAGGTGGATGATGGGTTACTCAAAGGAGCGGGGTGAACAATGGAGTGGGTGTATGATTTGTCCACTGCCTCAAGAAAAACCATCCAAAAGGCTCATCTTGATCATTGGGTGAAATTTTAAAATGGACAGCAAGGGCGGATATGACGTACAACCCCGCCCACAGGAAGGATGAAAAATTTTGCCCATCTTGGATGGAAGATGCAAGCACAAACTAGGCAAAAATTTAAACAAGTAACCACCCTCCTTCCTGATGAATCCTTGGGCGGAAGGAAGGACATAGAAAGCACCCACCCTATATGCAAAGCTCCTACCATCACTGGAATTTTGAATAGGAGTACTCATGATCGCAACAGTATAATACCAAGCACCCATACATAGAAATGATAGATTTAATGCATGTTGCTCCCAAGGTGGTTAATGCTAGTCATTCATCACCTAACCTAAGGATCACCGACCAAGTAAAAGGATGACGTAGGTGAAGATTAATGATTTGGGCAAAACTGTCAGTGGTTCCAAGGACCTAGATCGAACCAGATGCATCTACCTCCTTCTAGAAGACCACTGCCATCATGAGGAGTAGTGTACAAGTCGACCGCCTATCAGTCAAGTGTTGTCTTCCCACCTACTGCCATTAATGTTTGAAGTTTGATTTTGATGTAATTTACCTATAAATAGTGGAATGTTGGCCATTCCCAAGGGTGGCTCTTTAGCCATTATAATTCATATGTAAGGTTTTTGCCACTATGTAAATATAAGCTTAGCACTATTTGGTCTTCGATCTTGCCTTCATATTTTTATTCAATGTATGAATGTTTACTTTTGCTTTGGTCATCTAAGTGGTCTTGTATTATTCATCTATCTAGATTTTGTGGGATTCACTTAATTTCCTGGGAATTTGTATTTATAAATATGGATTGGGGTTTATTTCTGCTAAAGCTAGTCGGATAGGAGCGCTCTAATTTTACATTCTAGATTTCATGCACCTACTCTCTGGTTCTAGAATTCACTCTCTACCCACCACTCTGAAGATTTTGATGAAGGTATCATCGATTGATTTGTTAGGTGTTGAGCTCGTGTTTCCACCTGTGGTATACTACCTACATATATCTTGATATGGCTATACCCATCCTTATGAGTTATGTCTAATACCATTTTCCTATTCCTTTCCTCTCTTTTCTCTTTTCCCACTTTGCAACGTAGATAGTTGAAACCACCATAGAGGAACCGACCTTCTTCGAAGATTGACCGCTCCGTATCGACTCGACGGTCATTCGATGTTGGTGTTGGTCTGTCCTCGCCCTATATGTGGTGTCAGATATTCGACCAACACCTACCTTAGCTTTTGCATTTTCTTCCTAGTTTTTTCCCCTTGTTGATGTTATCGGTTGCTTCTTTAGCATCCCTCTTGTTAATTTATCAACCATTTATTTCTTGGCTTTATTTATCCTATCATTTTGATAGATTGGTGCCAATTGACATCTTAAAAGTAATAAATGGTCCCTTTGATCTTGTTGTTGGTGTGTAAATCATTAGGTGATCCTTTTATTTTCTTGAATATGGAAACAAAACAAATGAATTGAAACTTTTTTAGAGGTTTTTTCAATGCTACATAGGTGGTATCATATGTAGCACTACCATAACATCGACCTAGCATTTGCCATAAAATTGTATTTGAAACAAATTTTAAAAATATGATGGGCATGTTAGGGAAGGCGTAACCAACATGAATAGGTTATTTAAACCAAGGTTATAAAATTATAAAAATATTAATATTAGGATAAGGCTGGTAGATAGTTTTAAGATGGAGGGTTTAGGGTATGGGAGATAATATTATGATAGATATTTTGGGGTGGGTATAAGTTTTAGGGATATTGGCTATTAAATTTATGTACTATAGTGTTATAAGTTATAAAAATAATAATGTTAGGATGGAGGGATGGAAGATAATATTAAGATGGAAGGTTTTGGAACATGGTATGGAAGATGATGTAAAGGTCATTATTTTAAAACTTGTAACTTTGGAAAAAATTGATAGCTTAATTTTGGAGAGTTACTTGGCAACTCAAGAAATGGCAAAAAAAATTGAAGATTTTTTTTGAATAAACAAAAACAAACTAGGCAACAATTGGAGAGGATATTTTGTATTAGATATTCACTGCAATGAGTACAATTACAATTTATGAAATAACAATTATACTAGGCAACAATACCATTACAATCCTTTTTCAAAATCTTCTTTTTACTTGTGAAGTATATATTCTCCACTTTTGAGTTTAATTTCCTTTTAGAGGCATTCAACTTTCTCAACCTTACGTTCCATTGATACATGCCTTTAAATCTAAGATTCAATAAACTTGTATGATACAACTTGAGTGGGCCTAAAAATCCAAGGCTTGGATCCAAAGGAGGCAGATAACACATGTAGTGGACTTAAAATAGTCTAGGTGGTCTAATATATGTAATGTTCATGGGTTGTAAAAATTACTTTGCTTAATTAACTTGAAAGTTTTTTAATTTTAGATATAATTATTATTGTTTTCATAAAAATAAATACCTTAAAAAAATATAAAAGAATAATATAAATTTATCTTTATTAATAAAAATATTTATTTATCAAACAAGTTTTACTATTTAAACTAATGTATGTCATTATACCTCATATTATATAAAAAACTAAATTAAACCAAACTTTTTAAAATTAAAGTTAAAATAAAGTAATATATTTAAAAGTAAAAGGTTGACCTTTCAACCTCATTAAAATACATTCTAGTTTACAAATATTAATTAATTAATAATATTTCAAAGATACTTTCTATGGAAAGGTTGTGAGGAAAAATTTAGGTTTCCTCTTTGTAAGTGGGATAGGGTTTGCAAAGGAAAGAATATTGGAGGAGTAGACCTGTGGAATTGCAGACTTATGAATTTAGCATTGTGGAATTGTGGACATGAAATTAGTATTAGGAGCAAAGCTTGGGTGAGGATTATTCATAGATCAAGGAAAGAAATGGATAAAACTATTACTTCAAAAATATATAGGTTTCCTTGATGCAATGAAATTATTTAGGAAAGGAACTCTACCTAAAGGATCGTAAATATGGAACTTCAAATAAGAGAGTTTGCAATTGATAAAGAAATATATTAGATGGTTTGTCAAAGAGGGAAGTTATGCAAATTTTTGGTCTGATGGTTGGTTGAAGCCTTATCCTCTTATCTCTATCTCAAAATAGAAACCATTGGCTCAAACATGCCTAGCATGTATAGGTCCAAAGGTGAAATATTATATTATTATGAGCAACAAATCCTGATCATGGATTTGTTTTAGTAACCTGGTTGAAGGAGAGGAAGTCAAACAAATTGTAGATGAACTTCAAAATATGCTTCAAGAATTTTATTTACTACATTTTACATGTAAGGATGAGTTGGTTTGGAATTTATCAAAGGATGACAAATACTCGGTCAAGTTGAGATATGAGGATTTAGAACAATCAAAATTTTATCCTCCCAAATATTTTTCTTGGAAGAATGTTTGGTCATTAGAGGATCTCCCTAAGGCATCAACATTCCTTTGGTTAGTAGTTCAAAGTAAGATTCTTACAGGAGAGAGTCTACAAAGAAGAGGATATTATGGACCCTTTAGATGTACCTTGTGTGAGAAGGATTTAGAAACATCAAACCATTTACTTCTTCATTATATGTTCACTCATACCATTTAAGGTTTTTTTTTTAATATGAAATTATATTGGGTAGCTCCATCAACATTGAAAGAGTTGATGAAACGTTGAATTAAATATTTCAAAGCTAAAGTATTATGTATTCTTTGGAGGATTGGCCACACCATTATTTTTTGAAATTTATGGTTTGAAAGAATAACAAATTTTTTAAAAATAAATCTCAAAATCATGCCCAAGTTTGGAACTGTATTATTGAATCTCTTGAATTATGTCTATAAATACGGTGCTCATCATGGGAATTCTCAATTGCAGAAAAATAGGTGATAATAACTTGGCTACATGATTTGAACATACATGGAAGAGTCATATATGATAATAGAGTTAAAACAAAGGATCTACTTCGATCTACGGTAAAATGAAAATATCCTAAAATCGAGTTTATCAAATTTAATTTTGATGACGCTTCTAAAGGAAATCTAGGAAAAGCTCGTGGAGGTGGTGTTTTTAGAAATAGTAAAGGAAAAATTCTCCTCACTTATTCAGAATCATATGGAACTTCAACTAAAAACTATGCAGAAGCTAGGACACTTACATGGATTAAAATTGTAGTAGAAAAAGGATGAAAATATATTTCAATTAAGGGGGATTCACAAATTATCATCAATGCTATCAACAAAAATGGATGTGGAGATTGGGTAAAAAAATAATATAATTATTGATATTCATCATCTATTACTAGAGGAAATCTCTTTGAAGTGTCAGCATATTTATAAAGAAGGAAATGAGGTAGTAGATAAATTAGTGAATTGCGGTGTTGATATTCATCCCGATGAAATCCAAATTTTAGAATGAAACTAGCTAAGTGAGATTTTATCTCTTAATAAAAATGATGTCAAGGAGTTGATTGTGGAAACATAGCACTTCAAGGAAGTTGAAGAATATATTTAAGAGGAAAATAAATGAAAAAAATGTATGTTGCAACAAATGTAATATTTTGGTATTTTGATGGGAGTGGCCCCCAATAGAAGCCAAATATAACTTATTAATATATATATATATATATATATATATATATATATATATTTTTTTTTGTTACATAGGGGAATTGGTAATACCTTTTCCCAATACGAGGTAGGACACCGAATCAAACTTGAATGCTGTCACTATGAACTCTAGCCCGCTAGGTAAGACGAAGTCAATGGGACCCCAACCCTTTAGGGAATCAAACCAGAGCAACCTAATAAAAAGCACCCAACTGCTATCAATCTAGCCTATCCCCTTATGGATATGTCATGGTTTAAACCTGGGTCTCCCCAAAGAGAGCCCCAAACTATTACCATTATGTTGTCCTTACAAATAAAAAAGCTAGGGTAAAGCATGGATTTTTATGAGGGGTTCTGGTCCCCTCGTATTGGGGTTTGAATTTGGATCTCCTAGATGAAAACCCAAGGACTTACCACTACAATATACCTCATGGGATAAAGTGTTAGGGTAAAGCATGAGTTTTTATAAGGGGTCCTTATACCCTTATACTAGGTTTTGAATTGGGGTCTTGTTGGTTGAAGATCCAGCATGGACCAACGCCAACATCGAACGATTTCCAGAGGGCGATCAATCTCTGGAGAAGACCAGTTCCTTGGTGGAAGTCCTAGCTACCTACACCACAAGATAGGGAAAAGGTAAAAGAGAGGAGGAAAAGGGAATAAAGGGAGTCCATAGCTAGAACTCACAATAATAGGTATAACTACATCAAGACACATGCAAGATCAACATCATAGATGAAAATACAAGCCTAACACCTAATAGATCAGTCGACGACGCCCTCGTGAAACTCTTTAGAGTGACGGATGGAGGGCAAATTCTAGAACTGATGACTGGATGCATGAAATCTAGGATGCAAAATTAGAGCACTCCCATCTGACCAGCTTTAGCAGAAATAAACCCCCAACCCAAAATACGAATGCAAATTCCAGAGCCATTAAGTGAATCCCATAAAATCTAGATTGCAAAATTAAATGAAACCACTTGAATGACCAAAGCATAAATAAATATTCATACATTCAATACACATATGTGAAGGTGAATTCAGAGACCAAATAATGATAAGCTTATATTTACACAACGGTGAAAATCCTTACATATGAATTGTAATGGCTAAAGAGTTGCGCTTAGGAATGACCAACTTTTTTATATTTATAGATGAATTACAATAAATTCAAAATTCAAACATTATAGATGTTAGGCAGGAAGACAGCATTGGAGTAGACAGATGCTCAATCGGTACACTTATACTTGGGATACTGACGATCTTAAGGAAGGAGGGTACATGTTCTTGCATAAATTTGGTCCCTTGATTCTTTTGTCACTTCTACCTAAATTATTAATTTTAATCTACTCTACCCCTTCAGCCAGCTAGAGGTCCTTCAGTTAGGTGATGAATGATCGATATTGATTACCTTGGAAGTAGCACATTTTAAATCATCACTTGCACACGAGTGGGGGTACTAGGTAGCTGTTGTAATTAATACTCTTCCTATTTGAATTTTAGATGATGGCGGGAGTTCAAGTGTCGGGTGGTTGCTTCACTTGTCTTATCAGATAACAACTTTTCACCCAAAGTGATATTATGAAGGAGGGCGGGCATTTCCTCGAAAATCCACTCGACTAGTACTTCAAAGTCCCACCTAAGAATGGGTGGGGTTTTCATATTCCTTGTGGGTGGGGATTTATGATATTTCTACCCTTGCTGGCCATTTGAAGTATCCGCTCGGTGAGTGGGCAGGTCCTTTGAATACCATCACCCATAGTCAAGGCCTAAATGTCTACCCACTCTAATATCCACCCTGCCTTCTTGAAAACACCTTTCGTCTGCCTAGTGCTTGTTGTTGCCCATCAACATTTTATCCTCTACACATATTTTTATGTTTCAAAACTTGATCGATTCTACGAGACATCATCTTCCAAAAAGAAGAGTGGTTGAAGAGGTGCAAAAATATTTCCCACACTCTTGGTGACTCATAGGGGTTTTTTCCTTGTAAAACAAATAACCCAGCAAGGTATACTTTGAAATGCACAAAACACAAATAGGGAGGGGAAGGAGGAGGGGACAATGAGGGAACATAAAATAAAAGCATCCAAAGAAGACTGCAATACAAAGGAGGAAGATGATCAAAGGTGAATGGAAAACGAGGTGAGACAAGGCAGAAGGGAAGAAAAGAAAGGGAACCACAAGTGGACACAACAAGTGAAGATAGGAAAAGAGAACAAAAGGGGAAGAGGGAAGGGAGTGAAACACAAGAAATAGTAGAAGTAATATAGTTACGACCACTAACCTATTGATATGGTGGTAACAAAGAACTGAGGAAAGAGAAGGAAAGGAAGAATACAAAAAATAAAATAAACAAAATGGAAGGTGATCCATGGGACACCCCCACAGATCGCACTCCTTTCAACATACCCCACCAAGGACCAAGGCTACTTCAAGAATAGACAAAATATCAAAAGAACTTGTTAGTCCCTATAAAACACCTCTTTTTGATGTAATCATGTAAGAAATTTGTTTGCTCATATCCACTCTTCCAGGGAATCTTCAGTCGCACCTTTATTCTCGGCTTCATCTTTCTTATCATATGCTACTCTCACCATTTTGAGGTGTTATTTATAGATTGATTTTCCCATTTTATCAAGGAGTAGACACTTCTTTCAATAATGTAGTGGATATCCTTCTAGGAATTATGCGAAGTGATTCCTGAATCTCGAATCTTGATCCATTGGGCACAGGATCACAACACAACATAGAAAATAATAAAAAGTACAAGGGTAAGTGCTTCAAAGCCAATGCACTCTCTAGAAGTCCATCGTAGGTCACCATGGTACAAGATGATGTCATTTAGCCATGTGCTTTATGCACTTTTATTTAGTTACTGGTCTATTTACACAAAATTGCGGTGCAATTGGAATACTGCTGCCACTAATTCATCCTAAAATTATCTAGTGAATCTACAATGGTCGGACCATATTGTACTAAAATTGAGATATTTTTATAGTTCGGTTGGTATTACCCAAAATCCTTCCAATCTGAAATGGGCTCACAACTTGGCTTATCATCATACATATCAGTACTTATGCAATCAATGATCAATGTGGCAATAAATCTTGCCATGTGGGAGTCTTCTTTAGGTATTAGTTCATCTGGCAATAGGCTCTAGTGTTGCCATTCATTAGGATCCACCTGCTGTGGAATACCTATCACACATGCCTTTGACGCCTCCATGCACATTTGATAGTAGGATGCATTGATTGGTCCTCCTATGGTCGGGATCCCCTCAGGACCTACTTTTTGATTGGTTGAGCTCTCTTAGAGATAGCTCAGCCCTTGATTAATGTGTTCTTGATACAAAAAGGGTGCAAATATGTTCCCTTTTTATAGAGGGGTTCTTCCTTTTGGTCTAGGTCCTATGTTTTCTAGGAGAAGTTGCAAGCCATAAAATTTTTAATTACAAGACTCATGCTTGCATATCCTTTGCTTGAGCTTGAGAAGAGATCTTCCCTTTGTATTCTACATAACTGCAACCTTGGCTTTTGCACAACTTCATATGGTATCCACGATGGATACTATGTGGTTAAGGGAAGTAGCAACGATTGTATATGGGTTGAGAGGGCAGAATATCTTGAAGATATCTTTCCTACTTGAAGTAGGAGTCACTCAGCCAGTAAAGCCTCCTAAAATACTTAAGGGAATCTCCTTTCTCTATCCGAAATGAAAGCTTAGACATAATATAAGTGAGCCTCAATGGGGGACGATTGATATTCGAAGGGAATCCTCTCCCAAATCCTTTTGAATTGTATGTTGAAATCTATGATATATTTAAAAGGGGCCCTCTTGATGAATGAGAAGTGCATCAAGAGTTGGAAAGGATCCATGGAGCTATCAAATGTGTCAACAAGAGCTCCCACCAAATATGCCCATGAGAATATGGTTTTTCACCTAAGGGATAGGTACCAAAATAGTGCCCTCCCTTATAAATATAAGACCAAAAGTTTGATCATGACATCCTCATGGGTAATACCATGGAGGATCACCAAAGTAGCAATATCTTCAAGGTTCTCACAATCAATTCCTTCAGTGCCATTATATCTTGTCAGACTCTTCAAGACACTTTTAGGAATCTAATGCCAACATTGGAGGTTGAGTGGACTAGGGTCATGCCATTTGGGATAACATAGTTGAGCTATTTTGACAGCGGTCTTTAGGAGTCCTGGTTCTTGCATCAAAATCAGAGTTGATGTCACTAGATGAACATACTTTCTTTTCTAGTGAGGTCAAGGCTTCTCACCAAACCTTGAGTCCTCTAGGCTATATGGGTCTTCTAGGGTATAAAAGTGGCTACTAATATTCGAATCTAGATCTACTACTCAGAGGAGTCACCAGGTGATTTTGGAATATATGGGTAAACTAGAGTATCACCAAACTCTAATTTCATTAAACACAAATACTTTATGAGTCCATAGTAGAGTCATCAAAAACTATTAGTCAGAGATCCAACATGGACCAATACCAACATTGAACGGCCATTGCAGGGTGGTCGATCTCTGAAGAAGGTCAGTTCCTTTGTGGAAGTCCTAGCTACCTACGTCGCAAGACAGGGAAAAGGGAAAAGAGATGAGGAAAAGGAAATAAATGGAGGCCATAGGTAGAACTCACAAGGATGGGTATAACCACATCAAGACACATGTAGGATCAATACTATGATCTCAACCACAAGCCTCACACCAAATAGATCAATCGATAGTGCCCTCGTAAAATGTTTCAGAGCAGCGAGCGAAGGGTGAATTCTAGAATCGATGTCTAGGTGCATGAAATCTAGGATGCAAAATTAGAGCACTCTCATCCGAATAGCTTCAACAGAAATAAACCCCCAACCCAAACTACAAATGCAAATTCTAGAGCCACTAAGTGAATCCCATAAAATTTATATTAGAGAATTAAATGAAACCACTTGAATGATGAAAGCAGAAATAAACTTTCATACATTCAATGCATATATGTGAAGGCGAAATCAGAGACCAAATAGTGATAAGCTTATATTTACATAGTGGTAAAAATCCTTACAAATGAATTATAATGGTTAAAAAAATATGCTTAGAAATGACCAACATTTTTCTATTTATAGATTAATTACAATAAATTCAAAATTCAAACTTTAAAGACATTAGGTGGGAAGACGTTGGAGTAGACGGGCGCTCAACTAGTACACTACTCCTTGGGATACTGGTGATCTTTTGGAAGGAGGGTAGGTGTTTCTGCATCATCTAAGCCCTTGATTCTTCTGTCACTTTTGCTAAGATCATTAATTTTGATCTACTCTACCCCTTCAGCCAGTTGGATATCCTTCAGTTAGGTGATGAATTACTGGGATTGATTACCTTGGGAGTAGAACATTTTAAATCATCACTTGTGCACAAGTGGGGGTACCAGGTAGTTGGAGTAATTAATACTCTGTCTATTTGAATTTTAGATGATGGCAAGAGTTCAAGCGTCGGGTGGTTGCTTCACTTGTCTTGTCAGATAATATCTTTTCATCCAAAGTGATATTATGAAGGAGGGAGGAAATTTTATCAAAGATCCGCCTGACTAGTGCTTCAAAGTCCCACCCAAGAATGGGTAAGGTTTTCGTCTTCCTTGTGGGTAGGAATTTATGATATTTCCACCCTTGTTGGTTGTTTGAAGTATCTGCTCTATGAGTGGGCAGTTCCTTTGAATACCACCACTCGCAATTGGGGCCTAAACGTCCGCCTTCTCTTATATCCACCCCGCCTTCTTAAACAACCTTCCACCCACTAGCTACTTTTTTTTGGCCGTCAACCGTTTATCCTCCGTCCATATTTTATGTTTCAAAACTTGGTTGATTCTACAAGGTATCATATTCCAAAAATAAGAGTGAGTGAAGAGGTGCAAAAATCTTACCCACATGTTTACTATATGAAAACCCAACAACTTACCACTACAACATTCCTCTTGGTACAAAATTTCAATGTAAAGCATGGGTTTTTATGAGGGGTCCCGATCCTCTCATACCAAGGTTTAAAATTCGGTCTCTTGGATGAAAATCCAAGGACTTACCACTATGATATCCCTTTCAGGGTAAAACTGTTAGGGTAAAATGTGGGTTTTTATGAGAGGTCTTGGTCCCTCCATACCAAGGTTTGAACTTGGATATTTTGGATGAAAACCCAAGAACTTACCATTACGGTATCCCTATTGAGACAATAAATTTAATTTTTTTCTAAACTTGTCAATTGTGTCTACCCATGTGAGTATCAATGAGTAATGGGCAAGTAACTTGCGAGTTACTTACCCCAAGTTAAAAAAAAAACTTGCAGAGCCCTTTGACCCACAAGTTTCCTAGGTACTCTATGAGTTTTTCATTATGGTCAAGGTAAAGGGTTGGGGGAATTTATTAGGTTAGGATGAATGGTTAGAGAGGATTAAACCAAAGTGATATATACATTATATCGTTAACATATATCTATCTATATATACATATATGAAATGAATATTATAAAGGTAAAGGTAAAGATAAAGTAGATTTTAACATCCATAAGGGCTTAAGTCATATGGGGCGATCCTCATGGAGGATGTTGTTTTACTCAATCTATGTTTATCCAACCATCCCTCAGTTATGGAAGCATGGTGTACAACCTCACCTTATGATTTAAATATTAGAATAGGCTATAAAAATTATATGTAAATTATATTTTAAGCACTATTACCTAGGTGCATGTATCAAGGATGTGCATCAAGTGATTTGTGTGACTTAGACCTTGCACAAGCACTAGATATGTAGGACAAAGATTTTTGAATTGGTTATGTATTTTAAGCATATAGTCTTATAGACTATTTTGTTCTTACACATAATGAATGTATCATTTCACTTTACATACTTTGCCCATAATATATGAAAAATAAACAAAGTATATATCCTTAAGTAAGATTGATCTACTTGTAGAAAAATGCTTTTATAGTGATAGCTCTTGCAATTATTTTATTTAAAGAAACATAACCCCTCTACTCGAATAGGCCCAAAATAACAATTATTATTTTTTAATACCAAATTTATAATTGCATATCATATCAACTTATAATTTGACTTACCACCTAGATAAGTCCAGTCATCATTGATAAGGAGTCATATCACAATATCAATATTAATTCACACTAAATATAAATCAATCGCTCAATGGTCTTCATCAACATTGATATAATCCATAGGTCTAGTAGATCATATATAAACCTCTACATTGAAAGCTCCTTAATATCCATTCATGTCTTGATTAGAAATTCATCACAATAAATTATACTATGGACTAGTGGTTGATGCATGTATATGAAGTTGAGTTGAACTACCCTTCAACTCAAAATTATTTCTTATGAGAGAATACCCTACTTGTATCTCTCGAAGGCTTAATCCCTTTTTGGGCTTTTGGATCAAAGGCATCAATATCCCACTCCTAGAAAATTCACCTTTTTGAGGTGCAAATCAAAATGAGTGTGATTATAAAGTATATCACATATAAGTTTCTAGTTTGGTACTAACAAGTTAGCTAAGAGATATAATGTAGTGTTTAACCAAGTAATTTTTGGTTTACCTAACATTATATCTTACATTGGCCAGACTAAAGGATCATCTCACATGATATTTGTGTGCAAATAAATCTACCATTTTACTATGTAGCCTAAGGCATCAAGTGAAGTGAAATACTATTTATCTTGGTACTTTAATCAATTGTCAACAAACAACTCAAACATGACATACATGAAACTATAGTTAAAAGAGAGACCTTTTAGACAGTTCAAGAATGCCATCCATAAATATTTCTTAGTCAATTATAGACTAGTACACTTAGTCATAGTTCTACCTTATTTTTAAAAATAATATTCCTAATAATGAATCTTACTGCTTATGCATGTGTAACATAAAATTAAATTTATCAATTCTTTCTCTTGATTTTAGCAGGTAAACATATAATCGTGTTTCCCTAGTTATCTACAACATTTGATTTAATTTGCATTCACTAGGATCATCACATATATTATATAGGGGATCACCCTTTTTAAAAAAAGACATCCAACTATGGTTTCTTCTAAATATCAAACTTATTCCATGCTAAAAAAGGATAAATATGGTTGTAAATAAACATATCTCCCACACATATATCAATCATTAATGCTTACAAATTAGGTTACATCATTAACCAATACCTAACAAATACACACAAGAATTTACTATTATTTAAAACATTAAAATCATAAGTATTCCTTCTACTTCCTAAAGATCAACATAAACAACTTATTTGTGCTAATAAATTATGCTTAAATGACATTTTTCCAATGCAATTATCAAATTCAAACTAAACATTTAATGAATACAAGAGAGTAGATACATAAACAAACATATAATCATTTCTTAAGTATTATATAAAATTCAACATGATAATATTGCTAAAAAATACCCAAAAAGACTTGTGTTTTTTTTAATAGGGTTTTGAAAGTGTTACCCTTACCTTTTACATCAAATCGTCACATTGAACTATTTGGTGCCATTGGGATTTGAACCTTGGTGTGAGCTACATCACCCACATATCTCAACCATTGAACCATGGCCCCATTGTACTCAAAGGATGTGGTTTAGTGACAATATTTGAATCTATATTACCACCAAATTAGCACAACTATCTCTTTTCATTGGTTTAAGCATTTACCATAGTAGTATATCCTTTTATGATATTCTCATAAATATAAAAACAATGTTCAAATAAGTATACATGTCTGGTATGGCATATTAAAAAATTATAGAGTATGACTCCTTAGGACAAATAAGAATCATAGTAACTAAATTTTTTTCTTAATAGAGCAAAACCAAACTCTTGATTACTAATTACATGCACAAATTTTAAAACATAAGGAAAATCAAGTAGAAATGTTTTAAGAAATTAAGTTTCCTATAGTCATTACAACATCAATTCAATTCACTAGAATCAATTTTCATAGTGCTACATCAAAAAAATACATAATATTAAAATGGGTACAAAGACATTTATGTTTACTAACACTGTTTGGGTTTACATGTGTTGATAATAAACCATAATTTAACTACTGATTAGTGGGTTCAACTAATGTTTCTTCTTAATAGAAAAAACTTCCTCATGATGGATGGTATTAGAATGATTCTAGATTACCAAGGAGGTTCACTTCCTATACCTATGTGCCGATAGGAGAAAGAGCATCATCAAAGTGATTTACTACCTAGCCAGAAGTTTCTTCTCTAGAATTCTCTCAATTATTTCTTTACATGAGAGAACCTTTCAACAAGGAGATTGGATATATAGCACCATTATGATAGAATAAAAAATCATGGATGCATTAATATAGCTACATGAAATCATGTAGCTTAACACATAGTGGATGCATCCTAATAACATACAACTCACTCATACATCATACAATCATCGCGATGTATTTTACATGAAGTTAACAAACAACTCATTCATATTGTGAACATAATGATTAATTCAATCATATCTTGTCTAAGATTTTATTATAATAATCCTCGTAATATGTACCTTAGGGAGTGATTTATCATGAATTATATTTGATATATCTAAAGCCCATCCTCGAGCATGTCATCCCCATGTTCACCTACATAGGACCTATTTTACAAGTATCATATATAAGCCATCTATGTCCTCACCACTTAGTATGTGTATTCCCTTCCAACTCACCAAACTAAATTAGTATGTGTATTCCCTTCCAACTCACCAAACTAAATAGATTATTTTATTTTCATAATGAATCCATGGGATACCCTCCTAGATAGACAAACAACAAATATAAAATAGTAAGTCACTTTCAATGTTAACTTGACAAGGTATACTTCCATCTTGGCAAAGTGGTAGGTGTTTGACATGGCAACAATATTAATATACAAATACATCATTCCATCATGACAAGCTATCAAGTGATGGTTATAAAGTCAATCTTACTATTTACATACCAAGGAAGTCATTTCCTCAAGTTAAGGAAACAAGTATTGATCATAAAGTCCCACATTTTAAATGCAACTCAAGACTTCCTTCCAGTTGTTTAATGCACTCACAAAAGTTATATAACAAAATATCATTCTAGCTTATCAAGGTAGCAAGTATAGGATATTTTAATTATTCAAACTAATTTCATTGTGAGACCTCAATCATACAAGGAGTTACCTTACAAGGTATCTTTTCAACTTTGCAAGATAATAGTTTAGGTAATATAAACCATTCATATAGTTCTTAGCAAGGTAACAAATATAGGTCACTTAATTTGTTATAGTTATATATGAGATAAT
The DNA here is from genome assembly GCA_028583015.1 of Wollemia nobilis. Taxonomy (NCBI): domain Eukaryota; kingdom Viridiplantae; phylum Streptophyta; class Pinopsida; order Araucariales; family Araucariaceae; genus Wollemia; species Wollemia nobilis. The sequence goes on along the minus strand of JAQPPZ010002742.1, from coordinate 1,505,588 downwards.
AATTCTAAACATTTAGACAACTCATAGTAAAGTAGCAATTAGAGGTTATATTGCATACAAAATGACAACTCAATACACTTAGATAACTCAAAATAGTCACATTCTAGTCACTCATAACAACTGCATATCAAGGTGCCATCCATATTAGCTATCAAGATAGTCACCTAGCACAATAATAAACACAAGTCTTGAAAGTCATTTTCCCTAACTGAAATACCAAGTATCTTTTTAGCTTAGCAAGGAAACTAGTACAAGGCATACAAGTTCATCTTGGTAATAATATTTCAACTTAGGAAGACAATGAAATTCACTTAAGATGTTTGTGTGTACAAGAGAGTGAAAGGCCACTTAACAAAGTCATGTTTCCATATGAACCACTCGTTTCCAAGCTAATAAGTTATAGTAGTCTTGTGTTGTAACTTGCAAGCACCTACTATAATGTTTTCTTCTTGTATTTTCAATAAACAAAGGCTCAAGCAACACAAGAGAGTCATTATGCTATCCTAATTTGTAATTAAGTTCATATAGTCCTAATGCTGCTAAGTTTGTGAGAGGAATACTTGTCAAAATTCCTTAGAAACTAGGACCATTCTTTAATGGAAACCACCCAACAACATTCTAGCTTGGAAACCCAATCCATTAAATATATAGGATCATCTTACACTATTGTCTCAATACTAAACCAAACTTATTATATTGTACAATGGCCTCTATACATTTTTCTAACATGAATTTCCTTTTCATATGTTATTTATTGCTAAGTCATAAGACAGAGTTGGTATATATAATTTAAGAAAAACAATTTTAAAGGATATCACTATTGAGGAAATTGTTTCTCCTATGAGTCCAAAATGGAAGTATAGACATAATAATTGTATCTTTTTTCTTGCAATTCAACCATAGAAAACATTTGCCATGATAAATAAATGGATTTATTTATTTTATTTTTGTTGGAGAACAAAGGGTTGTAAACGAGTCCCCCACCCTTGACAAATCACAACTCTCTACTTTAGAACTTGAGAGTTTACAAAAAAAAATAATTCTCATCTCAACTGAGTTGCAATAACTAGATAACTACATCGTTTTTCATAAAATGTCTGAATTCTTGATTTTCATATTTTGGATCTTCTTCAATTTTTGTGTGAATACAAATATTCCAGAATTCAGCATCCTTGTTGACATTTTCCTATAGCAACCTTCACAATACCAAAACTCCACCTCTACTCTCTATGCATTGCATCTTAGTAGAGTAATATTTCCAAAACATCACACTATCATTGTCCACTTTACTAGATATGGGTTGCTAGTTTCCTTCATACAACATACAAATATAGTAATAAATAGTTTATATGAAAACACATGAATGTTATAAAATAAAGCAAGTATTACCAATAGAAAACATTTAAATAAGTTTTAATCATTATTTGATTTAGAAAATCATATTCTTGTCAACTTCAGTTAAACTTACTACTTCCTCTAACCATGGAAAAGATAATTTAACTTAATGATCCTCTATTAAAACCCCTATATTGGCTAGCCTATCTGAACATTTGTTTCCTTCCCTTAATGTATGAGTAAATTTGATTTATTCGAACTCTATAGCAAGGTCTTGTTTTTCAACAATTATGTCTTGTATGTTCCATGGAGCCTTTGCTTTCCTCAAAATTGTAATTATTACTATGAGTGAATCACCTTCCGTCCATACTCTATTTTATTTCATTTGTTTGCATATTTTTAATCCTTCTAAAGTTGACCAAGCTTTAGTTTCATTATTTGTCTTAAATTCACTATTGAAAGCGTAATGAGACAAAATATCTCCTCTATTATTTCTAATTATTCCTCCTCATCCTGTTGGTCTTGGATTTCCTTTAGATGCTCCATCAAAATTTAATTTGACCAACTCCACATCTGGTGGTTTCCACTTTATATTATTTGCCTTCTTTTTGTTTCTCCTATACCCAACATCACAATTCCATTTGATGACTTGACTCCATTTATCAAGGTTCTCTGCTTCCATATTAGGGATTAGGTGAGTTGATAGGGTTGGTTTAGACTCCTCTATGGCTAAACAAATCTTTCTTTTTATTACCTCTAAACTGGTTTCCTTTCCTTTAAATTTTTTTCTATTCCTTTCTAGCAATCCACTCCAAAGTATTTTATCTTTTGATATATCCTATATTGTATATAAAGCCCCACTTTTAAAAGTACTTTGCCATTGCTTAAACCATTCTTCAATTTTGCCACTCATCACAATGCATAACATATTAAAAATACATTTCCATAGTTTCTAGACTATTGAGCAGTGTCCCAAGAGATAGTCTATACTCTCCTCCTCCTTTTTACATAAAACGCATTATGAGGGACCATGAAAACTCCTTTTCACAAGGTTATCCCAGGATAAAATTCTTCTATGAAAAAAAACATTTTGACTTTAGAAAAGCTCAGGCTATCCCAAACATCTCTCCATATTCTTGCGATATTCCTATTTTGTTGGTGCTTTACATTATATCCACTTCTTGATGTGTATTATCTTGAGATATTCAACTCCTAAATTAGCTTATACTTGGCTCCCCTCAGAATAATCATTGTTGTTATCTTTTTGCTCAATTTCCTCCTAGCATCATTATCTTGTATACTTGTAAAAAATTATTATTTCCATTTGTATCTTCCTTCCTAATCCTTGTACATAATGTTTAAAACCCTATCACCATATTTATCTTGAATTAATCTCATCCATGATGTCAAAATTGGATCTAGATCGAGTGTTTTTTTATCACATCAAATATCCATCTAAATATAGTTTTTCTCTCTAGTTCCCACCACACATATTAGACCTTTAATCACTAGATAAATTGATTTTTTCAAACTAGTCCATAGTACAAAATCATTTGGTAGTGAGAATGCAATAAATATTAAGCTTGGGTCATTGAGATCAACATACATAGAAGAATTCTTGCCCATTTTCTTTGACTCTCAATGTACAATATCCAAATTACTTTTCCCCTAAGAGCTAAGTTTCCATCTGCAAGGACTCTCAAATTGAGACCTCCCCAAGTTTTATCATTACACACCTTGCTCCATTTCACCAAAGGAAATTTATTTTGATCATGTAACCTTGACTACAAAAATGATTACATAATATAGATTAAAAAAATTTCAATTGATTTTGGCATAGTATACAAGGACATATAATATTTTTGAATGGCCTATAAGATTGATTTAATTAGTTGCACTCTTCCAGCTAAGGATAACCATCTACCTTTCCATGCTCATTGTTTATTTTAAACTTTATTTATAATTAGATTTTATAATTCTATCCTCATTCTCCCCTCAAATAAGGGCATTCGTAGATAAGTTATCAGTAAGTTTACCTCCTCCATTAGAAGTAACCTGCATATCAAGGTTATGCATAAGCACGAAATATCGTAAATTGGCTCTATTTAGGATTTTCAAAATTTTAAATTGGCTAATTTTGGATCCTTTCACTGGGGCCCATTCACCCGAAATTTATGGGGTGGAAGTTTTTTTGGGGTAAATTCACCCACCGTTGATAATAATTATCCTATTTTTATTTTAATTCATCGACCACTTTCACCCCATTCCATGGATAATTCACCTTCAAATTATAAATGATTTTGTTTTTCCCACCCAATTCACCTCATATACTACCCGTATATATACTATAGGGGGTACCGATAAACATACATCTAAAATACTCTAACTCAAAAATAGCTCTAAAACAACGAAAAACTTGACAAGGTTGCAAAGAAGTGTCTATCGACATAAGCCGATCGATTGCAGAGGAGTGTCGATCGACATATGACTATCGATTGTAGAGAAGTGTCGATCAACTTAAGACGATCGACATAAGCCGATCGATTGCAGAGGAGTGTCAATCGACATAAGCTGATCGATTGTAAATATTGTATATAAGTTAATCGATTGTAAAGAAGTGTATGTTAGTATAAGATGATCGGTTGTAGAGATGTGTCTATCGGTATAAGTTGATCGGTTGTAGAGCAGTGTCTATCGGTATAAGTTGATCGGTTGTAGAGATATTTATTGGCATAAGTTGATCGATTGTAGAGGAGATACTATCGATATAATTCGATCGATTGTAGAGGAGAGTCTATTGGTATAAGTCTATCGGTTGTAGAGAAGTGTTGATCGATATAAGTCGATCGGTTGTAGAGATGTGTCTATCGATATAAGTTGATCGGTTGTAGAGTAGTGTCTATCGATAAGTTGATCGGTTGTAGAGATGTATTTATCGGCCTAAGTTGATCAGTTGTAGAGGAGAAATTATCGATATAAGTTGATCGGTTGTAGAGAAGTGTCTATCGATATAAGTTGATCGATTGTAGAGGAGAGTCTATCGATAAAATTTGATCGGTTGTAGAGGTGTGTTTATGGTCCTAAGTTGATCTATTGTAGAAGTGTGTCGATCGACATAGGTTGATCGGTTATAGAGGATTCATGACTATGAAAATAGGTAGAGTATTCTTCTTCCATTGTTCTTTTGTCCAAAGCTCTTTTTCTTCAGTTTCATAGGCATTGTAGGTGCACTATATGCAACTATGGTAGACAACTATCAATGTCATCTGGTTGTGTGTCAGGAGCATTTTTCTTGTCAGAGACTACTTCTTGTCTCTTAGAGTATGTTTCATAGGTAGTGTAGAAGCACTATCTGCAACTATGGTCGATAAGTATCCATGTCATGTTGTGTGTTAGGAGCATTTTCTTGTCAGAGACTGCTTCTTGTCTATCATATGTCATTCTATAGGGTAGCGTAGGTTCGTCTTGAGGGATGTATGCTATTTTCCTTCAATTTCATATTCATTTCCTAACATCTAAAGGTTTTTCTTTATAGATACAATGTCACCTACTGAATATGGAAAGAAGGGAGGCCAATCTTCTTGTAAAAATATAATTCTAAAATATTTTACACAAATATCAAAATACAGTGAGGCATCAATATCTACAGATTCTACACAACATGCAGGTACAAACACCTTTTACCATCAAATTTTTAATATTTCTCTGTTATTCTTAAATATAAAGCCTTTCTTTATTAATAGATAAATGGTTGTCTGCTTATCTACCTCTTTTTAAATGCTTTGTAAAATTGTATTCTGTTAATTCTTTAAAATAGTACCTTTTTACATCAAAAAATGATAGAGAACACCAAACATTGAATGCAGTAAACATTATCGACCCTGATGTGCATTCACTCAAAGATATTCCAGTAGATGAGATGGGACCACATGATAATTTTCCTAATAATGACATTCAACAACCACTTTAGGAGATGTTAAATTCAGACACATCAACCGAAAAATAAAATGATAGTACAATTAAAATGCAGACCTCTAGGGAATCTTGTAGTCAAAAATCTAAACATCAAAAGATAAGTGAATGGACTATTGGAAGGGATTTTAAAAATGAATGGGCATGGTTATACCCTTTTATTGAGCGAGATGAGACACAAAATGTGTGTAAATGCATTATTTGTACATGGAAGTTAGGAAAGGATCATTTATTGTAAAATAAGAAAGACACAATAGAAAAACATTATGGGAAAGTTTACATCAAAGAAATATGAAGTGATGGAACAATTAACAGATTTTATAGGTGGAAGGATGCATCGAAATGTGTGCATGTGAGATATGCACTTGAATACAAAAAAGCAATGAAACAACAACAAACTCTCATTGAGAAGGGTGGAACAATCGAGGCCCAATTTCAAAAAATTAATAAGACTGTATTAGCCTCAAAGAAATTGCAGTTTGTTGTTGTATACAATATTCTAAAAAAGGTCGACCCATGTCTGATTTTGCTGATTTTAAGCAAATACTTCAACTAGCCGATGTACAAAACCTTACCAGTTCACATTGGTCAGATCGAAGTGGTTGGGAAATGGTAAAATATCTATCACTAGTTGAGAAGGAAGACCTGAGAGAGAATGTGAAACAAGCCAAATTTATTTCACTTTCCATTGATGAGGTAACAATTATTGACAACACATCTTGGATTTGCATACATGTTTACACATTCAAAAATCATTTGAGACAACCTCATTTACTAGCACTACATAAGATGATTGAAAATTGTAATGCGAAAAATATTTATAATGTTGTTGTAACTAGTTTAAAGGATATTGCTAGAATGGATGAAAAGGAAATTGCCACAAAGTTAATTTGTGTTGGAGTTGATGGTGCGGCTACAATGCAAGGACAAAGGAATGGTCTTTGTGTTAGGCTTCAGACATCAATTGCCCCATATGTGATTCCCATTCATTGCATGGCTCATCGAATGAATCTTGCATACAAAATTGTGAGCAAATTTGATAATGTAGCTAGAGTGGAAGAACTCGTCCATGAAATACACTCATACTTTTCATGCAGTCCAAAAAGGTTTGTAGAGTTTCAACAGTTTTCTCTAGGTGTAATCGAAGGCAGAAAAATGTTAAAATATGTGGACACTAGGTGGATTTCACTGTTTCTTCCTACAAAAAGGGTTTTTCAGAATATCAATCCTTGGTTGGGTTTATGTATGCACATCGTAGGGATGTTGACAAGGCAAAATATTTGCTATTTCGTATGACTGACTTGGAAACTCTTCTCACATTATGTGGTATTCTTCCATTGTTGCAAGAAATGAATTCTTTGATTAAACTCGCACATGAAAGGGCAATTTATATTATCGATTTCATCAGGATGAGAAAACAAATATGTATGATTATTGACAGGATTTACTTATCCGAAAAATATTTTGAGGATCCCAAGTTTGATAGTTGGAATACGTTAGTTGATGTCAATGATCCTAACAACTTTTTAAAGTTCAACATCAATGATAATATTTGTATTGCTATCCATGGAAAGATGATTCCTTTATATCATTATGAAAAGTGGTTAGATACACTAACAGATGATGTTGAACAAGTGCCCGTAACACATTCTGGATTCGATGAGGTTTTGGATAGCACTAAGAATAAATTGAAAAGAATTGCAAATACATTAACAAGTGAAATAAGAGATCATTTTCAGAGAGATGAGACACTTGAGGCCATGGCTATTGTTAATCCCATCTTCTGGAATCCTTGTGTTGACCATAGTAGTAGAAGTGAGTTGTTTGTAAAATATATGGGTAATCTTATGACACATTTCTCTAAAAGTGTGGAAGTAAATGGCATTGAAATCAATGGTATTCTAAACAAAGATCTTCTGAGACAACAATCAACCAATTTTGGAATAACAATGGATAATCAAATTGCACATTTCAAAAATCCACATGTGATTGGTTCAATCATGCGTTTTTGGAAAAAATTGTATCGAAGTAGTGTCTTACAAGAAACTATGAGTGAATACTTTATTTTATATGAATTATGTTAGATAATGATTTTGGGATCTGTTGAAGATGAAAGGGTTTTCAGTGCATTATCTTTTGTTAAATCAAAAGTTCGTAACAGGTTGGACAAAAATTTGGAAAATTGTTTGAGAATGTATGTGTCATCGTACGAGGTGGGTAAGTTTCCCTATGATAGAGCTTTGACATATTGGAAGTCCCTAGCGGAAAGGAGAGGTCTCACTAATACTATTGATAATGATGAAAATGATTCAGCTTGGAGTGATGATGAGATTATGGAAATGCATAATTCACAAATGATTCTCGGTTCTTTTGGAGAAGTCGATAAAGCTTTGTATCAACTTCCAGAAATGTAAAATTTCAATGATTATATGACAAATTCATATAATCAATGATTTTCTAGATTTGAAATCATTTGTAAAATTTTAGTGATTTGAAAAAATTCATATTATCAATGATTTTCCATATTTGATATCATTTGTAAATGTCAATGATTTGAAAAAATCATATTATCAATGATTTTTCGTATTTGATTAGTTGTAAAATTTCAATGATTTGAAAAAATCATATAATCATTCTATTTTCAATGATTACGCATATTTGCTTTTTAATGTTATTGATTGTCTATGTTTTCAAAATTTATGATTTATGCTTTAGCTTTGAGTAAACTAGAAATTTGAAAACCATGCATGCGTAATGATGCTATGTTATTGAATTAATTGTCTATGTTGACAAAATATAATGATTTATGCTTTGACTTTGAATGTATGTATGTATGTATCATTAGTATGTATGCTATGACTCTAGAAGTGTTATTGACTTTCTATGTTGACAAAATTTTATGATTTATGCTTTATCATTGAGTAAACCATGCATGCATACATAACTAGTAAATATTTCTTAGTATCATTAGTATGTATGATTTGACTCTAGAAGGAAAAATGCATGTAGCATATTACTCTAGATATGGAAAATGAAAATTTAAACCCATTCATAGATATATCCATCGTAAACTCACTTTGAAATATAAAAACAATATAGCATAATACAAAAGACCATACTCATTTTTATACAACAACAAGAATGACTATGAATAAAATGAAAATTTAAACCCATGCATAGATATATCCTTCGTAAACTCACTTGAAAATTGAAATATAAAAACAACATAGCATAATACATGGAAATTGAAAATTTAAACCCATTCATAGATATATCCATCGTAAACTCACTTTGAAATATAAAAACAATATAGCATAATACAAATGACAATACTCATTTTTATACAACAACAAGAATGACTATGAATAAAATGAAAATTTAAACCCATGCATAGATATATCCTTTGTAAACTCACTTGAAAATTGAAATATAAAAACAACATAGCATAATACATGGAAATTGAAAATTTAAACCCATTCATAAATATATCCATCGTAAACTCACTTTGAAATATAAAAACAATATAGCATAATACAAAAGACAAAACACATTTTTATACAACAACAAGAATGACTATGAATAAACTAAAAATTTAAACCCATGCATAGATATATCCTTCGTAAACTCATTTGAAAATTGAAATATAAAAACAACATAGCATAATACATGTAAAAATTTTAATATAATACACAAGACAATACTCATTTTTATATCACAACAAGAATAACTTTGAATAAAATGAAAATCTAAACCTATGCATACATATATTCTTCATAAACTCAAGCATATTTGAAACACCATAATACTCAAGAGATGAAAATAACACACAATTATAAATGTAAATAGTATAATAGTAAAGTAATAAAAGCAAGTATCTTGTTTTCAAATGAAAACATATGAAATGTCATAAAATAGTCTTTTTGAAATATCAAATTTTGAAATTCAGTTTCATGCTTCAACATCTTTTCCCTGTTCCACCACTCTTTTTCCTTTTCAATGACTTCCAATATGACTCCTCCCTCATATTTTCCCTGTTCCACTCCTTTTTCCTCTTCCACTACTTCCACGACTTCCACATTCTGCATTCCAATGACTCCTCCCTCGGGCTGGGTAATAGTACTCTCAATTGCTCCAGAACTGACAAGGATCTTCTCAACACTTTCCAATCCTTCGAGCAGGGTGTTTTCCTCTTTTCCAACATCTTCAGATATTGGTCCATGAACTTCTTTACCCTTCTCCTTTAGCAGAACATCAAGATCCAATCCATTTTGGATAATGATTCTTCGTAAAATATTGTTTTGTCGAACTACTTCTTGAGCTCTTTTTTCATTGCCATAGAAGCATTTAAGAACTCCTTTGCCATCCTGAGATAGTCTTGCAGGTTTTGAACCTGCTTCTTGAGATTATCATACTTTACCTACAAAAAGGAAAAATAATTAGTCAGTAGATATTTACATTTGAAAAAAGAGAACAATTTTTTTGAACACATAAGTCAAACCTCAACAACATTCTTTGCAGCTACAACAACAACAACCTTTTTCTTATCACATGCCCATTCATTATAATAAGCTTGGGCCTCACCGTTTATGTTCTCCAATATGTTCAACATAAACTTTAAAGTTTCATCTGTGTAAGATGTATTAACCTTCACAATGCCAGATTTTACTTGTTGTAGTAGAGCCTCCATATTTTCAGGTTCATTTTCAACAACAAAAAAATTTTTTCTCTTTTTGAAAAATTATTGAATCGGGCATTAATTTCCTTTATCAACACTTTGGCTCGATACTCCCATTTTTTCATTTTTGTTATATCTGGAAGTAGTAAATCCTTAATGGTTGCTTCAACGTTGTCAAAACTAAATATTTTTCAGAAATATTTAATCTTTCATCCTCTAGTCGAGGATGAGCCTGAGGGGTGTTGGTTTCCCTAGGAGGAGATTTGCTTGAACATTCTGCTCCTTCATTTTGATTATCTCGAAGCAGTTCTGATACTTGAAAAGTAGTGGGTGTGTTGCCTTGCAAAAATAAATCTTGATCAAGTGGAACTTCATCCAACCCAACACCAGAAGCTTTCGGTACACCAGTAAAATTAAAATTACCAAGAGAAATACATTCGAATCCTAAAAATGTCTTTGATGCTTCTTTCTTTGAAAATTGCTTTGTTGCTTCTCTCTGTGGCCTAGATGGAAGAATGTGTTTTCCAACTGGGAAGCATTGACCTCGCATCTGAGGTTGGCATGGTGGAGGAGGGGGCGGCATCGATTGTTGATTTTGATGATGGAATTGTTGTATAGGAACTTAAAACATCAAAATAAAAATTAGTTATAAAATTTGTGAAGGTAGATTATGAAAACTGGTTACAAAATTTGTTATAACACTTATCGATAGAAGAAGAGACATCTTGCATAGGTGTATATGCAAATGGAATGTGGGCGCACTGTACATCTAAAAACACAAAATAAAATTTAATAAAAAATAGTAAAAATTTTGTAACAAATTTTGTTAAGGTAGTCAGTAAAACTTACTTCCCGAAGATGAGACCTCTTGCGCAACTATGCCCATTGGTAGTGGACGTGCAACTATAGGTGGAGGTTGTCGAGGATTAGGAGAACTAGATCTTATACATTTCCTTGTTGATCTTCTTCTTAGCGGTGGCATTGTTTCCTCTATAGGTGTTTTGGAGTCTCCTGATTCCTCTGGATTATAACCTCTGAAAGCAACATCCCGCTTTGAAGAGGAAGAGGATACCCTTTTCTGTGTTTTGTATAAAATGTCAAAATTATAAAAAAGATAAACATATGAAAAATAAAAAATATTACTTCAATATTAACTAAAAATTACCTGAACCTGTTGTTCTGTCATGGCTGCATTGGCTAGGGTTGAGTGCCAAGATGTCGGTACTTGAGTGTTCTACAAATGATAAAAATATTCATAAAAAAAGTAAGAATATAGTTGCATGTGCTTATTATCGATGAAGGTGAAGCATGGGTTATCACGTTCTGGATATCCATTCTGATCCGATGTGAGACATAGGTGGACCAGTCGAATTGTTGGTGTGCAACACAATGAACCAAATATGCTAAGGCCCACATCAGAATTTCTGTCGGTCTTCCTTGCAGAATGAGTCTAGCAAGGAAGAATTCATAACATGCTCAAAGAAATTTATTCTCAATAGTTGGTACAATCAAACCCCTTCTGGACTTGGTGGTCGTAACTGCAAAAAAACAAAATCAATAATTGTAGACACTAGTGACTAGAATTTAAATTCAATTAAATAAAAAAAGTAGTTATACCTTGAAAATATTTTGGCTGCACTTTGAAGTTGGTCTCCAGGTAGAGTTTGTCATCATCAGTTAATGCGTATTTGGATGTGATTGGTTCACAATCGACGTGGGGCAATGTTATCAATCTGGTGACGTTAGAGGTTGTGAAAGAAAAAATGATATTTTTATTGTCAATGACAACATTTACCTTACTCGAATCAATATTGTAACCTACAATTATCTTCTCTAGTAGTTTAGTGTCCATGTCGAACTATGACATCGAAACTAGACCTCGAAGACCAGAGTCCGTTACCCATGACATGTCGTAACTCGGTGTTGATAAAATTTCAGAAATCAGGGGTAAACAAGGTTTTTAAAATTAATTTTTGATATTCTAGGGGTGATAGGGGATGCCATAGGGTTATTTCATTGTGTACGAGAGAATATGGATCAAAAGATACAGTGGATGGTATTCGAAACTTGATGAAAAAGGGTTCAAATGGGAGGAAAAGGGTTAAAAATCCCTTAAAACTTAAGGTAAATGGTTAAAACTAAGATAAAACGGGAGGAAGAGGGTTAAAACTATGTTAAAATGGGAGGAAAAGGGTTAAAACTATGATAGAAAAGGTAAAAAATGATTGTTTATCCCTTTATATAGACTTTTTTGCATGCAATCAGCTCATGGATGGGTGACACGTGGCATCTACATGCAATCATTTCATGGATGGTTGACACATGGTATAGATGCACCACATCATCAATGCAAATGATCGGGTGTTGCAACCGATTGGGTGCTCTACAACTGATCAACTTTGGTGCAACTGATCGACTTTGTTGCACTGATCATCATTCTTGTAGCCCATCGATACTATTGCAACCGATCAACTTTGTAGCAATCGATCATATTTTTAAATTGATATTGTTACAATCATATTCTTATTGATCATCATTCTTGCAGTCGATCGACATTGTTACAACCAATCGACATGGCTGCAACCCATCATCATAGTTAATCGTCTATGTAAATTATGGTTGTAACACATTGATATTTAAAATATATAAGATCGTATATTATGATAATTTTAACTGTTTTCCACATCGACATTGTTGCAACTCATCGATATATCTACATCTGATTGTCATGCCTGCAATTGATCAGCATAGTTACAATCGATCGACATAGATGCAACCAATCAGTATAGATGCAATCGATTGTCATGCCTACAGTCGATCGTCATACCTGCAATCGATCATCATGTCTATAGCTGATCGTCATGCCTACAACCGATCATCATGTTTGCATTACATTCATCATGTCTATAATCGATCATCATGTCTGTAGCTGATCGACATTCCTGCAATCGATCGACATGGTTGCAACACATCGACATAGTTGCAACCGATCGACATAGATGCAACCGATCACCATTGTTGCAACACATCGACATATCTACTCCCGATCATTTTTCTTGATCGGCATGTCTATAACCGATCAACATTTTTTGACCACCATGTCTGCAGCCAATCGTCTCAGACCGATCATCATAAAGCATAAAGGCTTAAAGCCTTTCATGTCGGCCTAAAGCCTTTAAGTTTGTCGTACATTCCTAGAATTTGCAAACCGATATTCATAGCCCCCAACATAGAAAAATTCGCCACGGTTTGAAAATTTTTGGTGAAAAATGAATGCAATTCGCCATGTATCCTTGGACATAATTCATCGGGATTCCGAGACAATTCACCTTGAATGGTGCATGGTACTTAAACACCCAAATTTTCTCTATCAATTTTCTTCTCTTGAATGGTGCATGGTACTTCAAGAGAGTCTTCAAAATTTAATGATACACATTCATTAGGTTCATCTAGAATGTTCATCCTTAAATTAGGATCATACTGAATAGATGGTTCCTTGTTAATACCTATTGTACTATGTCCTCTAAGCTCTAATGTGCTTTTTATAGGCTAAAGCCTCAAAAGAATTGGTATTTCTTCCAATATCCTTCCTTATTGGCCTCCACTATTTATTTACTTTCATTTGTCTTGACATATTTTTGGAAGTTAAAAACCATCCTCATCCATATCCATTTGTAAGTTTCTCCTACGATTTTCTACATATGTTTATGAACTCTTATTAGGGCATGATCTCTCAATATACCCCACCTCATGACATCTTCTACATCTAAAATATATGTTTTCATAATCTATGGTTTGGGTCCACAACTTACCTCCATACTTAAGAATGATTCTGGTAAAGGTTTACTTATATCAATCATGACCAATATCTAAGCATAAATAGCCAAGAATCCATATTTTGTAGTTTTTGAAATATCAAGGAATTATCCCAAAGTGTTTCCTATTTCCTTGAAGGTATCCATTTCCTAAAATTCAATGGGAAACCTATACAACCTAACCCATACTGGTACCTATACAACCTAACCCATACTAGTACTAGAGATAGATTTACATTTTTAGGTGCATAGGCTTCATACTAGTGGGTAAGGAAGAGTCTTGCTAGTCCCATAAACCAAGGGCCCCCTTTCAGGATTCTATCTATTTTCTCCCTGGAACAAAAAATGACTAAGAAGAAACCTTTGGGAAGAAAGGATAGACTTGTTCCTAGAGAATTCCAACTCCCATAAATTCATTTTCTTAAGGATAAAACCCCTAGTGAAGACCCATTAAATTTACCAAAAACTACCCTATCTTTAGGAACAAGGACCGATCCTTTGTGAGGCCCTCACTAACCTTTACCACTAGAGAAAATTATAAGTATCTAGGAATAATTCAGTCCATGGTAAAGACACTAAAACTCAAACTCTACTAAATATTTCTAGAATATCCTATTGCAATTATAATATTTGATAAAAAAACCTATAATAATTAACCTGCAAAATTCTAAGATAAATAAAGGGAAAAAAATGTAGTTAAAAAATTATATTCCTAGATAGAATGTCTACCCTAGCTGAAAAATATTTGAATTTTTTTTTTGCGACTTGAAAAATCATCACTACTCTTGTTTCGGATGACTGACTTCATAGGGTTACATATTCATCAATATTGATCATATTCCTTAATATGACCACTCATATTAAAGCTATTTATTCACAAAATAGTTAAAGAATCAGTTGAATTGGACAACCCTTCATGGAGATATGACTCCTAAAAGATGAGATATTTTTAGGAAAAATTACCCTATTGTTGCCCTAGTTTTGAATGGCTATCTTCATATGGTCATACGTCCCTCAATACTACTTGGATTATTTCGAATGACCACTCATTTTAGAGATATTCAAAATCCACACAAAATAATACCAGAATCATCTGAAGTGGAAAAGTCTATGCAAAGATATGACTATTGAAATATTGTTTATTTTTTTTTATTTTTGATTGCCCTAGCTCTATCACTTGATAATTTCTCCTTGAGAGATTTAAAGGATTTAAAACATTATTTCATCACACCTATTATATTTAGGTTAGCTAGTATCAAATGAAGTCTACTATACAACTTAGTAACACATATAAACCCATATATCAAAATGACAATAATGTGGAGACTAGGGTCCTATCTATATGTTAGGGCATATGTTCCAAAACTAGAAAACTTATCCTTTAGAGTCTCAAACATTATAGAAATTTTTTGAACTCACTCAAGCTTATGTATGTAATAGAAGGGATATTTCATAAAAGAGATCCTAGTATCAAATAGAAGGACAAGTTCAATATGACTATAGCTTCAAAAAAATTTATATACATGAAGATATACTTTTTTTCACAATCTTACAACTCTTTCATTCTTTTCAAGAGGTTTTCTCCAACTTAGTTATGGTAACAAGAATTTGTTTCTCCTTTTCAAAAGTTGTTTTCCAAGTGACTGGATTGGTTATCCTATTGTAGGGTAAGTTCTCAAATTTTAGGGTATCAATCAATCCTTGATTAGTCAAAATTGTAAATCACTAAGTAGTTGGATCAGGTTAGGGATCTCTCTGATCCAAGCAAAAAATTAGCCAAGGAAAAAAGTCATTTAATTTATAGTAGGAAGGCATCATAATTATAAAAATACCTTGTTTCCCTTTTTTACTAACAACCCAAGAGAAAACATCACTTTTACTACAAGGTATTCCTCATTTGAGATGACAAGATCAGTCTATTTGTAATTTAAATATGCATTTAGTAGAAGCAGAACATGCAACATCGAGGGAGAAAAAACTAAAACTCTTAGTCTAATAAAAAATTATTCTTATAGTACCTTTCACATCCTATGTAGGTAAAATCTAATATTACACATGAGATGACATTAATGACTCTTTGACAACATGTGTGTTTGAGTTCCTTTCCTTGTTATTTCCCACTTCCCCTCTTGATTATCCTTCCAAGAAGATTGTACCTAGTTATATCTTTTTCCTTCCCCATTCAACCTAAGGATAGGGGTTTTTAAAGCTCCCCCATCCCCAAAAATAGTAATTTATAAATATGGAAGACAATCTAAAGCTAGGTAGTTCTCATTGGTAACTAGGTAGGGCTTTCATAGATTCCATGTAACTAACTTCTTTACACCAAGGCCACTGCCTCTCCTTATTAAACCAGATGTATGCAAAAGGATTGCTCTAAAATGAGCTAAGTTTAAAAACATCATTTAGGGTTTTAAGCACTCAAGATATTTTTTTCCACCAAAAACATGGTGTTAATTTAAAATTCATGAGCACTCTTCCAACATTGACTTACTCTACTCCTTTTACCAACTCATAAGATATTTTAAGAGGAGTTACTCATTAAATATTATAAGAGGGGTCTTAAAGGTATTGTTTTCCTTTTTAAAAACTAACACAAACGTTTTTGAATTTTAAATTTTGATTTCTACAACTATCCCAAGGGCACACATTTTTGTTAATGGAACCTCTCCTTAATAAGGTGAATTATCCCAAAAGAAATATTGTCATGCAAACACACTTGTATGCACCTCAAATATTTACTATATGCAATTTGTGTACTAAAATGTGTTATATTCATGAATAAAAATACCTATTATGCAATATACATATAGATAGTGGTGTGTGCATGAGTTTTATATTATGATCATGTTGTTGTTTAGCATATGAAGACCTCTCCTCAATGACACTCTCTCTATTATTATCATTCAAGGGAAACCTCTATTAAACACTCTAAATATGCTTGGTAGTTAGACCTACTTCATTATTGTAGTTAAATCAATAAAAGTATTTGAATATTAAAAATGTAATATATCAACTCGACTATTGAAATTCACAATATTTTCTAAAAATAACAAAAGCAATATTTTTTTTGAAAAGGTAAAAAAATTTATTGATAGGGCAAGAATCAAATTACATTCATAGGTCTGCCACTTTTGGCAAGCCCTAAAATCTAAATAAAACTCGGATTAACATCTCCAAAAATAACAAAAAATTGAGTACCATCTAAAGAGCAAAGACTCTTAGCCTGATCCCACTTCTGCTTTATGTTGATCCAAAGTAACCTAGCAGGCTTGACAGTCCTGCAAACACTACCAGTGTTGTCCCAAAAGGGGCCAAAGAGTGCTGCAAGAGGTAGCAAAAAACCCAACCAATAACTATTCATCCTCCATTGACCCACAAGGCTCAATGGACTCTAGACCTATCCTCATCCTTACATAAGTCTTTGCTGGCCAAACAAAGAACCATTTGGTTCACCTCCAACCATTCAAAAGTGTCCCTATCCTGATTAGAATTCAACATGCATCCAACCGGACTTTCACTACCATGTTTAGCCAAAAAGTCAATCACTGCATTATTTTATCTATCAACATAGACCGGAATGGCATCCTCGAACTACTGCCATATGGACTTAATTTGGCTCACAATGTTTCTTATCCTCTAGGCCTTTGGTCTAAAATTTCTAATAACATCCAGAAGCCCCACCATAATTTGTGAGTCAGACTCAACTATGATCTTTCTAACCCCATTCTCCCAAGCATTGAGAGAACCTTATCTGATAGCCAACCCTTCAACTTCATTGTTAGTAGCCCTTCCAAGACCCTCTAACTCCTAATGAAGGATCTTCCCCTTGAAATATCTTTTGAGAAAACCAATGCCTGCAGCCCCCAGGTTATCCTTAGTTGCACCATCAGAATTGATCTTTTCCCAACCTGAGGGAGGGGGCTGCCATGATCCCAACTTCTATGACTTGGGAGTCAACTCATTCTCCTGGGTTTTCTGGTCCCTAAGGTGAGCTCTAACAGTTTCAAAAACCTTGGTAACAATTTTATGCCAAACCAGCTCCATTGGACTGAACTCCTCTCTAAAAATTCTAGAATTTCTTTCCAACCAAATGTGCCACCAGATGAAACTCGGGCCTAGGGACCAACCTAGCTGAATGGAGATATTCTTGAAATTTCTTCATTTCTAGATCTCCCAGATATTAGCAAGAGTCACCTAAAATTTTAGGTGAGCCTTAAAGAGGTCTAACCACCTTTTCCATAACTCTCTAGCGAATTCACACTGGAAAAGTAGATGATCAAGCATCTCCTCTTGGGAATTACACATGATGCAATTGGAGGGGCCATAAAAACCTCTCTTCATAAGGTTATCATAGGTGAGATAACTCCTATGCATCACTTCCCAAGCAAAGAAATTTATTTTAGGCTAGCCCTTAGCCACCCAAACTCTATCCCAAGGGGCATCCCATGGGATCAACGGAGGAGGGAGCAAAGCATTATAACCATCATGGATAATGAAGACACCTAGACTGCCAAGGCCCTAGGTGATCCTATCCTCTTCCTCTTTCCCCGTAAGGCACCTCTGCTTGAGGATCTTATCAATAAGAAGCTTTTGATGAAGAGGGATAGGAACATGCCATTCTTCCAACCTCTTCCATTGAAAGAAAGAGAAATCTCCAATCTGCCTAGAAGTAATGTAGGAAGCCATATTAATCCATCCTCTACCTTTGAGGCTTTGTTGCAAGGGCTACAACTCAAGGAACTCATATATTAAGGGGGGATGTTGGTCCCAAGAATCAATCCAAAATTTAGCTTTGTCTCCTTTACCCACTTTCCAAAAAAGTCTAGATTTAACCAATTGTTCGCTAGCTTTTAAGACCTTCCAAATAATGGAGCCAGGGCCCCTCAGAGGAGTGCGACCAACTTCTTGATGGGGGATAGAACCCAAATACTTACTAGTGATGACTTTGCTGAAGAAAGCCTCTTGGTTGGAGATCCATCTCCAATAGAGCTTCCTGACAAGAGCTTGATTGTTTAAAGTTGCTTTACAAAAACCAAGACCCCCTCAAGCTTTAGGTTGACATATTTTATCCCAACTAACAAGAGCCCACTTCTTACCCATCCTTGGGCCATCCCACAAAATTTTTCTCATAAGTGAATCCAACTCTCTGAGGACTCTCATAGGGGCAGCTAGGATGGAGAATTTATAAACAAGCATGGCTTGGATCATCGATTGGATGAGAGCCATTCTTCCTCCGAAAGTAAGCCAATGGTGAGTCCAATGATTAACTTTAGCAATGATTCTATCCATTAAAGCTTTCCAATCAACCACCCTTAGACTCTTGAAATGAAGGGGAATCCCTAGGTAATCAAGTAGAAGGGTGCCCTAGGCAAAGCTCAAAATGGATAGAATATGATCCTGGATTCTTCTATCTGTATTGAAGAAAACAACCTTGGATTTGGCTACATTCACCTGTTGGCCAGTAGCATCCATGTAGGTTTTTAAGATGGCTTTGAGCGTTCTAGCCTCTCAAATGCTAGCTTCCCCAAAGAGACCTGTATCATCAACAAATTGAAGGTGAGTTAGCATCTCCTCACCCAGTTGCACACCTACCAAAATTCCTTGTTGCTTATTTCTCTGAAGGAATCTGCCCAATCCTTCTACTAGAATAATAAAAAGAAATGAGGAAAGAGGGTCTCCTTGATGAATACCCCTAGAAGCATGGAAAGGGGTCGAGGGGGAGCCATTGATGAGAATAGAGAAGGAAACCTTTGAGACACAACTCATGATCCACTCTCTCCACTCTTGAGAGAAGCTAAATTTCTCAAGCATTTGATCCAAAAACTGCTAGGGGACTCTATCATAAGCCTTAGACATGTCTAGTTTAATAAACATGCCTCTTCGACCAAAATGTTGCATTGAGTGGATAGCCTCCTAGGCTAGAATAACCCCATCCAAAATTTGATGCCCCTCCACAAATCCTCCTTGTTCTTGGGAGATTATGTTGTCCATAATCTTCTTAAGCCTTTCAACCATCAACTTAGTGATTATCTTGTAGGTCACATTGTAGAGAGCAATCAGGCAAAAATATCCAAGGTTGGAGGCTTGTCCCACTTTAGGAATCAAAGCGAGGAAAGTATGGTTCAAAGCCCAAAGCATAGTTCTATTTGAATAAGATTCTTCAATAGCCTTGGTTAAATCCTCACCTATGACATCCTAGAAAGCCTTAAAGAATTCAATTGGAAAACCATCGGGCCTTGGAGATTTCCCTGATTTCATGCTGAAAACTATGCTCCTCACCTCATCCTTATCCACTAGACTGAAAAGGGCTTGGTTTTGCTTGGCTGAAATAATCTAGGGGATACATTTAAGTATCTCTTGTTGCGCTACAAGATTAGGGAGAGCAGGGGTAGTAAAAATATTTTCAAAGAAATTATTTGTTGCTTGTTGCATACCTGGTATGGTGTCCATCACCTGACCATTGGAGTCCTAAAGGTAAGGCAAAGAATTCCTTTGTCTACTTGTCGAGGTAGAGCGATGGAAGAAACTCATGTTTTGATCCCCCTCCAATAACCAAGTGGTTCTCGCTCTTTGTTTCCAATAGATTTCCTCCTGATTGTCTATGGACTCTAATTCTTTTTTGACCAATTCATCTTCATATTTTAGGTCCTCGATGATTGATCTAGTCCTGAAGTGGGTGGCCAACTCCTCCATATTTGCCAACAAAGGAACCTTTTGGGACTGAAAATCAGATTTGCTACTTCTTTTCCAGAATTTGAGATGAGATTTGACATGATGGATTTGTTTGGAAAAAACATACATAGCTCTCCCATGGGAAGGGTGGCCCTCCTCCCACTAGAAGGAGATTTTTCCTTCAGATCCTCCTTTTCTAGCCAAAAATTCTCAAAACAAAAAGGTCTGGGGGATTGTGGCCCAACTTCCATTCCAGAAGAATAAAAAGTGATCAGAGTTAGTGCGATTAAGAATCTCCATCCTGAAAGACCAACGGAGAAAGGCCTCTTCAGAAACCAAAAATCTATCAAGCGTGACTTTCCTACTTGTCGGCCCTACTTGTTTGTTTGTCCATGTATATGGAGACCCCACATGTTGGACATCAATTAAATTGAGTTGGTTGATTTTGGACATCATAAATCTATCCCCCTGGTCCAAAGAAGGATTTCCCCTTCCTGATCCCTAAGAGCAAGTTTAGCATTGAAATCCCCTACCACTATCCAATTCACTTCCTCTTTTCTGGTTCTACTAGCTTGTAAAACTAACCATTGGTGACGTTGCTCCACAAAATTTATAGCACCATAGAAATTGGAAACCAACAGAAGCTCCCCAGAGTTCTTGCTCTTGAAGAGAGAAGTGAGGATACCCCGACCAATAGAGTGATCTAAAGCCATCCAGAGAAGAGGATTCCATAAAGTCACCACTCCCCCTGAAGCCCCTTGGGATCCAACCACCATGTGCTCAACCTATCTCCAAATTTTCTTAACAATGTTATCCATCCTCTGAATGGAAGCTTTAGTCTCTTGAAGGAGAATAAAGTCAAAATGGTGATTTTTAATTAAACTCTGAACAACAATTTGATGAGGTCTGTTGTTTAGACCTCTTATATTCCAAGATTGGACAATCATTGGAAACTAGGATTCTAGTAAGTGTCAATCTGCTTGACCTTTCTCTGGTTAACTAGCTGGTCTCCCTCATTAGCCAGCTTCTCTTGGTTTGATTTTCTTCCTACACTCTTGGCTTGAGAGTTTTTTAACCTTTTCTCCACTTGTTGGATCCCAAGGTCAGGTTTCCCTCTATCCTTATCTCTATATTTCATTGAAACATCACTATCCACCACAACCATTGCAAGGGTTTGGTTCTCTAGATCTATCAGTGCTAAGTGATAAACCTTCAAATCTGAATGCAAAGAAACATGATGGGCAGTTTCCTCAACCCTTACAAGGGGAAGGTTATCCTTCTGAGGTTCATCCATTATGGTGGTCTCCTCCTCCATATCCAATAGAGAGTTAAGAATTTCATACCTGTTGAGATTTCTCTCTATCGACTGGTTGGAGCGTGTTGTCTTGCTCTTTTTCTTCTTCTTTCTCTTTGGAGCTTCAAAACCCTCCTTAGGGGAATTAACATTTGAGGCTGTGTGCTGATCCTCTGCTTTCTTCTCAGCAAACTCGCTATTGGTGATGGTTTCCTTTGGAGGTATGGGGCTCTTCGTGATGCCCTCCAGGCAAAAGTGGGCCAAATGACCGTGTTTGTGGCAGATCCTACATCGGAATGGGATTGCCTCATAGTCCACCTATTGGATCCATGTTAAGTCCCCCATGTTAATTTCTATTTCAGTTGGGAGAGGTTGGTTGAGATCCATCTCCACATAGATCCAAGCATAAACAATAGAGTCTCCCCTCATCGTGTCCCTGGAAACTCCTAAATAACACCCCAAGAAGTTGCCCAATTTCTCAAAAATCGGTTCACACCAGTATTCCATGGGCAAGGCGTAAAGACAAACCCAAACAACCATCATAGAGGGCTCCATCCGAGGGTCAAATCCCAGCTTCCAAGGCTGAACAAAAAGGCTCACAGCACCATATGTTCTCCTCCCTGACTCAAAGGCTTTATCTCTATCTACTTGAGAAGAAAAACTCACTATATAATAGCCATTGCTAATGAGAGAGATTGAGGTGTCCCCAAGGGGCTCCCAATTTTTTGGATCCAAGAGGACATAAATCCTAAAGATGATCTTATGCCAATGAACTTACAAATTAGGTCATGATTGCTTCTGTAGAGAATGTTATCCACCACCAGGGCTTGATCTATCACCAGTTTAGGATGGAGGGCCACCTAGGGGAGGCAACCATTAACCCTTGCCTGGAAAGATTGTTGCTCTAGCTTCTTGACCATTGCAGAGAAGATAGAATGAAGGGTTGAGTCTCTAAACAAGATGTCCTCCATGTCCTGTTTCCCTTTAACCATATCTGCAAACGATCTCTTGGGGGAGGGGGGCCAAGGAGGGGCCCAAAAGGGCCCTCATCGGCAGCCATAGGCCACTCCACAGCCTACACACAACACTTCATCCAAAGGGGATACCTACAAAACTAAAAAACCCTAGGCACCGAGGCAAAACCAGCTCCACTCTAGATCCACAATTTTTTGATCTCAATTTTTCCCAATTCACTCTGACGTTAGGTCGTCAAAAAAAAGTAATATTGCATGACAATCCAATGATAAAATGAGTGGGAAGAGGTATTTATACCAATACCAAGATCCCAATTATATACTAAATTTTAACCTAAGCCAACTTAACAAGAGGTATTTGGGTTAATTACAAGTTATAAAGAAGGTTTAACCATAACAAGGTTAACCACAATCCATAAAGATTACATAATAAAATATAACAAGTTTTTAGTACATTGTACAATGAAATGCCCTTAGGCCTATCCAATACATCATCCATGAATTAGATTATAATTTTAACACCCTCTCCCCCCCCCCCAAATCTAAATTGAGGATCCAAGGAGATTATTCATGAGTAACAATAATATCACCACCCATAATGGATGCTCTAATAGGCCTCTACATTTTGAGGTAGACTCATATGGATCCCCATATTATCTAAAATCTACTACTATACAAATATTTCTAGCATAAGAGTATCCTTAAACTAGACTATCATCACCACTGCAACTATTAGACATTGCCACACACATCCAAAAAATACTTTTGTTAGGAATTTAAATGAAGAAGAGAGGTCAAGATCACCACATCCTTTAAAGATAATCTTATTCAATATCCTATTGTTGCATAAGGTATGTCTTGAAGGCACATTGTTTCCACTCATAACATACATCACCCTATTTGAAAACTTACTCTTGCCCTTGGGCCATCTAATTTTAGTCACCAAAATAGGCTTTGTATGAACCTACTTAAAAAAAACTATAACAAATTTTCAAGAGTACCTAGACAAAAAATAGAAGAAGAAATAGATCATGAATAATTAGCTCTTCATGAATAAGCATAATTAATTGGCCAAAGGAGGAATAGGCATTTACTAAAGCACATCTTAAATCCTTTTCTTGAAATCCTCCAAAAGACTCAAAGTTTGTTATAATTGTCACAAATCCATCTATATCTCCCAAAAAATTAGGCCAAATATCTTGATTGTAAGTAAAAATATAAATCCACCTTTTAAAAATAGGGCAATAGGGCTTGAGGACTATTCCACACAATTTATCCCTAAACAAAGAACAGGTCCTTAAACTAAATTGTGCAATTAAAAAAATAGATTCAAAATATTTCTATGTGAAATACTTATGACCTCTAGAATTTTTGCCCTAATAGCCCTCAAATTATTAAAAATTAAATTCTCAAACCTTAGGGTTGCAAGTGCTAATATCAACCTGCCACTTGGTGAATTTTGATTTGATGCTATGCTCCAATCCCATTTAACCATTTTATCTCCTCTACTTTACTTGATCTTTGACATATGCCTCCAATTGATTGGTTAAGTTGTTATATATAGAAAAAATTGTTTGGTGCAACATGAAAGGAGACCACTTCATCCACCATGCTAACCTCAAATTAGATAATAATTTTAGAATATCCAAAGAGGCTTGGAGGGGATTGAACCTTGGTCCCCCAAGTGCTAAGTGAAATGCATTGGCCACTTTATCCATGCCACAAACGAGTAGCAAAATGATGATGCATCCTATAATCTACCACCCTTTCCATTTTTGACAATGGAAAAGGCCAACACATGGTTTAAAGGCATATTTGTTATTCATTAGGGAAATCCTTGTAATGGTGAACAATCAGACAAATCCCTTAGGAGATAATCATAGACCCATTCTATACAAAAGGGAGGATGGGCATTACTTGATCCTATGCCTTGTCCCTCTCAATGCAACCTTCATACCACCATGCTATAGCCACATTCATATAGGGACAATCATATCTAGACATACTAGTAGTACTCTAAATGACCTCAATAAAGCATGCATCCATTATCACCAAAAATACCTCCACAAACAACTTGAACTCGGGACCTTTTGACAAGAGTATCTTTGGAAACATCAATCTGGTCATAATGGCCATCCTACTTGATAGTATTTAGTGCATCCTTTCTTCAAAGGGAAAGATGGCATGTGTTCCCTATCATGATCCCACCAATCCAAATCTAGGGTATGCAAAGGGACCATGATTTAAGTTTGAATTTTATGCACAAAAAGTGAGGTATGGTAGGAGACCTTTGAACCAAGGACTTAGAGTCCTTTCAATAGCCAATATTTTAGATCTTAGATTTTGAATATGATCTTTGAAAAAAGAGTGAAGAACCTCCAAAAATATTGGATAAGCAAATGAAAAATTATGTAATAAATTATTCCTTTTTTAATGAGTTTACATAGGTTTTAATGAGGGGTCCCAATTGAAGAGCAAAAGGCCCCGATAAACTAAATCTAGAAAAATAGTAATTACAGAATCAAAGGAAAAAAGAATAACATTGTATTTCACATGGGAAACCCTTACAGGAAAAAACCCAACACAATAATATCTCCTTATTGTATAAACTTAACCGTCTCCAATACAATAATATTCATCTCTCCATATCTTATTAAACCTGGATGCAAGTGCAATTAAACAACAACACAAGAATGAATAATACAATAACATGGGCGAAAAACCCTAGGTTCAAATATTTAACCCAAAAAAATCCATATGGGTCTAAAAATAGCTTACGAAACCCTAAAACCTTTTTTGGGGACTATTGCCCCTAAACCCCCGCTTTTTGGGAGCTGCCACCCTCAAACCCCCACTCAAGGCCTGACCCAACCCTAAACCTTGGTGAGGATACATGGAGAGTGTTCAGTACCTTTTAGAGTTAACCCCACCAAAATAACATGGAAAAAATTCAACATATTTCCAATACCAATCCCCTCATACTAAGTGGGGTTTGAACCTTGGACCTCTCAAAGAGAGGCCAAAGCCCTTACCATTGTAGTAAGCTTGCAATTATAAATTTCTATTTTTTCAATGAGTTTATATAGGTTTTTATGAGGGGTCATGGTCCCCTCATACTAAGTGGGGTTTGAACCTTGGACCTTTCAAAGAGAGGCCAAAGCCCTTACCACTACAATAACCTTACAACTTTATGTAATACATTCTTCTTACCTCTTATGCAAAAACAACAAATAATATTATAAGGAGAGAATCATCCTTTGGTTTAGAAGCAAAATCAGAGACACCAAACAATGTTTCTACATGACCAAGTGAGGTAGCTCCATACCCACTTTGATACAATGTTAGAATTCACCATATTTTCCAAAAATGAATAGAAGCAAACCATACACTTAAATCTTGTACAAAAAGCAAAAAAGACAAAAAGGAGAGTTTTGGTGGTCACTTGTAGACACCATAATAATCACTATATCTATAGATAATATTGCACAACACTCTAATGATCAAATGAGGAGTGGGAAGGGGTATTTATATCAATACCAAAACCTTTATTACACAATAAATCTTAACTTAAGTTGATGTAACAAGAGGGCTTTAGGTTAATTACAAGTTATATAAAAGGTTTAACCATAACAAGGTTTATAATGGCCCATAGGGATTACATAATAAAATATTATAATTAATTAATAAATTGTACAATGAAATGCCCTTAGACCTATCCAATACATCATACAATGTCAACCTTGGCCATGCCATGAATTAGTTTACAATTTCAACATAAATATCATCATTAGGGAAGTAATTATCATAAATTCTACATCATACTCATTGCCATGTATTTTCACAAAATAAACAAATAAATATATATTTAAGTATTTCTTGCAATTTTCAATTATGACATAAAGTAAATTCACTTGTTGTGGCTATAGGCTTAAGTTTCCTTCATATTTGAATTTACATATACAAGAGGCAAGGTTAATAGCAATTATTTTAGCTTTACAAACATTCTTATTGAATGATCACTCTATCTAGTCCAGGTTATCATGAGATTACATTACAATTAGGAGTGTTTAACATGTGTTTATAATAATTGTACACAACATTTTAAGTATTCTTCATCCCTTTATGGTAATATTTACTACCTTTGTATGATCTTAATCCATGTTCTTACATTTATTTTTGTTAATTCTTGTTGAAATGATTAAGTTTCCTTTATTTTGATATATGAGTCCTATAGATTGAAAAGATAGCAATAACAAGTAAATAGAGGAAGTTATATCTCTATGTTTATCTACAAACCTAGGCCTTGCTTTGTATTATAGAGGAAAAAGATAAACCAAAAATTTCCATCTATAATATTTGTAGTGGGGTGATTTTAAGATCTTGATTTTTCTAATTTAATTTAGCTTCATTACAAAATAAAATGTGTAATATTTGAGATTCAAATGAAACTTTTGACTTAAATAATATTACCCTACTAGGATCGTTTGGAGAGTATAGAAGCAAGTTTTTGTGGTTATCTTGAGATGAAACATACCTTGGATCAGGTAGTGGCTTATAACCTCATCAATTTGGTGGAATTACCTTTTTGCTAAAGATAGTCAATCATTGGCTCTCAACCCTAAGCTAAGAGGTAAATAACACTTTTAGAAAATGTATTACTAGATTGGTGGATATTCGTAAGATGCTTAATCTTAAAAGAGTGAGTTGTATTTGAATCAATAATTTTATATTTTACCTCTAGACTAGGTTATTGTAAAAGGAGTGCAACACTTGATATAATCTCATTATCAAGTTATCCACTAACCTACCATGCATATTTTATAAAGAGTGGAGGTGTATTAATGGCAATGGGTTCAACATCTTCCATCTCAATTTATTTCTCATTTTCTTGAGGTACCTATATTAATCCTTAATTACATATTAAATATTAATTGATGATGCAATTGGAAAGGAAATTATCTTGAATATTCTCTATCATAAAATTTAAAAATCAAAGTCAAATTGTATGTCTTACTTGATATCATAAATATTACTTTATATGATTTGCGTATGACCTCATGAGCACTAAATGCCAACTACCAAAGCATCCCACCAATAATAAAATCTAGTACCAACTCTTCTTAGAACCAAAATTATATAACCTAGTTTGAATATGTGTTATTCTAATCCATTACCTCCAATATGTGTGAGCACCAATGTCACATTAGTCATCAAGGAACATTACTATGAATAGGTGATAATACCAATATCACATTATCACCAAGCATCATCTTCTATGTCTATAACATCTAACACTAAAGGTGCCATAAGTAGGTGGCAACCTTTATGCATGTTCCTACTGGAACATGGACTATTAACAATTATGTATTGGCTACCTCTTCTTGTGATTGTTGGAAGATGTTCATCTTCTCCAATGTTTCTTCAAGTTCATCATGTATATATAAATTCTATGCATGTTATTTAGTAGGTTGTATACGTGCCCATATCAAAACAATCTTTCCTATAGAGATTCATGTGTATTGTATATATATCTCTATAGATATTATTAAACAATTTATTTAATTTTAAATAAAGTATATGGTTTCTTACGTTATAGCTTATCATTGTCAGTTTTTTTACATTAATACAATAATATTTTGAATCATTCGAATCAATTAGATCATTATTATAGGCTTCCTTCTTTAGAACATTTGTCAAAGTTTGGATTATTGCCTCCTTATTGTCCCCATGTGTAAGATACTTGGATCTTTGAAACATATATTTTGGTATTGTAAGATGTTAAATAAACTTAGACCTCTATTCAATCCATTGCTCTTGTTATGCTTCTTAAGAGGATTCCTTGGAAATTTTCTCTATTGGATATTTGTAAAGAAAGAAATCATATCTACAATGCTTTTAAAAATTGATTATCAGACATATATAAAAACTTAGATGTCATGAAATAACATTATGCATTCCATTAGCATTTAAAACCTTTATTCGAATTGCTTTTGTAAATGAATATGTTGATTAAGTAGATTCATTAACGTTTACTACAAAAAATTGTTTTAACTCATCAAATTCTCGATCTATAGACACAACTAGGCACCCATGGAAGGAGTTTACAAACTTGAAGAAATAGGTGATTGATATTAATGTGAACTTGAGAGTGATGTGACTTGTTTATAATCACTCGAACATTGTGCACAAATTAACATAGACATACTAGCTTATGTTAATTCCATGCATCATACTATAACTTCTATGGATCAAAAGCCCAAAGTTCATGGAAGTAATTTTATCAGGAAGGAACAACATGAGTAACTCTTTGATTATTTTTAGCTTTATTTGGTATATTTTATTTCCCATTGAGGAGGCCTTAGGATTTGATTATTTTGACTAAATTTGTAGTTTTATTATGTTTTTTGATTGTAAAAGGTATATTTCCTTGACAATATGCCTTGGAAGTTGACATGATAGTTGTTATGTGAAAGACTTAGAATTCATTTCTCTCATATACTATTGCTCTATTGTTCAATAAATATAAAATAACTAGAAAAGGTAAAAAAAATTCAAACAACCATTGAAATTATTAACATTCATATAATTTAAACATAAATAATGATTTTAAAATTAAGACACAACTACAGGATTTTTATCCTCCTTTGATTCATCTCAAAAAAGAGTGTGGTTCCCCCAAAGGAAAAAAAAAAAATTGATGCCTATCAAAGGCCTAATTAGAAAAACCTGACACAACATCCTAAAACTATTCTTGAAAAAAGATAAATGAAAAACTATTTTTTCATTTGACTATGATATTTAATCCCTTTTACTGGGGCAATCTTTGGCTAAATGCCCAACCTCTCTACACCAAAATTAGGCACTAGAAAATTTGAAAAAAATAAATTTTGTTCACAAACAATATCTAGGTCCCATAAAAGATACTTTTTAAGAAGTCCCTATCCAATTCCATCTCAACATACATGCATGGATGGACCCAAAAAAATAGGCATATTTATCTTTTTCATCAACTATCCATAATACTTTACTAGTTTGGATGATGATAACATGCAAGAATGTTCTATAAGCAAGATTTAAAATATGGCATTTCACCTAAAGTGAAAATTTTATTCTTGAGGGACCCCTCTAGGAGGAATTCAAACAACTATACTTGTAAAACATCACTACAAAAAATAACAGCATGCATACTCTTTGTCAAGCCCTCTAACTCTTTCCACTTAATTCCTAATTTTCCTTGACCCATATAATAAAATATTCCTTAGAGGAGACACTCTTAGCAAGGAGTAAAATTATCTCTCTTTTGGTAGCATATATTATTTTAGTGCATCTCTTTAGATAATAAAAGTCTAAATATTTACAATGACTATCAACCCTTTGACTAAATTATCCATTGCTTCTTAACAATTGTTCAATGTTGTCTCTTAGAACTTTGACATATTTGACATCAACCGCTCCTCCTATCTCTGAATACAAAATATCCATGTTGATAATAGAATCAAGATGGTGCAATTAAATATGAGCACACAACAAAATATACAATGGCATCATAAGGGACTATACAACACATAGATTATAGGGAAAACATAACAAATACAAAGGAAGTAATGTCTCACAAGAAACCAATGGCTAGACCAATCCATTAGGAATACTAGACTAGGCAAACAAGCTAACTAGAGAGGAAATAACCTAATACAAGTTTATCAGGAAGCCTAGGACCAAATAACTTTAGGCCTTAGTTGGGATACCTGCTAAAGTCTCATTAATGCACGTACCAACAAAAGCATGCAATACTTCTATTGAAACCATATCATAAGTAGACTAAAATAACCTAGTTAAAATAAAACTTGTTAAACTTGGGCCTCCACCTAAATCTAACACGTGCATAATCTACATTGCCAAAGTGAACATTAATACATATCACACAAGGGCACACTTCAAAATAGCATGAACCAAAACAAAAACAAAGCTTGCAAATCCAATTAATCAAAACTATAAAAAAAAACAATCAATCATAAATTGAATATTAAGCATAAAGAGCACACCAAGAAATGAGGCTACATCAAGCAATGAGGCTAGTATGAAACATGTTATATGATATTGTAGCTAAAAAAATTATTAATCTTTAATGTTGAAAATACTTCATTTTTATTTTTATGATAAGAGATATGAAACTTTAAAATTATTTTAATATTTCCATAATAAATTTATATCTTAACACCTTGTCTCCTAAACAACTTGTAAGAGATATCACTTTGTAAGTATGAGTATTAATAAATAATAATTAGAATTATCCAAACAATTAGTGTTCTATTAAAATAACTTTGGATTATAAAACGAGGATAAAAATGTATTCTTATACATCAAGTTACACATAAATTTTTAAGTTGGAATTAAGTTAAGTTATTGCAAGCTTTCTTTATATTTTAAGCTTTTGTGGGAATATGAAATTTGTATTGCCATGTAATATGTTGATCTATGCTAGTTTTTTATTTATTAACTATGTTTGTTATTATTATTTTTGGATACATAGGGGAGTTGGTTACAACCACTATTTTTAGTAACTGGCAAACGTAGGGTTCAAACCATAGGGACTACTCCCAACAACCTATTCATCTCGTTGTTGTTGACCCAACATGAGATGGATACCATCGGTCGCTCGAGGTTCGTACCGTCATCATAAGTAAAAGGATTCAGCACAGACTACTACCTTTTCTAAAGTTGGTAGCGTGCCCCCAAGGTTTGAACCTAGGTCTTTTCTTGGCAAGTACTTGGTCAGTTATACCTTTGCCAATCCACCTAGCCTTTGGCAACTAAGTTTGTTATTATTAATAAAAGAATAAAATAGAAGAGTCCCCAAGGGCTAGTGAATTGGTAATAAGTTGGGCACTTACCGAGGAGGAGACCTAGGTTCAAACCTCAAGGGCATGCCCAATATGGGCAAAGGTAGTAGTTTGACAT
The DNA here is from genome assembly GCA_028583015.1 of Wollemia nobilis. Lineage (NCBI taxonomy): Eukaryota > Viridiplantae > Streptophyta > Pinopsida > Araucariales > Araucariaceae > Wollemia > Wollemia nobilis. The sequence goes on along the minus strand of JAQPPZ010002742.1, from coordinate 1,473,890 downwards.
GAGTCTATTGAGTGTGTCCCAGCTTGATGACGATGATACTAACCCTGAACAACCAAGGGCCTCCCTCACTCCAACTGTGTTTACCGAGGTGAGATAGGGTTTATAATGGTAGCAACTTGATTTGATGCTACAATCGGAGGTAATGCAACTTGACCCTATGACCAGTTGTTAAAAAAAAAAGGTAGTTATAACTCTAACCCTAGTTGACTCCTAAATCCTTAAACAACTCGTTATTATAATATAATATCACAATACAATATAGCTTTGATTATGTTTGGCCCATGCTAATTATCCATAACACCCATATATAATACAATAGCATATCCCTAGATACCATACCATCTTTCATCTCAAGGTGGTTTATCATTTTTTTAGTTTTGTAAATTGACTCTCAATTACATATTTGATGCAAACAAAAATTGAACAATCCTTCTCCAAATGATAAATGCTTTGTTATTGTCCTATGATGATTTCCTTCTATGTCATATGATTGAACTCATATATCGTACAATTGTATGATTTGAATTTCTTTCACAACCCTTTATTGTCGTGTAATGTACGATGTGCCCTTTTTTTAACTATACGATTTAAAATTCTCTATTGTACAATATTTAGATTGTACCACCCATCAATCATACAATTGATTTATTGTATGATAAATATATTTGCTAGCATTATTGTATGATGGGTTAAATTGTACGACTATTTAAGTGCACCAAATAAATATATTTATTTGCTTTTCTAAAGTTTTCTTTAAAACAATTATCACGCAAGCTTTCTATTTCAGAAAACAATTAACATTTAGCCAGATCCTTCCACTTGCATCAACCAAATATTCATGTGCAAAGAGCAATTTACTCTTCCCTTCTATGAATGATTTCTCTGGCCCTGTAATCTAAATTTCATGTTCCAATATTTTCTATTTTCTAGCAAGGTAGGATGGTACCCTCTTGTGCTTGCAATATTTCATTTACTTAAACCTCCTATGCCTCAGTTCTCTTCCGTTATTCTCCTATTCTCACTGTGCTTCCATACAACCTACACACATGTTTAACAATAGTACAAATAGCTAATAAAATAATCATTCAACAAAAACTAAAATTCAGGGATTTATTAGCAAAATATTCATTTATTTTCTATTTTTATCGAGAATACATGACTTAGATTTAAGACCCCTTTCTCTCTTCTTTGTGAGACAAAACACCCTATTTATAACTTTTGAAAGTAGTTACATAATGGCCAAATAGTTGACCTTTCATTTTTGCTACGGTTCCGCTTTTACAACGGTTAGTCATCGAGATGCTCCTACATTATACTCGTTAGGTAAAAGAAATGGTTCATGAACATTCTACAAATATTCAAATTGAACTCTATATTTGGCAATCTCAAATGCATTCATCCACGTTGCATCCTCGGATACTTGATTCTTCTATTAGACCAAATATTCATGATATTCCTTGTCCCTCATCCTCTTGGCAACTCTAAAATCTATGATTACCTTAATTTTATCTCATTCATTCTCTGGCAACTATTGTACCCATTCAATATTTAAAAGTTCTAAAATTGCACTATATCACTCGCTACTTTATCCTTTGTAATATGGGTAATAGATCTTCTACATTTAATATAGGAGATATATCCATACCTTCAGGTAGTTATATTTCATAAGAATTCATGACAAACTTCTTCAAGACTCTATAGAGTCCAACCTTTTGCAAATGTGCCAAAACTAAATCTCGGCACTCTTCGCTTGCGATGAACATATTATTTATATGTCATGGCACTCTTCTCTTAATCACTTTTCACCTCTTAATGCAAATCATGAATATAATCAACAAGGTCTTCCACAATAGCACTTGGTCTTTGTAAATCAATTTTATTTCACAACTCATCTACTCCTCTTGGATGTATTCCATATGCAATCTAAAATGGGCTTTTACTTGTACTTTGATTTACTGAGTTATTGTACACAAACTCTGTTTGTTCCAAAATAGTATCCTAAAGCTTCTTCTTGTCAATTAAACATCTCAAAAAAATTCCAAGACTCCTATTCACAACCTCAGTTTGTCCATCAGTTTGTGGATGACAACCCAAATTGAATGCCAACTTAGTACCCAATTTCTTCTACAATGTTCTCCAAAAATGACTCACAAATTTGCTATCCCTACTAAAACAATACTCTTTGATAACTTGTTACACACCAAACCTAGCCGTCGGCTAGGTATTCCAAGAGTAAACATTTCATATATATATTAGATAGATTATTTAAATTAAATCATCTTGTTTTTTATTTTTATTCACTGCAATTCGCATTTGCCTTCACGGCGGGATCTGCCCTCCTAGTGGCACTATATTCTTACTAAGATTTGATTCATTATTTCATTTCATTCTTTGAACTATTGGTGCTATATCACTACTGGTAATTTGTGTGTATTCCTACGTATTAGTGTTACATCTGGATAAGCAAACAGTCAAGGGTAATAATACCCTTGCAAGTGGTATCAGATTTCAGTTTTTGAACTCACTGGGCATCCGACGGCGTATGCTACTGTCCACGTCACGGAGTAAATAACACTGTTGGAAAATGGTCAAAACCTTGGGGCTTCACTGGATACGGATTTGTGGTAATTCTAAAGCCAAGCGGCAGCGTCATTTCAACACCCTGTTAGCACCAGTCGCAGCCAAGCAGTCAGGATAACGTAGGATTGTTACGCAACCAGTCCACCCAGCTCCACGTCTAGATTTCCGTTGTGTCTCTTTTTCAAATTCGGCGACCGAAAAGGATAAAACGGGCTTCTGGCGTTTTCAAGCAATTGAATATGGACAGATTCCTCGTACGATGCATCAAAGAAATTTTCCATCGTAGCCCTGTACAGACGCGAAGCGCGGACCAATCAAAAAGCACGATTAAACATTATTACGCATTCGTAACTAAGGTACATACTTTTTATTTTTTGTTTTTCTCGGGACAATATCCCACATTGAGCGGGTAAAAGCTAAGGAGGAGTTTATAACACGGGAAGTTCCATATCGAAGTTGTGACTTCGGTCACATGGCGGTTGGTTTCTCGCGCGCGTAACCTTGTTGGGTCGCGTGTTGTGTCTTCCAGTTGTCCCCTCCAGTTGTCGTGTCCTGTGTTAAGTCCCTTCGTTCGTTGTTTCTTGTCCTAGCCGTTCGGGTTGTCGTGTCCTGTGTTAAATTCCTTCGTTCGCTGATTCTTGTCCTAGCCATTCGGGTTGTCGTGTCCTGTGTTAAGTCCCTTCGTTCGGGTTCCACCAAAAGTGTTAAGGAATTGTTAACCAAAACTTGTCAAAAAGTTGTTAACCAAAAAATTGTTACCAAAAGTCGTCAAATCCTACCAACAGTTGTTAACAAAAAAGTTGCTACCAAAAGTGCACGAAAAACCAAAATTCAAATCCGCGTCGCAGTTGGAGTGACAGTTGAAGCGGAATCCAAATTTTTGCTAAATTCAACCAAATTTTGCAGCAGTCAAAGCTCAAAAGCTCCTAAGCAGGTTATGCTAACAAGTGCATGAGCAAAAGGTGGACCAAAGGATCTGATGGTCGACTATCAAGCTCGGAGACGACCAATAACAATGCAAGAAGACCTCATCGAAGCCTTAGTATAAAAAATTCTCCTCATTTCAAAATTGGCAGTTATAATCCACATCATCCACTGGTAGACCCTATGGCTACTAACCCTCCCCCAACTCACGAAAACATCACACAAGGAGACTCAAGTAACTCGGCCATTACCACGGATGAAACTCTTCGACTCTTACTAGATGGTATGCGCGAAATTAGTGTCAACCTAAAAAACCTAGTGAGCGCACAAAACCGACTTAATCCCAATACTAATCCCCAAAATCACTCCCATGCACAAAGGAATGAAGAAAATGACGACCAGGATGACGATTGGGAGCAACGAAGAGGCAATCCGGATAATTACAGGGATCGCTATCATAGACAGCGGTATAACCAAGATCAAGAAAGGGATATGGGTTATCACCAACCGAGAGGCCCTAATAATTTTCCACGCATTGATATGCCCACTTTTGAGGGTCATGATCCTCGTGGTTGGATAGCCAAAATGGAAGGCATTCTCGATTTATACCAAATTAAGGATTTTGATAAAGTCCCTTTCGCCGCATCAAAATTAGGCACTGAGGCCTACCAATGGTTCGTATGGCTTAAGCGAGAGAAAGGAGCTACTATTAACTGGAAAAAATTCACTACCTATTTTTTAGAAAGATTTGATGAAGGAGCTACATCGTCATACACAGTAAGACTGTTATCTCTTAAACAAGAAGGATCGGTTAGCGAGTTCGTTTCGGAATTCACCAGTTTACTACCATATACATTAGACCTCAGTCCCGACACAGTGGTAGGAGCTTTTCGCAATGGATTGAAAGAAAATATTAGGGTGGAGGTGGACATTCAAAATCCAACCGCGTTGAACGATTGTATAAGAATAGCCAAGCTGGCTGAGAAGAGAATTCAGCTTGTATGCACGGCGTGAAACTTATAGTCGTCCTTCATATCGCAACAATTCCTTTCGTAGAAATGATCAACCATCAAGATACTTTTGCTATAAATGTCGCACTCATCATCCCAGGGAACAAGCATGTGCCCAAAAACAAAACTTTCATATTGAATGCGATCAATATGAAGGAGAAGAGGAAGAAACTTACCACCAAGAAGAACCTATGCAAGAAGAACTACCAAGTACTCTAGAAGAGAAGGAAGAGGATACAATGGCGATCTCCGTGCATGCCCTCATGGGGTTAACCGCCCACCATACCATCAAGGTACCAGGATTTCTCCGCCAGAAAAAGGTGAATGTGCTAATTGATTCCGGCAAGTACCCACAATTTTATCGACATCAAAACAGCAAAAGCTTTGAATTTATTCATTAACTCTTCCAACAAAGACAAATTCCAGGTTCTAGTGGCCAACGGGGTGAACGCGCAATGTGTTGGTCGAACATCTCAAGTTTCCATAAAAATGGGAACTTATACCTGGTTTGGATCCCTTTTCGTCATGAATTTAGGGAACTCGATGTCATTTTGGGAGTTGAATGGTTGGAAACATTAGACACGGTTAGCTTCAATTTCAAAAAATTATTTGTGGAATGGAAGGAAAATGGACGAGTCATTCGCTTACAAGGCATTACTACTCCTCCATCACAAATGGTGAGCTCTCATAGTATGGAGAAGATGTTAAAAAAGGGTGGATATGGATTTATAGCTCAAATTAATTGTTTGGAAAAACAATCTCGAGCAACTTCGGATATTACTGCTCCAGATTTACGAGACATCATAACAAATTACGAAGAGGTTTTCCAAGAACCTAAAGGATTACCACCTAAACGATCTCATGACCATGCCATCCATTTGATTCCAGGGAGTGTCCCACCTAACAATCGTCCTTACCGCTATCCTCAACCACAAAAGACAGAAATCGAACAGATCGTTCAGGATCTGCTAGATCATGGAGTCATTCGTCACAGCACTAGCCCTTATTCCTCACCTGTAGTTCTGGCTCGACGAAAAGATAACTCTTGGCGTATGTGTCCTGATTTTCGTTCTCTCAATAAACTCACTATCAAGGACAAATTTCCTATCCCCGTCATAGATGACCTACTAGATGAGTTGCATGGTGCAAAATTTTTTACAAAATTAGACCTTCGCTCAGGATTTCACCAAATCCGTGTCGGAGAAGAAGATATTCCCAAAACCGCTTTTCGTACTCATGAAGGTCATTACGAATTTTTGGTCATGCCTTTTGGTCTCACCAATGCACCATCCACATTCCAAAGTCTCATGAACCAAGTGTTTCGTCCACTCCTCCGTAAGTTTGTGTTAGTTTTTTTTGATGACATTCTCATATATAGCAAAACATGGAAGGACCATTTACATCATGTGGATAAAGCCCTTCACATTTTACACAGAGAAAAGTTATTTGTCAAACGTTCCAAATGTTCATTTGGTGTCCAAGAAGTCGAGTATCTTGGTCATATAGTTTCACACGAGGGCGTCAAAGTCGACCCCAATAAGATTAAGGCAATTCAAGAATGGCCTTTACCTAAAACCATCAAGAAACTTCGTGGTTTTTTGGGTCTCACGGGCTACTATCGCAAGTTTGTACAAAATTATGGTAAGATTGCAGCACCTCTCACGACACTCACAAAGAAGGATGCTTTTCGTTGGTCGAAAGAGGCTACTCAAGCCTTCGAAGCTCTTAAGGAGGCCATGTGTACAACTCCAGTTTTAGCAACTCCCAATTTTCACAAACCATTTATTATCGAATGTGATGCGTCAGGAACAGGAATTGGGGCTATATTAATGCAAGAAGGTCATCCGTTGGCATTTGAAAGTAAACAGCTCTCCGAGAAAAATTTGGGAAGATCAACATACGAAAAAGAAATGTTGGCTATTCTTCACGTAGTAGAAAAATGGAGACACTACCTAATCAGTAGCCGCTTCATTATAAAAACAGATCATAGTAGTCTCAAACATTTTCTTGAGCAAAGGTTTTCCTATCCGAAACAAAATAAGTGGTTAACCAAACTATTGGGCTATGATTTTGTTATCGAATACAAGAAAGGGAAGGAAAATGTAGCCGTCGATGCGCTGTCCAGGAAATATGAAGACGAAGTAGTCATTAACGCTATTTCAGGTCCTTGCTCCCAATGGGTGAATCAATTACAAGATGAATGGTTGTCCAATAGCGAAACTGCTCAGATACTTCAAGAATTATCTATAGGGTCCTCTAAACACCCTTTGTTCTCTTATGAAGATAAAATCCTCCGAAAGAAGAACCGCATTTACATTCCACACAATTCAGAACTCAAATCGAAGATCCTCGATGAATCGCACGCTTCTCCATCAGCAGGACATTCAGGATTTTTGAAAACATATTTAAGGGTCAAACAATCATTTTGTTGGAAAGGATTAAAAGCAGAAGTCAAACAATGGGTAGCAGAATGCGAAGTTTGCCAGCGCAATAAAGGAGAAACAATCAAATCACCAGGGTTGTTACAACCATTACCCATCCCTGAACGGCAGTGGGAACATATATCCATGGATTTTATTGAAGGTCTTCCAAAGTCAGAAGGCAGGACAAGTAATCTTCGTAGTCGTAGACCGGTTATCCAAATACGCTCACTTTCAGGCTTTACAACATCCATTTTCCGCAAGCAAGGTGGCAAAGGTATTTATGGATTCAATTTTCAAATTACATGGTATGCCAAAAAATATTGTAAGTGATAGAGACCCCATCTTCACTAGTAACTTTTGGCGGGAATTATTTCGACTTAGTGGTACCAAATTGAACATGTCCTCACCCTACCATCCACAGAACAGATGGTCAAACAGAAGTAGTTAACAAATGTTTGGGTACGTACTTAAGATGTTTCGCTCAAGATAAACAATACCAATGGAGCCAGTGGTTAGCATTGGCAGAATGGTGGTACAACACTTCTTACCATTACTCAATTAAGATGTCTCCATTTGAAGCATTGTATGGCACCAAGCCTCCAACCGTCGCAGATTACGTACAAGGATCATCCAAAGTAGCCAAAGTGGATGATTGGTTCCAACAAAGGCAGCTCTACACTCACCATCCTCAAAGAGAATTTAGTCCAAGCACAAAATCGTATGAAACAACAACAAGACTTGCACCGATCTGAGAGAACTTTTAATATAGGTGATTGGGTTTTCCTAAGGTTGCAACCTTACAAACAATCATCGTTAAGGATAAAGTCCAGCCAAAAGTTGGCTCCACGATTCTATGGTCCTTACAAAATTGTGCGCCGCATTGGAGAAGTAGCCTATCAGTTAGAGCTACCTACATCATCACGAATACACCCGGTATTTCATGTTTCATGTCTCAAAAAAGTAATTGGTCAGAAAGTGCAAAGTCAATCCGAATTACCAGTGCTCGATGAGGAAGGACGCATACATCTCCAACCTGAAGATATACTACAACACAGAATACGAAGACTGAGATCACGTCAGATTCAAGAATTTCTCATCAAATGGCAAGATTTACCAGAGGAGGATGCCACATGGGAACCTGAAAGTATTTTCCAGACATTTCCAGCTTTGAGGACAAAGCTTTCCGAGGAGGGGAGTCATGTTACACACCAAACCTAGCCGTCGGCTAGGTATTCCAAGAGTAAACATTTCATATATATATTAGATAGATTATTTAAAATTAAATCATCGTGTTTTTATTTTTATTCACTGCAATTCGCATTTGCCTTCACGGCGGGATCTGCCCTCCTAGTGGCACTATATTCTTATTCGAGTTTTCCATTATTATAATTCCGTTCGGCTTATATTGGTGCTATATCACTACTGGTAATTTGTGTGTATTCCTGCGTATTAGTGTTACATCTGGATAAGCAAACAGTCAAGGGTAAGAATACCCTTGCATAACCCATGTAATCTCACCACTTTCATAAAGAATCAAGTAGCAATATGCATCACATCATTTTTTTCGTACAAGGTATGAAATGCATCATCTTCAAGAATCTATCAACCACAACAAAAATGGAGTCATTCCCCTTTTGTGTCCTTAGCAATCCAAGAACAAAATATATGCTTATATCCTCCCATGGTCTCTCTAGAATTGGTAATGGTTGATACAATCTAGTGTTTTGGCTCTTCCCTTTTGCATACTAACATATTTGATACATCCATACTCATTTTGGGCCAATAGTAACTTTCTTCAAGTTGTCTCAGGGTTTTATCTATCCCAAAATGTCCTACAAGTCCTCCATTATGTTTTTCTCTTATCAAATTTTCTCTCATTGAAATTCGTGGTATGCACAATTGATATCCCTTAAATAACATCCCTTCTTGGATGAAATATTCAAGCCATGAGGTCCTATCTCTTGTAGTAGGATTACTGTATGCTACCCAAGCTTCCTTGAAATCTTCATCATACCTATATAGCTCCATGGCATCAAAACCAACAACTTCTATCTTCGTCATATTCACCAACAAATTTTGCTTGCTCAAGATATCAACTTCTCAATTCGATCTACCACTTATGTGCTTAAAGATAAATTAATATCCTTGTAAAAATTCTACCCACTCCATGTGTCTTTGATTCAACGTACTCTGGTTGGTAATAAACTGCAAAGCATGATTATCTTTGAACAAAACAAACTCTTTTGGCAACAAATAATGCCCCTTCTTAAGGCTTGAACAATGGTATAAAACTCTTGGTCGTAGATAGAGTATTTCTTCGTTACCTCATTTAGATTCTCACTAAGATAGTCAATGGGCTTACCTTCATGGCTCATGACTCCTATTGTTGTTCCACTTGCATCACAATCCACTTGAAATATCTTATTGAAATCCAACAAGGCTAGAACTGGTTGTTCCATATCTTTTCCTTTAGGACTCAAAATCTTCTTTTTGTTGCACTTGTCCACTTAAATTCATGCTTTCCACCTTTTAGGATCTTTGTAATCGATGTAAAAATCTCACTAAAGTTTTTGATAAGCTTTCTAGACCATGGAAACTCTTGACCTCAAACTTACTTCTTGGTTATGACCAATTCACAATGGCCTTAATATTCTCAGAGTCCATCTATAATCCCTATGGTGAAATCACAAAATACAAGTACACCAACTCATATTTTATGAAACTGCACTTCTTCAAGTTGACTAGCAACTTCTCTTCCTTCAATATTTGTAAGACCAATCTCAAATGTGTCAAATGCTCTTCCTTGCTCTTATTGAATATAAAAATGTCATCCAAATAGACAACCACAAACTTACCAATAAATGGCTTCAACACTTCATTCATCAATCACATAAAGATACTAGGTGCATTTGTCAATCAGAATGGCATAACCAACAATTCATCCTTCATCTTGAATGTGGTTTTCCACTCATCTCCATCCCTAATCCAAATCTAATGATAATCACTCTTCAAATCTATCTTCATAAATTATTTTGCTCCACTCAAGCAATCAATCAAATTATCCATGAGTGGCAATGGAAATCTATACTTTATAGTTATCTTATGAATAGTCCTTGAATATGTACATATTTGCTATTCTCCACCTTTCTTTGGTGTAAGTATTACACGAGCTCAAGCTCTCCTAATCAACCCTTTGTCTAACAACTCTTGAATTTATCTATTTATTTCTTCATTCTCCATTGGCATCATTCTATATGTTGCCTTATTGGGTAAACTCGATCTAGGAATGAAATCAATGTGATGGATAATACTCCTTATTGGTGGCAATCCATCTGACAACTCTTTTGACAATTTTTTGGCATATTATTCTAGTAATTCCTTCACTTCACTTGAAACCTCATCCTTCCAATTTACTATCCCACCCTCTGTGGGTTTAGCAATCAAAGAAAAATATACCTTATTCTTTGTTATCTCATTCAAAAATTGCTTTCCAAAAATCAAATAGACTTTTGGACCCTTGTCCCTACTTTTTTTCTTGTCCTTCAATGGACTCGGTACATACAACTTATCATCTTTCACAATAGTGTAGGTATTTTTCCTACCATCATGTACTATCTTTTTATAAAATTGCCAAGGTATTTCCAACAACACATGGAAAGCGTCCATAGGCATAATGTCACACACGATCTCATCCTTGTAAGATCCAATTTCACTTGACACTATTCATTGACTAAAATTTGGTGTCCCTTTTACAGCCAAAAGACCTCGTATGGATTACGGTGTTCTATTCTCCTCAACCCTAGTTTCTCTACCATCTCATTGGATACTAGATTATTCGTACTTCTAATGTCTACAATAACCTTGCAATATTTACCTCTTGATCTATATACTGTTCTAAAAATATTTCTCCTCTAAACAGGTTCACTTTCCCTATTTTCTAGCTTTAATAGTATTCTCTTCATCATGAGATATTCTCTTTTTTTTGGCTCCTTCATGTGTCTTGAGGAAGCAACACCTTCTTCTTTCGCTTATGCAATATGGTTCTTGATATCCTTTTCTGTATTGTTGCTTTGTTATGTGGTTTGACATTCAAATGTCCAATGACCATATTCTCTACATCTATAACACCTTTCAAAGAATCCTCTACCCCTTACTCTATCAAAACTACCTCTTCCTCATGAGTAGTCTCCACCTCCTCTAGTGTTCTGATAGAAGTCATTTTGAGTAGTACTAGCTTCTTCTTCCTATCTTCTTCCACTACTTGCTTGTCCTCATCCTCGCAAGAATTGTTCTCTTCCTCTTTGATTATTTTGGTGTTTTCACAACTTCTCTTCTATCTTCAAGGTATACTGGTAGGCTTCCTATACTACCCTTATCCTTATCATATCAAATTCATCCTATATGAACAATTGTAGTCCATTGATATACTTCAAAACCTTCTCCTCATCATCTTCTACATGATTGGCTTGAATGGTGAGCCTATAGAATTCCTTTGTATAATCCTTCATACTTATTTTTTTGTCTCAAAGTTTATAGCTTCCTAAAAAGACCCAATTGGTAATCTAACAGGAGGAATTTGACCTTTAATTTGGTGACCATTTTCTCTTAATATTTTCCTTTCCTTTTCTTTGTCTTTCGATTTGAACATGGTCCCACCACAAGGACACATGCCCTTTTAACTTTGTAAAGGTTAATTTCACCTTCTTAGGATCGTCCACTAATTCAAAATCAAAATATTTCTCCATATCGATAATCCAATTAATGAGTTCTTCAAAGTTTAAACTTCCATCATATGATGGGGTTTCTAACCTTGGCTTCCTCGCCATGTTAGAAATTGCCCAGAGTAATATTTCTTCTAAATCTCTTCCTTGTCCTTCATTGCAAACTTCTGCTTTATCCACTTCCTCCTCTTCACTATCACATACACCATCTACTTGAACACCCCTCCTTTGGGTAGCTTCAACATCTAGTCGAGCAATAACTCCTCTCATAATCTCTACTATATCTATGGCTCGAGGCAGGGTTATGAATAAGGGGTTGGACTCAAAATGTACTTGTAAAAAATGGTGAATCCTAGTCAAAATCAAGGTGAATCATGGTGAATCCTAAGCAAATCAAATCAATCATATTCACACCAAAATTTGGGGCATTTGAAGCCCTAAAAAGTAAGGTCATATTTGGGACATATTTTGACCTATTAAATCATCTTATAACTTTATAAAAACACCACCATTAGATCATGCTCGAAAATAGATTTCCAACGAGTACAAATATGCTTATGTTTGGATATATATTATGGTGAATTGACCCTAAGAAACAATTGGTCTCGAAAATTTTAGGCGAATGGGCCGACGTCGAGGGTCCTCATATTCACCAATTTTCAATTTTAAAAATCCTAATATTCACCCAATTTGTGAATATTCACCATTGTGCATAACCCTGGCTCGAGGACCTCGCAGTCTTCTCCTTCCCCATTGTGTCATCACTCCTTTGACACGTATTAATCCTTAGAGATCTTTTGGCTCTAATACCAAAATGATGCAGACAGAAATTGAACAATCCTTCTCCAAACAACAAATGCTTTGTTATCATTGTATGATGATTTACTTTGTACGAATTCCCTCTTCTTACGATTAAACTCCTTTTTCGTACAATTGTATGATTTGAATTTCTTCCATGACAACCCTTTATCTTCATGCAATGTATAATATGCCCCTTTTTAACTATAAGATTCATCTCTACTCTATGAGATCAAATCTCGAGTTATTGTAAAACGAAGGGAAAATCAATTATGGAAGTAAATATCCTCGCACTTATTGCTGTTGCATTGTTCATTTCAGTTCCTACTGCTTTTTTACTAATAATTTACGTAAAAACGATTAGTCAAAGCAATTGATTTGTATTAGAATTAAGTGATTATTGATGACTAAATTAATCCAAATTATCTAGAGCATCAGTCGAAAAAAAGGCGATAGTAGTCATATTAAGGGCAGATATTGATTTGTAGAAGAAGTAGTACGAAGAAAAGGAAGGTTCTTCCTTTTCTTCGTACTACTTCTTCTACACATATCTATAGTAGAAGTGTAGATCCGAATAGCGCTTGCCCCATGGGGGGATGAATATAGGATTAGGACTTGGTAAAAAACACGAAGCTAATAACAATTTTCTACATGTCCCCGGAAAAAATAAACTTTATGTAGACAGAACAGAGGTCTGATTCTGAACATGACATACTTGCAAAAGTGTTTTTCCGGATCCGAGAAAGTTGAACATCGTTTTCTAATACGATACAAACATCGTTTTTATTTTCTAGTACATAGTGGATATGAAACTTGAATCGCATAAGAAAAAGAGTTAATATGGAGGAAAGGGGGCCTATGGTTGAGACAGAGCAATGTAATACGCTCCATATTTTTTTTCTTAGAACGGATTCAATATGAATACGATCAATTCGCAACCATCCGATGAAAACGGGGACTATTTTTTTTTTTATTTTTTATAAGATAAGTTCTATAACTATCTAATATCTATTAGATAGATATTCTTGTAAAAAAGATCGTTCTTCATTGAGTAGAATAAGATTATCGACTTATTCTAGGGAAGAGTCGCTGATCTTATTAAAAAAGAGTGACGTACAATTGATTTATTGCACATGAAATATATTCGCCAACCTTATTGTACAATGGGTTAAATTATACAACTATTCAAGTGCACCAAATAAATATATTTATTTGCTTTTCTAAAGTTCTCTCTGAAAATTATTACATGGGCTCTCTATTTTGGATAACAATTAAAGTTCAACTATCCTTCCACTTGCATCAACCAAATCCTCACACACAAAGAACATTTACTCTTCCATTCTATGAATAATTGCTCTGGCCTTGCAATTTAAATTTCATGTTCCAATATTTTCTATTTTTTAGCGAGGTAGAATGGTATCCTCTCGTGCTTGCAATATTTCACTTACTTGAACCTCCTATACCTTCTCTTCCATCGTTCATCTATGCTTGTGTGCTTCCTTGCAACATATACACACGTTTAACAATACAAATAGCCAACAAAATAATCATTCATCATTCAACAACAACCCTGAAACACAAGGATTTATTAGCAAAATGTTGTTCATTTATTTTTTATTTTCATCGAGAATACAAGGCTAAGATTTGAAACCCCTTTCTCTCTTCTCTCTTCTTCTTGAGACAAGACACCTTATTTATAATTTTTGAAAGCAGTTACATAATGACCGAATAGTTAGTCTTTCAATTCCGCAATGGGTCAACTTTCGTAACAGTTAGATGCTCCTACATCAATATTAAACTGATCAATTATCAAATTAAAAAGTTAAAGTTTGATTAATGTGTTAATTGATATCATAAATTACTACAAAATAATTTAAAAATATAAAAAGAAGAACAACCTAAATAGAGGATCAATTATTTTGATTAACGTGTTAATTGATATATAATTAAAATAAGTTTTACTTGTATTAATGGGATCATGGTTCAATGATTGAGACATATGGGTTGTATGGTTCACACTAATGTTTTGGTGACACCAAATAGGCTATACAACTTAATGTGACTAAACCGATGCAAAAGGGAAAGAGAAGCCCTTTCAAACACCCTATTTTAAAAAAATAAAAAAATATTATCATGGTATTTAAACCATTTTTTATAATTCTCTCTCCTTTATATATATATATATATATATATATATATATATATATATATATATATATATTTATTTATTTATTTTGTTGGTTTTTATTTGAAATTCCACTTTATGTCAACTTATCTCTTTCTAAATGACAAGGACAACACAATGGTTAGGGTTTTGACCTCTCTTTTGGGAGGTCCAAGGTTCAAACCATGGGCTAGATAGTAGCACTCGAATGTTTGCCCACACCCAACAGGTTAGGGTTATAGTGACAACACCTATCGAGGGTCCCATTGACTTTGTCTAATCCAAGTGAGGCTTATAGTGGCAACACCCAATGGTGTTATCGATTTTCTTATGTATTAAAAAACACTTAAGATTCTAACATGGTTCTTCTTTAAAAATCAAGGAGTTTAACCAGAGGCTTATAGTGGCAACACCCAATGGTGTTATCGATTTTCCTATGTATTAAAAAACACTTAAGATTCTAACATGATTCTTCTTTAAAAATCAAAGAGTTTAACCAAATGAACTCATATCATAATATATATAAAATGAATATAAACTGTTGATTTCATATCATTGATATAAACCTATATAATTTTTAATTAATATTAATAAAATTATATATATATATAGACTCAACCTCATATCATTGATGTAAACCTATATAATTTTTAATTAATATTAATAAAACATTTTAAAAAATTATAAATATTTTTAATTTTTTTTAGTAAAAAATATTTTTTAACCATAAAATGTTTGGCTCGCTTTAATATGTTATACTTGTTGCAACTTAATTAAGGCTAGTGGTGTAGACTTTAAATAAAAGATATTATACGAAAAGGTAAGGTCCACCCACTGTTCAAGGAAATCGAAAAACAATTCACAAATAAACATTTAAATCGCTCCAATCAAATTAAGCCTATTTTGTTTAACAAAATCACATCTTGATCTTTATTTCTTTTAAATATGCAATACTCACACTCATGCTGGACATATTTTAAAAACAAATCCTTATTTTGATCCTTTGCTAGTAAATATGTGGAGCACACCCTCCATATTTGTGTCTTTATTTAATAAGTAATTATCAGAAACGTCCAAAATAACAGATTAATATAACGTTTGATAAAAAGCCCGGAAAACTTCATTTTTCGTACACATCAATTTTTAATTTATAGTTTTATATTATAAGGGATATTATCGAATATAGATATTTTAAAGGAAAAGACCTTTCTCACCATGCTATCCGACCTTATAATCTACTAATATTAAACTTATATTAATATATAATTCATTGACTGTGAATTTATTTTTTAGTTTATTAATAAAAAGAGCGAGAATTATGGCATATTCGTGTACACCTATGCTTGATAATGACGGGTACCAAACACATTAAAGCCATCTTAAAATGAGAGTATGAGTTGGGTGGATTGTTTTCCAATTTTATAAATAAAAAGTAAAATGACTTACTTTGACCGTCATTAAATGCAATTTTCACCTAAATGTTGTGTTACGGTATGGTGCTCGACACCAAATCTTATACAATCTTAGTCTTTATCGTCTTCTATCCTTAATTTTTATATAGACTTTATTATATATATTTTTTCTACCTAACTTTTAATGATAATAATATTTATGTTGTTTGTCCTTAAGGGTTAGGTGAATTGGTAAAGGTTAGACTGGTCAAATACTTATCAAGAAGAGACCTAGGTTCAAGGGGTTCAAGGGGCATGCTGCTAGCTTTAGCAAAGGTAGTAGTCCGTGTTGAATCCTCTCAATGCGCATTCCAACACATCTGGATAAAGATCCTAGAAAATAAGTCAGTTATTAGCATAGTAGCATGTTATTTTGCTCCCAAGAATTCTAAATTCTATAAGAAACATGACCTTAACATAGAAGACCCATACTCCTCCCTAAAAAGAGACATTTCAATATCCAGTAAGTTGGGGGAGATTATATTAATTGGAGATTTCAATGCAAGGACAACAAATAAGCAAGCTAACATTCTAGAAGGTGACGAAGATATTGAGATTAATCCTCTTTGGATGCCAGAAGAGGAAAATCAACAGTGGACCAGGACTTTAGAAGATGAGCATGGGCTATCACATATGGAGAAGATTTGTTAGGTCTTTGCAACATATACAATTTGATTATTTGCAATGGGATGAACAATTGGAAAAATTCAGGAAAGTATACATGCAAAACATATAAGGGACAAAGTGTAATAGACTATGTAATATGCTCACGAAATTACATACCAAAAATAGAGGAGCTAGAAATGGAAGATTCTCCTTTGGAACTTAAGTCAGATCACAACCCAATTGTTATGAAACTTCAAATGCATGGAGACAAACCAAGGGAAAAACACTTGCAAGGCAATCAAAATAAATATCCTCACAAGGGAAACATTCTCTTAACAGATGAAAATTGGCAAAATTTTAGAGCAGTATTAAATAACAAGTTACAGGAAAGGGAAGAACTACATCACAGTAGTAGAGATTACAGTAAGAGTGAATGGTTAATGCACGTTATTCAAGAAGCTCTAAACAAATGCAAGAGAGCTAAACCTAAAAAGAAAGAAAGGAATAGCTTCCCAACCAACCCATGGTTCGATGAAGATTGCAAAAAAATGCGAAGATTATTAAAGGAACCAACGGGTAAAACAAGAGCAAACAAAAAAGCATATGAGAAACTGGTAAGGGCAAAAAAAGAAGAATACACTAGAACAAGGAGGAAAGAATTGATTTACTTAGGGAAGCATATACCAAATAAATTTTGGAAGGAACTAAGCGTGAAAAGGATGCAAACTGAAAATAACATAACGAGCTTAATCGATGGTTGGAGTATTCAAAACAACTGTATCAGCGTAGTAACCAACATGAGACACCCCCTACTATCATTGTCAAGAAAGAACTTTTCACAATTGAAGACATCATTCAAGGGATAAAAAAGTTAGCAACTGGTAAAACCCGTGACATAGACAATATTTAAGCAGAGCATATAAAATGGGGGGTAGATATCTTGGCACCGCAAATCAAAGAAATTTTCAATGAGGTCATACAAAATGGCTTCCTTACTAAGTGGACAACTAGCTTGACCATTCCTTTGTTTAAAAGTGGAGATGTAAATAATCCCTCAAACTATCGAACTATCATAATCAACCCTCTCTTTGCAAAGTTGTTTGGGAGTATGATAGAGCATAGGATCAGCATATGGGCAGAAGAAAAGGGAAAGAAAGCAAAGGGGAAAGCAAGTTTTAGGCCCAAGCACTCAACTATTGATCATTGTATCACGCTCAGACACATAGTGGAAAAAATATGGAACAAAAAAGAGGAGGCTTTTTGTTGTTTTGTAGACTTCAAAAAGGCATTTGACATACTGCCAAGGAAAAAATTATGGAGCAGAATGGAAGAGCTAGGGTTCCAATTCACTACAAGGCAGCGATTCACGTGACTATATGAGCATGTAAAGGCTAGAATCAGAACATAGGAAGGGTTATCTGAATGTTTTGGTAGTGACATAGGTGTCAAACAAGGTTGCCCTCTATCTCCGACCTTATTTGGGTTGTACATTGACAAGTTAGAAGAATGGATAAACAAATTTGGGGGAGAGGGTGTGCATTTAGCCAAATATGTGGTAAAACTCCTCATGTATGCAGATGATGTAATTCTTGTGGCCAAAACAACCAAAGATCTAGAAGATCACCTTCAAGCTCTAGAACTCCTTTGTAAAGAAGTTGGGATGCAGGTGAACACAAGCAAAACAAAAATTATGATTTTTTTGAAAAAGAAGAAGCAACAACTCAAATTTCAGTTTGCAAGAGAACCGCTTGATGTAGTAGTAGAATACAAATACTTGGGCATAGACTTTCATGACAAACTTAATTGGAATACATGTAGGATGAAAAGAACTCAAAGTGGTTGGAGAGCACTATATGCACTTCAAAACAGGTGTAGGAATGCCAAGTTGTGGGACTGGAAGACCACCAAGGTCCTATTTGGCCTACTTGTTACACCGGTTCTGTTGTATGGTTGCGACGTGTGGGCTAGTGGCACAACAAATGCAAAATGGAGGCAAATAGAAAGGATTCAAAAATATCTAATCACAAACTTTCTCAAAATTAAGGCCACAACCCCTTATGAAATTATTCTAGCTGAAACTAGAATGTTCCCTTTAGAAGCAATTGCTATGACCAAGTTGTTATGTTACTTGAAAAAAAATAGAAAACATGACAAATGATAGATGGCCTAGGGCAGCTCGAGACGAAGAGTTGCATAGGCGAAAGAATACATGGATGAAACAAAATCAGAAATGGATGAAACGTTGGGAAATTAACATAAATGAATGCCCAAATGTCAACAAAGACATAAAAAATTATGTGAATGAAAAGTTCAGAAGTGGAATGTGGAAAAATGCAAGCAGGAAAAGACAATATTATATTGCAAATTTTAACCCAACGTATGACCGCAAGGAAAGAGCGTATATAGGCGATGAAATCAAGTGGAAGGATAAAATACTCATTGCTCAGATAAGGACTAGCTCTCATAGGCTTAGATGTGAAACAGGGAGATGGACAACGCCCAAAGAACAATGGGAAGAAAGGATATGTACTCTATGCAGCATAGGGGCAGTAGAGACAAAGGAACACTTCATCTATAAATGCCCGAGTTTTTTAGATATCCGTGACAAATACAAAGAAACACTTGGGAACAAGTTTATGGCAGATTTATTTGAAGACAGTAAAATAAAAAAAGTTGGGGAATTGCTAACACAAATCAGCAGGAGAAGGAACAACCTTCTCAAAGATATTAAAGATCATATGATATGATTTGAGTAATTGTACTTCCATATTTGAGGTCCCATTTGGGTCTCGCGAACGTAATTAAAATATTTCAAACCTCGAGGGCATGCTGCTAGCTTTAGCAAAGGTAGTAGTCCGTGTTGGATCCTCTTAGTGCGTGTTAGATTGATGATAACGGTGGTCTCCATCTCATGCCGAATCAACAACAACAAGACAAATAGACTGTTGGGAGCAGTCCTCGTGGTTTGAACCCAACTCCCCTATGTAACCAATATATATATATATATATATATATATATGTATGCGGATGCTTAAAGTATATTATTTTTTTTGAAAAATTTGAAAAAACTTGTATTAAAACAAAGATCAATTACAATATGGGAAGAGACTCTTCCCAGCCGAATTCAAAGAGAACACAAGCTTACAATAGAAGAAGAAGACTTGCAATGGAGCCAAATCTCCTAAATCAATAACTAGCTAGCAAGGGATCGGCATGGACAGATGATGCAACTTGTCACGAAAACGCGACATGTCACGATATCGCGACACCTTTTCTCCTTTGGCCGCGAAAAAGCAACATGTCGCGATATCGCGACACCTTTTCTCTCTTGGCCGCGAAAAAGCAACATGTCGCGATATCGCGACACCTTTTCTCCGATGGCCGCGAAAAAGCAACATGTCGCGATATCGCGACAACTTTCCTCCAACGACCGTGACGGTGCAACATGTCGCGATATCGCGACAACTTTCCACCAATGACCGTGATGGTGCAACATGTCGCGATATCGTGACAACTTTCCTCCAGTGACCGCGACGGCGCAACATGTCGCGATATCGTGACAACTTTCCTCCAGGAGCGATGATGCAACATGTCGTGATATCGTGACAACTTTCCTCCAGCCGTGATGGTGCAACATGTCATGATATCGTGACAACTTTCCTCCAGCGACCGCGATGGCGCAACATGTCATGATATCATGACAACTTTCCTCCAGTGATCGTGATGGTGCAACATGTCGTGATATCGTGACAACTTTCCTCTAGAACGTGATGGCGCAACATGTCGTGATATCGTGACAACTTTCCACCAGCGACCATGACGGAACATGTCACGAAATCGTGACAACTTTCCAATGGCGCAACATGTCGCGATATCGTGACAACTTTCCACCAGCGACTGCGATGGCGCAACATGTCGTGATATCGTGACAACTTTCCTCCAGCGATCGTGATGGTGCAACATGTCGTGATATCGTGACAACTTTCCTCCAGCCGTGATGGCGCAACATGTCGCGATATCGTGACAACTTTCCTCCAGCGGCGCGACGGTGCAACATGTCGCGATATCATGACAACTTTCCTCCAGCGACCGCGATGGCGCAACATGTCACGATATCGCGACAACTTTCCTCAAGAGACCGCGACGGCGCAACATGTCGCGATATCGCGACAACTTTCCTCCAGAGACCGCGACGACGCAACATGTCACGATATCGCGACAACTTCCCTCCCTTTGCTTTTTCTTTGATCATTTGTTCAAGGACCTTTCCAGACCCTGCTGATCACCTCATCCTCAATAGCCATGTCACTGTGAAGCTGAACCCCTGCCTCCTTCTCAGCACCCATCTTAGCCAGGAAGTCGGCCGCGTTGTTTAAATCTCGACTCACATAAACTGGAATCACATCATCTAATTCCTTCCATAATTCCTTAATTTGAGTGACAAGAATCCTCAACCTCCATGCTTTCAAAGCAAAGTTTCTCATGCAATCAAGAGCTCCAACCATTATTTGAGAGTCTGATTCAATAATGATCCTCCTGTGGCCCTGTTTCACTGCCCAAATAGAAGCGGATTTGATAGCTATGGCTTCTGCTTCATTGTTTGTGGCTCTTCCCAAGCCTTGCAGTTCCCAATATAGCATTGATCCATCATGATTCCGGCAAACCACTCCAATTTCGGCACTACCCGGATTGCCCTTTGCAGCTCCGTCAGTATTAATTTTAATCTAACCTTCTGGTGGTGGTTTCCAACTAGCTCTGTCCTGTCCCTCTTGCTCTTCAACTCCCTCTTCCATTGGCCTAGTAACAACCTGAGTTTCCTCTATAGCATAGACAACAACAGTTTCTGTAACTTTGCTCCAGATGATCTGCCAAACTCCATCTAACGAGGAAAAAATTTCTCTAAAAATTCTCGCATTTCTCTCCAACCACACTTGCCACCAAATGAAGTTTAGTCCAAGCTCCCAACCAATTCGAAGAGCTTTAGATTTAAATCTACCACTCTTCCATGTTTTCCAGATATTAGTCCGATTCAAGTCACCATTAACTTGAATTTTATAGCAAGAAAGCCAACGCTTCCAAATCTGACGCGTGAAAGGGCACTCAAACATCAGGTGATCAGTTGTTTCCTCGTTCTTGTAGCATAAAACACATTGAGATGGACCGATGATTCCTCTACATCTGAGATTGTCAAAAGAGAGAATTTCGTTGTGCATAAACTGCCAGGCAAAAAAGTTTACTTTCGGCCAGCCCTTGGAGTGCCAAATCTTTTTCCAATCCTCAATCGGGAATGAATGGGGGGAGGCTCTGGGAGGATCTTCTCATATCCGTCCTTCACTGTATAGACACCAAGGCTCCCATAGCCCCAAGCTAATTCATCCTCCTCGTCTCTACCTATGAGAAATATTTCTGACAAGATTTTAGTCATGATGGGTGCCAACTCCGGAGGGATTGAAATTGGCCACTCCTCCAACTTCTTAAACTTCTTAAACTTATACTCCCCCAGCTGACTAGTGATGAAATAACTGTCAATGTGAACCCATCCTTTGGTTTCTATGGCAGTTTTTATTGGTTGCAATTCAAGAAATTCAACAATGATGGGTGGGTACTGATCCCAAGAGTCTGTCCAGAAACGAGCCTTCTCCCCTCTCCCCACTTTCCAAAACAATCGATCTTTAACCACCTGAGATCCTATCTTGAGAGCCTGCCACACTAGGGATCCAGGGCCATCCAAAGGGAAACGACCCACCTCATTGGGGTTAACATGACCCAAATATTTACTAGTTAGGATTCTACTGAATAAGGAGGTTGGTTGGGAAATCCACCTCCAGTACAGCTTTCCAGCCAAAGCTTTATTATTGAACTTGGATCTTCTCAGTCCCAGCCCTCCTTTTACCTTGGGCTGGGTAACTTTATCCCAACCAACTAAGGCCCATTTCCTCTCTCCTTTTACTCCTTCCCATAAAAATCTTCTAGCCATATTGTCCAGCTCTTTCCATATCTTATGTGGGGCAGCCAGGATAGAGAATTTGTAAATTGGCATGGCTTGAATGACTGACTGTAAAAAAGTTAATCTACCCCCATAGCTTAACCATTTGTGAGACCAATGATTCATTCTATCTTTGATACCATCCAAAAGATCCTTCCAGGATATCCATTTTTAGTTTTTTGAAATGCAAAGGAACCCCCAAGTAAACCACTTGGAAGAGAAGTCCTTGTGAATCCCAAGATCTCTAGAACTCCGTCCTGGAGCCTTTGATCAAGATTGAGAAAGACCACTTTGGATTTTTTATCATTGATGACTTGGTTTGAAGCCCTAAGGTAGACATTAAGAGTATCTCTGATCACTCTTGCTTCCCTGAAGCTGGCCACTCCAACCAATCCTGTATCATCCACAAACTGTAAGTGAGTCAAAAATTCCTCACCCACCTTGATACCTGTTAGCAAACCTTGATGTCTTCTCCTCAAGAAAAGTCTACCTAATCCTTCAGCCAAAATGAGGAAAATATAGGGAGAGCAAGGATCCCCTTGACGAAGACCTCGAGAGGCTCCAAAAGGTTGCGAGGGAAGACCCTTGATTAACACTGAATAAGACGGCGTAGATACACAACTCATGACCCAATCTATCCAGTCCTGAGAAAAACCAAAGGCTGCCATCATCTTTGACAAGAAACTCCACTCCACCCTATCATAAGCCTTTGACATATCTAATTTAATGAACATTCCTTTATTACCAGATTTTTGCATTGTATGGATTGCCTCCTGAGCAAGAACCACCCCATCCAAGATCTGCCTACCCTCTACAAAACCCCCTTGCTCTGAGGAGATAATGTTATGTAAAAGGGGTTTTAGCCGTTCAGCCATTACCTTTGTGATTATTTTATAAATCACATTGCATAAGGCAATAGGTCTATAATCTGAAATATGAACCCCCTCCTCCCCTTTTGGAATTAAAGTGATGAAGGTATGATTTAATGCCTTAAGCATTCTTTTATTACCTCTGGACTCCTCTACGACAGCCAAAACATCCTCATCCAAAGTATCCCAAAAGGCCTGAAAAAACTCAATTGGAAAGCCATCTGGTCCTGGAGTTTTGCCGGTACTCATTCCAAAGACCACATTCTTCAGTTCTTCTCTACCAATGGGTTTAAGAAGGGCCTGATTTTCTTCTTCAGAGATAACAGAGGGTATGACATCAATAACTTCATTTTGAGCCTCTACATCTTGCTCCATACTTTCCTTAAAAAGTTTAGAAAAATAATCCATTGAATGGGAATGCATACCAGGAAGAGTATCAAAGGAATGTCCATTCTCATCTTGAAGAGCTTCCATGTTATTCATCTGTCTCCTAGCACAGGCTGACCGATGGAAAAATTTGGTATTTCTATCACCTTCCAATAACCAAGTGGTTCTTGCTCTCTGTTTCCAGTAGGTCTCCTCTTGGTTATCAATGTCCTCAACCGCTTTACGCAAGGCATCATCCTCGGCTTTGAGCTGCTCTGTAATTGTTCCTTCCCTAAAGTGTTTTTGAACCTCATCCCATCTGGCCACCAAAGGAGCTCTTTGGAGCTGGAAGTCTGTCTTGTTAGCTTGCCTCCATTGTTTCAGTTGAGCTTTGACATAATGAAGCTGTTTGTGGAATCTAAACATTGTTGTCCCAAAAGGTAGACGACCTTCCTCCCACCACTGTGGAATTTTCTTTCGAAGATCCTCTTTTTGTAACCAAAAATTCTCAAATTTAAAGGGTTTGTGATGCTGCCCTGTCGTAATCCCTCCCTCCAACAAAATGGGAAAGTGATCTGAAATCGGGCCCTCCAAAATCTGGAATTTTGTATTCCATTTTACGAATGCCTCCTCTGAAACCAGAAAATGGTCTAGCTTTACCTTCCTGCTATGTGGCTCCCTCCTCTTGTTAGTCCAAGTAAAGTTGGGTCCAGGGCCTTTAATATCCACTAGGTGAAAAGCCTGGACTTGGGCAATCAGAAGTCGATCCCCTGGGTCCAAAATTGGGGTTCCTCCTTCCTGATCTCTAGAAGATAATTTAGCATTAAAATCCCCAACAATAATCCAGTCTAAATCTTCCCTTGAGGTCCTCATGTTATGCACAACTTTCCATTGAAGCCTCTGGCCATCAAGGTTTTGAGCCCCATAAAAATTTGTGATTAAAACATGTTCAGTTGTGACATTATTCCTAAAATGAGATGTGAGAACACCCCTCCAGGCTATATGTTCTATTGCAGTCCATTCCAGAGAGTTCCAAAGAGTGACAATCCCCCTGAGGCACCTTGGGCAGCCACATCCATATGACCAGCGCCCCTCCAAATTTTGTTAACTGTTTTACACATAAGATCTAACGACATTTTGGTCTCCTGGATAAGCAAAAAATCTGTTTTGCATTTTCCTAAGAGTCTTTGAACAGCAGATTGATGGGTTCTACTTGTTTAAACCCCTAATATTCCATGATTGAATAATCATTGAAAACCTTGAGAGCAGTAAGAATCAATTGTCCTCACCGATCCTCCAGTGATCAGTTTGTCTCCTTGAACTGCTAGCAGGTCCTTATTTGATTTTCTGCCCGCTCCTTGAGAGTTGCTATTTTTTGATCTCTTTTCCACCTGAGTTATCCCTAGGGCTGGCCTTTCTCTGTTCTTTTCTGCTATTCCCATGCTGACATCCTTGATTATTGGCTGCGCTTGGGAGTGCACTATCAATGCCCCTGCATTCTCTGACTGCGGTAACTCAGTGTACTCAATTACCTGTTCTATGACGGTGGGAGATGAAGGAGAAGCATGAGCGTGGATGTTATTGTCTTCAATATTCCCATCCACTCCTTCCATGACTTGATCCTCTTGGTCCACTAGTGTCTTAAAAATTTCATACCTATTGGGTGGCTTGAGTTGTGATTGCTCCTTACCATTTTTCTTTTGCTTTCTCCTTCTTTTGGGCTGTTCAAAGCCATCTTTCTGAACATCTTTACCCTGAGGAGTATTGGTTGGTTCTTTGGTAAGAGTTGACTTACCCTCCCTGGGGCGATTTGGCATTCCAAGCGGGGCCTCCATTTTTGTGTTCAAAATATTTGGACAAAATCGGGCCAAATGCCCATGTTTGTGGCAAACTCTGCATCTGAAGGGCGAGCCTCATAATCTAGTCTGTTGGATCCAAGATAGTCCTGCCGAGTTCAAGTTCCACCTCTATCGGTAGAGGCTGGCTAATATCCATTTCCACACAAATTCTTGCAAAAACAGTTGTGTTTCCTTCTATGGTGTCTTTGGAGACGCCCAAATGTCTACCGAGGGAGTTACCGATCATTTCCAAAACCTGCTCACCCCAAAACTCCATTGGAAGAGCATACAACCGGATCCAAACCGGGACAGCCGTGGGTTCAATACGAGGATCGAAACCCACTCTCCAGGGTTGAACAAATAACCCTGTCGGACCGTGGTTCCTCTTTTTCGATTCAAAAGCCCTGTTTCTATCGGCTAGAGAAGAAAAACTAACAATGAAATACCCATTGCTAATAAACCATAAGGAGTACTCACCATGAGGCTCCCAGTTTTGTCTGACCCAGGTATGCAAGAAATTCAGGGTAGGGCGAATACCCATGAATTTACAGATCAGATCATGGTTGGCTCTGTATATGATTGTGTCTTCGACCATCTTTGGCTCGATGACAATCTTGGGTCTTGAGACGGATTGCGGAAGGCATCCATTGACTCGATGTGCTGTTGAGCTCTTTCCAGCGTTCTTGAAGAGCGTATGAAGAGTATTTCTCTGAGCTTCGTCATTAGAAGACGAAGAATTTTCTTTTAGCAATTCAGCGAAAGAGCTCTTTCTCCCAGAGAGAGGATCCGGAGGAGTCCCCATTGGACCCTCCTGGGGCAGCAGACTTTCCTTCAGATCCACAGTAACCAGAAAAACACTACGGCAACCCACCTGATGCCCTGGATTTTCCTTCGCTCCAGAAACCCTAGAACATCGCCTCTCGCCTGCTCAGAAATTTTCCCGCCGCTTAAAGTATATTATTGAATTGTAATTTTTATTTAAATAATATGGTAATACTTTTTATACTTGGTTTTTAATAATTAAATATGTTGAGAAACTTTTTTAGTAAGATTGTTGATATTGTTTTTGTCCCCACTTTTTTTAGTAAGATTGTTGATATTGTTTTTGTCCCCACTTTTTTTAGTAAGATTGTTGATATTGTTTTTGTCCCCCCATCGGAGTAAATATTTTTTTTATTGGTGAATGGAGGTTTTGAAAGGATCTTGTAACCTTCTACAAAAAGGCAAGATGATTGAGAGAAGATATTTCAACCAATCTACATCAAAAGCAACAAACCCTCTACTATCGAAAACTAGTAAAACTAAGAGGAGAAGCCTACGTATGGACAAGAGAGAAAGCCTCACAAAACAAAAAGAGAAGTCATTTCAAGGTAACAAATGTTGTTAGTATTGAAACATATCTTCCATATATAGGGTAATGTCTGTGAAGTTCACGTTGTAACACGTCCTTCATACGTATGGCAATTGTTGTCGCCTTTGAGAGATGCATTGTGGTGTATCGAAACTAAGTATAGGATGACACCAGTTCATTGATACACATATTCACCATGGATCTAGGAATGTTGTCGTCTTTGAAAGACACATTATGGTGTATCGAAACTAAGTATCAGATGACACCACTTCATTGATACATATATTCCCCATGCGTCTAGTAAAAAGAACCAATGACCTCAAATAACTAGATATGCGTCGTAAACCCTTCCACAGTAACACGAAAACTCTGTACTGTAACAAAGATGTGGATGATGGTAACAGGAATAAATATTCACTAAGACGGGCCAAGTGGAAAAAACCCATATATTTGAAAAAAGTTTGTTAATGTACAAAAGACAAGTTAATGGACCTACCAACTAGCCTATCTATACATGGGTAAAAATTTGGATTAAAAACTCATGTTTTTAACAAGGGTTCCGATCTTCCTCATAGCAGGGTTTGAACTTGGATTTCCGATCTCATAGTGGGGGTTTGAACTTGGATCTCTGGATGAAAACTTTAAAACCTACCACTACAATATCCCTCATAGGACATTATTGGTATATTTTTTTCAATGATATATATAAGTTTTCACACGAACCATCTATATATATATATATAAATAAATATAAAGAGTTGGTTAGTGTGAAAACTTACTTTATTTATAAAGGTTAACACACAATGACACACACGCAACTTTAAAACATATATATATATATATATATATATATATATATATATATATATAGTTGGTTAGTGTGAAAAACTTACTTTATTTATAAAGGTTAACACACAATGACACATGCGCAACTTTAAAACCTACCACTACAATATCCCTTGCAAGACGTTATTGGTATATTTTTCACTGGTTGATATATATATATATAGATGGTTAGTGTGAAAACTTATTTATAAAAGTTAACAGACAATGACACACACGCCACAGTTTGAACCTTGGACCTCCCGATATATAGAGAGAGAGATGGTTAGTGTGAAAACTTATTTATAAAAGTTAACAGACAATGACACACACGCCAAAGATTGAACCTTGGACCTCCCGAAGAAAATATGATATATATATATATATATATATATATATATATATATATATATATCACTTGGTAAGATGGAAGCGAATGAAAAAACATATTCAATTTTTTGTGGATGAGATGGTCTCTCTTTAAATATTCAATTGAACTAATGTCATTTGATTATTTTATATTATTTTTTCTTAGATCATAAAAAAGAAAATAATTTGTCATGAAAAAAAAAATATATATATATATATATATATATATATATATAGCAAATATTAATTTTCTTTCATTATTGATATTGATGTGAGATTGAAATGGTTTATGTATATTACATCATCACCACATATCTAAATTTTAACACCTTAGCTATTATGCCTATAAAACTTGACAAGATTTGAACTTGAAAGTCTTAAATGTTTAAATTAATCTTCTGATATAATGATTTTTTTTAATCTATATATGGGATTGAAATAAGAACATTAATTTTTTTTAATTAGTTAGATGGGATTGAAACAAGCCTAGTTAGAACTACATCGAGACCACACAACATATTACTATCGCTTAACAAGATTCCATTAAAAAAATTAAATTAAATTAAAAAATATGACCAATTAAACTAATATAATTTAATTTAAAACAATAAATTTTTTATATAACTTAATTTTTCATAAATTAATATATACAAATTTAAAAATATAATAAAAATTTAAACCTGCTTAATTATGTAATTAAAATTATGGTTTCAACAGTTACATTCAAAGGTCATAAACTTTAATTCTTAAAAATCCACCAAAACAAAATTATTACAGGGTGTGTTAATCCCACCCACCTTTTTTTTTTTTTATGATTAAACATTGTTTTATTAATATAATGACTTTTTCATCCACAAAACAATTTCTTAAAATAACCACACATTATATTAATATTATAGTACTTTTTTTTTGCATTGCATAACAAACATCTGTAATATACCTACCTCTTTAAGTGTGGATGTGTTCTTATTTTTGTTTAAACGATGAAAAGTTCGAAGGGATCGATTTTTTTAATGCTAGATAACGGAAAATGAATCTTTTCATTTTAAATAATATAAAATACATGTTATATGTTAATAAAAAAACAATAATATGCATAAGTAAAATTTGATGTTATTTTTATTATGATCAATGTAAAACTTCGACTATTATGTTTTCAAATTTTTAATCATCTTAAAAATTTAATAGAAATTTAATAGCCCATAGAAGATTAGCCTGTTTAAATCTCAAGTCCAGAACCAAAGGAATTAAAGACCGGCAAAATATGGCATTTGATGGAAACTCGTTACTTGTCACTGCCATGCTATTCTTGACCGCTTTCTGGCCTTTTCCCCTGAATGACACATGATGAAGAAATCTTCAGTATTGATAAGATTAACAAGAGCAGAAGTTATTTGACAATTGCCTCGTTTCAATGTTGGCTTGAATAATAACAGAAAAAAACAACACAGAGAGAACAAATTGTCATACCATCACTTTTTGGTAGAAGTTATCCCATTGAGCTTTCAGCTGTGGGTTGGGGTTCTGTTGGGTAAGATGATACAATGCATTAAGCTTGGATCATTGTTAAGTGCAAGCTCCAGACTAAACTCGAATTGAAGAAAAGTTACACTTACATTTAGGTACTTGTTAAGATCTATCAAACAATTCTCTGAGTGAGTCTCATTTTGTTGCAGCTGATATTGCCGACGTTGTTGAGCTTGTTGGGATGCTGGTGGCGGCTGCTGTTGATTAGCATGTTGAGCTGTTGATGGTTGTTGCTGCGGCTGTGGCACATGGACTTGCTGTTGAATTGCCTGCTGCAGTGCTGCTTGTATCTCTGGATCATAGACACTTAATTGTTGCAACTCAAGATGATTTTGTTGCAAAAATTCATGTCTGTCCTGTTCCCTTCCAACATGAAGAGAAGGAGGATATGGTATTTCCAGAGGAAATGTAGTAGTGCCAACTACAGTTGTTGGTGGGATCAGATTGACATTGGACTGTGTTAACATCCCAAGATTTTGTAAACCCATTACTTGAAGTTGTTGTCCCTTTATATCTTTCTGGTAAGGCTTGTTCTGCTCATTATTTTGTGGACATGAATATGCAGAATGCAATTGAGTTTCTTGCTCTTGAAATTGTTCTGCGCTGCAAAATATGCTATGAGGAGTTCCAATCATAGGTGTTAATGGGCATTTTTGAACAATGGGATATGCAAAATGAATTTTCTGCTTTGCATCCCATAATTTATGGGGTTGTACAGTCCCTGTTGCAACTGCGGCACTGTACGTTTGATTCCCATCAGCTGTCACCGACGAATGGTGGAAGGATTTCCCGTGGAGACCACCCGCTTCGTTTGTTTGCAAATTGGTAGTATAACTTTTAGACAACAAGGATGCACTTGAGGACGGACAATTTTGTCCACTTAAAGGCCACTGCTCGAAGCCACCTACTTGTCCATGAGTAGAATAACCAACATCACTTTCCTCATACCCTGGTTTTGTAAATTTGGTTTCTTGGAAAGAGGAACTGTCAGCACTGGAGCTGTCCATGGTGCCAGTAATGTTTACGCTCGGAGGTGTATTGGCTATATGGCCATCTTCGGGAGATATTGAATGTGCACATGTGAGTCCAGAATCATCAAATGTATTGGACTCTCTTGCAGAATCCTTCCCCACTGGCCACTCAATTGTATGATATTGAAAATTGGCATAGTCATTCATGCTAATATTGGGGGAGGAAAAGGATAAATGTGGTGGTAGATGTGGAGACGGAAAAGACTGCTCACTTCTCAATGGTGTTTTATCTGGCTGTGATGCTGCATTTGGAGTGTCTGGTTGTAGGGCTAATGGTGGAGTGTCCAGTTGTCCTCCACCCTGATCAAATTCAGTTGGGTCTGTAGGTCTTTCCAGCAAGTGAAGCATGGCCTCAAAAGCTTTTCTAGCCTGTGACCAGAGTAGTAAACACTGGAGGTTAAGAAGATAAAGTTTGAAGCAAGCAATTAAGATGCAACCGAAGCTGAATGATAAATTACCTCTTGGAAGATGGTTTTTTCTTTGGAATAAATGTCATCCCTGTTCATGTTCATTTTATGAAGTTGATGTATCATGTCATGCACAAGTCTTAATTTTTCTTTGTTATTTTCTGCTGGTAATGAAGGATGCTTATTAAGACCAAAGAGAAGTTGTAGAGTTCCAATGCCAGATCGACTGCAGAAGCAAGCATTCAACATCATTGATACCATGGCCTCATTAATCAAGAAATAAGTCATATTAAACTGATAGAATACCAAAGGTAAAAAAGGTAAAGTAGATTTTAACATCCATCAGGCCATAGGTCATATGGGATGATCCTCATGGAGGATGTTGTTTATCCAAAAATATGGTTATCCAACCATTATCCAACCATATTCTGGTTACCAAAGCATAGTTTAGAACTCTTCCCTCTCCAGGATTCAAACCTTAGACTTCCTCTTTAGAGTTCTAAAGTCTTCACCATTAGGGCCACTTAGGTTGTACACATAGTGATAAAGACCATTGCAAGCACTAAGAACTAAATCTTTTTTCATCAATGTTCCACAAGTGAAGAAAAACTACTTTGCAGTAAAATTAAAAGGAAAATATCTACAAGACACGCAGAAGAACATAAGAAATTTAATTGTGCAAACTAGCCCATGCATTTCCTGCAGGAGGTGACTTCTCGGATGCAGCTGTCTTTGATTATAAGTACATAAACAAAAGCTTAGAGACTAATAGATATCATGAGCATTCCAGTGGGAAAAATTCAATCTATAGAACCTTCAAATCTGTAAGGATCAATTGATGCACATATACATCCTCTAATAATACTCCATGTCTTTGCAAGAGATACACATTTCTCTGTCTTGAAATGCCAATGCTTCCGACATCACATCCAAGATATACCTTCAAAAATGCACCTCTTTGATTGCATCATCAAACCCACAGTCCTTCATGGATCTGAGATTTAGGGTCCAAGTCTACGGTCTGTTGATAGGACTCACATTGAGAGGGTCTAGATTATTTTGCTTCAGCGATTTATTTGATGTAAAAAAACAATTCCCTAGTGCAATGTTCAGGTTGAGTTTGGCACTCATCCTCTTCACCTTGAGAGCATCTTCAAAATTATTTTCCAGCTTCATCGCTTTAGATTCATGGATGACTGCACCTTAGGTCAAGAGAGGTACCCATATTTGGCGCTTTGGTCTTCAGAATGCATTACCTCTAGGGGCTCTGGTGGTCGTCATCGTGGATGGTACTTGGAAGTTATTTCTCTTATTTAGTTAGTTGGAATCTCCATAGATCAATTACCTCCATTAAAATACTCTTTAAATGTTCCTCCTTGCCTCTTTCCTAATATGAGAGTAATTTATCAAGGAATCAGAGATGATGTTTATCTATAATATATTCAAATCAATTGGTCACTCCATCTTGACCTCTTAGTTCCGAGTTGGCCTCCTACACTAAACATCTCATGAGGATTGAGAATGGCATTATTACTTGACCTAAGTATGTCAAGCAACATTAGACACACAACCTTAGGATTCCTCTTGGTGAGCTAAGAGTATGCTCACATCAGTTGTTGGGGGAGACAGACCACCATATTCCTCAAGGATAGTGTATGTCATTTTTGCTCTATTTGAGAGGTGGGGACTAAAGAACACTTCATCTTCAGGTGTCCTGTTTATTATGAGATACAAAAGCGTTGCTTATATAGAGACTCAAGTGGATTGCTTGCCACTTTTTTTAGCTATCTTGACCAAAGGTGCTTGGTTCTTTACCTTAGGGAAGCTATTACTCTTTGACGTCAATTATTACAAGGGAGACAAACTAGTACTCGACTGATCACCTTATTCTTTCACTCTATCTTTGCAATCGAGAGTAATAAGCACTCATTTGAAGCTACAACTATCGAAAATGTTAATAATAGACTTGTGTGCCATTGTGTGCATACAAAAGTGGCTACTAGAGCTTCAATTTTTTCTTCTTGCATGTGAAAAGACAAGACTACAATTCTTCGACATCTTGGCTACTAAGGAATTGTAGATAGACACAACTTACCGATTTCTTGTCCTTTTCTATTGGTACCACAGCCATGGATGCTCAAAGAGTCTTAAGGGATCGAACTCTATGTCCTCCCAAGCTTATCCAACTAGGCCCTCTTAGTCCTGGACATTCTCTTGGAAGCATTAGTGGATCATGTGTTGGCCCTTTTGGGATAGTTGATGATGATGATGACTATGCTTCTACTTTACATCTCACTATAGATTAATTTTGGTGTTTGGATCCAATGGAGCTCCTTTCTATCTCTATTGTACCTTGACTTCTAGCTCTCTCTTAATCATTACTTTTAGCATGTTAGGGTTTATCCATTTTGGGTAACCCTCGAGGCTATAATTTTATGCTATACAATTGTTCCACTTTAAAGTAGTTTACACTAGATTCCTTACTCTAGTTTAGCTTATTTTCGTAGTACTTTTTGGTAACTACAATGCATTGTAATTTGTAATAGCTCTTTTCAATGAGTCTCAATGGCCTACCTTGGCCATCTTTGAACATTAATAGAATTATCTTCTTTTATCTTATCTTGAGCACCTATCTGTCAAAATTTTTTGTTAACAATTTAGACACAATCAGTTTGTGTTAGCTTTTGAAGCTATAAACTTGAAGGAAATGCAACCACAAGTAGTGAAATAAGCAAGCTATGTTATATCTATGATAATGGCTAACTAATAAGCATGAAAATAACATGAGAAACTTCTGAAATAACTCATGCAACAACCATTAATGAAAGCTCACGAAAATATGAAACTTGATACAATATCTCTCTACTGCTCTACTAGTGCATGCTATGGATAATGCATGCTTCATTTACCATTACAATGCATAGTCACACATATATATACTAGTATGTGACTCTTCACTTTCCTACCCTAAGGACACATGTGCATTCTGCATGATAGACACTTGTGCACATTAACTAAGGACACTTGTTCTTCCTATTCTAAGGACTCATGTACATGTGGACTACATGCACATTTACATCATTGCACATTCTAACACTTGTGCATTTATTACTTCTTCCTCAAGTAACTACTTAACCTAAGATAAACTCCTAGTCTAATAATGTACCCAAGGTGGTGCATTGACATGTACCAAATAAAGAAATACACTCTAACACCCCCCTGTATTACATTATTTGGGTATTGAATATTTTAGTCTTTAATATGGATCTTTGTATTTGTCATCATTCCTCAAGCGACCTTGGATTTGATCTTCTGCTCGAGCTTCTTCTTTTTGCTTGACTTTGTATTCTAACTTTGGTATTGTTACTGGTTTTCTTCTAATTCTGTTGTTGAAGAAGTTCATACCTTTCTTGTGCCCATCTCTATACCTTGAGAAATATGTTTGAGAAAATCCATTAATGAAGTTTCTTGTCATTGTATATATCCAATCAAAGAAATGATTTTCTTTGTACCAACAATGGCTTTGTGAATGATTGGTTCCTCCACAAATTTTACAACTATGGAGATTCCAACATCTCTCTATCTTATGCCCATATCTGCTACAATGACTGCCCCTGTTTTTTGTTACCAACTCCCTTTGACCATTCTGTCCTTCATAGGAACTGTTCTTGTCAATCTTTGTTACTGATTTGGTGTTACTATGTTCAGTTACACATTCAGTTCCCTGGTTATCACTGCTAGTCTGACCTGTATATTCAAGACCTTCATACCTTGATCTGATTTCTGATGCTATATCTTCATATCTTATCAACTTTGAACAAAAACCATTAGTATGACCAATGCAATCATTAGAATGATCTTTATCAATATCAATATGATTATGTGCATCACTATCTCTATCATCTATGCCTTCATTAATTCTAATAGCATAGGCTTTTTTTGCACAATCATGAACTGTATTCAAATCACTTGTATCACATATAGCATCAATATTTGCAACAGGTTCTATCTTTGTCAAGGATTCTAAATCACTAGTGTCAATGCTTGCATTACACTGTTCCCTTTCATTTTGACAAGAATTATGATTTGCATCTTTTTCCTTTTGAAGAAGATCACTAGTATCACAACATGCATCTATCATCTCTATTTTGTTCTTTACCTCTTCAATATTTTCTTGTTCTCTCATCTTAGAAACATTAAGAGTGAAAATTCCTTTGTAGATTATTCTCCATAGATTGACAGGTATAGTAACAAAATCTTCACTGCAATCATTAAGAACATTTTGCATGCATTTTTGAAGTATTGAAAAATCCCCTTTTTTTGCTTCACTAGTAATATCTTATTTGTTTCATCAATAAACTTGCTCTTCAAATCTTTAATCATGTTTTCTTGTCTTCTATTCTTGTCTTGTAGAACTTCATTAGAAAGTAATGCCATATATATCAGGTCTCCTATATCACTAGGTAATATGAAACTATTTTTAGAATCTTTATATGTCTCATCAAGCCTTCCATTCAGGTAATTGCTAAGTGTTGAGAAATTTTCATTTTTGATTTCTTTTGGCATTGATTGAAAGACACTCTTTCCTCTTGATGAATCCTTTTCAGTATCTTCTATTTGGTGTTGTATATGACATTTTAACCTTTCTAATATTTCTGAAATTTCCTGAATGTCTAATTGTTTTCCATGGTTTTCTTGAATGTATATTTCTTCTTCTTGAAAGTCTAAGTCTTCTCCAATGTAAATTAGTTCTTCTTGTAGACATAGGTTTTCTTCTTCAACTAATTCTGATAACTCATGAAGTTCTAGTTTTTGAGTTTCTATTTTTTGTGTTAATTGTTTTCTTTTTCATTTGCTTTTTCCTTGCCATGTCCGCTTTGAAGTAGGCTACCATATGGCTCCCTAGTTTAGAGTATGTGAACTAATTTGATAAAACCTTTCTAAGAATTAGGTTTTGTAGGATCCTTATGTCTCCCTAGTGATTAGAATATGCTATAATTTTGATAAAGTGCTTAGCTAGTGTTAGTTCACCTTTTGGGTTGATTTTGTAATGTTTTGTAAATGACAATAATCAACTCCTATTTCACCTTATCTCTCCTAATGAACTATGCACTTATCAATTTGAAGTTCTCTATGGTTGGATTTCTTTTGTCCCTTTAGTATGAGTATGAGACAAGTAAATAATTCCAACTCCTTTAAGTAAATAATGAACTTCCTTTTATACCCCTTAATATCCAATAGTTTAATATTTTTAAATTCCAATAATCTATGTTTGATGTAGTATACCTTATATCTCCCTAATTTTAGAATATTAGAAATTAATAATATTTGCAATAATAATGTTGATTTTCCAAATAGAAACCCTTACATCTTCTATGGTGTTTAATTGCAAATATAATGCTCCTTAAATTAAACTTTGAGATAATGCACTTTTGATTTGATTGTTTCCTCTAAAGTTATATACTCCAATGCAATATTTACTTTAACCTTAGAAATATACGTTCCCTTATACCTCCTTTTAAAATTTAATGAAAGCAAGTATTAAGTGCAAATATACCTTTGAACTCATGTTGATTGGTGTTGATCCTTGGAGTTGATTGTGAGCACTGGAATCTCTGCGTAGTCTTTTATGACGAGCATTTAATGCTCTTCCTCCAAATGACGTTCTTCCAATGAGTGCTCGACGGGCTTCTTTCTTTGATTGGTGTTGAAAAAGGACCCCACATTTTTCCTTTCCACTAAGGTGCTTCACGTTTATTTCAACACTTGTTTGACCACGCCACCTCCTTAGATGCTCTGCGTGTTGGTGTAATGGTTATCTTCAAGTAAAAAATATGGTTATCCACCCAACAGTTGTGAGTGTAATAGTCGCAATGATTGCGTAATAGTTTCACAGTTGCTCCACCACGTAGACCCCAAGCTTTGGTTGTAACAACTATTAGTTGGCGTATTGCAAGTAGCTGCGTTATTCAAATATGTATCCTTCGCATAATTTAAGGTAACGACTAACTGACGAGCGTTATCAAGCTGATATTAAGCCATGTGAACATCTTCTTTAATGTAATTATGTATCACAGAACGACTTCTAACGTTGAGTTAAATAACCTAAAATCTTTGCTCCTTCTGACTAGGTGACGGTGATTAGGATTTGAACACTTTGTCATGCATGCTAGGGATATGATAGCCTGTTGGTGCTTAATTTTGAAATATGTACGCCGGTTGTGAGGAAATGAGCCCACCTCGGCTTCCAAGTAGAGCTCAATCGAGCGTTGTAACTCCACGATATTTAGCAAGGAGAACCTTCCCAACTGTTGGTTACGAATCTGCCACTAGGATAGGATTTTAATCTATTTGCGCCCTAGATTCGCCCAACAGATTGAAAGGCCGGAAGGAAGGAATGCCTTCCGTGCCAATCTCCGGAGAAGGCCGGCTTCCTATGTTTTCTCAATTGGGGGTTTAGCTCAGAGTGCAGGAAAGAAATTACAAAGTACGGAAAGAAACATAAATATGCTTGTTTCGGGTGGGGAAGATAAGCAACACAACAACTAACCAATCACTACTACCAACAACAATCAAAACAAAGTATGTAGCAGAAACTATTAGAGCAATTCTATCCTATGTATCCTCTACGTCAGTATTCCAGATATACTTAATCACCAATACTGATATCCGAAAAGCAGAATAGCAATAATCAGCAATATAAGCAACATGAGGCAGAAATACTTAATAAAGGCAGCATACAAGATAAACACAACTAATAGAGCCAAATATACTTTGCATTCAAAAGCAAGTGCACAGCTACAGATGTTCCTTAGCAGTATATCCCCCTTCCACCCTTGTACAATGAAATAAGGCTGCTATTTATAGCGCAATTTTCCCCCCGATTACAATTTGGGCACAGAATCCCAGACCTGACAAAAGCTGGAAAAGCTGACAAAAGCGGCAAAAGCGGCTGATGTTTGACCTCTGCGGACAAGGAATGTACTTGCAGCAAGGTTCACCTGAAAATATGGCAGCCACGTGGCGATCCGGTAGGTAAGAAATCGGGTCAGTTTGAATGGGGGCAGATGCGGTACAATCTGTCAGTTCACGCTCATCTGTCCTGTACCCTGGTGGCACACCTTCTGTCACATCTTGACCCGGATCCCAAGACCGAACACCTGTCAGCATCTGATGGGGGGAGAAAAACTGAGCTTAGAAGCTCATCCTTTGAAGCTTATCCTTTGTATTTCTATCCCGCCCGACTGCGCACAAAACTGGAGCGCAGCCGGACGGCGCAGGGTGAAAACAACGCAGTTGGGCGGGCCTTCGTGCCTTGGAATCCTTTTAGCAACTCTTTCCTTCTCGTCCGATGGCGCGGCAAAACAGGAGCGCAGTTGGGCTGGGCAGCACAGTCGGACGGGGTCCGACACTTAGAAACTTTGAGCAGCATTTTCTGTCCTTCCGCCCGAGTGCGCACAAGAAGATGAGCGCAGCCCGACTTCGCTGCGAAGTCGGGCGGCTCAGTACTTAGAATATTTTTTGGATGTCTTCACAATGCCGCCCAAGTGCGCACCGTCTTCAGGGCGCCGTCCGACTTCGCTGCGAAGTCGGGCGGGCCCAACACTTAGTCAATTTTTGCTGTTTTTTCAATGAGGCCGCCCAGTTGCGCACCGGATTATGAGCGCAGCCCGACTTCGCTGCGAAGTCGGGCGGCTCCATGACTTAGCCAATTTTCTGGGCAAAGTTTTAACAATACTGCCCAGGTGCGCAAAAGTAGACAAGCGCAGCCCGACTGCGCTGCGCAGTCGGGCGGATTCCAACACTTAGAAGATTTTTTGGGCAAATTTGCCCACTCACAGAAACATGAAAAAGAAGATGGAGAACCTGAAATTTGATGGCGAGAAGAGTAGAAGGGACATGAAGAAGAAAGGGAAAGAAGAAAGAGGGAAGGCAAAGCAGCATCCTTACAAAATTTTCAAGACATGGCACCCCGTGCAAAATGTGGCAACATTCCTGGCGGCTCGCGGGGTGTCGAGCTCGCCTCGATACAACGAACCAGGCCTTTATCCCTTGGGCACAGAGGCACTCCCTGCCCCTGCATCCTGCTGCTGCTGCTGACGTTGCTGCTGAGCTCCCTGCTTGGGTAGTTGTTCTTCCTCTTGTTCGCTCTCAGCAGTCTCTTCTTCTGTACCTTCCTCTTCCTCTCTCTCTGAGCCTGATTGCTCAGCGCCACTGTCCCCTTCCCGCTCACGGACGTGCTCATAAGCAGCCTTAGCTTGATCCCAAGCTGCTTCCTGGAAGGGCTCTAAGTCGCTGATATCCTTCAGCGCCCTTTTGAATGCCGCGACCATATGCACGTCGATGGTGTTGTACCTCTCTCCCAACTCCTGGAGGCAAGTATTGATCTTACAAAACTTAGACACCATCTGGGTCACCTGTGCCTCTTGGACTGGGTCAATCCAGCCATCAATCTCGGACGTGTCTGCCTCAAAAACCTGCCAGTCCTGCTTTACTTGCTCTAGAGGCAGAAACTCTCCATCTTTGACAAAGCTCGGAAATCCGAGCGCAGAAAGAGTGTTAAAGGGGGCCAGGCAGATGTTCTTCTCATGGGTCAACACATCCAACATCTTTCTGGCAGCCCTAATCTTCTCAGATTTTTCAAAGTAATTTTGCAAGGTAACCCTTGCATCTGCCCAGTCTAGGGCAATCCGTGACATTGGTGGGAATCGGAGGCCCTTGCGCTCATACTCCTCAAGTTTTATCGCCAAGTCTAGCCATTGCCGCGCTTGACGTTCGGCCTCCTCTACCGTAGGCTTACCCTCGGCAGAAACTTCTTGTATCCTGGAGATGAAATCCAGGACGGATAGGGACCTGACAACATTGGCCCTGCAACCTGTCAGCAGGCCAGCCCTCATTTCTTTGATCTTGTCCTTCGAAAAAGCGGCCGCCTGAGACGCCTTCTCTTCTAGCAGCGCCTGAGTCTGCTGGAGCTGATTCTGCAACTGGGCAACATGCACCAGCGCTGCTTTCTTATCCTCTGCCAGCTGATCAGCTGCTTTTTTCTGGGCTGCCGTCTCCTGCTGGGATGCCGCGAGCTGATCCTTCAACTTTTTAACTTCCTCCTGAGCGGACTCCAGCTGCGTAGTCGTCTTGGCCAGATTCTCCTCCAGCTGTCTTGAATCATTCTGAAGCTGATACAACTTCTCCTGGACTTCGAGCCGCTTGACGAGGAGATTGTCAGTTCTTCGACGGATCCCGTTTATTTCGTACTCCTCGCTTATATCATCAAAGCTCTTCTCCTTGATCCGGTGCTCATAGTCCGCCTCGGTCATCTCCCGGAGGGGCTTCTTGACTTTAGGCACCAACTTTTCCGTTCGGAGCACCCTTCTGTCCAAGTCATACTTGGTGCGCTTCACTGGTATGGCAATCTCCTCGGCCCTTCTCTTCTTTACGCCCTGGAGGAAAGCAACAAAACCTCCTGCGGCCTTTGCAGCTAAGGGCTGATCATCCGTGACTTGCATCTGCTTATCCATCAGCTCCAGCTCTGCCAACATGGGGTACGCCGAGGCCAAATCCTGCTGCGGCATCCTCCCTGAAAACAATGAGGCGGGTGGTACACCAGAAGACAAGGCCGTTCTTGAGGGCGACCGGGACCTAGGGGAAGTGGGCGGTTGCTGAGGAGGTGGAGATGGGGTTTGGAAGGCGGTATCGGCGGCGGGTGAGCGGCGTGGGGACGGGGAGACTGCTTCAGTGCTAGCCGCGGGAGAGAGACCTAGGGTTTGACCCAGGGTTTGGAAAATATTGGGGTCTTGGGCGAAGCGGCCAAAGGAGCGAGGGTTGTGCTGGGACTGCGTGATGGGTGAAGAGGACGAGGCAGCTAAAATGTGCCCAGATGCGGAAGATGAGGGCGTAACAACAGGGCTAGCTGGGGTTTGTTGCACAGGGGAAGAGGACGTACCTGCGTGCTCCGCCTGAGCTGGTGCTTGAATGACTCCCGCGGCCCAAGCCTCTGCCTCTCTCTGAGGACTATCCTCGACTGAGATTATTTCGCTTGCAGCCGCACTCGCTCGTGGGGCCACCACTATCTGCTGCGCAGCCTCCTTCTTGGGCCGCC
Organism: Wollemia nobilis; assembly: GCA_028583015.1. NCBI lineage: Eukaryota > Viridiplantae > Streptophyta > Pinopsida > Araucariales > Araucariaceae > Wollemia > Wollemia nobilis. Next base: position 1,432,551 of record JAQPPZ010002742.1, on the reverse strand, counting down.
TTTCTTTAGTTTTCTCGCCCCTTTTTCTTTTCTTCTCTTTTGGAGCGGCTGTTTGCTCGGTGGAAGCAGAGGCGGTTGATACGTCAGGGGCTGGGGTGCCTACGGTGAATTTGTACTTAGGCCTTGTCGGATCTGTGCCCTCTACTGCTGCCTCGCTGGCTGACTTTTCGGGCTCCTTCTCTGTCTGAGGCGACTTTTCAGGCGTTGAGGACAACATTGGGCCCACCTCCTTGCCTTTTGGCGCTTTGCTGTTGGACGACTTTCGAATGGGCAAATGCTGAGGAGGGGGCTTCCTTTTATATCTTTTCCGGGCGCCTAGGGGAACGTAATCTCGGAATACGAACGGCTCCCATTTGCCAACGTATTTATCATACAAGGTGGAAAACTCATCGTCTATGGCCAGCGTCTTTTTCTCTGACTTATCGTGCCGCGTGCGACACCTCATCTTCCAACATTCAATGATTTTGTCTTTAGTCCAGCCCAGCTGCGCCACCTTTGCGAGCAGTCTTCGGAAACCAACTGATCCCGGTTTATGATCATCATTGTGCTCGGGATCATAGTCCACTTCTACACAGTAAAAGTCATGCCATGGTGGCCACGACTGCATCTGCTCAATGTGCCATTCTAGGTCTGCCCCTGTCTTATTACACCTTTCTTCCATGATTTCCTTCCGCGGGCAGACGTGCACGAATTTTCCTCTTACCCCGATTGGGTCATATTTCCAGTGTTGCGGCAATGCACCAGGCCCAAGTTGAGGAGGGTCTGCTCTAGGTATACATGCTGCCCAATTTCGTGGACCTCAATGTCTCCCCAGGTAAAAGGATACTTGAAGATGTGACCCCTCTTCTTTCCCTGGCCGAATTCTTCTTCAACGCAGTCCATTTGCCGCACTGCCTCTAGGCCAAAGTGATATTCAGTACAAAAATAGGGCAGCAGGAATGGCTTCCCTTTAAACCCGTAAATTCTGATGATGATGCCCTGGGTCAACCGGAAAGTATCCCCAAATTTGCTCCTTGACAGGTACCTCGTCATAACATGAGGAGGGCGACTCGCCTTGCCATTGAAAAGTGCCAGGGTCATACCCAGAAATTTAAAATTAAAGTCATAATATGACCCCCTCCTATACAACAGTTCTGTCCACTCATATACTGGCAGCGGCGCGCCCTGCTCATCCACTTTCTTAAGCCCGGGGATATTCATCCGGTAATGCATGTGATACAGGCACAACCATACAAGAAATGAGCAGTGCCTGAATTCCGTCGTCTGCTTCTGCTGTATCTTCACCAGACTTGAATGAATGGCGTACGCCACCCAGTCTGCCCAATCGAAATAGATTGGGCGCCTTCCGCTTTTTAGGACATTGGGGTCATACAACTCCCCATGTAAAATACATTCTACGAGCGCCAGCTGGTATGGGTGCACTTCTGCATCAGTGCCGCAGCCTAGAACCCAGGCAAGAATAGTATAGATATACTTGCTGGTGAAATTTGCCAGGGGTATAGGACCTGACGGCCATTTTGTAGCCGACAGTGGACACTTCAGCTCCGAATTAAGAAACTCCCTCATCCTTTTGCCTTGGCTGAACCTGCCCGCTTGCTCTTCCAAATTGATCCTCCTGACAATGGCGTTTGGGTCGAATTCGAGCCCCGGGGCGAAAGCTGGCTGTACGCTCTCCTTAAAGAGGGTAAACAACACCCTCCCTTGGCAGTCGCAGACCTGCCGGGTGGCTGGTTTGTAATATGTTGCAATTGACTCGACCAGCTCTGGGCAGTGGTGAACAGGAGGGCACAAGAACCAGTAAAGGTTCGACCTGTAGGCGGCCCCGAGATGGTGTGAGGGCGACACCTTGTCTGCCCATTCCTTGACATTAGGGCGCAGCTTTGTGATACTAATGGAGTAATCGCCGTCTCTGTACTCGGCCAGGCGGTTTATGGGCGGCGGGGGAGGACCTTGCTTCTTGGAGCTTCTCGCCCTGGATTTTCCTCTTTTCTCTTTCGGCGCCTCACTTTCATGAGCGCCCGAGTCGGTCTGCTCCTCAGGTTCCTGCTCTGAATCACTAGGGTCCGCCTGCATGGGCGCTTTCCCTTTGTCTGTACTCGGCCTCTCACTCATGGCGCTGGGAATCAGTAAAAATTACAGCTGTAACTGAGTAAAACTTCGCACTTTCTCCTCTTTCACAGCGCAGCTCGAATTCACTTTGGTAATTCTGATGCTCTGAGTAAGTAAGAAGCCTTTTTCTAAAAATGGGGAAAGCAACATTAATGGCGCGAGGGGAATTTAAAGTTCTTTGCCCGAAGTGGGTGAGAAGCGCCGTTATTCCTCGGCGGCCGCGCGTGGGATCCACTGTTGGAAAGCGCTTTTTCATTTATGACATCTGCTTCGAAAATTGCGCAATCATTCCTTAAAGTCTTCAAAACTCGTGCTCTTCATGACGTCAAGGGTGCCAACTGGGCACACGCTTCGAGGCATTTAACTGGGGAAGCGTGTTGTGAAACCTTAGGCAAGCTAGCAATTTTCTTAAACTTCCCGACCAAGTGCGCCCAAAAAACGAGCGCAGTCCGACTTCGCACTATGGAAGATGCGCCCTTGGGAGGCCAACACTTAGAAATATTTTCCATCATACACCATGCCTCTAGGACGCGCCCGTCGGAGTGCGCAAATTTTGTGTGTGCAGTCGGGCGGCGCAGGGAAAAATTGCGCAGTCGGGCGGGACACTTAGCCATTTTTTCATTTTCTTGTTTTGCTCCCGTCCGGCTGCGCTCAAGATAGGGTGCGCCGTCCGACTTCGCTGCGAAGTCGGGCGGCTTCCCCAACACTTAGAAAAATTCTTGAGCCTTTTCCCACTTGCTCTTGCCTTGGAACCTCCCGACGTCGCACAAACTTAAGGGCGAAGCCCGACTTCGCTGCGAAGTCGGGCGACTTTTCCTGCCTTAGCCATTTTTGGGACTGCCATGCACCTTTCTTTTGAGGACGTTCAACTCTCTTTTTTGAATAAAAGCAGGAAACTAACTAAACTGAAAGCAATATTTACATTCAGAAATAAAACTGAACTGCAGGAAATAAAAATATGTACAAGGGGAAAACCTTTGGTAACCTTCAGTGGTAGTAGGCTTTCAGATGAAAGCCATTAACGGGGATCGGGAGGATCTGACCCTCCATGTCTCTTAACACGAATGCATTGAACTGGTTTACTCGGGCGATTTGGTAGGGGCCTTCCCAGAAGGCATCAAACTTGTCATGGTTGCCCGGTTTCGCCTTAAGTGAGTCCCATTTCAGCACTAAGTCTCCAATCTTGAAGACTCGGGCGGTGGTTCCCTTCGCAAACCAGCTCTGGGTGTTCTCGGCGTGCTTGGTAAAATCCTGATACACCTTTTCCCTTTCCTCTTCCAGTTGCAACAACTGAGCCAATCGGGCATCCACGGGGTCCCTGTCACCTTTCTCATCTTCTAACAACCAGAGTGCGGGCATTTCTATGTGGGTGGGCAAGACAACCTCTTTGTCGTACACGAGCGCATAAGGGGACGTCTTGATGGACTTCTTGAAAGAGATACGGTCCGCCCATAACGCTCGGTCCAGAAGCAGGTGCCACGACCTCTTGTTCCTTTCCACAGTCTTCTTTATAATCTTCAAGAGATTTTTGTTGGTGGACTCGGCCAAGCCGTTTCCCTGCGGATAGTAGTTTGAAGACATCTTGTGGTAAATGCCATACTTGTTGGTAAACTCTGTGAGTACAGCCCTGCAAACCCTGGACCATTGTCTGTGACAATTGCCTCTGGAATCCCGAAACGGGTGATGAGGCTCTCTAGGAAACCAATGACCGTCTCTTGGTCAGCATGCTTTGTAGGCGTTGCCTCGGCCCATCGGGTAAAGTAATCTGTGGCTGTGAGGATAAACTTATGCCCCGCCGAAGAGTTGGGCGTTATCGTCCCGATGAAATCCAGACCCCACTGCTGAAATGGAGTCTCAGCTTGAATTGGCTGGAGGGGCAAAGGTGCTTTCCGATTTCTGCCGGCGAACCTCTGGCATTTCTCGCATTTTTGACACACCATATGCGCATCTGTGAAGAGGGTGGGCCAATAATAGCCCGCTCTGATGATTTTTAAGGCCGTAGGCCTTCCTGAATGATGTCCTTCGGGCATCCCAGAGTGGAATTCTCCGAGGACCTTCGGCTGATCTGATTCCTTGACGCACCGCAACAGGATGCCGTCAATATTTTTGAAATACAGCCCCTCGGGGCGTAGTATATACTTTAAGGCATTAAGCCTAAACCTCCTTCTTTGTGAGGCATTGAGATGATCTGGACATCTCCCTGTGTTAAAATACCACACCAGGTCATTCGTCCAATCACTCTCCTCTGATAAGGAGTTGGCAAGATTGATTTCTGTCATTGGATTCTCCCACTGACAAGCAGAGACTTCGGCTGCAGCACTTCGGGCCAATTCCTGGCATAGAGCCCGACCTCGGATTAACTTTGTGGGTCGTACCTCTATGTCAAACTCTTGGATTTTGGCAATCCATCCCGCCCTCTTGTGACCAGGCTCCCCTTGGATGATGAAATTTCTGACATCCGGGTGTATCACGAAGACAGTTATCCGGCTCTGGGAGACAAAGTGCTTGAACTTTCTCAGGGATCTCATAACTGCATGAACTTGCCGCTCAATAAAATTATACCTTTCTTCGTGCGGCTGGATCACCTGGCTTAGGAATGCAATTGGACGCTCCTCGCCATCATCTCCCTTCTGAGTCAGGACTGCAGCGTAGCTTTCGGGCTCTCCCACTGCGTAAAGGATGAAGTCCTTGGAGTAATCTGGATTTATCAGCATTGGGGCCTGGGCAATCCTGGCCTTGATCTCTTCAAAGGCTTGCTTCCTCTCTTCAGTCCAGATAAATTCAGCATCTTTCTTCAGGAGCTCAGCCATGGGCTTGATTACTTGTGCAAAGTCAGGCACAAACTTCCTTACGAAGTTGATTTGGCCAAAAAATGACTGCAGCCCCTTTTTGTCGACTGGGATGGACAAGCGAAGAAGAGCCTCCGCTCTGTCGGGGTCAACCGCAAGGCCTTTTTCAGAAATAACATGGCCTAGCAGTTTGCCTTCCTTCACCGCAAAGACTGACTTCTTTGGGTTGATGGATATGCCGAATTCGCGACATCTTTCAAATACTTGGCGCAAGTGGGAGGCATGGTCCTCTCTCTTGTGTGAAAACACAATCATGTCGTCCAAATAGATGACAATGATTTTGTTGAGCAGCTCGCGGAACGCCAAGTCCATAGCCCTTTGAAATGTAGCCCCGACATTGGAAAGACCGAAGGGCATGCGCTGATATGCGAACGTTCCCCATTTGGTGGTGAACGCCGTCTTATGCTGGTCTTCATCTTTCACCCAAATCTGATTATAGCCTGAAAATCCATCCAGGAGAGAGAATCTCTGGGCTCCCGCAACTACGTGAAGGATTTGATCAATCTGAGGGAGTGGGTAATGATCCTTCAATGAAGCCTGGTTAAGATTCCTGAAATCTACGCAGAGACGGATGTCTCCATTCTTTTTCCTCACGGGAACCAGATTTGCGACCCAAGAAGAATGCTTGATAGGATAGATGATTTTTGCTTCCAGCATCTTCATGAGCTCGGCTTTCATCATGGCTTCAATTTTCGGATTTACTGCCCTTTGCTTCTGTCTGAAGGGCTTTGCCTGCTCTTCCAGCTCTATGGTGTGCTGGATCATCTCTCTGTCGTACCCTTTCAGGTCTTGGTAGCACCAGGCTACAATATCTGGGTACTCTTTGCATAGAGCTCGGATCTGCTCTAACTCTTCATCGGTGCAATCTGTCCCGACCTTGATCACCTTTCCAGGTTCCAATTCTAGGTCCATGTACTGCTTGGGGTCCACTTTGATCCTGTGGGATATGGCTCTATCATTCTGATCAAAGAGGCTCTCTAGGGTAATCAGTCCTTTTGGGACGTGATTATTCTTTAACTGTATTAACCCCTCATATTGCTCGTCATCAGGGTCTCTACCTTCGATTGTACTAGCTTCATGTATCAAAAAGGTGACGATATCCTCGTCACAGTCGAACACCTGCCAGTGGGTGTCCTTGTCAGGCACAGAAGGCCTGTAAATAGTACGAACCGGCTTCGGCTTCTGGACAGTGTCATCAGCCGGGACGTACCTGGCTCCAACAGACGCCAGAATGTCAACATGTTTATTCTTTTCACGAGAGATGGCTTTGACATTCAGTGAGTCAAATGACTCCATCAGATCCCAGACACGGTTACGGTACGCCTTGAGGTAGTGCTTCTTGGAGGCGCACTTATTAGTGATCTGGTTGCACACCAGCTCTGAGTCGCCAAAGATCTGCAAGTGTTTAATCCCAAGCCTCTCTGCCTTCCTTAAGCCTAAGCACAGGGCTTCATACTCTGCCGCATTGTTAGTGCAACTCCAAGCCAGCCTATAACAATAGTCCTTTTGAATGCCGGATGGTGAGACCAGGAGGACACCTGCCCCGACGCCATTCTTGCATCGGGCACCATCAAAGTACAGCTTCCACAGCTTGTCTGGGGCAGGTCCTACATCCTTCTAAGCAGTCTGGTCAAGCCTCTCAGGCTGAGTGACAGAGTAGCAGCCCAGTTCGGTTTCGATCATGGCATTGAAATTTAACAAAGAGAACTCGTCCTCCACTTGCAGCAGTTCCAGGGTTTCTCCCGCCAAGTCTACTTCTACCAGCTCCTCGGTCGTCAGATGAACCATGTCATTTTGTTGCTCCTCCTCGGGTATCTTCTCGACTAGAAAAGTGGAAGGTTTCTCATTATAAATTTTCAACCTCCTTCCTTTGAAAGGTACCTCCATATGTGAATAGTCCAGCGACAAATATCCACCCAGCTTCGCAGTGAACTCCCTTGAGAGACACATGCCGAAGTAGGGTTCCAAGTCAACCACTACGACCTCTTGGATGACCACGATGTCGAGTGCTTTATGCAGCCGGATGGGGATGTCTTTGATGACACCAACTGTCTTCACAGGAGTGTCGTCCAACTGTAGCACACCTTGGCTGCTCCTTGTGTATTCCATACCAATTTCTTCGCAGACAGCCCTTGGCATGACAGTAGTCGAAGCACCGGAGTCCACCATGCAGTTATGCACTATGTGACCTTCCATCCGCAAAGATAGATAAAAAGGTGGCGGTCTGTTCTTCCCGGTAGCAGAAGTCGTCAAGGGCTGAGCTAACACAGTAGGCTGTGTCGGCTTCCCGTCTTTTACATTCTTCAATGATTCCTGCAACAGGTCTACTTGTCCTGGGAGCTGAAGAGCATCGTACATGCTTATTTTTGCTGGAGTTTTCTTGAGCTCATCGACTATATTATAGGTAGAAGTACCGGCCCCTTCCGCCTCCTTTGCTGGCTCGTACTTGGTGCGGTACTGCTGCGTGGCTTCGACCCTCTGCCTCTTTGTCAGCGACGGGTACCTCAGCTTCTCCTGAGCTTGCTCTTTTGTTTCAGCTGGAGGTTGGGTCGTTGGAGCCTTGACTACGGGAGCCTTGAGCGCCGGGAGCTTCTCTTTGGCAGTCGGAGGTAAAGGTGGCTTATCAGGAGCTGCCACAGCAGGCTGCGTCTTCTCCCTTCTTGCATACACCTTTAACGGCTTCATTTGGGCCGGAGTGGCCTCAATCGGCTTTTTGCCCTCTTTGGTTAAGAGGGATACAGGATCTTCTTCAGGGACTGCGAAGTTACCCTCGTCATCACGAATCATGTATGCTTCATCCTCTATGGCGCTACCCGCAAGGGTCTGAATATAATGTTGATGCAGCATGCAACTCTCTTCTCCATGGGGGTCGTTGCAAGTAGAGCACCAGTTGACGTGGTCAGAAGTGCCAGGCTGAGCATTGCCGGCAGCATTTCTTGCTGGAGGCCTTTGCGCTTGAGCTGCTTGATCTTTTGTTAGCGCAGGAGGAGGGTATGGCCTTCTAGGAACAAACTCCATCTGAGCTTGCTTCTTCTTCATGATTGTCATGTCATTGGAGATTGTATGGTAACCGGAGGCAAGAGCCCGCACCTCCTGAAGGATCTTATTTTGAATATCATTATCGGCAGGCGTCGGCCGGGCTGGCGGAGGTAATGTGGCTAATGGTGGAGGAGCATGAAACGCCGGATATTGAGGGGGAGCGGGGAGTGTTGGATGTTGCGGAGGTGGCGGATTAGGATAATGGATCTGAGGCGGACCGTACGGGTCAATGGTTGGCGCGGGATTCCACGGCTGATGGGGGTGCTGATTGGATGAGGATGGCGCCCCACCCGAAGCGGGCGGATATTGGGACTGAGGGAAATCCGGGTAGATCGGAGGCTGCATTTTATGAGGGAGCTTGCCTATAGCAATCATGTCTAGTTCTGTCTGTTGAGCAGCCTCATATAATGCGGGAAAAGTGTTGACCCGGGCTAACTTGATAACTAGACAAATGTCCGAGTTGAAAGCTCTCAGGTAATAGTGAGCAGCTTGTCCTGCGGAAGGACGCAGCTCAAGGGGTACTCTTTTCCAGGACCTCGCGAACCTCACGTTAAAGTCTGATATCTCCTCTTGCGGATGGCGTTGAATGCTTTGAAATTGGTGCAGCAACGAGGAGGGATCAACGGACTCATTGAATCCCTTAACTAGCCTTCCAGCTAGCTGGGGCCATCCCGTGATAGTCCCCTCCGGCAAGGATCTCCACCAATAGAGAAGCTTTCCTCGTAGAGAGAGAGCTAACAGTCGGGTTTTAACACTCTCATTTGTGATAGAGTGCAGCGCAGCCAAGGCCAGAATGTCTTGGATATGCTCATATGTTGTCTTCCCCGTGCCGTCATATGTAGGAATGGATTTTAAGGCAGCAGGCGGAACAACTTCTTGTCCGACTAGAGCAAGGGGGCCTGTGGAATCAACAGTCGGGAAGAGGTCATTATCATTCTGCTGATTCTGGGCAGCCATGTCTTCTTCCTCTTCTTCGAGCTGATCAGTGGTGTAGTCAGTATCAGTACTATCTGAAGTTGTGGGCTGTTCTTCAACTTCGGCCTCCTCAACTTCTTCAACCTCTTCCACTTCAGCTTCTATTTCAGCTTCAGATTCGTGCTCGAACCTATCGTCTTGGTGAGCTTGGTAGTCAGCCAACCTTACGCGCTCTCCAGCAGCGTTGATGTCAATTTCGTAAAAATCAGGTTGTTGTCCTGGATTCCTAGCTCTCCACCTTCTTGTGTGCATGAAGGCGTTTTTGATATTGGACCAGTCTTACAGACTCAGAGAATGTTCAGGTACAACAGAGTCGCCAGGTGTTCTGATTTGACAGCAATGAAGCGAACACCGATGCTTCGATTCTGTTTTGGGGTGGGAAACCTTCGTGTCCCACCGGGCGTGCCAGAGAAACTGTTGGTTACGAATCTGCCACTAGGATAGGATTTTAATCTATTTGCGCCCTAGATTCGCCCAGCAGATTGAAAGGCCGGAAGGAAGGAATGCCTTCCGTGCCAATCTCCGGAGAAGGCCGACTTCCTATGTTTTCTCAATTGGGGGTTTAGCTCAGAGTGCAGGAAAGAAATTACAAAGTACAGAAAGAAACATAAATATGCTTGTTTCGGGTGGGGAAGATAAGCAGCACAACAACTAACCAATCACTACTACCAACAACAATCAAAACAAAGTATGTAGCAGAAACTATTAGAGCAATTCTATCCTATGTATCCTCTACGTCAGTATTCCAGATATACTTAATCACCAATACCGATATCCAGAAAGCAGAATAGCAATAATCAGCAATATAAGCAACATGAGGCAGAAATACTTAATAAAGGCAGCATACAAGATAAACACAACTAATAGAGCCAAATATACTTTGCATTCAAAAGCAAGTGCACAACTACAGATGTTCCTTAGCAGTATATCCCCCTTCCACCCTTGTACAATGAAATAAGGCTGCTATTTATAGCGCAATTTTCCCCCCGATTACAATTTGGGCACAAAATCCCAGACCTGACAAAAGCTGGAAAAGCTGACAAAAGCGGCAAAAGCGGCTGATGTTTGACCTCTGCGGACAAGGAATGTACTTGCAGCAAGGTTCACCTGAAAATATGGCAGCCACGTGGCAATCCGGTAGGTGAGAAATCGAGTCAGTTTGAATGGGGGCAGATGCGGTACAATCTGTCAGTTCACGCTCATCTGTCCTGTACCCTGGTGGCACACCTTCTGTCACATCTTGACCCGGATCCCAAGACCGAACACCTGTCAGCATCTGATGGAGGGGAGAAAAACCGAGCTAAGAAGCTCATCCTTTGCATTTTCTATTCCGCCCGACTGCGCACAAAACTGGAGCGCAGCCGGACGGCGCAGGGTGAAAACAGCGCAGTTGGGCGGGCCTTCGTGCCTTGGAATCCTTTCAGCAGCCCTCTCCTTCTCGTCCGATGGCGCAGCAAAACAGGAGCGCAGTTGGGCGGGGCAGCGCAGTCGGACGGGGTCCGACACTTAGAAACTTTTAGCAGCATTTTCCTGTCCTTCCGCCCGAGTGCGCACCAGAAGATGAGCGCAGCCCGACTTCGCTGCGAAGTCGGGCGGCTCAATACTTAGAATATTTTTTGATGGTCTTCACAATGCCGCCCAAGTGCGCACCGTCTTCAGGGCGCCGTCCGACTTCGCTGCGAAGTCGGGCGGGCCCAACACTTAGTCAATTTTTGCTGTTTTTTCAATGAGGCCGCCCAGTTGCGCACCGGATTATGAGCGCAGCCCGACTTCGCTGCGAAGTCGGGCGGCTCCATGACTTAGCCAATTTTCTGGGCAAAGTTTTAGCAATACTGCCCAGGTGCGCACAAGTAGACAAGCGCAGCCCGACTGCGCTGCGCAGTCGGGCGGATTACAACACTTAGAAGATTTTTTGGGCAAATTTGCCCACTCACAGAAACAACCAGAAACATGAAAAAGAAGATGGAGAACCTGAAATTTGATGGCAGAAGAGTAGAAGGGACATGAAGAAGAAAGGGAAAGAAGAAAGAGGGAAGGCAAAGCAGCATCCTTACAAAATTTTCAAGACATGGCACCCCATGCAAAATGTGGCAACACCAACTAGCGCTCTCCTCCTTGTCTTATTGCTCCTCAAGTAACGCCTATGTGTTGGCTATGCTGATATGCCAAAACCTCTCAAAGTGACCACAATTCTCATCAATTGTTCTTGCGTCTATGCCTCAACCTGTTACTGCATCTGCTAGACTTGTTTTATACCACGTGTTCTACAAGCTATGGACTGCCCTCCTTGACGCGGTTGACCTTCCTTTACTGTGCTATCAAGTAACGGTTCAATGATGACTCATTATGCTTGACGAAGAAAATGATTTTGATTTTGATAACGGTCGTTGACGTGTCTCCGCCAAAAAAAATACTCCTAGTTCACTGGCAAATATAACTCTCCTCTTATGAGTGCGATAATGTTTAGCTGGCACCAATGATTTTGCTTGTTATGGCTTGATTGGATGGCAGGTTTGAATGCCCACGTGGCAAGAATTTCTTCTATAACGGCTCCTCAAAGAGTATCTAATGATCGCACAAAATTTCTTCTTCTTTTCCAGGCGTTATGATCATTCGTTGCCCTATCTTCGCAGTTACCTTTCTTGCTTCCACTTGGATATTAGGGTTTTGAAAACAAAGCGATCTCTACCTGTAATCTAGTCTCCTTTGAGGCTATGCAGTGACAAATGTGATAACCTGTTCAGCGACTGGAATGGCCTCTACAAAAAACTTGATCTCTATGCGCTGAATTTTTGTGCTTTATTTGTGTAGTATCTACATAGACCTTTGCTCTTGATTACTTCACTTAACTGTGGATTCCTTTTCTTACGACCTTCAATGGCGAAATCCCTTGGTTATTGTGCTAGTTTTTCTCACTAAAGGCACTATTATACGTGGCTTAACACAATGATTGATTAATTTTTCCAACAACAATTTCAAGCTTTTAACCATTCAACTACTATGTCTTTTGAATGACTTTGCTATGTACTTTTGTATATGCACTTTAGCATTTAGAGTGAAGTCTACTTTTGATATTTTTATTTCTCTTGAAATATATCTAACTCCTATTCTAATGTGCAGGTTTGAACCTTGTAGAAATTAACTTCTACACTACCTTGAAGACCTTAAATTTGAAACCTTTTCATGCAACTTCTAAACCTCGAAATTGGTGCTTAATAAACTTAATAATGAACCGAATATAAGATTTCAACTAATGAACCGAATATAAGAGTTCAACTAATGAACCTTTTGCACCTAAGTTGCATACCTTTTCAACCTCGATTTGATGATGGAGTTCTTGGTGATTTGGATCACCCAAATGCTGCCCTGTCTTGATGAAATTGCAGCTATACCTTGCTATCCAAAACAACTCTTTACCTCACCAGTTTGCAGCTTTAATCCTGATTACTTTGCTGCCTATAACTTGTCTATATTGTAGCCTTGAAACTCCTTCAACTTGCTGCCCGAAACTGTGATTTTGTGGCTTTGAACCTCCACCAAGATGCTCTCTTGAAATCTGGAATTTAGCAGCTATTAATGCTGCCTGAATTGCTGCCCTTAAATCTGAAATTTTCAGATTATATCACAGTTAATTTTTCCTCCAAAATTTGGCAAACTTCTTTCCAAATCCTTCTCCCTTGGGCTTGTTTTCGGATGGCGACAATTGTCCCAAATTCTTCACTATCAGGAGTTGCTCCTAATATCTCCTCCAATGAGGCTTTCCTAGCCTTCTCCTTCCAGGTAGCTTGAGGCCTTCTCCTTGGGCCTTCAATCTTGCAACTTCTGAAAATTTGCAACTAGACCTATGCTTGTCCTTCTTTATCTTCAATCTTGTGGCTCTCTCAATTTTCTATTGATCTATAGTGTGCTTGTTAGCATAGGTAGCATATTTCATACTATATGTTATCTTTTATTACATTATTTTTGTCGCATATATTCCACATGGTGGTTAGGGCATGGTTTGGGTAGTTAGGTGTGTTATCAACCACTTTGGTTGGTTGGAGACGTTGTTCACCGAATTCTCATGTATTATTTATGCCCCTTTCATGGAATACTATAGCTAATGCTCCTGCAATATGGTATCAGAGCCAACATACGTTCTTGGGCAATGTGATTTGTTTTCACTCCATGTGTATTCTCTGACCCTATGGTGAGCAAAGATCAAGGAGAATAACTTGCACAACCTGACATATTATTTGACCCAAGCGAAGATCTAGGGCATGTGTAGACTGTTTCATATTGAGCGGCAATCCACTGACACGAGCGAAGATTGGAGCGTGATTGCATACATATTTTGACATGATTGTAGATCACAGGGAGGGGAGCAACCAACATTCGCTATCCTCTGACATTTTTTCAAATCCCTGACATAAGACCAGGCATGACGACCAAGGCACGTGAACTAGCACGTGAATCGACTGAATCTTGCAACAGAATCTTAGCACATAGATCGAGACAAAATTGAAGGACGAGAGCCCGACACATGGCGTCCCAGGAAGCAGGCTTGACGTGGCAGGCTTTGGTTGGGTTACTTTTGGTGGTTTGTGTGACGTGTCATTGGTTGCACAGGGGGAGGGGGGAGCAAAATATTTATTTCCTGACTGCCCCAAGGCAGTCAAATAAGTAAGCGTGGACCGCTTCTTTTATCCCCATGTGCGTACCGCTCTCGGGTGCATGTGGGATTTAATCCTGACTTTTTTTTTTTAAGTTTTGTCAGCCCTGAAGAATATAGGGCACATCGTGCCTTCTCGTGTTCATCCGCCCAGTAGTGTAGTTAGTAGCACGTTCTTTGCTAAGACGCTAGGGGAGGTTACGCGAGTTCAAATTGCGCTAGCAGACCAAAGATGACACTGCCAAAATTAGCAGTTACTATAAATAGTAACTGCATCAGAATCACCCAACAGAGCCCTCGGAAGGACTCAAAACTCCTTAGCACTACTATGACTAGCCTACAAGAGCTCAAAGATAGGCTAACGGGATATGGCAATGATCAAGAGCGAGGAGGGGACATTACATTTCCATCACGGGATCTTCCCATTGACAAGCAAATACCTCGGCGACAACACTTCTGGCTAATTCCTGGCATAGAGCCCAACCTCGGATTAACTTGGTGGGTCGCACCTCTATGTCGAATTCTTGGATTTTAGCAATCCATCCTGCCCTTTTGTGACCCAGTTCCCCTTGAATAATAAAATTTCTGACATCGGGGTGTATCACAAAAAATGTAATCCGGCTCTGAGAGACAAAGTGCTTAAACTTCTTCAAGGATCTCATGACTGCATGCGCTTGTCGCTCGATAAAATTATCTTTCTTCATGTGGCTGGATTACTTGGTTCAAGAAGGCTATTGGCCGCTCTTCGCCGTCATCTCCTTTCTGGGTCAAGACTGCAGCATAGCTCTCAGGTTCTCCGACCGCATAAAGGATGAAATCCTTAGAGTAGTCCGGGTTTATCAACACGGGTGCCTGAGCAATCCTGGCATTAATCTCTTCAAAAGCCTACTTCCTCTCCTCAGTCCAGACAAAATCAACATCCTTTTTTAACAGTTCGGCCATAGGTTTGATGACTCGAGCGAAATCAGGCACGAACTTCCTCACGCAGTTGATCTGGCCGAAGAAATACTGGAGCCCTTTCTTGTCCACTGGAATGGAGAGTTTTAGGAGAGCTTCTACTCTATTAGGATCAACTGCTAGCCCTTTTTCGGAAATTACATGACCTAGAAGCTTCCCCTCCTTGACGGCGAGGACTGATTTCTTGGTATTGATGGATATGCCGAACTCACGGCATCTTTCAAACACTTGTTCTAGATGAGAGGTGTCTTCTTCCCTTGGGAAAACACGGTCATGTCATCTAAATAAATGACAATGATCTTATTTAGCAGTTCCCGAAATGCAAGGTCCATGGCCCTCTAGAATGTGGCCCCAACATTGGATAAGCCGAATGGCATGCGCTGATAGGCGAACGTTCCCCATTTGGTGGTGAACGCCGTCTTGTGCTGGTCCTCATCTCTAACCCAGATTTGGTTGTAGCCAGAAAATCCATCTAGGAGAGAGAATATCTGAGCTCCTGCGACCACATGAAGAATTTGGTCGATTTGCAGGAGCGGATAGTGATCCTTGAGGGAGGACTTATTTAAATTACGGAAGTCAACACAGAGGCAGATGTCCCCATTCTTATTTCTGACTGGGACCAGATTTGCGACCCAAGAAGAATGCTTGATAGGATATATGATCTTGGCTTCTAAAATCGTAAGGAGCTTTGCCTTCATCATAGCCTCGATCTTTGAGTTAACCACTCTTTGTTTCTGCCTAAAGGGCTTAACCCCTTCTTCTAGTTCTATGGTGTGTTGTATAATCTCTCTGTCATACCCTTTTAGGTCCTTATAGCACCAAGCTACAATACCTGGATACCTTCTGCACAAGGCCCGGATATGTTCCAGTTCTTCTAGGGTACAGTCTGTTCCGACCTTTCCTAGTTCTAGTTCCATATCCCTGTACTGCTTGGAATAAACCTTGATCCTATGAGATATAGCTCTGTCATTCTAATCAAACAGGCTTTCAAGGGTAATGAGTCCCTTAGGGACGTGATTATTCTTCAACTGTATCAACCCCTCATACCGCTCGTCATCAGGGTCTCTACCTTCGATTGAACTTGCTTCATGTATCATAAAATTGACTATATCTTCGTCACAATCAAACACCTACTAGTGGGTGTCCTTATCAGGCACAAAAGGCCTGTAGATGGTATGAACCGGCTTCGGATTCTGCATAGTGTCATCAGTCGGAACATACCTGGCTCCAAAAGACGTTAAGATGTCAGCATGTTTATTCTTTTCCCGGGAGATAGCTTTGACATTCAAGGAGTCGAATGACTCCATCAGGTCCCAGACATGGTTGCGGTACGCCTTGAGGTAATGCTTCTTGGAGGAGCACTTGTTTGTTATCTGCTTGCATACTAGCTCCGAATCTCCAAAGATCTGCAGCTGTTTGATCCCCAACCTCTCCGCATTTTTCAAGCCTAAGCACAAGGCTTCATATTCGGCTACATTGTTCGTGCAAATCCATGCCAACCTATAGTAGTAATATTTTTGTATTCCTGATGGCGAGACTAGGACTCCTACCTCGGCGCCGTTATTGCATCAGGCGCCATCAAAGTATAGCTTCCGCAGCTCATTGGGGTAGGACCTATTTCTTCTTTAGCGTCTCCTTGGGCTCCTCAGGCTGGGTAACAGAGTAGAAACCTATGTCTAATTCAATCATGGCATTAAAATCCAACAAGGAGAACTCGTTCTCATGTTGTAGCTGCCCTATGGCTTCTTCCACTAGATCTACTTCTGCCAGATCCTCGATCATCAGATGAACCATTTCATTCTGCTGCCCTTCCTCAGGTATCTTCTCGACTAGGAAAGTGGATGGTTTATCATTGTATATTTTCATCTTCATCACTTTGAAAGGGACTTCCATGTGTGAGTAGTCTAGCGAAAAATATTCGCTGAGCTTGGCGGTAAACTCCCTCGAGAAACACATGCCGAAGTAGGGCTCCAAGTCAACGACCACAACCTCTTGGATCACCACGATCTCGGGCGCTTTGTGCAACTGGATAGGAATGTCTTTAATGACACCCATTGTTTTCACAAGAGTGTTGTCTAGCTGCAAAACACCTTGACTGCTCCGCGTATATTCCATGCCAATTTATTCACAAACAGCCCTTGGCATGACAGTGGTTGAGGCATCGGAGTCAATCATGCATTTGTGTACCACATGCCCTTCCATCCGCAAAGACAGGTAGAAAGGCGGAGGTCTGTTCTTTCCTGTGATTGAAGTTGTCAGGGGCTAACCTAATACAGGCAATGGTGGCTTTCCTTCTTTAACGATCTTCAGTGACTCTTGCAATAGGTCCACCTGACCAGGGAGCTGGAGAGCATTATACATGCCGATCTTCGCCGGAGTTTTCTTGAGCTCATCAACAACGTTGTAAACCGAAGAAGATGGGCCCTCCATTTCTTTCGTCGGCTAGTACCTGGTGCGGTACTGCTGCGTTGCTTCAACTCTCTGCCGCTTTGTTAGCGACGGGTACTTAAGCTTTTCTCGAGCCTGCTCTTTTGTTTTGGCCGGAGGTTGAGTCACAGGAGCCTTAGCTGGTGGCGCCTTCTCTTTGGCGGGTGGAGGCAATGGTGCTTTATCAGGAACTTCCGCGGCAGGTTGCACCTTTTCTCTTCGGGTATACACCTTCAAAGGCTGCATCTGGGCCGCATCTACCTCAATTGGCTTTTTACCGCTCCTGGTCAGAATTGACACAGGATCCTCTTTTGAGACCGCAAAGTTGCGCTCCTCTTCCCGAATCATGTTTACTTGCTCCTCCGGGTTGCTGCTTGCAAGAGTTTGAACATAATGTTGATGCAGCATGCAGGTAGCTTCACCATGAGGGTCATTGCATGTAGAGCACCAATGCACACTATCTGGAGTGCTCGGTTCTGCATTGTTAGCAGCATTTCTAGCCGGAGGCCTATTGGCCTGAGCTTGGTCTCTTGTAAGCGTCGGAGGAGGATATGGCCGCCTAGGAATAAATTCCTGTTGGGCCTGCTTTTTCTTCATCACCGCCATGTCGTTGGACAGAGTCTGGCAAACGGAAGTAAGCGACTCTACCTGTTGCAGGATTTTGGACTGCACATCAATGTTGGGTTGTGGTGACTGGGCAGGCGGAGGCAATAGAGCTAACGGCGGAGCTGGAGGCAATGCCGGGTATTGTGTAGGAGCGGGAAGTACTGGATATTGCAATGTAGATGGAAGCTGAGGTGTTAGTGGCGTGGGAAAATGCACTTGAGGAGGGAATTGAGACACAGCTGGCGCGGGATTCCATGGTGGATGGGGATATGAAGAAGACGTTTGAGCAGACGCCGGTGGATATTGTGATTGAGGGAAATCTGGGTATATTGGCGGTTGCATCTTGTGCGGGAGTCTACCTATGGCAATCATATCTAGCTCCGCCCTCTGGGCTACCTCATACAACTTGGGGAAAGTGTTAATGCGGGCCAACTTAATGACCAAAATGATTTCTGAGCTAAACGCTCTGACGTAGTAGTGGGCAGCTTGTCCATCGTAAGGACGTAGTTCGATAGGCACTCTTTTCCAGGACCGTGCAAACCTCACATTGAAGTCTGATATTTCCTCTTGCGGATGTCATTGGATGGTTTGAAATTGGTGCAACAACGAGGATGGATCTGCGGACTCATTGAACCCTTTGACTAGCCGACCAGCCAGTTGAGCCCATCTCGTGATAGCACCTTCCGGAAAGGATCTATACTAGTACAGAAGCTTCCCTCGTAGAGAGAGCGCCAAGAGTTGGTTCTTGACACTTTCATTAGTGATGGCATGAAGTGCAGCCAAGGCCAGGATGTCTTGAATATGTTCGTATGCCATCTTCCCAGTTCCATCATACGTGGGAATTGCCTTTAAAGCAGCAGCTGGGACAACATCTTGCCTAGCTAGATTGAGGGGTCTAGTGGAGTCAACAGCTGGGAATAGCTCCGGAGCATTCGGCTGAGGATTTGCCATGTCTGCGTCTTGATCATCCTGATCAGGATCGTGATAATTGTCAGTGCTTTCTGAAGTTGTCTCCTCAGTTTCAGTTGTATGCTCCAAAGCTTCGTCTTGGTAGGCTTGATAGTCAATCAGCCTTGGGTGCTCTCCAGCAGCGTTGATGTCAAGCTCGTAAAACTCAGGCACCTCCTGTCCTGCGTTCCTAGCTCTCCATCTTGTATGCATGAAGAAGCTTTTGATATTGGACCAGTCTTTGAGACTTAGAGAGTATTCAGGTTCAGCAGAGTCACCAGGTGTTCTCCTTTGACAGCACTGAAGCGAACACCGATGCTTCAATACCACTAATGGGGTGTGACACTCGTGTCCCACCGGGCGTGCCAGAGAAACTGTTGGTTACGAATCTGCCACTAGGAAAGGATTTTAATCTTTTTGCGCCCTAGATTCGCCCAGCAGATTGAAAGGCCGGAAGGAAGGGATGCCTTCCGTGCCAATCTCCGGAGAAGGCCGGCTCCTATACTAATCTACTTGGTTTTTTAGATAAAAGTGCTGGAAAGAGATTTAAAATGCAGAAAGAAATGTAAATGTCATGTGTTTCTGGTGGGGAAGAACAAGCAGCACGGTCACTAACTTATCACTAAACTAACAACAATCAAAACAATGTATGTAACAGAAACCACTACTGTGATTCCTTCCTATGTATCCTTCATTCGGTATTCCAGGTCTACTTAATTGCCAATGCTAATATCCAGAGTTCAAAATGACAACAATCAGAAAAATAAATGACACGATGCAAAATACTTGCAGAAGGCAGCATAAAAGAAAGAGACATACAATAGAGCCAAGTATACTTTGATTCAGAAGCAAATGTTTAGTTACAACAGCTTTCCTAGCAATATGTTCCCCCCGATTACAATGAATTGAACTGCTATTTATAGCAGAATTTTCCCCCCATTACATTGACATTTTCCCCCCAAAACTGGCGGGGCAATCGAAACTTGACCCCTGTCAGATGGCAGAGTATCCCTGGGATTCTGCTTCTTTGCGTTTACAGGTGCTCTGAAAGGGCGTAGTAGTTGAAACCTCATATCCCATTGATGCGGCTGGTACGGCTTGCCCTTTGCAGGCTCTCCGGGGACCTGACATGGTCATGTTGATGGGATGGGGGAAGAGATTTGCACTCACGTGCCATGGATGTGCTTTAAAGGCTCACCTACCCCGTACTCCGAAGTATACTTTCAACTTCGCCAGGAGGGGCTCAGATCCCGAAATTATGCTCGCTTTTTACCTTGGGAGGTGTTCTCTGCCTTAGCAGCTCTAAAAACTGGGGGGAATCCGGCTTTTAAAACTCTCTACTGATCTCTGCCGGAGGTCGCTGAAAAATGAAGAGATGCTCAGAATCGCTGAATAGCGACGACGATCTCGGGAGTTGGGGCTGGGAGCGACCTCGGGCACAAGCTGTGAAGCACTCAAAAATTGAGCGACTTCGGGAAATCCTGGTGAGCGACAGCGATCTCGGGCGTGCTCCATGCTGCAAATCGCTGAAAACCTGCAGCGCTGCTGGGAAAGGTGGGCGGCGACGGCGATCGCGGGAGCAGGGACACTTAGCCAAATTTCCTTGTTTTGCTCCCTTTCCGCGCGTCGCCGAAAAATCGCGCGACGACGGGCGTCGTCGAGTGGCGACGACGATCGTGGTCATGGGCGGCACTTAGACTTTTGCATTTTTTTTGCTGCCGCTCTTGGTCGCCGAAATGAAGTGCAACTATGGGCGTCGCTGGGAAGCGACGACGATCCCGGTCGCCAGCACTTAGACGAATTTAGACCTCATTCTTTGTGCAGTTCTTGGGTCGTCGAAATGTGGCGCGACAACGGGCGTCACTGGGAAGTGACGGCGATCCCGGTCGTCGGCGCTTAGTCGTTTTAAAACTTCGCTCCGGATCGCTCAAACTACCCGCGTCGCTGGGGATCGCTCAGCAGCGACGGCGATCGCGGGTGCACCCAACACTTAGCAAATTTCAAGCCCTTTTGCTGCTGCTCTTGGTCGCCGAAATGGCTCGCGCTGCCAGGAATCGCCCGAAAGCGACGACGATCGTGGGCATGGGCCAACACTTAGCAAATTTCACATTTTCCTCTCGAATCTTTGCATCCAAATCTGAAGACTGATCTGCTTGACAGGAAACTAAACAAACTGGAAATGAAACCGAAACAAGGAAACTGGAAACAGTACTGAGGAAGGAGGGAGGCAACAACTTGAAATTTTTAAAATTCTTCTACCCCTAGAAAAAATGTGGCAACAGTGCCCTGAGATGTGTGCTTCATGATGTAATAAATCTGTTGATATTGTGGCATTGGACGCTACTATTCATGATTCAAGTCTAAAGTATGTTGCACAACTTCAAGCTCGAGCACATGTAGGGGTTGAGAAGCTCAACATTGAATATTGGATGCAATCCAAGATAAGGTGGCAGATCAAGAGCGAAGGCATTCTTCCTTGTTGTGCAGACAATAGTATAAGGCACATAGCATAATGGTTTGATCTTCTTATGTGGACCTATGAAACACTCCTTCGCAAATGAATCCAAACTCGATCTCATTTAGAAGTGTTGTAGGATGTGATGTTGATCATGGAACTCCTTGTATTATTTTTGTTGTCATGCAAGAATCTGTTGTACTTGCTAATGCACTTGTTGAATTCATTATAGGAAGTGCTCAGCTTTGTCTACTTCATTTGCTTTTTCTAGTGTCTGTGAACACCCCCTTACAACTAGAAAGCCATGTGTATAATATGTAGAAAGCCCACAATTAATAATAAACGAGTAGCACAATTATTTTATCAGATATATGTTCATTAAATCATTCAAAAAAACAAAGCCTTCCTTACAGTGAAAATTTAACAAAGTGGAAAGGCTCACCTTTTACCTGCAGCACAAAGTGATAAGGCAAATAATCCAAAGCATTTGATGATTTTAGCAGTGTCCAGAGAACGGTCCTTTTCGACAGTCAATTTCCTTCCCAAGATTTTGCAGCATTCAAACAGAGGAAAAACTGTAGGCATTTCCTTTGACATGTCTTCTGCTATTGATTTGAAAGCATCTCTACCTAATTTGTGAGCGCCCAAGGTTCTCATTGCAACAAAACATGCTTGTAACTCTTTCCCATCTAGTTGAATCTGAAGATCATTCCAAATTAACAATGACACTGAGAACATCATGAATAAATTGAAGTTGTCAAATACTTAGTTACCCCAAGATATATGGAATTATGAAACAAACATAACCATCCATTTTATCTTATCACATGGAAAAACCAGTAGTCGTTGATGAAAAAACAATAGTAACTATATCATGTGTATAAAATCTAACATTAAAAATGACAACAATAATCATAACAGTAGCTGTAACATGGTTTTCATTTAACAAAATACATCACAAAAATAACAGTAGACACTTTTCAATTAATTAATTCCCACAATTTGTTAGGGAAGCAGTCTCACTGTTCACTAAATGTAGAATGAATTTAATAGAATATAAATACCTTCAATTATATTCGTGGAGTGTATAATACCTAAGTTACCAGTTGTTCTAGCATATTTTAAGAGTACTTACCTCTTCACATAAATCAGTGTCAAGACACTAATATATGGTGTCTGAGCTCACTTTATATGAATGTTCACATGCAATTATGGCAATAGGTCTATCACAGGTGATTTTAATAGAAGTAGCAGTAAATTGTGAGGCAATACGATGGCAAATGTCACATCCAACTGCATGATAGCCTAATGTGAAGGTAAGAAAACATTTGACAAGACATTCGCCTTGGATTCTGTATGAATTCTACCAATCATACTTAATTATGTTCACTATATTGCAATAAAAGCATTACCTCATATTCAGTCAACATAACCTTGTCAGTTGTAGCAAAACAGGTTCTGTAAGGTGATTCTGTTAAATGATGTGTACTCTAGCCTGCCTCAAGTACCAGGAAACAAATCTCCAGAGGAATTTACCTTGAATTTATTCGGTCTGCAGAATCTAGAAAGAATTTGTGCTCAGTCACATAAGCCATTGTCCATTTTCTGTTATTTTGAGTTAGTGTATGAATTGTGATTTTACCCATTTAAATGGGAAAGACAATTTAATCTTTGATGACACCTCTAAATCTATATATTATATAGTTTAATTGCCTCCCTTGGTATTAACAGTGATAAACTTGATGACATTTTGTCAAAAACTGCTACTGGGATAAGATTGGAAAAGATCTGGTGTCTGGTCTTCTTCATGGGAACCTATAAAAGAACTTTTGCCAGATGGTTAACGCTTTGGAACAGATTCTCAGTTGTTATTGTCGTTGTCAATCTAGTTCTAATGTCAATCCTTATATATGTTTCAAGCACGATTTCCTTAGGCATTCTTTCTTTGGTGTAAGGTTATTGATACGATATCAAAGAAGGCTGCAACCTAGTTTGGAGGTGTATATTAGCACACATTTCTTCCAAACTCCTTTCTGCTTTAGACATTTCTTTGTTTGAGATATGAAGTGTAGTGTACTTTGATATTAAGATTCATATGAAAAAATTATGGTACAACTTTTAAGTTTAAAATTAATGATAACTTTGAAAGAAGAGAGATGGTGATATTTTTAAAATATGAGGAAGCATTGTGGATTTAATTGTGAAAGTTTCATTACAAATACATGTGATAAACAAGACTTAATATTTTTATTAAATTCTAGCTATTAAGACTTAGAATGAGGAAGAACTAAGAGGTAATCATAGTCACCATGAGATGAGTACTCCAGGTATGGGATATGGGGATGGGGATGAGGACATCAATTTTCAGAGTATGTGGCTATTTGGAAATGCTAAAATTTATAAATAAAAAATATAACATTTAACTTTTCAAAACTAAGAACATGCTAAATACACATGATAAATAAAACTTAAAAATAATCAAAGATACAAAATGCATAAAAATTTAAGTAATCTACATGAGTAGAAAGTAAACTCATAATTTAAAGTCCTCAAAATAGGTTATTAGAGAGTCATAAACCCTCCTATTGACCTCTTAATAAATAACCAAGAAATCCTCAAGTATGTGTTGAGGTATAATGTTTAATTCATAAGTTTAGGGCCTCTCAAAGAGTCATAAAATAGGCTTTCTTGAGCACCTACATCCTCTTTAGGGCCTTTGTTTACTCCAAAGGTTGTTGTTTAGGGCCTCTCAGAGACCCATTTAATGTTTTGACGTTGTGTAGGACCTGTGATAGCCTACTACTACCAAAATGCTCCAAACAAAGATTTGTCGCACAAGCTGAGGTGTATGATAAAGTAGTTGTAGCAGTCAGTTTTGACATGGTGCCACCTTGAATGTAAACAAGAGCATACAAAGATGAGTATGCAATTACAATTTTAATTGTACATAAGTTTTGTCATTTTGTGTAGTTTTCACACTAAGTGTTTTCAAAATGATGATCAAACATTATTTGTGTGAGTAATTTGAATATCGTGTAATTTGGATGTCATGTAATTCGGATGTCATGTAATATGAGGTGTCATGTAAGGGTACTACCTTCCCTTCCTAAAAGTAGCATAAATAGACCCCATTTGTCAAGTACTTTGTTTGTACTGACACTTCCTTCTCTGGTTTGTTCATAGAGGTCTTACAAAATCAAGACCCCATCTCTCAAATAGCTCCTATGGTTGTGATGGGTGTAACGGCATGAAGTCCCTTTGTAACGACTTTCTAACTTGTTGGCATGTATCACATGCCTCCTTTGCATTGTGATAGAGGGTGGGCCACCACAACCCTTCCAGAAGAACTTTCCTTGTGGTCACATCTGGTCCAATGTGTCCTACCAACACTTCATGAGCTTCCTTTAACGTTGTAACTTGTGTTGACTACCTCTTCCATTACACATCTTCTCAAAATTCCATCAGGTCCTACCTTATACAACAAGCCTGCTATCAAATGAAAAGGTGCTGACTTGATGATGGTCTTCTTTCTTTCTGTTGTCGGTATCTCCCTCAGTAACTCTCTTGTTGACAAGTATTCTCCAATCAAATTGTACCATTATGATATGCACAATTGCAAACAATTGAGCATCAGGAAACTCATTTGATACTCCTTCCGCAGGTTCTCCTGAGCAAATCCTTGATAGTTGACCCGCTATCACCTATTTCTTTCCAAACGTGATCACAACTCGGAATACAAACTCTTGCAATGTAACAAACCACTTGCTAACTTGTTCGTGAATAGTCAGTTTATTTATTAGGTACAAGTTCCAACAATGCCTGATGATCCACATAAAAAGCAAAAGGGCTGGCTAGCAAATAGTGTTTGCATGTTTGTACTACATAGACCATCCCTAATGCTTTCCTTTCTGTCGTGCTATAATTATTCTCAGCTCTTGATAGCAACCAACTCGAAAAGTAGATGGGCTGATCCAACACAAACTACTCCTCCTGGGCCAATGCACATCCAATCGTGCTACGTGGATGTGAAATTCTTTATCCCAATATAGAAACAACAGAATGAGAGTGCACACCAATTTTGCCCTCAGCTCCTCGAAGGCCTTCTGATGTTCCTTCATCTATCGAAAAGCAACATTTTTGCGTGTTAATGCATTCAATGGGTGGGACACCTAGGCGAAGTTCCTGATAAACCTTCTATAGTACCCAACTGTACCCAAAAAGGATTTCAATGAGCTCATGTCATATGGCTCCTCCATATTCATCACGACGCTGATTTTATCAGGATCTGTCTTCAACCCTTCTCTACTCACTACGTGTCCCAAAAATTTTCCATATGGTACTAACAACTTACATTTTTTTGGATTCAACGCCAAACAAGCATTCATGCATAGCCTCATGCATTCTTCTAATGCCTTCAAATGCTCATCCTTCCCGTGGACATTTGCTCAATTATATAGAGAATAATTCTGTGAAACGTGGCCAAGGCACTACACAGAACAAGTGGAATTCTATTGTACACATAAAAAACATTCTCTACCACAAACGTTGTTTTCAACTTATCTTCCTTAGCAATGCTTATCTGATTGTAGCCAAAGAACCCATCCAAAAATGAGTAAATCTTATGTCCATGTAGACAGCAGTTCTAAGCAAGATAAACCATGAAGAACTGGCTGAGAATAATGTCCATCAATTTTGATTGTATATAACATTTTTGGTATGTTATTTTGTAAAATCAGCCAATGAATGCAAAAGGTTGATTACGTACAATGAGCACTAGAGGACAAAAGTAGCCGTCATTGTGTTAGTCGGCTAACTAGGCAGTTTAGACGTCTGGTTTAGCAGTAATGACGTCTAACGAATGGTTAAGACGGTTGGGCGGTTGGGAGCGAAGTAGTTGCAGTAACTACTTCGCCCTCCTATATATACCCCCTTCAAATTTGTAAACATATCATCATTCTGCTCATAATGCCAATGCTCTTGTGAGGAATGGTTGTTCTGTGTGTTTGGTAATCTTGTGCGCGTTCTAGTAATTGCAGGTTGTAATGCAGATGGTACTAAGTGGCATGGTTGCAGTGTTGTTTTGACGTGTACTTGCAGGTTTGTTGCAGTTACAGGGACGAGAATCTAGCGTGTGGCAGGTACGAAGGACTGGAGTGCAGATTGCAGATTGTGACGTCTGAGTTAATCGCCAGATAGTTAGCCGTCTAGTCCAACCACTAGATGTCTAACCCTCAGATGTCTCACCTTGTTCCTAGACGTCTAACCCCCTTGACGTCTAGTCCATCCTACAGATGCCTAAAGCCTACTTACCTAGACGTCTAGACCTGTAGATGTTAGTCCCTGACCTGTAGACGTCTAGTCCAGGTCCCAGACATCTAGACCTGTAGAAGTCTAGACGTAGGAGCCCTTTCACTTTATCATTTGGCCCTTTTCTTTTAATTTTTATAAATCATTTTATGTCCTCTAGGAGCCCTTTCACTTTATCATTTAATTAATAACGCTTTAAAGTTAAATATTTAATTTAACTTTAATATATTGCGTTAAAATTAAATATTACATGCCAAGTAAAAGAATACCACCGACCATTATAATACGTCCTCCTCAATCAATTACGCATACCACCATGTCCATAGATCAAATCGGTGATCCAAAATGCACTTACTAAAAATAGTAAGTATGGGCCTAAAAGTCCAAAATGGCTCCGAAAAGTGTCAATTGAGAGCTTGCGATGATCTGAACCATCTTCCACAACCCCAAGAGTTCCCTAACCCCATCATATTAGCCTACGGGAACCCGAGAGTAGGCTAACCGTAACCACATAGTCACTGCTTAGGAAGGGGACATTACAGTTTTCTCTTTTCAAATATCAGTCTATTAGAGTCCTCACAGTGTGGCAGGAAATAATTGCAACCATTCATCAGGTTATCTTACCCCATTTGCTTTCCAAATGGTGGTACATGTGCCAATGTGTCTTACTAGGTCCTCTTTCCCTTCTCTCGTGAAGGGTGGACATTTTTGTTTGCCCGCTCTAGTGGCAACATTAGCCATTGTTGGACTTCCTCCTTTGTCACTTGATGATAGTTCCCTTGGGATTTCTGTCCAATCCCTTCCTATTGTTGATGGTTCCTCTTGTTGTCCTTTTGAAGTTTTTTGTCCTTGGTACTTTATTTTCTCCAAATAGTCTTCTTCCCACTTCTTGTGTGTCCTCACTAGACAACCGTCTACACTGATAAATGAATCATGGTTTTGGTTTGTCTCCCCAAGTACTTGCATGTGATTGCTCTGGTGCTTGACTCCCATCCTCTACACCCCTTGGCAAACTTCCTGCTGCCTGCTTAGGTGTTACCATCCACTCTTCGTTTCCTCACACACTTCCTACGTTGGTGTCTTCCCTTACGCGAACGTCTTCTTCAACTACTTGTTGTTCTCCTTACACCTTGTCTTCCATACTTAAGAACAATGTTTCCCACATTTCAATGTCACCCTCTTTTGGAATCCACACTTGTTCTAGTATTAGTTCATCGGTTTCTCTAGACTGAACTTCCATGTTGTTCACATTCCCTCTTTGAGTGATCCTTGTGCTTCCTCTTACTGGCACTTGATCCTCTCTATGATCTTTTCTCCTATGTCTTTGCAGACTTGTATCTATCATCCACCCCTATGTCCTTCATGCTACTATTCTATTGCATCAAACCCTCCTCGTTCCAACAACAACAATGTTGCCAAATGTAGCACGAGTGGTGGTATTCCCCGTAAGGGAGGTGACAATAGATTCAAGAATGGAACATCAAGTTATTCATTATCTCAAATGCACAATTTCCTATTGTACGTTTTCTAAATTGTACAACTCAAGCAAAGCGTACGATGCCACCAATCATACGATGTTTCAATTGTATAGTTTCCCTAAAATATATAGTTCAGTCAAAGCGTACAGTCAAGCCAAGCGTACGGTTCAAAAAAATGTACAATTCAACCCCAAACGTACAATTGGTAAAACCATGTAGTTTACCAGATTGTACAGTTTACCAAATGTACGGTTCACTCAGTAGTTGAACAATCCATCAACCCTTGTACTGTTACTCACAGCCCTAGATCATGTATTCAAGATGCTTTATTATTACACAGTTATCAACCCCAATGTACGATTATCAATAGCATTGTACATTCATTAATCAACACCGTATGGTCATCAACCAGCACATGCATTATGAGCTAAGTTGTTCTGTTTGTGATTGGTTTATCTCTTGATTGCAACATGAAAATGGGTTATATCATCATTCCACTCGCCACTGCACAATTTCTACAAAGTAGTACAATATATCGTACTAAATACTTTGTTCAACTTCTGCGATGTCTATGCCCTTCTAGAACCTGCAATTGATCAATCTTCCAACAATACGATGTACCTATAGACTATCAAACAGACATGATTTGCAATAACACTGACAATATTATAACCACAAAATACTCCATTTACCAACACATGCACAAATAACATAGGTTTAATGGCTGCATTTGTATTAATGGTTGTTGTAAGTCGCAACACCAACGTACAGTACAAAATACATCAGGTCCATCAACCCAGTTGTATTTGTCTCTGCAACAGTATATCTATGGCAACACTATTCTATGCACTCAACCTCTCTAGGAACTGTTGGTTACGAATCTGCCATGAGGAAAGGATTTGGGTTAATGCGCCCAGATTCGCCCACCAGCATGAAAGGCCGGAAGGAAGAGATGCCTTCCGAGCCAATCTCCGGAGAAGGCCGGCTCCTTTTGGGGGGTTTTCTGATTTAAGCTAAGAGTACAGGAAAGAAATAAATGTACAGAAAGAGATTTACAAATATATTCAAAGGTTGGTGGGGGGAACTAACAGTACGGGAACACACCAATCACCGCTACTTACTGCATATAAACACAAAGCATGACAAAGAACTGCAAAATCTAACGTATACTTCCGATACCCAAGCAGTGTACGCACGGCTACAACGGCTCCCTAACAGACATTCCCTACAAGGAACTAACAGTACGGCAACACGTCAATCACCACCTACGGACACTAACATGGGTAGAAAGCAATCATAGAGATATCAAGCCAGGTATATGCATTTATGTAGAGAATTTAACCGCACGACCTTCAATGGCTCCCTAACGTGACATTCCCTACAAGGAACTAACAAGATGGCAAGTCGCACCGATCACCAGATACGGACCAGCAACAAAACACACAACTTATGAAACTGCTACCACATCTATTCTATGTATCCTTTTAATTCATGAAGTACAGGGGGTGTTTTAAACAAGCAATGCTAGAGGCACCTGATCATCAAATGCTGAAATGAATCAACGAGCCATGACACAGGTTAGCCTAAGGCATGAATATAAAGAAAGGCAGCATAAAAAACAAAAGCAGCAGAATGCGAACCAAGCATACAGATTATATTTATAAGCAGAAGCACGGTTACAATGGGCACAGTGGTTCCCTAACAGACATTCCCCTTCCACCCTTTACAATGAATTCACGGTGGGCTTTTATAGCCCGAGTCCCTCCCGTTACATTAATGGGCACAAGGTCCCGACCAAACATAAGCTGACAAAAGCGGCGAAAGAGCTGCAAATGCTGACCTTTTGTCGGACCGGACTGTACCCGCAGCATGGTCTTCCTGGAAGCTGGACAGCTACATGGCGGTGTGTTGGGCAGAATCTCCCTCTGGCAGTGATGCGGGTAGCTGGAGCAGGTAAAACCTCAGATCAGCTTTAAATGAGGCTACGGGCACGAGCAATGCAGCCCATGCTTGTCCTTTTGCTCGGCACGTTTCGGCTCTAATCCCGAAGCTGGACACTTGTCAGATGATGGATGATGTTGTGTGACACGTGTCTGCCTTGGAAGGCAGTCCGTCCAACTTCGCTTGGGATCAGAGCGTCTCGGGTTGCGCGGGCAGAAAACAGTGCAGTCGGGAAGGCCTTCATGCCTTGGTCAAATTCTGGGTTTGTTCCCCTACTGCGCACCTGTCAAGGGCGCACTCCGACTTTACTGCGAAGTCGGGCTGCGCACAGGTGGAAACTGGTGTCTGCCGCCGTACGGACTCTGCTCCGGCCTTTTATCATCTTCTGTCAGCCTGCCAACCTGTCAATCTGCCAGTTGCAAGGTGCGCCCAGAAAGTGGGGCGAAGTCAGACTTCGCACCAAAACTGGGCGAAGTGCGCACTTCGCACCAAAACTGGGCGAAGTGCGAACTTCGCACCCAGACTGGGCGAAGTGCGAACTTCGCACCAAAACTGGGCGAAGTGCGAACTTCGCACCAAAACTGGGCGAAGTGCGAACTTCGCACCCAGACTGGGCGAAGTGCGAACTTCGCACCAACACTTAGCCATTTTTCAGGTAACTTGCTGGAAAGTTGAAAAATCAACTGGGGACTCCGAGAAAGGGGGAAAGAAAAAGAATGCGGGAAGGAAAAGGAAAGGGAGAGGAGAAGGAAGGAAAATAGGGGAAGAGGGAAAAAGAAGAGCAGCACTGTTACAACACTGAAGACATTGCACCCCGTGCAAAATGTGACAACATTTCTGGCGGCTCGCGGGGTGTCGAGCTCGCCTCGGCGCAAAGAATCCATGCCTTCATCCTTTGGGTGCAGAGGAACTTGCCTCCCCTGCCTTTTGCTGCTCTAACTGTCCTCCTTGTGGCAACTGTTCTTCAGATTCATCTTTGTCAGTTGCCTCCTCAGAGTTACCTTCCGAAAGCTCTCCATCTCCTGCTTCTGCTTCGCAAATGCGATCGTATGCGGCCTTGGCTGGGCGCCAAGCTTCTGCTTCAAATGGCCGGCGGTCAGCTACATCTTCTAATGCTGCGTGGAAAGCAGCGACCGCGTGCAGGTCGATGGTGAGGTATCTCTTTTCTAACTCCTGGAAGTAGGAGCTGATCTTGGAATATTTGGCCACCATCTGAGTGACCTGACTGTCTTGAATTGGCTCAGCCCAGCTGTCAATTTCAGCTGTATCTGCTTCGAAGGACTGCCAATTCCTTTTCACCCGATCTAGGGTGAGAAGCTCGCCATTTTCAACAAACTTGGGCACCCTAGTTCAGAAAGAGCGTGAAAGGGGGCCAGACAGATATCCCTTTCATGTCTGAATGCATCAAGCATTCGTCTGGCAACTCTCACCTCTTCAACTTTTTTGAAATATTTGTGCAAGGTCACCCTTGCACCTGCCCATTCTGCAGCGAATGAGGACACGGGAGAAAATTGGAGGCCGTTGCGCTCGCGTTCCTGAAGATTTACCGCCAGGTCCAGCCATTGCTTCGCCTGACGCTTGGCCTCCTCTACCACAGGATTTCCCTGGGCAGAAACCTCTTGAATTCTGGATGCGAAATCCAGAACCGCCATCGCCTTGTAGGTGTGGGGCTTGCATTCCCGCAGCAAACCAGCCCTCATCTCCTTAACCTTTGTCTTTGAAAAGACCGTCGCTTGAGATGCTCTCTCTGCAAGTTGCGACTGCACCTGCTTCAAAGACTCTTGGAGCTGAGAAATCTGCTCCGAGGCTGCTTGCTTTTCGGTCGCGGCTTGTTGCTGAGAAGCGGCCAGCTGGGATTTGAGTTCATCTATTTCTTGCCGCGCCGCTTCCAGTTGCTCAGTGGACCTAGACAGGTCCTCTTCAAGCTGCCTTGTTTTATGCTGCAACCCGAAAAGCTCTTCCTGCTCTTCCAGACTTTTGAGAAAGAGATTATCAGCTTTGCGCATGATTGACTGAATCTCATATTGCTTGTTAATGTCGTCAAAGCTCTTCTCCTTTGTCTGGAGCTCGTAGTCCGCCCTGGTCATTTCCCGGAGAGGTTTCTTTACTTTTGGGATTATTTTCTCTGTCGTAATCACTCTCCTCCCGAAATCATACTTTGCGCGTTTTGTCGGGGCGGCTATCTCTTCATGTCTCCTCCGCTTCAGGTCCTGGAGGAAAGAGACAGAATACTCTACAGCCCTCGTTGCCAGGGGCAAGTCATCTGTATTCTGGAGGTCGTCCATAAAATCTAGTTCCCCCAGCCTAAGGTTCTGCTGAGACGTCTCTCCTACGAGGATGGGACCAGGAGGAACCGGACAGACCTTGGAAGAATCGGCCACTTGTGGGGGCGACCGGGAAATGGAGATGGGAGTGGCTGAAACTGTGAGGGTTTGAAGCGGCTGAGACGGAAGATGTGACGGTGAACGGACAGCCTCAGTATTAACCTCAGGCGAAGGGTTTGGAGTTGTGCTCAGAGAAAGAGAGACGTTAGGGTTCTGAGCAAACTGATCAAAAGAATGGGGGCCACTAGAAGGGCGTGGAGACGGGGAGGGGGATGCGGCCATGACTTGCTCGGATTGAGCGGGAGACAGAGTGGGAGTGGGACTGGGTGAGACCAAAGAGACAGGGGCAGCAAACGTACCTGCGGGCTCCGCCTGAGCCGATGCCGGATGGATGTCTGTGCTTCTGATTTCGGCGGCTGGCTTAGGACTGCCCAGAGACACTGTCTCTGTGGCGGCAGGACGCAGCTCGCGGCTCGCAATCGGTCGCCGCACTTTCGGGCTAGGTCGCCTGATTTTCTCAACTCTCTTCCGCTTCTTCTCTTCTGGAATAACAGTCTGATCAGGGGAAGGAGATGAAGCAGGTGCAGCAGGCGCTGATGCTCCCACGGTAAACTTGTACCGGGGTTTGACTTGCAGAAGGTCTGCCGCAACCGGTCTGCCCTCTGACGGCGCTGGCGCTTTTCGTGCCTGAGGGATTGCCTCGAGCGTTGCCTTGAATAACTCTTTCGCCTTCTCAGGCGCCGTTTTGGAAGCCACGGGCTGCATTGGATTGACCTGGAAGTCTGCTGGGCCCACGCTGGTAGTTGCCGAAGTGTACAACTGTTGGGAGGGAGACCCTCCTTTATAGTCTTCAAAGGGACCTCGGGGAACGTAACCTTGATATGCGAACGGCCGCCAGCTGTCATGATGCTGGTCATAGAGAACCGAAAAGTCGTCATCTACGGCCAGGTTTCTCCTTGTTGATTTGTCGTGCTGCGTGCGGCATCTCATCTTCCAGCATTCAGTAATCTTTTCTTTAGACCAGTTAAGGCCTGCTATCTTGGATAGAAATTTTTTGAACCCTGGAGATGAAAACTGGTGGTCCGGGTTTCGCTTGGGGTCATATGTCACCTCCTCGCAGTAAAAATCCTGCCAGGGAGGAGAAGCTTCCATCAATTCGATTTCCCAGTCAAGATCCACATGGACCACATCGCATCTATCTTCGGTTATATCTGCCCGGGGGCAGAGATGTGTGAACTTTCCCCTTATTCCATATGGGTCATACTTCCAGCGTTGCGGCAACAAAACCAGGCCAATCCGGGAAAACTCTTGCTCAAGGTAGACATGCTGTCCTACCTCAAAAATCTCAACATTTGCCCAGGAAAGAGGGTATTGAAAAATCTGTCCTCTCTTCTTTCCTAGGCCGAACTCCTCTTCAACATAGTCCATTTTTCGGGCAACCTCCATCCCGAACATATGCTCCGAGCACCAGTAGGGCAGCAAATGGGGTTTGCCCTTGAATCCATAGATTCTGACCACAATTCCCTGCGTCAGTCTGAAAACGTCCCCAAGCTTCTGATTTATCAAAGCGCTCGTCATTTCTCTCGGGGGGCGAGGAATTTCGCTTTCACTGAAGACTGACATGACGAATCCCAGAAAGTTGATGTTGAACTTGTAGTAGGACCCTTTCCGGTATAAGTCATCCGTCCAGTTATAGACGGGCTGTGGCTCTCCCCTCTCGTTGACCTTCTTCAGGTTCAGGATCGGCATCAGGGAGTGCAAATGGTACAAACAAAGCCAGGCTAGAACAGAACTGAAACGAAAATCGGTAGACTGCCTCTTCTGGATTTTTACCAGGCTGGAATGAACGGCGTAAGCCAGCCAGTCTGCCCAGTCGAAAAAGATGGGACGCTTCCCACTTTTCTGTGCTGCCGGTTCGTAGGATTCTCCACACAGGAGACATTCTGCCAGCGCTAGCTGGTACGGCTGTACCAGCTCATCAGAATCGCAGCCAAGAATAGATGCCAAAATAATGTACAAGTACTTGTTCTGGAATTGTGCCAAGGGCATGGGGCCGGTTGGCCACTGTCCAGCTGCAAGCGGGGCGTTCAGCTCTGAATTGAGGAAATCCCTCATCCGTTTTGTTGGCGTGAAACGTCCCGCCTGCTCGCCCAAATTTATCTTTTTGAGAATGGCGTTGGAGTCATACTCCAACCCTGGGGCGAAAGTCGGCTGGACAGTCTCCTGCGCAGTGTGAACAAGGGTTTACCGCTGGAGCTGCAAATTTGCCGGGTAGCTGGTCTGTAGTGTCTGACAATTAGGTCTACCAGTTCCGGGCATTGGTGGACAGGAGGGCACAAGAATCTGAACAGATTGGATTTGTACGCCGCTCCGAAATGGTGGGAGGGCGAAACTTTGTCAGCCCAACTTTCCACATTTGCCCGCAGCTTCGTCAGGCTCATAGAAAAAGAGCCGTCCTTGTATCCCGACAAATAATTCACCGGAGGTGGTGGGGCTTGCCCACGCTGTACTTTTTTCGCCCGGGACTTTGACTTTCTTTCTGGCGGGGTTTCACTTCTGAAAACGCCCGACCGCGGTAAATCCTTTGGTTCGCCACTTTCGCTGGACTGCGCTGACACTGGCATCTTTCCTCTGTCCATCTCTCCGAATCAGCAATAATTGCAAGTTCAAGGCGTCTGCAGCAGATTTCGCTGTCACAGGAATAATTTGCACTGTCCGAGGAATAATCTGCATAGTCTAGAATGTTTAAAAACATCTGACCCCCTTTTCTAGATAAAGACAGCGCCATTAATGCCGCGCAGGAGGAGGTAGGTCGGCTGAGTTAAGGCTCTTTGGTGGCTGCGCAGGAGAATGTTTGGAAAAAGCGCGCTCCGGCAGACATGCCATGCTCTTTTGCTTGCACTTTCGTTGAGGAACGTGCAATCATCAATTCTGTCTTGGACGCTGCGCCATGGCTGACGTCACTGCCGGAGCGCGGGCACACTGCTCAAGAAAGAATCATTGGTGCGGAAACCCACTTTGGAACGGCTACAAACGCGCCTTGGGCCCAGCTAGGAACCTTTTTTAATTTTTTATTCATTTTTAAACGTTGCCCCAAACTGGCCCAGAAAACGAGGCGCAGCCGGACTTCGCCCAAAGTTGGGCGCGGCCCGACTTCGCCGGCGAAGTCGGACTTCGCCCGAATTTCGGGCGAAGTTCGAACTTCGCGCGAAGTGCGCGTTCGAACTGTTCCTTCTTTTTTCTTGCTTGCTGCGCCCAAGGTTTGGGCGCAGTCTGGGTCCTTTGCAACCTTCGGGCCTTTGACCACACTTATCATTTTTCTTTAGACTGATCCTGGACAAGCCGCGCAGTGCGAACGCTGAGGCGGGTTCGGACTTCGGCCGAACTTTGGGCGAAGTACGAACTTCGCGCGAAGTTCGCACTTCGCACGAAAGTTGGGCGCAGCGCGGACTTCGCGCGCGAAGTCAGTCTTCGGCCAAAGCTTAGCGAAGCCTGTCTTTAGTGTGCCCTTGTGGCTTCCCTTTCAGTCGCGCTTCGCACAGTGGCTGGCCCGAAGCCCGACTTCGCTGCGAAGTCGGACTTCGGCCAACACTTAGCCAATTTTTTGCCTTTTTTCCTTTTCTCTGCACAGCCGAACTTCGCCTTTCCTGAGGGGCGACGACAGACTTCGCTGCGAAGTCTGTCCTTCTCTCCCATGCCACAGTTAAGCTCAAAAAACGAAGAAAAACAATTTAAAAGCTGAAAACTGGAAACTGTACATGCTGGGAAATAAAAAGCATAAGGAAAATTTTTTACAAAGAAGGGCCACTCGGGCACCTTCAGCAGCGGTAAAGTTTCAAGTGGAACCCGTTAACAGGGATAGGCAGGAGCTGACCCTCCATATCCCGCAGTACATAGGCATTAAACTGGTTCACCCGGGAAATCTGATAAGGGCCCTCCCAGAGAGCATCAAACTTCCCGTGGTTACCCGGCTTTGCTTTATATGAGTCCCACTTCAGCACCAGGTCCCCGACTTCGAAAACTCGGGCAGTGGTGCCTTTTGCAAACCAGCCTTGAGTGGCTGCAATATGATCAATGAAGGCCTGGTATGCACTTTCTCTGTCTTCTTCCAACTGTAAGAGTTGACACAGTCTGTCATCCACCGGGTCTCCGCTGCACCTGTCTTCGTCAATCATCCACAGGGCAGGGATCTCGATGTGTGATGGCATGACAGCCTCTTTGCCATAGACGAGCGCATATGGGGACGTTCTGAGGGATTTCTTGAATGCAACTCTGTCCGCCCACAGCGCCCGGTTCAGGAGCAAGTGCCAAGTCCGCTTGTTTCTGTCAATGGTCCTCCGGATGATTTTCAGGAGGTTTTTGTTAGTGGACTCGGCAAGGCCATTCCCCTGCGGGTAGTAATTAGAAGACATCTTGTGATAGATGCCAAGTCTGCCAGTGTACTCCGTGAGTACAGCGCCTACAAATCCCAGGCCGTTGTCTGTTACAATCGACTCTGGAACCCCGAAGCGGGTAATC
Source organism: Wollemia nobilis (assembly GCA_028583015.1). Classification (NCBI taxonomy): domain Eukaryota; kingdom Viridiplantae; phylum Streptophyta; class Pinopsida; order Araucariales; family Araucariaceae; genus Wollemia; species Wollemia nobilis. The sequence goes on along the minus strand of JAQPPZ010002742.1, from coordinate 1,395,967 downwards.
AGGCTCTCAATGAACCTGATGACCGTTTCTTGGTCTGCGTTCTTGGTCGGGATCGCCTCTGTCCACCGCGTGAAATAGTCGGTAGCCGTAAGAATAAACTTGTGGCCGGCAGAGGAGTTAGGAGAAATCACCCCAATAAAGTCTAAACCCCATTGCTGGAACGGAGTCTCGGCCTGAATTGGTTGAAGGGGCAGGGGTGCTTTTCTGTTTCGGCTAGCAAACCTCTGGCATTGATCACATTTAGAGCAGACCGCATGCGCGTCTGCAAACAGAGTGGGCCAATAGTACCCAGCCCTTATTATTTTTAAGGCCGTTGGCCTTGAAGAATGGTGACCCCCAGGCATCCCGAAATGAAATTCTCCGAGGACCCTAGGCTGGTCAGATTTTAAGACGCACCGCAACAGGATGCCGTCGATGTTTTTGAAGTAAAGCCCCTCGGGGCGAAGAGTGTACTTAAGTGCACCTAGCCGAAATCTCCTTCGTTGTGAGGCGTTCAGGTGATCGGGACATTTCCGGTGCAGAAGTATCTCACCAGTTCATCTGTCCAATCACTCCCCTCCGATAAGGAGTTGGCTAGGTAGATGCGTGTCGCTGTGTCCTCCCACTTACAGGCGGAGATGCCGGCTACAGCGCTTCGGGCCAATTCCTGACACAAGGCTCGGCCTCTGATAAGCTTGGTGGGCCGTACTTCAATGTCAAACTCCTGGATCTTGGCAATCCATCCCGCTCTCTTGTGACCCGGTTCTCCTTGCAAGATGAAGCTTCGAACATCTGGGTGAATCACAAAGACAGTTGTCTTGCTCTGGGAGACAAAATGCCTGAACTTTCGAAGGGACTTCATGACAGCGTGAACTTGCCGCTCTATAAAATTGTACTTTTCTTCATGCGGCAGAATCACTTGGCTGAGGAATGCTATGGGGCGCTCCTCACCATCGTCTCCCTTCTGAGTTAGGACTGCAGCGTAACTTTCGGGTTCTCCCACTGCATACAGGATGAAGTCTTTGGAGTAGTCCGGGTTTGTCAACACCGGAGCCTGTGCAATTCGGGCCTTGATTTCCTCGAAGGCTTGCTCTCTCTCATCAGTCCATTCGTAACGTGTATCTTTCTTAAGCAGTTCGGCCATAGGCTTGATCACCTGTGCGAAGTCCGGAATGAACTTCCGCACGAAGTTAATCTGACCGAAGAAGGACTGCAGCCCTTTTTTGTCGATGGGGGCTGGCAAGCGAACGAGGGCCTCTGCTCTGTCAGGGTCAATGGCGAGGCCTTCCTCGGAGATGACATGTCCCAACAGCTTTCCTTCCTTTACCGCGAAGACAGACTTCTTCGGGTTTATAGAAATGCCGAATTCTCGACAACTCTCAAATATTTGCCGTAGGTGCGAAACATGATCTCCTCGTTGGTGAGAGAAAACAGTCATGTCATCAAGGTAGATGACGATAATCTTATTGAGCAGCTCTCGGAAGGCCAGGTCCATGGCCCTTTGGAACGTGGCACCAGCATTGGATAAGCCAAACGGCATGCGCTGATAGGCGAACGTCCCCCACTTCGTGGTAAACGCCGTCTTATGCTGGTCTTCGTTTTTGACCCAAATCTGGTTGTAGCCGAAAAATCCATCTAAAAGTGAAAATATTTGGGCTCCAGCAACGATATGTAGAATCTGGTCGATTTGGGGAAGCGGATAGTGGTCCCTGAGGGAAGCCTGATTTAGGTTTCTGAAGTCGACACAGAGACGAATGTCGCCATTCTTTTTCCTCACGGGCACCAAATTCGCGACCCAGGATGAATGTTTGATGGGGTAGATGATCTTGGCCTCCAGCATCTTCAAGAGCTCGGTCTTCATCATGGCCTCAATCTTCGGATTCACGGCCCTCTGTTTCTGTCGGAATGGCTTAGCGCCATCCTCTAGCTCAATGGTATGCTGGATGACAGACTCTGTCATACCCCTCAAATCCTCGTAGCACGAGGCCACGATGTCGGGGAACTCCCGGCACGGTGATCCGATCTGCTCCAGTTCCTCCGACGTGCAGTCTGTTCCGACCTTGATAGTTTTACCAGGTTCAAGTTCCAGGTCAGCATACTGCCTCGGGTCTACTTTGATCCTGTGGGATATTGCTCTGTCATTCTGATCAAAGAGACTTTCTAATGTAATCAGTCCTTTTGGGACGTGATTATTCCGTAACTGTATCAACCCCTCATATTGCTCGTCATCAGGGTCTCTACCTTCGATTACACACACTTCGTTAACCAGGAATGTGACGATTTCCTCGTCACAACTGAACACCTGCCAGTGGGTGTCCTTATCAGGCACAGAAGGCCTGTAGACAGTACGAACCGGCTTCGGTTTCTGGACAACGTCTTCAGCCGGAACGTACCTGGCTCCAACAGACGCCAGAATATCAGCGTGCTTGTTTTTCTCACGCGATATCGCTTTGACATTCAATGAGTCGAATGACTCCATCAGGTCCCACACCCGATTGCGGTACGCTCTAAGATAGTGCTGTTTGGATGCGCATTTCTCCGTAACTTGGTGACACACCAGCTCTGAATCTCCGAAAATCTGGAGGTGCTTGATTCCGAGCCTTTCCGCCTTTCGCAAACCCAAGCACAGGGCTTCGTATTCCGTCGAGTTGTTAGTGCAGCTCCAGGCCAACCTGTAGGCATAGTCCTTCTGGATTCCGGTTGGAGAAACCAGCAGCACTCCTGCACCGGCGCCATTCTTGCATCGCGCGCCGTCAAAGAAGAGCTTCCACAACTCCTCGGGTGTAGGTCCTACTTCTTTCGCAGCTGACACGTCAAGCCTCTCGGGCTGTACAATGGAGTAACAACCCTACTCTGTCCCGATTATGGCATTGAAGTCCCGCAACGAGAACTCATATTCGAGCTGTAGCACTTCAAGGGCTTGCTCAGTCAGCTCCCCTGTCACCAGCTCTTCCTCTGACAACTGGACCATGCAGTCCAACTCTCCTCCGGGTATCTTCTCTACTAGGAAGGTGGAAGGCTTCTCATTAAAAATTTTCAGTCTCCTTCCCTTGAAGGGCACTTCCATGTGTGAGTAGTCTAGAGACAGGTACCCGCCCAACTTCGCAGTGAACTCCCGAGAGAGACACATGCCGAAGTAAGGCTCCAGGTCAACAATCACGACCTCTTGGATGACCACGATGTCGAGAGCCTTATGCAGCCGGATAGGGATGTCCTTTATGACACCAACTGTCTTGACAGGGGTGCCGTCTAATTGCAGCACGCCTTGGCTGCTCCGTGTGTATTCCATCCCGATCTCATCGCAGACGGCCTTCGGCATCACAATCGAGGAAGCACCAGAGTCCACCATGCAGTTGTGAACTATGTGCCCTTGCATCCGTAAAGACAGATAAAAGGGGGGCGGTCTGTTCTTCCCAGTGGCGGAGACTGTCAAAGGTTGAACCAGGACAGCGGGCTGTATCTGTCTGCCGCTTTTCATGTTCTTCAGTGATTCTTGCAACAGATCTACCTGGCCTGGGAGCAGAAGAGCATCGTACATGCTGATTCTAGCAGGTGTTCTTTTCAACTCGTCTACAATGCTGTAGCCCGAGGTACTAGCTCCCTCTGCTGGTTTTGCCGGCTCGTACTTCGTCCGGTACTGTTGGGTGGCCTCAACTCGCTGTCTCTTGGTCAGAGACGGGTACTTCAGCTTCTCCTGGGCTTGTTCTTTGGTTTCAGCTGGAGGCTGAGGTACGGGAGCTTTAGCCGGAGTTGGGGCCTTTGCTGGAGGTTTGGCTGGAACAGCGGCAGCCTTTGCCGGAGAAGGCTTGACTGGAGCTTTATCTTTGGATGCCTTCTCCTGGGCTGTGTAGGGCCACAGCCGCTTGTATGGTGGCAGCCCTCCGGGCTGCGGTTTTTCTCTTCTTGCGTAGACTTGCAAAGGCTTGGCCGCGTCTGCGGCTTTCTTTTCTTCCTTTACGGGTGGTGCCAGATTTTCTTCCGGGAGGGCAAAGTTGGCTTCGCCATCCAAGATCATGTACAGTTCATCGTCTTCTATAGCGCTGCCGGCCAATGTCTGAATGTAGTGCTGGTGCAAAGTGCAGTCTTCCTCCGAATGCGGGTCATTGCACGTAGTGCACCAGTTAACCTGGTCGGGAGGACCAGGCGGGTCTTCTATAGCAGCATTTCTCGGAGGCGGACGCCTCTGCGGCTGGTTTTCCGGCGCTTTGTCTTTTGTTAGCACCGGGGGCGCATATGGCCTCCTAGGAGTGAGGTCCATCTGGGCCTGCTTCTTCTTCATAGCGGTCATGTCATTGGACATGGCGTGGTATCCGGAGGCCAAAGCCCGCACTTCTTGTAGAATCGTGTTCTGGATGCTGCTGTCAGGTGGCGGCAATTGTGCCGGTGGAGGCAATGCGGCCAATGGAGGAGGGTTAGAATAAGATGCATACTGTGGAGGAGCGGGAAGTGCTGGAAAATGCAGAGCAGGAGGCGGCGGGTGAGGGTAATGCAACTGAGGCGGGCCGTAAGGAGTTACGACCGGCGCCGGATTCCACTGCTGCTGGGGTTGCTGCCCTGATGTGGACGGCGAACCGCCAGAAGCAGAAGGATACTGGGATCTGGGGAAGTCGGGATGAATGGGTTCCTGCACCCGGACGGGAGCCTGCCGATGGAAATAATGTCAGCTTCGGCTTGCTGGGCAGCTTCGTACAGCGCAGGGAACTCGTCAATTCTGGCGATCTTCAGCAGCAGGCATATGTCTGAGTTGAAGGATCTCAGATAGTAGTGAGCAGCCATGCCGGCTGAAGGCCGAAGTTCGCGAGGTACCCGTTTCCAGGATCTCGCAAACCTAATGTTAAAATCAGACACCTCCTCTTGAGGATGTCTCTGGATAGCTTGGAACTGATGCGGTAGAGAAGTGGGGTCAACAGACTCGTTGCATCCTTTTACGAGCCTCCTGGCAAGCTGGGGCCACCCTATGATGGATCCCTCTGGCAGCGATCTCCACCAGTAGAGAAGCTTTCCCCTCAGGGAAAGGGCCAGCAGACGGGTCTTCACACTTTCATCGATGATAGTATGCAATGCGGCCAGGGCAAGGATGTCCTGGATGTGCTCGTACGCCGTCTTACCATAGCCGTCGTATGTGGGAATAGAATTTAAAGCAGCAGGGGGCACAGCTTGCTGTCCGACCAGGGCCAAGGGCCCCGTAGAGTCCACAGCCGGGAAGAGATCATCATCATTCGGCTGTTGGGCAGCCATTTCTTCTTCTTCTTCTTCTTCTCCGCCGTCGGTTGTGTACTCAGTGTCGGTACTTTCCGAGGATGCAGGATCTTCTTCTTCCTCGGCCCCTTCTATTTCGTACTCAGCTCCTCCGACTTCGGCTTCGGCTTCTTCTTGTATCTCAGCCTCGGCTTCGTCGAAACGAGCTCGCGGATCAGCCAGCCTGGGGATCTCGCCTCGAGCGTTGATATCCAGTTCGTAGAACTCAGGCGGGCTTCTCGGATCCCTTGCTTGCCACCTTCTCGTGTGCATGAAGGTGCTGGGACCGGTCTTCTAGACTCAGAGGATTTGTTCGTGCAGAGTCGCCAGGTGTTCAGATTTGGAACAGCAATGAAGCGAACACCGGTGCTTCAATTCTGTCGGGGGTGAGAAACTTCCTTGTCTCACCGAGAGCTCAGGAACTGTCAGCGCCAGGTGGAGACTGATCAGAAAATCTCTCTTCAAATGTGGGACCAGGGTCCCACCGGGCGTGCCAGAGAAACTGTTGGTTACGAATCTGCCATGAGGAAAGGATTTGGGTTAATGCGCCCAGATTCGCCCACCAGCATGAAAGGCCGGAAGGAAGAGATGCCTTCCGGGCCAATCTCCGGAGAAGGCCGGCTCCTTTTGGGGGTTTTCTGATTTAAGCTAAGAGTACAGGAAAGAAATAAATGTACAGAAAGAGATTTACAAATATATTCAAAGGTTGGTGGGGGGAACTAACAGTACGGGAACACACCAATCACCGCTACTTACTGCATATAAACACAAAGCATGACAAAGAACTGCAAAATCTAACGTATACTTCCGATACCCAAGCAATGTACGCACGGCTACAACGGCTCCCTAACAGACATTCCCTACAAGGAACTAACAGTACGGCAACACGTCAATCACCACCTACGGACACTAACATGGGTAGAAAGCAATCATAGAGATATCAGAGCCAGGTATATGCGTTTATGTAGAGAATTTAACCGCACAGCTTCAATGGCTCCCTAACAGACATTCCCTACAAGGAACTAACAGTACGGCAGCGCACCGATCACCAGATACGAACCAGCAACAAAACACACAACTTATGAAACTGCTGCCACATCTATTCTATGTATCCTTTTAATTCATGAAGTACAGGGGGTGCTTTAAACAAGCAATGCTAGAGGCACCTGATCATCAAATGCTGAAATGAATCAACGAGCCATGACACAGGTTAGCCTAAGGCATGAATATAAAGAAAGGCAGCATAAAAAACAGAAGTACGAGAACAAAACCAAGCATACAGATTATATTTATAAGCGTAAGCACGGTTACAATGGGCACAGTGGTTCCCTAACAGACATTCCCCTTCCACCCTTTACAATGAATTCACGGTGGGCTTTTATAGCCCGAGTCCCTCCCATTACATTAATGGGCACAAGGTCCCAGTCAAACATAAGCTGACAAAAGCGGCGAAAGAGCTGCAAATGCTAACCTTTTGTCGGACCGGACTGTACCCGCAGCATGGTCTTCCTGGAAGGCGGACAGCTACATGGCGATGTGTTGGGCAGAATCTCCTCTCGCGATGATGCGGGTAGTCGGAGCAGGTAAAACCTCAGATCAGCTTTAAATGAGGCTATTGGCGCAGTAATGCAGCCCATGCTTGTCCTTTTGCTCGGCACGTTTCGGCTCTAATCCCGAAGCTGGACACTTGTCAGATGATGGATGATGCTGTGTGACACGTGTCTGCCTTGGAGGGCAGTCCGTCCAACTTCGCTTGGGATCAGAGCGCCTCGGGTTGCACGGGCAGAAAACAGTGCAGTCGGGAAGGCCTTCATGCCTTGGTCAAATTCTGGGTTTGTTCCCCTACTGCGCACCTGTCAAGGGCGCACTCCGACTTCACTGCGAAGTCGGGCTGCGCACAGGTGGAAACTGGTGTCTGCCGCCGTACGGACTCTGCTCCGGCCTTTTATCATCTTCTGTCAGCCTGCCAGCCTGTCAATCTGCCAGTTGCAAGGTGCGCCCAGAAAGTGGGGCGAAGTCAGACTTCGCACCAAAACTGGGCGAAGTGCGAACTTCGCACCAAAACTGGGCGAAGTGCGAACTTCGCACCCAGACTGGGCGAAGTGCGAACTTCGCACCAACACTTAGCCATTTTTCAGGTAACTTGCTGGAAAGTTGAAAAATCAACTGGGGACTCCGAGAAAGGGGGAAAGAAAAAGAATGCGGGAAGGAAAAGGAAAGGGAGAGGAGAAGGAAGGAAAATAGGGGAAGAGGGAAAAAGAAAAGCAGCACTGTTACAACACTGAAGACATTGCACCCCGTGCAAAATGTGACAACAGGAACGACCATACAAAAATGAATGGGGGGCCTTATAATGCCTGTCTGGGCTATTTTGAGCAGTTCTTGGGACAACGCATTACTTACAACTACCACCCCACAATCGTCATCTTTTTCTAAAGTCTAATTTGATTTTTATTAAACCGAATTTCATTTGCATTTTCCTAATTTCGTCTAATTTCATTTGGACTTCAAATTACATTTATGCTAATCATCTTTTAATTTAAAGCGAATTTATTTGCATTTTGCTTTACAAAACTTCAAAACTTGTCAAAACACACAAAATTTGTCGAAGTTTACAATATATACAAATTTTTACTTCTTTTTCTAAGAGGCAGATTTACCGTCTACAGATGGCATCCCCTAGACAACATCTAAAGGTCAGCATGATGGCATACACATGACGACATGATGCCATAATCTCCAAACCACACTCTCCGGCAAGACAACAATTCCGTTGCGATGGTTCCTCAACAACCATCATTGACAATCGTCTATCCACTTGTATGCTTCTGAATGCGACCTTCAACTAGCAATAACTAACTACGTATTCCAATCTGCAACCACAATACCTTGCCAATGCACAAGTCTAATAATATAGTAAATTGATATCAACACATAGACATCCAACACACAATTGGAGAATGGATTTGTATTGAATATATGCTAAGATGGTATTTACAAATTACAACATTAATACTTAGACTTATATATGCTTCATAAACGACAATAATCTCTCAGTCCTCGGATATCTCAATGGACTATACTTGTACGCTCCCTCTCTCTATATCAACTCTATATCAACATAGGTTTATCATGTACATCCGTATGTAACAAATGAAGAGGGGGTCTTCTTTTATAGTGCAGTCCTAGCCGTTGTTGGCAACAGTTTCCAGGACAAGTGGCACATAACTACTTCCCCCTTTCCTACGTACCTAAGACATATGCACCAACTTTACAATATATGAAATATTTAGTCACTTAACTATGCCAGATCATTACATGTCATTTGCAATTCATTTCAATTACTTTTCATTTAGACCAAAACTTAGTGCATAAACACTAAAACACTTTTGTAGGCATTATTGCTTCTGCTTTTGCTTATGTCCAGAACTGGTGTCTACATTATATACATAATATGATTAGATGAACTAGAAAAAATTAAACATCAACTAGCAAAAAATTTGACTCTAGCGAAAGCAAATTATGTGTCAATTATATTTGCATTTTTATGGATACTTACACTGCAGAATTGCAGGAGTTTTAAAGCAATTTCAAGACATTCTTTATGATTTGGGAAATCAGCCAAGCATCTGTACAATTCACATGACAAAGATACTTTGCATAAAATGTTCAATGAAACAAAGTTATAAATGTGAAATGATTGTTGTCATGCAAGATCTTATAAACAATTAAAATCTGCTTGAACATTACTAATAATTTTACCTTGTAAATGTTCTGGTTGGCTCCATTGATATTTCAGAATCAGAGACGAAGCCGAGACAGATAAATATGAGATAGTGCCATTTCATTTGTCCATTCTGTTCATCTTGCTGTTGTTCACAATAATTTTCAGATCCTTTCATTTTATCCAATAGATGAATTAGGGTTTCAGTTATCTTTTCCTTCAAGAGCAACTTCTGAAAATAAAGTCAATGTTGAGAACATTAGAATTAAAGTAATTTATACAACAGTTGGAAGTTGAGGAATATGAATAACCAGAAAGATATAATAACCCACCTTTGTTGAAGGATGCTCCAATAATCCTGCTATAACTCCAAGTAATAGTTTTCCCTGGCCACATTGCAGTTACAGAAAACCATTTACCAATTGGTATGTTGGCAGAAAAAAATAGAAGATAATGCTAGCATATAGATGTCTTGTTATTTTCTAAAGGAAACCTTAAGAGGGATCCCATGTATCACCTTATGATCATCTGTGTGTGATATTGGCTGTGCTTGATCACTTTGTTTTTTGAGCCAACTGAGTAGTGGATGCAGTAATTTAGAAGCATATTTGAGCTTTGCACAAGACATCCGTATAATTAATATCCTTAGAATATCTTGCAATCCTATTGACTCCTGAGAAAACATAGTGTGACAAGAGGGTACCTTAGTGGGTTTAGTCAAAAGGAATTAAGAGAATATACTATACACATCACTAAAACTCAGCTGTGTAAGTTATAGTGTGCTTATATTTCACACAGATAATGTGTGTATCTATGAAATTTATAAAAACGTTATAAAATTCATCATCATCATCATAATAATAATAATAAGATGAGTATGGTGTGGGTGCAAAGGTACAGGTACATATCTGGTGCATCCATTTTTAGGCCAAGTGATACAGAGGGCTATTAGAGATCATTAGAGAAAACTTTACCTGCTTCTATGTGGAGTTTAAAACTCATTAGCAAGTAGAAGTTTAACATAGGTGAATTTTTTAGAACTTTTATGTTTTTATTATGAAGTTGTAGTCAATTTGAGTAAAAAGGAAGATATAATATTTTTAAGAAGATTGAAAAAAAAAGGATGTCCAGTTAACCATCATTGAAGGTCATACCAATGCAAGTTTGTACAAACTACTTACCATCTGGTTAAAGAGTATTGTTCAATCTAAAGGACGAGAAAGATCAAATTCCTTTAACCTAAGCATAAGAGTAAAAAAATGGAAGTAGGAACCCCCATCAACGCCAAAGTTAAAACCAAAAAGGTGGCAGTACTGGAGGTTGTATCCAATATGACACCAGTGGCCATCTATTTATCCAATATTTCTGTTTGCATGTGCAATGAACAAGGCAATTTCACCAAAGATTTTCCCAACATAGGGCAACCCCTTGGATCATGACAGCAAAAATCGTCCTAATCACAAGATGCTAGTGTGAATCTTGTTGAAATTGTGGTCACAATCATGCCCATCACAAGTGATAAGCTAAGAAGGTTACATACCCAGACCCTGATATTGGGAAGAAATTTGTATGGCAATAGCAGAAATTGGAGCCACCTTTTTGAAGTCATGCACGCTAGATAAAAAATTCTATTAATGTCCATAAATGGCCAAAGTAGGCCAATGGGACTCATTGAAAAGAGCTGTTACAAATTATGATGCATTGTAGTAACCACAAAGTGCTATGACAATAAGCTAAACTAGAGTAAAGAATCTAATGTAAACTGCTCTAAAATGGAACAACTAGATGGCATAAAATTACAACCTTGAGGGTTACCCAAAATGGATAAACCCTAACATGCTAATGATTAAAAGAGATCTAGAAGTTGAGGTATAGTAGAGACAATAAGGAGCTCCAATGGATCCAAGCGCCAACATTAATCTATAATGGGGATGTAAAGAAGAAGCACATTCGTTGTCGTCATCATCCCAAAAGGGCCAACATAGGATCTAATAATGCTTCCAGAAGAATGGCCAAGACTAAGAGGGTCTAGTTGGATAATCCTGGGAGGAAATGAAGTTTGACCCTTCAAGACTCTTCTAGCATTCATGGTTGTGGAACTAATAGAAGAGGGCAAGAAACTAGTAAGTTGCACCTGTCTACAACTCCTTGATATGTAAGGAGTGGCCAAAATCCGATGTCGAAGAACTGTAGTCTTGTCCGATCGCAAGCAAGAAGAAAGAAGCAAAGCCCTAGTAGCCACCCTTGTATGTAGACAATGGTGCACAAATATGTCATTAATATTTTGGACACTTGTAGCTTCCAACGAGTTCTTATTACTCTCAACTGTAGAGATAGGGTGAAAGAATGAGGTGATTAGTCGAGGAGTAGTCTGTCTACCCTACAATAACTGATGCCAAAGAGTCTAGCTTCTCGGAGGTAAATATATCCTCTTTACAAGCAATAGTACCTCCGTCGAATCTCATAATAAACAAGATACCTAAAGATAGTCTCCACCTTCCAAATAGAGCAAAGATGACATACCCTATCCTCTCGAGGAATATGGTGGTCCATCTCCACCCACAACTGATGTGAGCATACTCTGAGTTGACCAAGAGGAATCCTAAGGTTATGTGTCCAATGTCGCTTGACATAATTAGGATGAGTAATAATGCCATTCTCAATTATCATGAAATGCTTAGTGTGGAAGGCCAACTTAGGACTAAGAGGTTGAGATGGAGTGACCCAAGTGATCTGAATTTATTGTCTATATACGTCATGTGAATACTTGATTAATTACCCTTTTATTAGGAAGAAGGTGGGGAGGAACTAGAAATGTAAATGTTCTAAAACATTTTCCTCTCAATTATCCAATATTTTATTGTGAAGCAAATCTTTGAAAGTCCTATAACTATCAAGGTAAATAATCTTGCACAAATTGTTCAAGGTTATGTGAAATATTAGGTGAATTGCATATTTTGAAATAAGCAGAAGACCATGATAACTACCCCTAGTCATATCTACCCCATGTAATGTCCCAAAAATAAATATTTTTTGTAAATGTCTCCTACACTTAATTATAAAAGTGAAAAAGGGGTTCATGTGACTAGGAGACATAACTTAAGTTGTGTTTATTTATGTTTTATGTTTTTATGTTGTAATAAGGCACTTTAAGTGATTTTAGGGTTGGGAGATGTCAACTCCAAATTAGAACCTCACCCTATATAAGGGAGTGAGACGTCCCATTTTGGGCATGTTATGTTGATATCAGAATTGAATATTGAAACCCTAGAGGTTCCATGAGTTGAGATTGCAGGTCTTGCTCATTCCCATAGTGCATTGGAGGTGCATGGTTGGGGTCTTGGCAATATCATTGCAGGTGTTATTGCCCTAAAATATCAAAAATACAAAAAGAGGCATCTGTGAGGAGTTCGTGGCATTTTTGGGAGCATTTGTGTCATGTGTTTCAGATCTGTTGGCAGCCCCAAACCCTACGCTTGTATTTGGGGTCATTTTTGAGGAGTTTTTGCATCTGTTCAGCCTTGGGGTTAGTTCGTCCCACTTGTGGGAGTTTGTATCTGCATTTTGAGTTCCTTGAGGACCCATTTGTCCATTCCAGCTGTTATATTGGTTTGGCAATATTTAATATATGATACTGGCTGATTTCTCCTCATACTTGTGTTATTTTATGAGCAATTTTTGAGTTATTTCCTTGCTGTACTTAATTTCTGCATTTTCGTAGTAAGGGTTTGTTGTTCCTAAAAAAGGACATTACAAGTGGTATCAGAGCTGGAATCTTGCCAGCCTGTGATTCGTGGTGATAAGTGTGTTTCTGTGGTGAAAAGTTGTGCCCTAGTGAAAATCGCGGATTTTTAGGGATTTTTTTTAGAAAATAAAAATTGCAGATTTGGATACCCTTTTGACCAATTTGCAGTTCTGTGGTTTCAGAAATTTTTTTTGGTGGTCAGAATTTTCAGAATTTCAGATTTCCATCTTTTTAGGGTTTGATAGGGTTTTATGCATCGTCCTCCTGTTCATCAGTATTTTACTAGGAGAAACAGACTCGCTTTGGAAATGTCAAACAGGGAAGAGGTTGAGGAGCCCCAAAGGCCAGTTGATAGGATTGAGCAAAAATTCGATGCCCTACTTGACATGCTGCAAAGAATGGTGTCCTTACAAGAGACAAATCAGCAAGAATTGAGGGCAGCTTTGGGCAACCCAAATGGCACAAGGAGGGAAGGAGAAAGGGGAGGCAACAACAATGGGCATGAGTCATCATCTAACTCACACCCTCCCTTGCCTAGGCCGTCCAAGCCTATGTTCCTTGTTCCACCACCTCCACCGGAGGAAAATGAGGTAATTGATGAATTAGATGAATGGTTTGCTGCTTATAGTAATAAATCTGAGGGTTTTAGGGCAGCGGTTTCTTTTGATAAATATTTGAAGATTGTGGGTAAATCTGTTGTTGAGGCTAAAAAAGAGAAAAAGAAGCCCTTTTTGCATCAAAAGGTGACCATTCCCTCATTTAATGGTCAAGATGGTCTTACAACTAGGGCATGGCTTCAAAAATTGCAGACTTATTTTACCTTGGAGCCTATTTCTGAAGCTGATGCGGTTCAGATTGCTACACTCCACCTTGAGGGTAGTGCTTACTCATGGTGGCATCATGGGTTATTAACCCAAGGGCATGGTGATATTGATACATTTGATGAATTTTGTACCGGGGTTTTGAACAGGTTTGAAAGGAGGAATGTGGAAGAGTATTTCAAGGAGCTTGCCACTTTGAAGCAAACTTCATCCATTCATGCCTATGTGGAGGAGTTTGAACAACTTTCGGTTCAGGTACAAAATATTTCACCCAAGAGGGTAATTTTTCTTTTTATGGATGGTTTGTTGGAACCCGTGAAGGGATTAGTTAAAGCTTTTGAACCAGCCACTCTTGAAGATGCCATTAAGAGAGCTTTAAGCTTAGAATCTGTTTTACCTCCTAGACAGAAATATTTTGCACATAATCCACCTGCTAGACCACCTTTTGCAGCCAGAAAAACAGTTTTTGGACAGCAGTATGGGCAGCAAGGAAACCTCACGCAGCAAGGTGGAAATGAGAGAAATTTTTATGGCAGGAATCCCACGCATGGAGAAGGTTTCAGATCTGGTTTTCAGCCACCTAATAAGCCCCCAAATGGCCCACGCTTGACACAAGAAGAGAAAGATGAGCTAAGGAAACAAAACAAGTGTTTCATTTGCAAGTCTCCTTGGCAAAGAGGTCATAAATGGAGAGAAGGAGGTATGAAAATCATTGAATTACATTCTGATTCTGATTCTGATAATCCTGATTTTTATGAGGCGAGATGAGACACCCTTGGAAGAGGAAGCACAAAGGGAGTATGAGGAAGTTCCTGAAGGTTCCCTAGCCACTTTAAGTGGGCTGAATCAGTTTCGCACTATTAAGGTACCAGGTAGATCTTTTGATGAAAAGGTTATTGTTTTAATAGATGGTGGTGCTACTTACAATTTTGTTGATGAGAAGTTTGCCACTAGAAAGAATCTTCCTACAGCTATCATTCCTGGTTTTAGTGTTGCTATTGGCAATGGTGATCTTATCACATGCAACAAAGTGGTAAGAAACATAAAAATTAATTTTGGCAACATGGAAGTAGATGAGCAATTCTTTGTTTTTCCCTTAGGAGGTATTCCACATATGGTTTTGGGTGTGCAATGGTTGTATTCACTTGGTGATTATGTTACTAATTATCAGAAATTAGAACTGAAATTTGTGCTTGAAGGGAAAGATGTGGTGTTGCAAGGAATCAAGGAAAATGGGTCAAAATATTCTTGCAAAATTTTGGAGGTTTCATACAAAAGAATGGAGAAGATGATAAGGCATAAGGACGTTGAGTGGGCAGCTGTAATTTTCAGTTCAGAAGGGAAAAAATCAGCCACCTATCATCCTCAAATTCAAGGTTTACTACAAAAACATCTTAAGGTATTTTCTGACCTACCTAAAGGTTTGCCACCTAGTAGAGGTTTTCAGCATGTTATTGAATTGGAAGCAAATAGTAAACCTGTCATAATTAAACCTTATAGGCATCCTAAGGTTTTCAAAGATGAGATTGAAAAGACCATTGCTGATTTACTTGAGAGTGGGCACATTATTTGCAAAGATGGGGTGAAGGTTGATCAAACTAAAGTTTCAGTTGTACAAAGATGGCCTATACCATCCAACCTAACGGAATTGAGGGGTTTTGTGGGTTTATGCAGTTACTACAGGAGGTTCATTAAGGGGTTTTCTTCTTTGGCTGCCCCCTTACTGAATTAACTAAGAAAGGGGCCTTTTCATGGTCCAATGAGGCTCTTTTAGCTTTTCTAAAGCTGAAAGATGTAATGACTTCCACTCCTTTACTTGCTATTCCTGATTTTTCTGTTGCTTTTACTATTGCTTGTGATGCTTCAGGTGTTGGAGTTGGAGCTGTACTTATGCAACAAGGACGCCCCATTGCTTATGAGAGTAGAAAGCTCTCAAATGTGGAGAAAACTTTCAGCATCTATGATAAAGAGATGCTAGCTATCATGCATGCCTCGACCAAATTCAAGCAATACTTAGTGTGTGGCAAGTTTGTGGTCAAAACTGATCATAAGAGTTTGAAATACTTCTTGGGGCAAGTTGAACTGAATGAAAGACAGCAGAAATGGGTAACAAAGTTGCAATCATATGATTTTGAAATTGAGTTTGTAAAGGGTAAGAAGAATTCAGCTGCTGATGCACTTTCTAGGCACCCTACTTTTCATTCTCTTTCCATTATTTCTGCTGATTGGAAGGTGAAAATTATGGCTGAATATGCAAAGAATGATTTTTGTTCTAAACTAATAAATGGGCAAGTTGAAGATGACAGGTTCAGCCATAAAGAAGGACTGATTTTTTGCAAGGGAAGAGTGTTTTTAGTACCTGAATCAAAGCTGAAACAAGCTTTAATTACAGCCATGCATGATGCTCCACTTGTAGGCCATCCAGGTTTCTACAAGACTTACAAACGAGGTTAGAGAAAGATTCTATTGGAAGGGTTTGAAAAGGGATGTCTTCTTGCATGTTCGGGAATGTGTTATTTGCCAAGAAAACAAGGGGGAACATGAATTTGCAGCTGGTTTACTTCAGCCACTTCCTATTCCCAATCAGAAATGGGAAAGTATCTCCATGGACTTCATTATTGGTTTGCCCAAGGTATACATGAAGGATTGCATATTTGTTGTTGTTGATAGATTGACAAAATTTGCTCATTTCTATGCCATTTCAACAACTTGTACAGCCATACAAGTTGCTGATTTGTTTTTTAAAGAAGTTTTCAGATTGCATGGTTTGCCTAAATCCATTGTGAGTGATAGGGACAGCAGATTTTTGAGCATGTTTTGGCAAGAATTGTTTAAGCTATGTGGTACTAAATTGACTCCTAGTACTAGCTACCATCCCCAAGCTGATGGGCAAACTGAAATTGTTAACAAATGGCTTGAAGGATATTTGAGAAATTATGTTTCAGGTCAACAAAAGGCATGGGTTAAATGGCTGCACCTTGGTGAATATTGCTACAATTCTACTTATCATATGTCCATAAAAATGTCTCCATTCAAGGCACTTTATGGTTATGATGCCCCACACTTTTCAGATCTGATTTTTGGTGATTCAAGGGTCCAAAAAGCTAGAGACTTTGCAGCAGAAAATCAAGATATTCTTAATGCTTTGAAGGACAATATTCTTACGGCACAAAATCAGCGGAAGAAGTATGCAGATCAGCAGCGTAGTGAGCGCTCATTTGAGGTGGGAGACTTGGTTTATGTTAGGTTGCAGCCCTACAAACAGTCTACATTGAAAAGAAGTGGAGAAGAAAAACTCAAACCCAAATTTTATGGACCTTACAAGGTGTTGAGTAAGGTTGGACAGGTTGCATATGCTTTGGAACTTCCAAGTGGAAGTAAAATACATAATGTCTTCCATGTTTCTTGTTTGAAGAAGGCCTTGGGCCAACATATTCAGCCATCTTCAGATTTGCCACCCCTTGATGATGAAGGAAAGCTCATTCTTGAACCTGAATTGATCCTTGAGACAAGGGAGAGAAAGCTTAGGAGTAGGACTGTCAAAGAATATCTTGTGAAGTGGAAGGACTTGCCTATGGAGGATGCTACTTGGGAAGGTGCAGAAATTTTAGATGCTCCAGCTTTGACTTTGCTTGAGGACAAGCAATTTGAGGAGGGTGGACTTGTAATGTCCCAAAAATAAATATTTTTTGTAAATGTCTCCTACACTTAATTATAAAAGTGAAAAAGGGGTTCATGTGACTAGGAGACATAACTTAAGTTGTGTTTATTTATGTTTTATGTTTTTATGTTGTAATAAGGCACTTTAAGTGATTTTAGGGTTGGGAGATGTCAACTCCAAATTAGAACCTCACCCTATATAAGGGAGTGAGACGTCCCATTTTGGGCATGTTATGTTGATATCAAAATTGAATATTGAAACCCTAGAGGTTCCATGAGTTGAGATTGCAGGTCTTGCTCATTCCCATAGTGCATTGGAGGTGCATGGTTGGGGTCTTGGCAATATCATTGCAGGTGTTATTGCCCTAAAATATCAAAAATACAAAAAGAGGCATCTGTGAGGAGTTCGTGGCATTTTTGGGAGCATTTGTGTCATGTGTTTCAGATCTGTTGGCAGCCCCAAACCCTACGCTTGTATTTGGGGTCATTTTTGAGGAGTTTTTGCATCTGTTCAGCCTTGGGGTTAGTTCGTCCCACTTGTGGGAGTTTGTATCTGCATTTTGAGTTCCTTGAGGACCCATTTGTCCATTCCAGCTGTTATATTGGTTTGGCAATATTTAATATATGATACTGGCTGATTTCTCCTCATACTTGTGTTATTTTATGAGCAATTTCTGAGTTATTTCCTTGCTGTACTTAATTTCTGCATTTTCGTAGTAAGGGTTTGTTGTTCCTAAAAAAGGGACATTACACCCCATCAATGATCAAGAGTGACCAACCAACATAGGCAATATGAATTTTTTAAGTTGAACATTAACAAAATGGTAGTGGAAATTTTCTCCAGAGAATCTACTAAAATACAAGACAAAGAGTTAACAAAGCCCTAACACATTCAACACTGAGTTGTAAACTTTAATGGTTTTTCTGTCAATATTGAATCCCATGGAATTCTAGTTACTTAGATGGTGCAAAGTTGAGGATGTGCCTTTGAGATTGATTCTATAGTTGTTGAGAGAACTTGTTGGCGAGCAAATACGCATAGAAGATAACAAGAGAATTGGAGTCTCATTGCGAAAGTGGAGTATGTGTCAGGATGAGGAAAGTCTAAACGAAGAGCAAGCGAAATAGTGGCAGGCATTGGTTTTATGGTAGAGGAAGACATGAAAGTGGAGGCGCAACAAGCAAACAAAATTGGGCCTAGGAAAATGTTTGTCAATGGATCATTCAGGAACTTGTAAATCCAACACAAGTGCAGGGGAGAGTGCTTAGAGGTGCAGAATATGGAAGTCAAGCACAAGAACAACCACAAGGGAGTGTGCTTGAAAGACCAAAACTAACACTCTTGTATTTTTGAAGGAGACCATGGAGTGCAAATGCAATAGGAAGTGGCCAAAGATTGTTTGTAGAAGACTAGGTATCACAAAAAGGTTCATTGAGTGGCAAGGAATACGACGAATCACCACCACCAACAACAAAGAAAGTTGTAGTAGCAATAGGAATGCAAAAATGCTCGAAATTCGTGGAAGATGGGAAGGATGATCACAAATGCCATATTGAAACGTGTGAGAGTATTGAAAGCAAAAGGCATGACAGATAAAAATGCATGGTTGTGACTATTCCTAGCAATATTGCATGGAGTGACGATTGATTGGAACCTAAAGAGGGAAGCTCCCTTCATTTACTAGGGAAATCTCAAAGAAGAATTCAACAAGGAGTTTAGACTACTTTGAGATGATATGGAGATCATTGGAGAGATATATTCATGAAGCAGAGGAAGGATGAAATGATAAAGTCTTATAACCATTGTTTGAAGGAACCGATGGAAAAATGGAGATGAAAGCAGCTAATGGGTTGCAAAAACAATAATTTCTAGATGGGTTGCGGCCTCATTATAAATAAAATGAAGATTGTTCCACCAACAACCTACTAGGAAGCATTTGACGATGCACTAACCTCAGAAAGCAAAATGAAATACTCTTGTGTTCTAATTTATTATACTCTGTTATTCTTGAATTGCACTCTTTCATGATCTTCCTTAACTCGAAATTCTAAGTTTTGGATCAATCAAAATTTTGAGTTTTGGATCATTGCAACTTTCGCTCAACAAGGGTATCCAACCCATACAACCCAAACACCCACCCCACAAACCCAACACCTTTCCCCTCAACAATTACCCCAATATCCACTATTTGCCCATAATCTCATGTCAACCAGCCCGTCAGGAACAACAAGAATTGCAAATGCAGCTAAACAAACTCAAGCATATGGTTTCAGCTCTTTAGTCACACTATACACAAGAGTATGAAATCAATGAAGGGAACATGTTATTCTCTCAACAGGGAGATTTTCAGATGACCGATCAAAAGAACTAGTTGTTCCCCAACAAGAAAATATTGAGATGACTGATTAGGCATAGAACTTTATGTTGAATCAGCCCACCGTATTCAGTCAACCAATGACTTATCAACCCATGATGAACCAACCAGCAATGAGTCAAGTGTTTGTACCTTAGGCTAATGCAATGCAAGTCTATGTAATACCTGAAACATCCTTAGTGGTAGAAATTGCACTTTTTTCCAAAGTGTTGTCATGTACAGTTCCACTTTGATGGGTCAAATTTCTATAGGATATTCCCTCCCTGAGCATCAAGAATCATGCCCTCATTCATCAGTGATGGATATCGAGATAGTAAAAGAAGAATCTAAATATGAAGGGCTAGAACGGAAAGAGGAGTGATGAAGGCAAATCCACAACTAGAACATGAGACCGTTATATTGGGCCCTATTGAAACGATACAAGAGGGAGGAGCACCAAAGAGACGTCATCGGACAAGCTTCATTGGTGGAAGTGTTTCTTTTATTCAAAGAAGAAATTCCAAAATAAGGCTACCAACCAATGGAACATCTTATGAATCAAAGTGTATGGCTTGCGTATTTTCATTGGAATAGAAAGAGACTATAGCAAAAATGGAAACAATTTTTTCTCCAGAGTATGAAACTTGCAGTTCTATGTTGGATACAAACATTGTCCAAGCAATAGATATGGATACATTTACAACTTCCAAGGGTTCCCAGAAGAGTTAATGTGAGGGAACCATGCTAAGCAATAGGGAGATCATAATTCTAAGAATGATGCGGTTTCCCACGATTTTGGGGAGTAAGGCTGAGGTAGGGCCCACATTCCAACAATTCAACGCTATGGAGAACAATAGCAGGTTTGTGGAAGGACATCAATAGGGATTGCTACTGCTAAATAATAATCTATTATTTCATCACATAGGAACAAAAGCTCGAACTAGCTTCGAACACCAAAGCCCATCACAAGAAGAAACAAGGAGTAAGAAACAATCATAGGAGCTCATGCATACACCCTTGCTGCCAAAAGATTCGAGGCTAAAAGGGAATATTCTTCAGATTGAGGAGAAATCAAATGGGCAATTACAACTCTAGCTTGCAAAACATTGATTTTTGTTTTCAAATTTATCCACTCCTCTGATCGGGGGGTATATTGTTCACTAGAGGAAAAGACTTCTTGGAAGCACATTGTTAATGCCATCTAACATACTTTTCCTGTGTAGGTGTTGGAAGATTCTTAGTTGGAACGATGGTCTCAAGAGGAAAGGCAGTTATTTTTCGAAGCCGATCAATGGAAGTGACCTACTTAATGAGAATAGTCGCCAACGAATCTGAGACAAATGATTTGTCCAATTCAAGGAAGAATAAGTATGCCCCACTCATTCGAGTGGTGCCCGAAATTTAATTTAAAAAAGGAAAATAAAATTGGAGCATCCTGCTCCGAGGGTGCCTTGCCCCCAGAACACGAGACCCACTCCCCATTTTTCCTTCAACAAAAAGAGTTAAGATCTTTTTCCCTACTTCGAGGGCACCTCGCCCCAAGGCAAGGTCGCCCAAAGAAATTATTATTATAAGTTCTAGGGTGTTCTACTTTATGGGCACACCATTTCGAAGCACCTCACTCTGGGGGCATGGGGGCCCACTCCCCCACCAAAAAAATAAATAAAAAATAAAGCAAACACGGGGGCTGCTTGTCCATAAAAAGGGGATCACTGCCCCCTCAAAATCGAGACCTTGGATGATTGCAAGACAATAAGAGGCCCTAAAAAATGCCAAAGAAGAGTAGAGACAAATGGATCCCATTTTAAGAATTTTAATCAAATCCATCACAAGTATCTAAGGGAAACATCAGACGGATTCTCCAGAACCAGCCACTTACGATGACAATGAGCCTCTAGGTGTAGGTTTCAACGAACATGACGCAAAAATTAAAATGTTTGCAGCTCAAAGAAAGGAAACCGACTATTGTATTCAAGAAAACAGTAAGGCCAAAAATATGGAAATAACCTGGCATCTTGACGCCGAAGCCATAGCCATTCCAAAGACATGTAATTTTACAATTCTTGTACACGTAAAGGCTTTGCAGTGCAGATTCATCCCCCAATAGGAAATTTTGTTTTAATCACTAGACAACATCATTAAGCATAGGCTAGGAGCCCATGGGTTTGGTGACCATGCTAGATGGAATTGGAAGCATGTCGAGAACAAAGCTTGCTCTCCTAAAATGGGCAATGACCTTTGTTATCTCTAGCCTAAGCGCCACCGAATGGTTATATGTAGTCATTTTCTCATCAACAACACTATAGGTATTCTCGTTAATAAGCATATCAGTTGAGGGACAAAGATCGACAAGCCGAGTCATCGAGAACCTAGTGTGCATCAAGGGTTTGAAGGGACCAAGGTCCTCCACAATCGTCGAGGAAAGAACACCGTTGCCAATATCATGCTTCTTTTCGACGGACTAGTCACATTCTACATGACATCCTGTTGCATCCTTAAGTCCACCACGAAAGAGATGCATACCTTTGGTGCAGGATTTCTCTAGCCATTTTTCGGTCCATGCCTTTGACTTCGGTGTTGGCCATGATGCAACGACGATGCACAAAATTTCTAAGGAATCTAGCAAGACATTTTTTTTTATTTAGTCAAAATCGCCTTGATGCCTTCGCATAGTTTATTGATGACCTATTGAGCATCATGGTCCAGGACATCAAGCTGACGATTTCCATCAATTCAATGAATTCCAACTGAAAAATATCCACACCGACAACTATTAGACGAACATTGAAAATGATAAGAACCATGAAATGGTTCAAGTGGTAGACCTCTACACTAATGTGAATAGACACATTCTTGCAGATCTGATGATTTCGTTTACCAAATATTTAAGCACGAATGTTGTCGTCGTCAACTTGTCCTACAAAGACCCCGTAGTGTCACAAAATGTAGAAGTGGAGAGGCAAAACAACAGGCTGAAGATGGCACAAGCAAGGTGTTTGGCGGAGCCCGTTCTAGAGCGCCTCGCTCTGAACACCTTGTACTGGAGCATAAGGGGCTGTTTTCCACCTTTTAAAAAACAAATCTCGCAAGAGACATTCAAGTTCCTACTTTGTCTCATCCCTTTCATCCACCATCTACCTCATGATCACTTCACCTCCACCTCTATTTCTTCTACTATCAACATTCTCTTTCCTCTTTATTCTTTTAGTTTCCGCTTCTCAAATCCGCTTCACTTTTTTTATTGTGCCCATCTCACCTCTAATAAGCACAACCTTATTCCGAAGGTCACCAACATAACACTAGTATTCTTACCCTCATCAATCCATAGGTTGCTGCAAGCACTAACACTCTTCCCTTTAGAAGCATCAGTTTTTTTGCATACCTATCTCAATTTTGATTTTATGCCCAAGAATAAGGCACCAATCAAGATTGACATCTCTACAAGTCATCATAATTGTAATAGTTGCCTACTACCATCAGTTCTAGAACAAGTTCTCTCACACAATTAGTATGAAAATGTGAAGGGACTAAGACAAACTTCATAGATGCTTTGCCTTAGACTTTTTTCACTCCATAAATCACCCAATCACCAAAAGCGTCTTGCTCATTGAGCACCCCGCTATTTTGATGACCCACTTTCTGAGCGACCTCCCTTTTGGAATGGAGGTTTATCGCGCAAGATGAGGTAGAAAAAAAAGCAAAGCAAAAATTAAGAATTGGTTAGGTTTTTGGAAGAGGGAACCTTGCTCTTAGAGTGGCCCGCTCTTTAGGCATGCAGCTCTCAGAGCACCCCGTTCTTTGGGCATGCAACTCTCAGAGCACCCTGCTCTCAAAGTAAACCACTCTCTTTGAACCTTGATCTCATAGTGACCCACTCTTTACGCACCATGCTCTCATAACGACCTGCTCTCTTAGCACCTCGCTCTCATATTGCTCGCTCTTAGAACAACTCACTTCCAAGGCACCTCACTCCATGTCTATCTTTTGTAAATAGATAAGAATGATGCAATCACCTCGTAGTTATTACCGAGGTCTATTGTATGTAGTCCATTTTGTGGCTACAAGTTCAAATATAAATAAGAACTAGATGCTCATTGTAAGTGTAGAAATTTAATACAACATACTGCAACACAATTCCATTTCCACTTAAATGAATAAAATATACAATATAAATAATTTACAATTACAATGCTTGCATTATACACAACATATATCAAACTGCCTACAACGGCACTCAGATGGACTACAACAGCATTCAGGCAACTCGGTCTGTGAATAGGAAAGTCTATCTTGTTCTAGACTGCTATCCTTCAACATACAAACTTATCTCTCCACACTTGTACGACAATTTTAGTACAGAAATGCCTATAAGCAATTAAATGTTTGACATGTTATATGTACAACACTCCACTTGTATGACACTTCACTTGTACAACACTCATGTGTACGACATTTACGTGTACTGCGACTTCAATGTATAACAACTCCATTGTACAACTACCGTACTGCAAATTCAACCCTACATATACAACTTGGAAGGAACAACAACAGATCTATCTACAACAACAATAAGTCATATTAACACATACAATAGCAGTAGATGAAGGATGGAAATGAGTAGATATTGCATGAACATTGGCTTATACAGTGGAACATGTATGACATTCTCCTTGCATACGATACCCAATGTACCCAGTCAACAGTTCATTCCATGCCAAAAACAACAACTACAACACAAATGAATGAGGGAAGGGTCTTATTTATATGATTAAGGAGGTAGTTGCATCCTCCAACTATCCAATACCTCATCATTTTCTTAAATTACATTTGACATGCATTTGACTT
This sequence comes from Wollemia nobilis, assembly GCA_028583015.1. Lineage (NCBI taxonomy): Eukaryota > Viridiplantae > Streptophyta > Pinopsida > Araucariales > Araucariaceae > Wollemia > Wollemia nobilis. The sequence goes on along the minus strand of JAQPPZ010002742.1, from coordinate 1,371,601 downwards.
ACATTTACATTTCATTTGATGACTCACTTTATGACTTGTCTGTACATAACTAATACTTCACTAAACATTACACATTATTGCATAAAATATTACATCACCACTTTATAACTTTATTAATTATACATATGCACATTTCGTCAAACACTTTGTGTACAAACTGCAAAATAACACAGAAGGACAAAACTTATTAAATGATTATGCAAACATGTCAATTTTCCTTCTTACATCTATTCCCTCTAGACTTGTAGGCGTCCTCGATGATACGAGCTAAACATGAGGGATAGAAGCATTGAACATCGTACTAGAAGCTCTTGTCGTTCTCCTTCTGCTTTCTTCTATTCCAAACATCTTTTGCAACTGGTATCACTTATTTGATGACCCACTTTATGACTTGACTATACATAACTAATACTTCACTAAACATTACACATTATTGCATGAAATATTACATCACCACTTTATAACTTTATTAATTATACATATGCACATTTTGTCAAACACTTTGTGTACGAACTCCGACTTTGCTGCGAAGTCGGGTTGCGCCCTGACACTTAGCCATTTTCAGGGAACACTTGCTGGAAACTTTGCTGGAGGAAGTTTAAGGGGAAGAGGGAGGAATAAGACTGCAAGGAAGAGGGAGAAAGGGAGAAATGAAGAAAGGGAAAGAGAGGAAGGAAAGGAAAAGAGCAGGTCACTTACAAAACTGAAAACATGGCACCCCGTGCAAAATGTGGCAACATTCTTGGCGGCTCGCGGGGTGTCGAGCTCGCCTCGACGCAAAGAACCATGCCTTCATCCTTTGGGTGCAGAGGAACTTCCTTCCCCTGCCTTCTGCTGCTCTGACCGCTTCCTTCCGGGCAACTGTTCTTCTTCTTGATCACTTCCGGCAGTTGCCTCCTCAGTCTCTCCTTCTGAACCTGAATGTTCTCCACTGTCAGCCTCCCACTCGCTGATGCGTTGGTATGCAGCCTTGGCTTGGTCCCAGACTCGTCGCTTGGAAGGGCGCGAGGTCGTTGATCTCTCTTAGTGCTGCGTGGAATGCAGCGACCGCGTGCAGGTCGATGGTGTTATATCTTTTTCCCAACTCCTTTAGGGAGGAGTTGATTTTACAGTATTTTGACACCATCTGGGTGACCTGAGCTTCTTGAATTGGCTCTGCCCAGCTATCAATTTCTGTTGTATCTGCCTCAAAGGACAGCCAATTCTGCTTAACCTGTTCAAGGGTCAGAAACTCGCCATCCTTGACGTAGCTCGGGCACCCGTGCTCGGACAGAGTGTGAAAGGGGGCCAGGAGAATGTTCCTTTCATGTTCTAGGGCGTCCAGCGTCCTTCTGGCGGCCCTTATCTTCTCTGTCTTCTTGAAGTAAATATGCAAGGTTACCCTTGCATCTGCCCACTCTGAGGCAAGTCGGGACATAGGAGAGAATTGGAGGCCTTTGCGCTCAAACTGCTCAAGTTTCATAGCCAGGTCCAGCCATTGCCTCGCCTGGTGTTCGGCCTCCTCTACCACAGGCTTTCCTTGGGCAGATATTTCTTCGATCTTGGACACGAAGTCTAGGACCGACAAGGACTTGACAAGGTTGGGCTTGCAACCCTGTAGCAGACTAGCCCGCATCTCTTTGGCTTTGCTCTTTGAAAAGGCCGCCGCTTGTGATGCTTTCTCTGCTAGCTGCGACTGCGCCTGTTTCAGCGAATCTTGGAGCTGCGAAACCTGCTCCAACGCAACTCTTCTTCTCTTCTGACAGCAGCTCGGCTGTCTGTTTCTGCGTTGTGGCCTCCTGCTGAGAGGCGGCCAGCTGGGCCTTAAGCTCCTCTATCTCTTGTTGTGCTGATCCCAGCTGCGCGGTGGCCCTAGCTAGGTCCTCCTCAAGCTGCCTTGTGTTATTCTGCATCTGGAACAGCGCTTCCTGGGTCTCAAGATGTTTGACGAGGAGATTGTCTGTCCTACGACGAATACCACGAATTTCGTATTCCTCGTTGATGTCGTCAAAGCTTTTCTCCTTCCTTTGAAGCTCGTAGTCTGCCTCGGTCATCTCCCGGAGAGGCTTCTTTACTTTCGGGATCAATTTCTCGGTTGTCAGCACTCTCCTGTCTAGGTCGAACTTTGTGCGCTTTACCGGGGCAGCTATCTCTTCGGCTCTCCTTCGTTTCACGCCCTGGAGAAAGGAGGCGGAACATCTTGAGGCGCTTACTGCCAAAGGCAGGTCATCGGCGCTCTGTAGTTCGCCCATGAAGTCCAGATCCTCCAGCATTGGATTTTTCCGCGGCATTTTCCCTGCAAACAGCGACGCGGGAGGTATTCCGGAAGGGGTGGCCGCTTTTGAGGGCGGCCGGGTCCTAGGGGAAACGGGCGGCTGAGTGGATGGTGTTGGTAGGGTTTTGGACGGCTGGGGTGAGGAGCGCGGCGGTGAAGGAGCAGCTTCAGCACTGGCTGCGGGTGAGGGTTCTAGGGTTTGACTCAGTGATTGGAAGGCGTTGGGATCCTGAGCAAACTGGTCAAAGGAATGTGGGCCGCCAGAGGGCTGGGTAGTTTGGGAAGAGGGAGACGCGGCTACGGCTTGCCCTGATGAGATGGGAGATGGGGCTTTGGCAGGGCTGATGGAGACTGAGGGAAGAGGGGAAGTGGACGTACCTGCGGGCTCCGCCTGAGCCGCTGTCCGAGGGACGCTTGCGGCCCGGGTGTCTGCTTCTTGCTTCGGGGCTGTCCAATGAGACAACTTCTGGCGTAGCCTGCTCGGTCGGCGTCGTGGCTGTCTGCGGCATCGGTTCCTTAGGCCGCGTGGCCTTTTCACCTTTCTTCCTCTTCTTCTCTTCTGGCGCAGCAGGTGGTTCGCGAGAAGGAGATGGGATTGGGGCGGCAGGCAGTGATGTTCCCACGGTAAACTTGTACCGGGGTCTAGCTGGAAGAATGCCTGCCGCGACCGATTTGCTAGCTGGCAGCGCGGGCGCTTTTTCCGCTTGGGAGGCCACCTCAGGGGTTGACTTCTCTGAATTTTGCGCCTTTTCGGGCACTGTCTCAGAAGCTGCAGGCTGCATTGGGCCCACTTGACTACTTGCCGGAGTTGCGTTGGAAGTCGCCGGAGTTGACGATTGCTGGGACGAAGACCTTCTTATATACCTTTTTCTTGCGCCTAGGGGAACGCAATTTCGAAATTCGAAGGGTTGCCACGTGTCAGCGTGCTGGTCATATAGAGCCGAAAATTCATCATCGACGGCCAGCGTCCTCCGGTTGGATTTGTCGTGTTGCGTGCGGCATCTCATCTTCCAGCACTCGATGACTTTGTCCTGTGGCCAGTTGAGCGGCGCCACCTTGGCGAGGAATCTTTTGAAACCCGCGGATTCCAACCGGTGATCCGGGTTTCGCTCTGGATCGTACGCTACCTCCTCGCAGTAGAATTCATGCCATGGAGGCCATGATTGCATCTGCTCGATATGCCATTCTAGGTCTGCGCCAGTTCTGTTTCTTCTTTCCTGCATGATCTCCGCTCGGGGGCAGATGTGCGTGAACTTGCCCCTGACCCCATCTGGGTCATATTTCCATCGTTGCGGCAGCATTATCAAGCCCATGTCAATGAGCTCCCGCTCGAGGTAGACGTGCTGCCCGATTTCATATACTTCGATGTTCGCCCGGGGTGAAGGGATCCTTGAAAGATATGACCTTTCTTCTTGCCCTGGCCGAATTCTTCTTCAACGTAGTCCATCTACCGCGCAATTTCCATCCCGAACCGGTGATCAGTGCAGAAGTAAGGCAGCAGGAACGGCTTCCCTTTGAATCCGTAGATTCTCACTATGATGCCCTGAGTCAGCCGAAAGGTGTCCCCGTACTCTTTCTTCCACAGGTATTTTGTCATGACCTCCGGCGGGCGAGATGCCTTGCGGTTGAACAACCCCATGACCTGGCACAGAAATTTGAGATTAAACTCATAGAACGAGCCTTTTCTGTACAGGACGTCGGTCCATTCGTACACGGGCAGCGGCTCTCCTTTTTCGTTTGTTTTCTTCAAGTCAGGGACGTTCATCCGGTAGTGCATGTGATATAGGCACAGCCATGCGAGGAAGGAGCAGAACCGGAAATCCGTTGACTGCTTATGTTGCAGTCTGACCAGGCTTGAGTGTATAGCGTACGCCAACCAGTCCGCCCAGTCGAAGAAAATCGGGCGCTTTCCACTCTTCTGCGCTGTAGAGTCATAAAATTCTCCGTGCAAGAGACATTCTACTAGCGCCAACTGGTACGGCCGTACTACTTTGTCAGAGTCGCAGCCCAGGACCCACGCCAGGATGACGTAAATGTATTTACTCTCAAATCTGTCCAGGGGTATGGGGCCAGTCGGCCACTGTCCGCCGCCAGCGGAGTCTTCAACTCCGAGTCGAGGAATTCCCTCATCCTCTTCGTCTGCGTAAATCGCCCCGTCTGCTCATCTAGGTTTATTCTTCTGACAATTGCGCTGGGGTCGTACTGCAGCCCTGGGGCGAACGCTGGCTGGACGCTCTCCCGGAAAAGCGTGAACAACACTTTCCCTTTGTTGTCGCAGACTTGCCGGGCAGCTGGTTTGTAATATTGTACAATTGCTTCAACCAGCTCTGGGCACCGATGAACAGGAGGGCATAAGAACCAGTACAGGTTCGATTTGTATGCAGCTCCGAGGTGGTGTGAGGGCGAAACCCGGTCTACCCATTTGGCAATGTTCAGCCGCAGTTTGGAGAGGCTGATGGAGAAGGAGCCATCTTTGTATCCGGCCAGGTGATTAACGGGTGGTGGCGGAATTTGCCCAACTACGCGTCTCTTCGTCCGGCTCTTCTTTTTCTGGTCCGGTGGCGCTTCGCTCTCATGAGCGCTTGACTCTGGTGATTCCTCAGCTTCGCGCCGTTCTTCACTGGATTGCGCCTGTACGGGCGCTTTCCCCTTGTCCATCCTTTTCGAAACAGCAGAGGCGGGAATTACGGCTTCTGAGTTTGTCAGCTTTATTCCTAGCCATCAGGGAATCAGCTTGAACGATTTGAATTTTCTGGTTGCGCCAGGGCCCCTTTTGTAGACAACTGCAACATTAATGGCGCGAGGGAGGGAGTTAGGGCAGTTAACTTGGAGTTGGTGGAGGCGTTATTATTTTTGGCGGCTGCGTATGGGCTTATTTTCGAAAAGCGCACCCCAGTAGCCGTTGGTCCAAACGCACCTTGCTTTTTTAATGCATCATTCTTGAAAGCTGTGCAATCATTAAACCTCCTTGGACGTTGTGCCATTGCTGACGTCATCGCCACCATTTGGGCACACTTTACTAGGAAGAATTTTTGGCCCATGACCCAACTTAGAATTTTTCATATTTGCCGTGGTGGGTCATTCGGACTTCGCCCGAAATGGGCGCACTCGGACTTCGCCCGAAAAATGGGCGCACTCCTGATTTTACACTTAGCCGTTTTCGGCTTCTCGCGCCGGATCATCCAGGGTGCGCCCGAGAATGGAGCGCACTCGGACTTCGCCCGAAAAATGGGCGCAATCCGACTTCGCCCGGGTTTGCCTGCGCAGTCTGACACTTGGCATTTTCTTGTTGTCTGTTACCCAACTGCGCCCTTTGGAGGGGGCGCAGCCCGACTTCGCTGCGAAGTCGGGTTGCGCACCCATACTTAGTCATTTTAGCTCCTCTTTTCAGCTGCCTTCTTCCGAACTTCGCACCGTTCAAGGAGCGCTACCCGACTTCGCTGCGAAGTCGGGGTTTTGCTTTGGTTTTACTTGGGCTTTTTGAAAAATTAAAAACTGAAAAACTGAATGCTGAAATATATACATTCTGAAAAACTAAAATTGCAGAAGGGAAATCTGTACAAGGAAGGGCCCATTTGGGCGCCTTCAGTGGCGGTAAATTTTGAGGTGGAACCCATTGACGGGAATGGGGAGAAGCTGTCCCTCCATATCCCGGAGCACAAATGCGTTGAACTGGTTCACCCGGGCAATCTGATAGGGGCCCTCCCAGAGGGCATCAAACTTGCCGTGGTTGCCCGGCTTCGCCTTTAGCGAGTCCCACTTTAGCACCAGGTCCCCGATTTTGAAAACTCGGGCAGTGGTACCTTTTGCGAACCAGCCTTGTGTTGCTTTAGCGTGTTTGGTGAAGGCCTGGTACGCTTTTTCTCTGTCTTCCTCTAACTGCAGCAGTTGGCAAAGTCTGTCATCTACCGGATCCCCGCTGCCTCTCTCTTCATCAAGCATCCAGAGAGCGGGAATTTCGATGTGGGTTGGCAAGACTGCTTCTTTGCCGTATACGAGCGCATAGGGGGACGTTTTAATGGACTTCTTGAAGGATATCCTATCCGCCCACAGCGCCCGATCCAGGAGAAGGTGCCAAGTCCTCTTGTTCTTCTCTATTGTCCTCCTGATGATTTTCAGCAGATTCTTGTTGGTGGACTCGGCGAGACCGTTCCCCTGCGGGTAGTAATTGGAAGACATTTTGTGATAAATGCCGTATTTGCCGGTGTACTCCGTGAGTACGGCGCCTGCGAACCCCGGACCATTGTCCGTCACTATTGACTCAGGGACCCCGAAGCGGGTAATGAGGCTCTCGAGGAACCTGATGACCGTCTCCTGGTCCGCATTCTTTGTGGGGATCGCCTCTGCCCACCGTGTGAAGTAGTCGGTGGCGGTAAGAATGAACTTGTGCCCTGCTGCAGAGTTCGGCGTAATAACCCCGATAAAGTCCAGACCCCATTTTTGAAACGGAGTCTCGGCTTGGATCGGTTGAAGGGGCGGGGGTGCTTTTCTATTTTTGCCAGCAAATATTTGGCATTGATCACATTATGTACGGACCGCATGCGCGTCTGTAAAGAGAGTGGGCCAATAGTACCCAGCTCTTATTATTTTCAAGGCCGTAGGCCTTGCAGAATGGTGACCCCCAGGCATCCCGGAGTGGAATTCTCCGAGGACCCTGGGTTGGTCTGCTTTCTTGACGCACCGCAACAGGATGCCGTCAATGTTTTTGAAGTACAGCCCCTCGGGGCGAAGAGTGTATTTCAGTGCACCTAGCCGAAACCTCCTTCTTTGTGAGGCATTCAGGTGGTCTGGACATCTTCCGGTGCGAGAAATACTTCACCGGGTCATCTGTCCGGTCACTCTCCTCGGGTAAGGAGTTGGCTAGGTTGGTGTTTGTTGTTGGATCCTCCCACTTACAGGCGGATATCTGGGCTGCTGCGCTTCGGGCCAGCTCCTGGCACAAGGCTCGGCCTCTGATAAGCTTGGTTGGCCGTACTTCGATGTCGAACTCCTGGATTTTAGCAATCCATCCTGCTCTCTTGTGACCCGGCTCTCCTTGTATGATGAAGCTTCGGACGTCCGGGTGTATCACAAAGACAGTGGTTCGGCTCTGGGAGACAAAGTGCCTGAACTTCCGGAGAGATTTCATGACTGCGTGAACCTGCCGCTCTATAAAGTTGTACTTTTCTTCGTGTGGCTGGATCACTTGGCTTAGGAACGCTATGGGGCGCTCTTCGCCATCGTCTCCCTTTTGGGTCAGGACTGCGGCGTAACTCTCGGGTTCTCCCACCGCGTACAGGATGAAGTCCTTGGAGTAGTCCGGGTTTATCAACACCGGAGCTTGTGCAATTCGAGCCTTGATTTCCTCGAAGGCCTGCCCCCTCTCATCAGTCCATAAGAATTCTGCATCCTTTTTCAGCAATTCGGCCATGGGCTTGATTACCTGTGCGAAGTCCGGTATGAACTTCCGCACGAAGTTGATTTGGCCGAAGAAGGACTGCAGCCCTTTCTTGTCAATTGGAGCGGGCAAACGGAGGAGGGCTTCTGCTCTATCAGGGTCCACGGCTAGGCCTTTCTCGGAGATGACATGCCCCAGCAGCTTACCTTCTTTTACCGCGAAGACAGATTTCTTCGGGTTTATGGAGATGCCGAATTCACGACACCTTTCAAATATTTGCCGCAGGTGGGGGACATGGTCCTCTCTCTTGTGAGAGAATACAGTCATGTCATCCAAGTAGATGACAATAACTTTGTTGAGCAGCTCTCGGAAGGCCAGGTCCATGGCTCTCTGGAATGTGGCGCCGGCATTGGATAAGCCGAAAGGCATGCGCTGATAGGCGAACGTTCCCCATTTGGTGGTGAACGCCGTCTTATGTTGGTCCTCATCCTTGACCCAGATCTGGTTGTAGCCGGAAAAGCCGTCTAAGAGGGAAAATCTCTGGGCTCCAGCAACTATATGGAGGATCTGATCGATTTGGGGAAGCGGATAATGGTCCTTGAGGGAGGCCTGATTCAGATTTCTAAAGTCCACGCAGAGACGAATGTCTCCGTTCTTCCTCACGGGAACCAAGTTCGCAACCTAGGATGAATGCTTGATGGGGTAAATGATCTTGGCTTCCAGCATCTTCAAGAGCTCGGCTTTCATCATGGCCTCGATTTTAGGATTCACAGCCCTCTGCTTCTGCCGGAATGGCTTGGCGCCATCTTCTAGCTCAATGGTATCTTGGATTATATTTCTGTCATACCCCTTCAAGTCCTGGTAGCACCAGGCTACTATGTCAGGGAACTCTCGGCACAATGTTCTGATTTGCTCGAGTTCCTCTGTGGTGCAGTCTGTCCCGACCTTAATTGTTTTTCCGGGTTCGAGCTCCAGGTCGGCGTACTGCTTCGGGTCTACTTTGATCCGGTGTGATATTGCTCTGTCATTCTGATCAAATAGACTCTCAAGTGTAATCAGTCCTTTTGGGACATGATTATTTTTCAGTTGTATCAACCCCTCATATTGCTCGTCATCAGGGTCTCTACCTTCGATTGAACACGCTTCGTTAACCAAAAATGTGACGATCTCCTCGTCACAGTCAAACACCTGCCAGTGGGTGTCCTTATCAGGCACAGAAGGCACAGTAAATGGTACGAACCGACTTCGGCTTCCGGACAGTGTCATCAGCCGGAACGTACCTGGCTCCAACAGACGCCAGAATGTCAGCATGCTTGTTTTTCTCGCGTGATATAGCCTTGACATTCAACGAGTCAAAAGACTCCATCAGATCCCAGACCCGATTACGGTACGCCTTGAGATAGTGCTTCTTGGAGGCGCACTTGTTCGTAATCTGGTGGCACACCAGCTCTGAATCGCCAAAGATCTGCAGATGCTTAATCCCCAGCCTCTCCGCTTTTCGCAAACCCAAGCACAGGGCTTCGTACTCCGCCGCGTTGTTGGTACAGCTCCAGGCCAGCCTGTAGGTGTAGTCCTTCTGGATCCCGGTTGGGGAAACCAAAAGTACTCCGAGCACCGGCGCCATTTTTGCATCGTGCGCCGTCAAAGAAAAGCTTCCACGGCTTTTCGGGTGCGGGTCCCACTTCTCTTTTGGCCGACTTGTCAAGCCTCTCGGGGCTGAACAACGGTGTAGCGGCCTTGCTCAGTTTCAATCACGGCGTTGAAGTCCCGCAAAGAGAATTCATCTTCCACTTGCAACAGCTCAAGAGCTTGCTCTGTCATGTCCACCACCACCAGTTCTTCCTCCGTCAGCTGAACCATGCAGTCCTGCGACTCTTCTCCGGGTATCTTCTCTACTAGGAAAGTGGAAGGCTTCTCGTTGTAGATCTTCAGTCTCCTTCCTTTGAAGGGCACTTCCATGTGTGAGTAGTCTAGAGACAGATACCCTCCCAACTTCGCAGTGAACTCCCTGGAGAGACACATGCCGAAGTAGGGTTCCAAGTCGACGACCACGACCTCTTGGATGACCACGATGTCGAGAGCTTTGTGCAGCCGAATAGGGATGTCTTTAATGACACCAAGCTGTCTTGACGGGGGTGCCGTCCGGTTGCGGCACGCCTTGGCTGCTCCTTGTGTACTCCATCCCGATCTCGTCGCGAGACGGCTCTCGACATAACAGTCGTGGAAGCACCGAAGTCCACCATACAGTTGTGCACTATGTACCCTTGCATCCGTAATGACAGATAGAAGGGAGGTGGCCTGTTCTTCCCGGTGGTCGAGGCCGTCGGAGGTTGCACCGGAACAGCGGGCTGTATCTCGCTTGCCATTCTTCATGCTTTTCAGAGATTCCTGCAGCAGATCAACCTTGGCACGGGAGCTGAAGAGCATCATACATGCTGATTCTTGCGGGGGTCCTCTTCAATTCGTCTACTATGCTGTAGCCCGAGGTGCTAGCTCCTTCCGCTTCTTTTGTCGGCTCATACTTCGTCCGGTACTGCTGAGTGGCCTCAACTCTCTGTCTCTTGGTCAGAGACGGATATCTCAGCTTCTCCTGAGCTTGTTCTTTGGTTTCAGCTGGAGGCTGAGCAGCGGGAGCTTTAGCCGCGGGAGCTTTGGCTACGGGAGGCTTGACTGCGGGAGTCTTCTCTTTGGCTGTGTAGGGCCACAGCCTCTTGTCAGGTGGTAGCCCGACAGGTTGCCCTTTATCTCTTCGAGCGTATACTTTCAAGGGCTTTGCGGCGGCTTCGGCGGACTTTTGTTTTCCTTGGCGGGAGGCGGCAACGGATCTTCCTGCGGGACGGCGAAGTTGCCTTCGTCGCCCGGGATCATGTAGAGTTCTTCGTCTTCTATGGCACTGTCGGCCAAGGTCCGGAGGTAGTGTTGGTGCAGTGTGCGGTCATCCTCGGCATGCGGGTCATTGCACGTGGTGCACCGGTTGACCTGGTCGAAAGTACCAGGTTGGTCTTCAATGGCAGCATTCCTCGGAGGGGGCCGCCTTTGCAGTTGTTGCTCAGGGGTTCGATCTTTTGTCAATGCCGGGGCGGATATGGCCTCCTTGGAACAAGGTCCATCCGGGCTGTTTCTTCTTCAGGACGGTCATGTCGTTGGACATGGTGTGATATCCAGAGGCCAGAGCCCGTACCTCCTGGAGGATTTTATTCTGAATATCATTGTCAGGAGGCGGCAACTGAGCTTGGGGAGGTAATGCGGCCAATGGAGGAGGTGTAGAATATTGTGCATACTTGCGGGGGAGCGAGGAGTGCTGGAAAATGCGGAGGAGGAGGAGGCGGGTTAGGATAATGAATTTGTGGCGGGCCATAAGGATTCACGACCGGCGCCGGATTCCATTGCTGTTGGGGTTGCTGTCCTGAAGTGGACGACCACCGAGTCGGAAGGCGATGGATGCGAGATCGGGGAAGTCAGGGTAAATAGGCGGTTGTACCCTGTGCGGGAGTCTGCCGATGGAAATGATATCCATTTCAGCTTGTTGGGCAGCCTCGTACAGAGCAGGGAACGAGTCGATTCTGGCTACCTTTAGCAGCAGGCAAATGTCTGAGTTGAAGGACCTCAGGTAGTAGTAGGCGGCCTGACCTGCTGAAGGTCGGAGTTCGCGAGGTACTCGTTTCCAAGACCTCGCAAACCTGATGTTGAAGTCTGACACCTCCTCTTGGGGGTGTCGTTGTATACTTTGGAATTGATGCAGCAAAGAAGAGGGATCAGCAGACTCGTTGCATCCTTTCACGAGCCTGCCGGCTAGCTGTCGCCACCCCGTGATGGATCCCTCTGGCAGTGATCTCCACCAGTAGAGAAGCTTTCCCCTTAGGGAAAGGGCCGGCAGACGGGTCTTCACACCTTCGTCAGTGATGGAATGTAGCGCGGCCAGGGCCAGAATGTCCTGGATGTGTTCATACGCCGTCTTGCCGTAGCCGTCATACGTAGGGATAGATTTTAAGGCAGCGGGGGGCACAGCTTGCTGTCCGACTAGGGCCAAGGGCCCCGTGGAGTCCACCGCCGGGAAGAGGTCATCATCGTTCTGCTGGGCAGCCATGTCTTCTTCTGACCCGGTAGTGTACTCGGTGTCGGAACTGTCCGAAGATGTAGATTCTTCTTCGGCCTCGACTTCTTCAATTTCAGCTTCGGCCTCTTGAATTTCAGCCTCGGCCTCTTGAATTTCTTCCACGCGAGCTTGGTGATCAGCCAGCCTGACGCGCTCGCCTGGAGCGTCAATGTCTATTTCGTAAAAGTCAGGCGGGTTTCCCGGATTCCTTGCTCGCCACCTTCTTGTTTGCATGAAGGCGTTAGGACCGGTCTTTACGGACTCAGAGAGTATTCAGGTACGTGCGAGTCGCCAGGTGCTCTGATTTTTAACAGCAATGAAGCGAGCACTCGTGCTTCGATTCTGTTTGGGGGTGGGAAACTACCATGTCCCACCGGCGTGCCAGAGAAAGCTGTTGGTTACGAATCTGCCATGAGGAAAGGATTTGTTGTTATTGCGCCCAGATTCGCCCACCAGTTGAAAGGCCGGAAGGAAGGAATGCCTTCCATGCCAATCTCCGGAGAAGGCCGGCTTCTGTGGGGTTTTTAGTGTTAAGATAAGAGTGCGGGGAAAGAGATAAAAGTGCGGAAAGAGAATCCAAATGTGATTGGAGTTGGGTGGGGGGAATAAGCAACACGACAACGATCAATCACCGCTACTAACAACATTCCTTTACAAAGCACACATTGAAACTACAGCTATCATTAATCCTATGTATCCTCTATCTATGCATTCCGGGAATACTTGATCATCAAATACCGAGTCCGAGTTCGAGTACAACGATAAGCAATGATACAAGAAACATGAGGCGAGAAATGACAAGGAGAGGCGGCATACAAGATAAAAGACGATGAAGCAGAGCCAAGTATATGCTTGTATTAGAGGCAAACGCACGGCTACAATGGTTCCCTAGCAATATATTCCCCTTCCCCCATTTACAATGAAATTGCATGGCTATTTATAGCCTCAAGTTCCCCCGATTACATTCGCGGGCACAAAGTCCCAGACCAAACATTAGCTGACACAAGCGGCTGAGGAGCTGCTGATGCTGACTTCTATCGGGCAGGACTGTACTTGCGGCATGGTCTCCCTGAAAGATGTATAGCCATGTGGCGGTGTGTCGGGTCAAACCTTTGGTCGGCGGGAGTGCGGGTAGTTGTGGCGGATGGAACTTCTTATCGGCCTTAAATGATGGCAGTTGGCGTAGATAGTGCAGCCCATGCTTTGTCCTTTTCCGGGTCATGTCTCGGCTCGAATCTCGAAGTTGGACACTTGTCAGATGTTGATGAATGACACATGCTGCCTTGAAAGGCAGTTTATCCAACTTCGCCCGGGATCGGAGCGCTGTCGGGTTGCGCAGGTGGAAGACAGCGCAGTTGGGAAGGCCTCCGTGCCTTAGTCAATTTCTGAGTTTGCTTTACCCAACTGCGCACCGGTCAGAGGGCGCACCCCGACTTCGCTGCGAAGTCGGGTTGCGCACCGGTACTTTGCTGTCATCTCTGCCGTTCGGACTGCGCACAAGAGGGGGCGCACCCCGACTTCGCTGCGAAGTCGGGTTGCGCCCCAACACTTAGCTGATTTTCTGTTCTATCCTTCGCCTTCCCTAGTGCGCCCGGGAAGAAAGCGCCCCGACCTTTCCCCTGGCGCCGAAGGGGCGCACCCCGACTTCGCTGCGAAGTCGGGTTGCGCCCCAGCACTTAGTCAAATTTTGCTCATTTTCCTGTTCTGTCGCACTTCGCACTGTCCCTACTGCGCTCCAACTGGAGGGCGCACTCCGACTTCGCTGCGAAGTCGGGGTGCGCCCTGACACTTAACCATTTTCAGGGAACACTTCTGGAAACTTTGCTGGGGGAAGTTTAAGGGGAAGAGGGAGGAATAAGACTGCAAAGAAGAGGGAGAAAGAGAGAAATGAAGAAAGGGAAAGAGAGGAAGGAAGGAAAAGAGCAGGTCACTTACAAAACTGAAAACATGGCATCCCGTGCCAAATGTGGCAACAGTTATCTCATCTTTTATTTTTAAAATAAAGGCCTTAAGTGATTTTAAGTGCCTAGGGAAGTGTCAACGAAGAATTAGAAGAAAAGGCTTTATAAGGAGGCTCAACGTTTCATTTTTGGCATGCTTTTGATTATGTTATTGTGAGTTTGGAGGATCCAAGTGATTCTTGTGCAGACAAGGCTGATCCTTGCTCTTCCTTTCTGAGGATTGGTGATGATCCCTCTTTTCAGGAAGCCCTAATCAGATAGACAAGTGATGGCCCTTGCTATTTGATTGGATCTAAGGGCTGATCCCTTAGTTTTGAGAGGTAAATCTACCTAGGGTTTGCTATAGAGCTTCAGTGGAGTTAGCAGCTAGGGTTTGAGTGTTTGTGTGTAGTGTGATTTGGTCAGTTTCAGTGTTTGGCAGTGTAGAAGAGTCAGTGGATAACAACATGGTATTCGTGGCATCGTAGTTCAACAGTTTTTTGGTGTTTTGCAGCTTATTTTAACCCTAGAAGGGTGGCATCAACCTCTAGGAGGCCTTGTTTTGCATGTTTGAGGGTTTTCAAGGCAGATCAAAAGGGTTTCAAAGCAAATTCTAGTCTTTTAACAGTTTGCAGCCAGATTTAATGTATTGTGAGTTGTTCTACATGTGATTTGTTCATGTAATTGTCATTGCTCTTCAGATTTAATGCAATTTCATATTGTGGGTGTGATTTGGCAAATTCTTGCATAGTTTTGTAATTCCGAAATTAAAGATGTGCATTTTATTTAAGTAAAAATTATTTGTTTGGAAGAAAACATTGTTTCTGCTAGGTTTTGTTGAATTCCTAGAAAAAGGGACATTACATTTTGGCATATTGTGTAAGTGTCCAATGTTTCATGGAGGGGAAACAGAGGACATAGTCAGGCATTCAAAACTTTGCATCACGATGTGGAAAGCGAATGGGCAAAATAATGACAGATTCGAGGAGGTTATTACCATAAATTTCATGGAATCGCAATGGACTACTACGTGAGATTGCCAAAGGGTTAGTACCACACTTGGGATGAGTTGCGCAAAGCATTTGTGAAGGAATTTCAATAGTTCTACAATAACAATAAAGTCACTGCTAAAATTTATAGAATGGAACAACGTGAGAATGAGTTTATTTGTTCGTACAACTGGAGGTTGAGTGGGTTGTTTATCCATTTGGAGGCAGAACAATCAAATGCATTGAAGAAAAGGTGGTTCATAGAGGGATTTCTTCCTATGTATAGGAAGAATATCAGGGTGGTTTCTCCAACATCATATCAATAGGCCTTGAAGCGAGCCTTGAACTTAGAAAGTGATGAAAAGACATCATTAAAGTGTTGCGGTCATGTTAATGCGGACGAGAGCGACACTGAAGATGAAAGTGACTCTGATGTTGGGAGTGACTCTAACAATGAGAGTGATGATTTTGAGATGAAAGTAGTTCATCATTCGAGTGGGTTATCAAATGTCACAACTTCACCCATATCAAAGAGTGGGTTATCAAAAATTTTGTAATCACCCCACCCAAGGTCTTCGTCAAGGTGCCAACACACCCGGATCCCAAGGACTGAAGAGCTGATTACTTAATTTTGCCCCAAAAAGTTCTTTTTTCCTACCATGCATGTTTGTCTCTGTATGTAGTTCACTCTGTAAATCACCAAAGAAAATGAAGCTATTTGGAACATTTATTACATTAGCTTCATCTGGGATACCAAACCCCAATCCACATGTGTCTTCATTACTAGAATGTGATAATGAAATAGTATCATATACTAATTGAAAATTTGTTTTATGTTCAACATGTTTAGCATCCAAAAAATCATTTGTGAACTCATAAACAGGGGCTGCCTTGAAATTTGAAACAATCCCATCATGCTCTTTTCCTGCAATACTATTAGCGCCTTCAACACTTTTGTCATCAAAACAATTACTAACCATGGAGTCTTCAATAATTTGTTCCACAACCACATCCAATGTTGCTGGTATAATGTTTTCATTAGGTGCATGCAAGTCAAATGAACCAATCCGAGACTCATTCATACATACCACATAAAAAGTGTCATTGTCTTCACACAAATTTTCTGTTTTGATCTCCTCTTCCTTTCCATCTTCTTCACTGTCCAAAACTGGCCTCAACTTCTTCTCACATCTTCTCACAACACTATCAACCAATTCATGAGAAACAGGTGAAGCAACCAAATATCGCCTCCAAACAACCACTAACATGGTCCAAAGTGGCTGAGGAATTTCGTCACTTTCATTGATTATCAAAACCATAATATCTCTCATGGCTACAATATCATTATCAGTATGTTCTGATGTAGCTGTAGCAATAAAATGATGAAACATTTGGTAAATCAAATCATCCAAGCTCAAGTCTAACATGATGTAACCCAATATAGTCCTTGCAAAAGTCTCAAGTATAGTAACTCTCCTAGCAAAATGAGAGCTTTTGACCTTTCCCAACCCTCTAAAACTGTCAACCAACAACTGCATTACCATTCTCAATGTGTCATTTCCATAAGGCTCCTTAGGTGCTGATATTCTCATAATTTCACTTAAACAGGAAGTAACCATGAGTCTTACCTCCTTGTCTGGGTGACTCAATAAATTTGGCTCAACCAAAGAAAACACCAAGGGATTCAAAGCAATTTGCATAATGTAAGAAGGTGAGCTAACAACCTTGTCTAAACCTGTTCTCCACATCCCTTAAGGAATTGAGAAGGTTTTCTATTGACGGGAACGGATGTTCAAGATTATTTGATATAGGCAAGCTTCCCCCGAAGATGACCATGCATATCCTTCCCGACCTTCCACAACATTTGTATTCAATTGCGTTTTCGCAGCCCATGCCTTCTATGTACCGGGTTCCCACATGGAGCTCGGGTCCACCTCAAATCACTTTGATTCCCGTTCCACAACTTCCTGCTCCAAGCTTTCCACAGTTACCCGCTCCGACAACACCACAGTTACCAGCACCTGTGCCTTTCCCAGCATTACCTGCACCACTAGTTCCATTGCCATTACCTGCGCTACCAGTGCCTCTACCTTTACCAGCACCTCCTACGTCTTCGAATCTTGAAGATTAAAAAGGCTTTTGGGAGATCATTTTGTATTATGCGTGGATTATTTTTCCTTCCTTCCCTCTCGGTTTTTGGAGAACTCTCTAGCAGAGACAATGCAGAGATTCTGGAGCTTGTGAGAGCCGATAACCTCTTACAGGGACATTGACTCCAGGGTTGAAAGATTACCCTCAGGACAATCAACGGTATTTCCATACAGGGAATACATTCAGACTTCATTATTCAGTCTTCTGGAGTTGGGTTTTCCACACAAGGACACAGAGCTTTATACAGGGGAATATCTGGAGCGGGGACACCACACAAAGTTCCAATATGAAGGGTTGATCCTTCATATTTATCTATACAGAGATCAAATCATCTAGGGTTTACAGAGGTATTATTTAATTGTATTGATTTAATGTTTCTAGAATTTAAATCATTGTAATTGTTGTGCCCTAGTTTAGTGTGTGAAATAAAAAAAAAACAAAATACCTCTATATTTTTGGATTGTCTATGTTTTCACACAAATTGTATCAGCAAAATAAAAAGATTGAAAATTAGACCGGGGGAGGGTCATTACAGTGGTATCAGAGCTCAACTTATTCTGCCAGCCTGTTTGGGTTCATATCTGGTGTGTGTTCTCATAACTTCTTCAGCTAAGAGTTGGTTAGTCCGGTGTGAAAATGGAACCACTCAGTGATGGGAATAGGTTTCAGCGTGAGTTTTTGGAGGGTCAGAGAAAGTTGCAACAGTCCATTAACCAATTGGCTGCTATGATGACAAATTCTCCACTTACAATTCCTCCTCAGGTAAAGGTTGAGCCTACAGTCATTGAATTACTTGATCAGTTCCAACAGGAGTGGGAAGCTCTTGATGAGGGTTATCACGCCCTTATGACTTATGAAGATTACATTGATATGCGTATGAGGCAACAACCAAACAAAGATGAAAAAATGAGTCTTCTTGAGAAGATGAACAAAAAATCAAAACACAATGTTGATGGAGCTGAAGATTCAAAGACTACTCCTGAAGAAGAAATCAAATCAGAAGATTGTGTTGCAGACAATGGTCCATTACATGAGGTATGTGTAGTAGAATCACAGATTGATTCCATGGACATGCATGCACCGATATATGATGAGATTGCATCTAATGAGAACATTAAATCAGCAACATTGGATGTGATTGTAGAGCAAGTTACTGAAGACTCTAAGTTTGACAGTTCTTGATGAGTCTAAGGGAGATGACGCATACAATGACAAAGTTGATTTTGTTGCTGATTTCCAGTCAGATTTCAGTGATGTTTTACCTCATCAGGACAGCCATAAAAATTCACTGAATAATGGGGTTATTGCTGATTATGATGCATTTTCAAATTTAATGCTTGATGACACAATTACCTATGTTGATAAGAACCTTGATGCATTTTCTGATGACCATAGGACTGATGTGTTTAAGAGTGGGCAGCAGAGAGAGCATGTGAATAAGGGAGTTCGGGACAGTCACACCTTCCTTGATCTGGAGAGCAACTCATTTAGTAAGGTAATTCCTCATGAAGAGTACAATGTTCATTTGATTTCTCAACATGGTGATCAGCTTATTGTACCATGGGATCCGGGTGTGTTGGCACCTAAGTTTGACGAATAACCACTTGGGAATGAAATTCCTCTTGACCAAAGTGATGAATTATTTTTTGAGCCAAGAGCAAACAAAGAGGAAACCATAGTTGGGGCAGAATTTAAAGGGGATGATTTGTTACACAAATCAGAAATTTTCATGCATGACGCTGATTCTAATTGGAACCCAAGGGATGGAGGTGTTTCTTACGTCAAAAAAGAGACACTTGAAGATCAGGGCAGCCTTATAGACACTGTTGAAAGGTATGAAACTAATTCTGATTATGATTTAAATCATATCAGCAGTCCATTTATATTGTATGATCTTGACAATCTTGATGAAAACTGGAAGAACAAGTTGTTGGTGTCAGCTGAAAATGAAGTGCACATGTTATCTACTTTGGATGAATCAATGAAGCTTGTTGAAACTCTCATCCAAAAGACACCTAAAACCCAATCAAACAAAAACATTTCCATTGCTGATTTACAAAAACTTGAGAGTACAATGCATGAAATGAAATAAGTCTTCTTGCACATGATCAAAGACAAGGATACAACTATCAGGATTGTAGATGAGGCCTTATTTCATGACAGGGAAACTCAGGTTGAGGTGGATGAGCTCACTCTTGAGCTTAGCACAATTAGAGATTCCTTGACAGGTGTTCAGATGGAGTTACATGAAACAAAAAGGGAACTTGCTGCTATCATAAATTTCAGAGATCAAGAGAACAAGGAAAAAGCAAAGTAGATTGAACAATTAATTAAAGAACTGGATAGCATTCAGGAGGACTTTGAGTTAGTCTATTGTCCAATGATATCAGATTATGTAAATTTGGATCAGCAGGTTAATTGGGATGAGCATAAGGATAATGACAGTTTTCATTGGGTCAACAATCCATTATTTAAAATGAATCATGAGACATCTTTTGATAACCCAATTTTCTAGATGTATCATGATCATGGTGGCATGGTGATGGATCTTGTGGACACACCACAAAGAGAGGAGATTAATAATGAACCAGCAGCTGATGTGATGGAGAGGCTTTGTGTTGTACCAACATATATTTCTACATCTTCCATAGTTAACATTCATATGATGTATGGTATGATGCAGCTCCAGTATGACAGAGCCTTTGGGAAGATGAATTTCTACACCCAGGATCGCATGCTTATGTTTCTGGGCATCGAGGATGATGGAAGGTGCGTGCCTTGGGAGATGGTTGACAAAAAGAATGGAAGGTATGTTGCTGCTCCTCTTTTAATTAACCAACATATATATACATTTGTGATCATACAAATGGATTGGAGAGAAATCCTGAGTGGAAATGGTAAACTTGTTGAGTTGATGACTTTTTGGAGGGCTTCTTCAGTTTGGGACATGGCCAAGCTTTGCTTTTTAGCTGTTATGTTTCAGATTTGCAGCGAACATGTGTCTCGTGCTAACTCAATCCAGTTTTGGATGAGTTTTTGGGATTCCAGAATGTGTCATTGCAGTCACTCTTTGTTTCTGAATGATACATCTTGTAATGATGCTCCCATGCTTGTTGCTGATTTGGAGCAATGGTTATTTCGGGGTAGCTGTTTGGACAATGAAAGACTAAGTGTTTACAGAGTATTTTCAGATTTTGATGGTAGGTGCATTAATGGAATGGTTATCTTCAGATTTAGCATTGCTATCCACTACATTATCAGCCACTTGATGGATATTGATTTGCATCTCAATTGGGTCGTCATGGGTGTGGGTAATTTTTCAGGTGACATGCAGTTTAATTTACACCCCACTTGGTTGAGTAGCGATCACTACAATCTAGTTATGATGATGGATGCTATCTTTTCAAAGGATGCTTTGTTGGTTGTAGTTGATTTTGGGACATGGGATCACCCCATTTACGTCAGGTGGACAAGCGTTGAGTTGAGATTGTTAGATGGTGGTTATGAAGACAATTTCAGAGTTGTTCTTGCAGTTGCCTATGATGGAGATTTCACAGATATTACTATTGGTCACGAATCTGCCATGAGGAAAGGATTTGTCGTTATTGCGCCCTAGGACCCGCAAACCAACATTGAAAGGCCGGAAGGAAGGAATGCCTTCCGTGCCAATCTCCGGAGAAGGCCGGCTTCCTGTGGGGTTTTGAGGTTCAAGATAAGAGTGCAGGGAAAGAGATAAAAATGCAGAAAGGGATTCCAAATTAGATTGGAGTTGGGTGGGGGGAACTAACAGTACGGCAACGCATCAATCACCACTACTAACACCAATATAACCATAACACACCACTATGGATGCTATCACTCGCCAGTAGAACAGAGCCAGATATATGTTTTGTGTTAAGAGCCAGAAGCACAGCTACAATGGTTCCCTAACAGACATTCCCTTTCCACCACCTTACAATGAAAACGTGGTGGCTATTTATAGCCTGAGAACCCCCCGATTACATTTATGGGCACAAAGTCCCAGTCAAACATTAGCTGACAAAAGCAGCCGCGGAACTGCTGATGCTGACATTTGTCGGGCGAGACTGTACTTGCAGCATGGTCTCCGTGAAGGCTGTACAGATACGTGGCAGCGCGTTAGGTAGAACTTCTCATCGGCAGGAATGCGGGTAGCTAAAGCAGGTAGAACCTCCAATCAGCTTTAAAGGCGGCAGCTGGCATAAGTAGTGCATCCCATGCTTGTCCTTGTGCTCGGCACGTCTCGGCTCGGATCCCAAAGTTGGACACTTGTCGGATGATGTTGCTTGACACGTGCTTGCCTTGAAAGGCAGTTTATCCAACTTCGCCCAGGATCAGAGCGCTATCGGGTTGCGCAGGTAGAAAACAGCGCAGTCGGGAAGGCCTTCATGCCTTGGGTACTTTTCTGAGTTTGTTCCCCTACTGCGCACTTGTCAAAGGGCGCACTCCGACTTCACTGCGAAGTCGGGTTGCGCACAGGTGAAAGCTGATTTCTATCACCGTACGGACTTCGCCCTGGAAAGGGTCGCACTCCGACTTCGCTGCGAAGTCGGGTTGCGCCCCAGCACTTAGTCATTTTCTGCCAGCCTGCTTACCAAGTGCGCCCAGAAAGCAGGGCGCACTCCAACTTCGCTGCGAAGTCGGATTGCGCCCTGAACACTTGTTCTTCTGGCTGATTCTGTCATACTGCGCACTTTGCACTCCTGCTGCGCTCCAACTGGAGGGCGCACTCCGACTTCGCTGCGAAGTCGGATTGCGCCCTGACACTTAGCCATTTTTCAGGGCAACTGCTGCCATTTTGAGATTTGACTGAGGGGCTCAAGAGAAAGAGGGAAGAATGAGAATGTAGGGAAGAGAGAGAAAGGGGGAGAAGAGGAAGGGGAAAGAGAGGAAGAAGGACAGGGAAAGAGCAGCTCTCTTACAAAAATTGAAAACATTGCACCCCGTGCAAAATGTGACAACATTTCTGGCGGCTCGCGGGGTGTCGAGCTCGCCTCGGCGCAAAGAATCCATGCCTTCATCCATTGGGTGCAGAGGAACTTACTTCCCCTGCCTTCTGCTGCTCTGGCCATTCCCCTCGCGGCAACTGTTCTTCAGATCCACTTCCGGCAGCTGCCTCCTCGGATTCGCCTTCCGAATGCTCTCCAGCGTCGGCTTCTGCCTCGCAGATGCGCTTGTATGCGGCCTGGGCTTGGCCCCAGGCTTCTGCTTCGAAGGGTCGACGGTCAGCAACTTCTTCTAACGCTGCATGGAATGCAGCGACCGTGTGCAAGTCGATGGTGAGGTATCTCTTTCCCAGCTCCTGGAAGTAGGAGCTGATCTTGCAACACTTGGACACCATCTGGGTGACCTGACTTTCTTGAATTGGCTCGGTCCAGCTATCGATTTCAGCTGTATTTGCCTCAAAGGACAGCCAATTCTTTTTCACCTACTCATGGGTGAGAAACTCACCATTCTCATCATAGCCCGGGCACCCTAGTTCAGAGAGAGCGTGAAGGGGAGCCATACAAATGTCTCTTTCATGTTCGAATGCATCCAGCATTTTTCTGGCAACTCTCACCTCTTCTGTTTTCTTGAAATACTTATGCAAAGTTACCCTTGCATCTGCCCATTCTGCAGCGAATGAGGACATGGGGGAGAATTGGATGCCATCGCGCTCGTGTTCTTGAAGTTTTATCGCCAGGTCCAGCCATTGCTTCGCCTGGCGTTCGGCCTCCTCTACCACAGGCTTTCCCTGGGCAGAAACTTCTTGGATCCTGGATGCGAAATCCAGGACAGACATGGCTTTATTCATGTGGGGCTTGCATCCCCGCAGCAGATCAGCCCGCATCTCCTTAACTTTGCTCTTTGAAAAGACCGTCGCTTGAGATGCTTTCTCTGCAGATTGCGACTGCGCCTGCTTCAAAGACTCCTGGAGCTGAGAAATCTGCTCCAGGGCTGTCTGCTTTTCCGTTGCGGCTTCTTGCCGAGAAGCGGCCAGCTGGGCTTTTAATTCATCTATTTCTCACTGCGCCGATTCCAGTTGCTCAGTGGACCTAGACAGGTCCTCTTCAAGCTGTCTTGTTTTGTCCTGCAACCGGAAAAGCTCTTCCTGTTCCTCCAGATTTTTGACAAGGATATTATCCGCTTTACGAAGAATTCCATGAATCTCGTATTGCTGGTGGATATCATCAAACCTCTTCTCCTTTCTCTGAAGCTCGTAGTCCGCCCTGGTCATTTCCTAGAGAGGCTTCTTCACTTTTGGAGTTATCTTTTCTGTCGTGAGCACTCTCCTCTCGAAGTCAAACTTGGTGCGCTTTACCGGGGAGGCAATCTCCTCAGGTCTCCTCCGTTTCAAGTTTTGGAGAAAAGAGATAGGATATTCTACGGCTCTTGTTGCCAGAGGCAAATCGTCCGTGTTCTGGAGATCGTCCATGAAGTCCGGTTCCCCCAGCCTAGGGTTCTGCTGTGACATCTCTCCTGCGAACAGGGAAGTAGGAAAAACCGGGAGGACTTTGGAAGGAACGGCCGCTTTTGAGGGCGATCGGGGAGCGGAGAGCGGAGCGGTTGATGTTGGAAGGGTTTCAAGCGGCTAAGGCGATGGATGCAATGGTGAACGCGCAACTTTAGCACTAACCACGTGTGAAGGGTTTGGGGTTTGACTCAGGGATAGGGAAGCGTTGGGGTCCTGAGCAAACTGGTCGAAAGAATGGTGGCCGCTAGAAGGCTGTGGAGATGGGGAAGAAGATGCGGCCACGGCTTTCTCGGATTGAGCGGGAGATGGAGTCGGAGTAGGGCCAGATGGGATCTGAGGGAGTGGGGCAGCGGACGTACCTGCGGTCTCCGCCTGAGCCGATGCTGGATGAATGTCTGCGGTTTTGGTTCCGGCGACTAGCTCAGGACTATCCAGAGAAACTACCTCTGGAGCGGCTGGACGCGGCTGCGGCTCTGCGAGTGACTGCTGCACCGTCAGGCTAGGTCGCCTGACCCTATCAACTCTCTTCCTCCTTTTCTCTTCTGGAGCAATGGCTGGTTCGGAAAAAGGAGATGAAGTAGGTGCAGCGGGCGCTGATGTTCCCACGGTAAACTTGTACCGGGGTTGGACTTGCAGAAGACCTACCGCGGCCGGTCCGCTCGCTGGCGGCTCTGGCGTCTTTTGTGCCTGAGGTGCCACCTCGGGCGTTGACTTGGCTAATTTCTGGGCCTTTTAGGGCACCACCTTGGAAGGAACAAGCTGCATTGGGTCCACTTGGATATCTGCTATGCCCGTACTGGCAGTTGTAAAAGTGTACAACTGCTGGGAGGAAGACCCCCCTTTATAACCCTCGAAGGGACCTCGGGGAACGTAATCTCGGAATGCGAAAGGCCGCCAGCTGCCAATGTGCTGGTCATATAGAGCTGAAAAATCATCATCAACGGCCAGATTCCTCCTGATGGATTTATCGTGCTGCGTGCGGCACCTCATCTTCCAGCATTCAACAACTTTTTCTTTTGACCAGTTAAGGCCTGCCAGCTTGGTGATGAGTTTCTTAAATCCCGAAGTGAACTTGTGGTCCGGGTTTCGCTTGGGGTCATATGCTACTTCCTCACAGTAAAACTCCTGCCACAGAGGCCATGCTTCCATCAAATCAATCTCCCAGTCGAGGTCGACATGGACCACATCGCATCTGTCTTCGATTATATCCTCCCAGGGGCAGATATGTGCAAACTTTCCCCTTATCCTGTATGGGTCGTACTTCCAGCGCTGCGGCAGAAGAATCAGGCCAATGTCAAAGAGCTCCCGCTCGAGATAGACATGCTGTCCTATCTCTGATATTTCGACGTTCGCCCAAGAAAGAGGATATTGAAAGATATGGCCCTTTTTATTTCCCTGGCCGAACTCCTCTTCAACGTAATCCATCTGCCGCGCAACCTCCATCCCAAACTGATGATCCGTGCACCAGTAGGGTAGCAGATGAGGCTTGCCCTTGAATCGGTAGATTCTAACCACGATCCCCTGCGTCAGTCTAAAAACATCCCCGAGCTTGTGATTCAACAAATAGTTTGTCATTTCCTACGGGGGGCGAGGGATCTCACCATCGCTGAAGACTGACATGACCAAGCCCAGAAAGTTGAAGTTGAACTTGTAATAAGACCCTTTCCGGTATAGGTCATCCGTCCATTCATAGACGGGTCGTGGCTCTCCCTTCTCATTTACCTTCTTCAGGTTAGGGATCGGCATACGGGAGTGCAAGTGATACAAACATAGCCAAGCCAAGAAGGAACTGAATCGAAATTCAGTTGATTGCTTTTTCTGTAGCTTCACCAGGCTGGAGTGAATGGCGTATGCAAGCCAGTCCGCAGTCGAAGAAGATCGGGTGCTTCCCACTTTTCTGCGCTGCTGGTTCATAAGATTCTCCGCATAGGAGACATTCTGCCAGCGCTAGCTGGTACAGTCGTACCAGCTCGTCAGAGTCACAGTCGAGGACCCACGCCAGGATGGTGTACATGTATTTATTCTGAAACCGTTCTAGGGGTATGGGGCCGGTTGGCCATTGTCCAGCTGCGAGCGGGGCGTTCAGCTCTGAGTTGAGGAAATCCCTCATCTTTTTTGTATGCGTAAAGCGCCCCGCTTGCTCGCCAAGATTTATCCTTTTAACAATCGTGCTGGAGTCATATTGCAACCCCGGGGCGAAGGCCGGCTAGACGGTCTCTCTGCGGAGTGCGAACAAGGGTTTTCCGCTGCAGTTGCAAATTTTTCGGGTAGCTAGCCTGTAATGTCTGACAATGATGTCGACCAGCTCCGGGCATAGGTGGACAAGAGGGCACAAGAACCGATGAAGGTTCGACTTGTACGCAACCCCGAAATGGTGAGAGGGCGAAACTTTATCAACCCAATTTTCCACATTTATCCGCAGTTTAGTAAGGCTCATGGAAAACGAGCCGTCCTTGTACCCAGACAAGTAATTAACCGGTGGTGGTGGGGCTTGCCCATGCTGTACTTTCTTTGTTTGAGATTTTGACTTTTGATCCTGCGGCGTCTCACTCCTTAAAGCATCTGACTGCGGGAAATCCCCACTTTCGCGCCCTTCGCTGGATTGCGCTGGCATTGGCAACTTTCCTTTGTCCATTCCTTCGAAACAACAATAATTATGACCTCTGGACGTCTGCACAAGATTTCGCAGTCACAGGAATAATTTGCACGATTTGGCATGTCTGGGTGCATCAGACCTCCTTTTAATGATAATGACAGCGTCATTAATGGTGCGTAGGAGGGGGTAGGTCGGCCGGCTAGTGAAGAAGTTATGTTTTTTTTGGTGTCTGCGCAGGAGAACGTCTTGAAAGATGTACCCTAGTTCTTGTTGTCACATTTTGCACGGGGTGCAATGTCTTCAATTTTTGTAACAGTGCTGCTCTTCCCTTTCCCTCTTCCTCTCTTTCCCCTTTCTCTTCTCTCCTTTTCTCTCTCTTCCCTACATTCTCATTCTTCCCCCTTTCTTTTGAGCCCCTCAGTCAGATCTCAAAATGACAGCAGTTGCCCTGAAAAAATGGCTAAGTACCAGGGCGCAATCCGACTTCGCAGCGAAGTCGGACTGCGCCCTCCAGTTGGAGCGCAGCAGGAATGCAAACTGCGCAGTGTGACAGGACCAGCCAGAATTTCTAAGTGTTCAGGGCGAAGTCCGACTTCGCGGCGAAGTCGGACTGCGCCACCTTCGGGCGAAGTTGGTAGCAAGCTGGCAGGAAATATGACTAAGTGTTGGGGCGAAGTCCGACTTCGCGGCGAAGTCGGACTGCGCCCCCTTCCCAGGGCGAAGTCCGTACGGCGGCGAGAACGGCTTCCACTGTGCGCAACCCGACTTCGCGGCGAAGTCGGAGTGCGCCCTTGACGAGTGCGCGGTAGGGAAACAAACTTGAAATTTGACTAAGGCATCCCCAAGCTGCGTTGTTTTCTGCTGCGCAATCCGACGGCGCTCGGGTTACGGGCGAAGTTGGATAAACTGCCTTTCAAGGCAGACACGTGTCAAGCAGTATCATCCGACAAGTGTCCAACTCCGGGATCCGAGCCAAAACGTGCCGAACTCAAGGACAAGCATGGGACGCACTACTTAAGCCAGCTGCCGCCTTTAAGGCTGATTAGAGGTTCTACCTGCTCCAGCTACCCGCATTCCTGCCGATGAGAAGTTCTACCTAACGCGCTGCCACAAATCTGTACAGCCTTCAGGGAGACCATGCTGCGAGTACAGTCCTGTCCGACAAAGGTCAGCATCAACAACTCCATAGCTGCTTTTTGTCAGCCAATGTTTGACTGGGACTTTGTGCCCATTAATGTAATCGGGGGGGTTCTCATGCTATAAATAGCCACCACATTGTCATTGTAAAGTGGTGGAAGGGGAATGTCTGTTAGGGAACCATTGTAGTGTGCTTACCTTATCAATATAAAGTATATGCCTGGCTCTGTTCTACTCATTCTTTATGCTGCCTCTCTTTTGTCGTGTTTCTTGTGTCATGGCTTGTTGATTCGTTTCAGCATTTGGTGGCCAAGTATTCTTAGACTTAATTAATTAGAGGATACATAGAATACTTTTGGTAGCAGTTCCTTCAGTTTGTGTGTTATGTTTAGTTGTTGTACGTAGTGGTGATTGATGCATTGCCGTGCTGTTAGTTCTCCTTGTTGGGAGAATGTTTGCTAGGGGACCATTGTAGCTGTGCGTACAAATTCTCTGCATAACACGCATACTTGGATCTGACATCTCTCGGTTACTTTTTCTATTTATGTTGCTGTACGTAGTGGTGATTGATGCATTGCCGTCTTTGTTAGTTCTCCTTGTTGGGAGAATGTTTGCTAGGGGACCATTGTAGCTGTGCGTACAGGTCTTTATATAAAAGGTATACTTAGGTTTTGCAGTTCCTGGTTGTGCTTTGTATTTATGATGCAGTAAGTAGTGGTGATTGATGTGTTGCCGTACTGTTAGTTCCCCCCACCCAACTCCACTCACATTTGTAAATCCTTTCCGCATTTTTATCTCTTTCCTGCACCCTTATCTCAAACCATAAAACCCCACAGGAAGCCGGCCTTCTCCGGAGATTGGCACGGAAGGCATTCCTTCCTTCCGGCCTTTCATGCTGGTGGGCGAATCTGGGCGCGTTAACCCAAAATCCTTTCCTCATGGCAGATTCGTAACCAACAATTTCTCTGGCACGCCCGGTGGGACCGGGGTCCCACATTTGAAGAGATTTTCTGATCAGTCTCCACCTGGCGCTGACAGTGGTTTCTGAGCACTTGGTGAGACAAGGAAGTTTCTCACCCCCAACAGAATCGAAGCACCGGTGTTCGCTTCATTGCTGTTCAAAATCTGAGCACCTGGCGACTCTGCACGAACATATCTTCTGAGTCCGAAAGACCGGTCCTAGCACCTTCATGCAAACAAGAAGGTGGCGAGCAAGAGATCCGAGAAACCCGCCTGACTTTTACGAACTAGACATCAACGCTCGAGGCGAAGTTGTCAGGCTGGCTGATCAACAGGCTCGTGTCGACGAAGCCGAGGCTGAAATTCAAGAAGAAGCCGAAGCCGAAGTCGGAGGAGCTGAGTACGAAATAGAAGAGGCCGAGGAAGAAGAGGAATCTGCATCCTCGGAAAGTACCGACACTGAGTATACTACCGACGGAGGAGAAGAAGAAGAACCAATGGCTGCCCAGCAGCAGAATGATGATGATCTCTTCCCGGCGGTGGACTCTACGGGGCCCTTGGCCCTGGTCGGACAGCAAGCTGTGCCCCCTGCTGCCTTAAAGTCCATCCCTACGTACGACGGCTACGGCAAGACGGCGTACGAGCACATCCAGGACATCCTTGCCCTGGCCGCATTGCACTCCATTACTGATGAGAGTGTGAAGACCCGTCTGCTGGCCCTTTCCCTGAGGGGAAAGCTTCTCTACTGGTGGAGATCGCTGCCAGAGGGATCTATCACAGGATGGCCCCAGCTTGCCAGAAGACTCGTGAAAGGATGCAACGAGTCTGCTGACCCTACTTCTTTGCTGCATCAGTTCCAAAGTATCCAGAGACACCCCCAAGAGGAGGTGTCTGATTTTAACATCAGGTTTGCGAGATCCTGGAAACGGGTACCTCGCGAACTTAGGCCTTCAGCCGGCATGGCTGCTCACTACTACCTGAGATCCTTCAACTCAGACATATGCCTGCTGCTGAAGATTGCCAGAATAGATGAGTTTCCTGCTCTGTATGAGGCTGCCCAGCAAGCTGAAGCTGATATCATTTCCATCGGCAGACTCCCGTCCAGAGTGCAGGAACCCATCCGTCCCGACTTTCCCAGATCCCAGTATCCATCAGCTTCTGGTGATGCGCCGTCCACATCAGGACAGCAGCCCCAGCAGCAATGGAATCCAGCGCCGGTCGTAACCCCTTACGGCCCGCCACAATTGCATTATCCTCACCCGCCTCCTCCTGCTCCGCATTTTCCAGCACTCCCTGCTCCTCCGCAATACGCACCTTATTCCAATCCTCCTCCATTAGCCGCATTGCCTCCACCGGCACAGTTGCCGCCTCCTGACAATAACATTCAGAATACAATTCTCCAGGAGGTGCGGGCTTTGGCCTCGGGTTATCATGCCATGTCCAATGACATGACCGCTCTGAAGAAGAAGGCCCAGATGGACCTCGCTCCTAGGAGGCCATATCTGCCCCTGGCGCTGACAAAGGACAAGCCCCCAGAGCACCAGTTGCAGAGGCGTCCGCCTCCGAGGAATGCTGCTATCGAAGACAAACCTGGTCCTTCCGACCAAGTTAACTGGTGCACTACGTGCAATGACCCGCATTCGGAGGAAGGCGCACCCTTGCACCAGCACTACATCCAGACTTTGGCCGGCAGCGCCATAGAAGAGGACGATGAACTCTACATGATCTTGGACGGTGAAGCCAACTTCGCCCTCCCAGAGGAAAATCTAGTGCCGCCCGCCAAGGAAGAAAAGAAAACTGCAGATGCTGTGGAAAGGCCTCTGAAGGTGTATGCCAGAAGAGAAAAACCGCAGCCCGGCAGTTTGCCACCGTACAAGCGGTGTGGCCCTACACAGCCCAGGAGAAGGCATCCAAAGACAAAGCTCCAGCCAAGCCTCCTCCGGCAAAGGCTGCCCCTGTTCCAGCCAAGCCTCCTATAGCAAAAGCTCCAGTTCCGGCTAAAGCTCATGTACCTCGGCCTCCAGCTGAAACCAAAGAACAAGCCCAGGAGAAGGCTGAAGTACCCGTCTCGACCAAGAGACGAGAGAGTTGAGGCCACCCGGCGAGTACCGGACGAAGTATGAGCCGGCAAAAGAAGCAGAAGGAGCTAGCACCTCGGGCTACAGCATAGTAGACGAGTTGAAAAGAACACCCGCTAGAATCAGCATGTACGATGCTCTTCTGCTCCCAGGCCAGGTGGATCTGCTGCAAGAATCCCTGAAAAACATGAAGAACGGCAAGCAGACACAGCCTGCTGTCCTGGTTCAGCCTCTGACAGTCTCAGCCACTGGGAAGAACAGACCACCTCCCTTCTATCTGTCTTTACGGATGCAAGGGCACATAGTTCACAACTGCATGGTGGACTCCGGCGCTTCCACGACTGTTATGCCGAAAGCTGTATGTGACGAGATCGGGATGGAATACACAAGGAGCAGCCAAGGCGTGCTGCAATTAGACGGCACCCCTGTCAAGACAGTTGGTGTCATAAAGGACATCCCGATTCGGCTGCATAAGGCTCTCGACATAGTTGTCATCCAGGAGGTCGTAATTGTTGACCTGGCTCCCTACTTCGGCATGTGTCTCTCCCGGGAGTTCACCGCAAAGCTGGGCGGGTACCTGTCTCTAGACTACTCACACATGGAAGTGCCTTTCAAAGACGGAAGAGTAAGAATCTTTAACGAGAAGCCTTCCACCTTCCTAGTAGAGAAGATACCCGGAGAAGAGTTGGACTGCATGGTCCAGCTGTCTGAAGAAGAACTGGTGACAGTGGAGCTGACGGAGCAAGCCCTCGAAGTGCTACAGCTTGAAGATGAGTTCTCTTTGCGGGATTTCAATGCCGTAATTGAGACAGAGCAGGGCTGTTACACCGTTGTACAGCCCGAGAGGCTTGACAAGTCAGCTACAAAAGAAGTGGGACCTGCACCTGAGAAGCTATGGAAGCTTTTCTTTGATGGCGCGCGATGCAAAAATGGCGCCGGTGCAGGGGTACTTCTGGTTTCTCCGACTGGGATCCAGAAGGACTATACCTACAGGTTGGCTTGGAGCTGCACTAATAACTCGGCGGAGTACGAAGCCCTGTGCTTGGGTTTGCGAAAGGCGGAGAGGCTGGGGATTAAACACCTTTAGATCTTTGGAGATTCAGAGCTGGTGTGTCACCAGGTTACGAACAAGTGCGCCTCCAAACAGCACTATCTCAAGGCGTACCGCAACCGGGTGTGGGACTTGATGGAGTCGTTCGACTCGTTGAATGTCAAGGCGATATCACGTGAAAAGAACAAACACGCTGACATTCTGGCGTACGTTGGAGCCGGTACGTTCCGGTGATGACGTTGTCCAGAAACCGAAGCCGGTTCGCACTATTCCGAGGCCTTACGTGCTCGATAAGGACACCAACGGCGGGTGTTCAATTGTGACGAGGAGATCGTCACATTTTGGTTAACGAAGTTGGTTCAATCGAAGGTAGAGACCACGATGACGAGCAATATGAGGGGTTGATACAGTTAAAAAATAATCATGTCCCAAAAGGACTGATTACATTAGAAAGTCTATTTGATCAGAATGACAGAGCTATATCTCATAGGATCAAAGTAGACCCGAAGCAATATGCCGATCTGGAACTTGAACCTGGTAAAACTATCAAGGTCGGGACAGACTGCACGTCGGAGGAACTTGAGCGGATCAGATCAACTTGCCGAGAGTTCCCCGACATCGTGGCCAGGTGCTACGAGGATTTGAAGGGGTATGAGAGAGATGTAATCCAGCATACCATTGAGCTAGAGGATGGCGCCAAGCCGTTCCGACAGAAGCAGAGGGCCGTAAATCCGAAAATTGAGGCCATGATGAAAGCCGAGCTCTTGAAGATGTTGGAGGCCAAAATCATCTACCCCATCAAGCATTCATCCTGGGTCGCGAATTTGGTGCCTGTGAGGAAAAAGAATGGCGACATTCGTCTCTGTGTCGACTTCAAAAACCTGAATCAGGCCTCCCTCAAGGACCACTATCCGCTTCCCCAAATCGACCAGATTCTACATATCGTTGCTGGAGCCCAGAGATTCTCACTCCTAGATGGATTTTCCGGCTACAACCAGATTTGGGTCAGGGATGAGGACCAGCATAAGACGGCGTTCACCACCAAATGGGGAACGTTCGCCTATCAGCGCATGCCTTTCGGCTTATCCAATGCTGGTGCCACATTCCAAAGGGCCATGGACCTGGCCTTCCGAGAGCTGCTCAATAAGATCATTGTCATCTATCTTGATGACATGACTGTTTTCTCTCACCAAAGAGGGGATCACGTTTCCCAACTGCGGCAAATATTTGAGAGGTGTCGAGAATTCGGCATTTCTATAAACCCGAAGAAGTCCGTCTTCGCGGTAAAAGAAGGTAGGCTGTTGGGACATGTCATCTCCGAGAAAGGCCTCGCCATTGACCCTGATAGAGCAGAAGCCCTCACGCGCTTGCCAGCCCCAATCGATAAAAAAGGCTGCGGTCCTTCTTCGGTCGGATTAACTCGTGCGGAAGTTCATCCCGGACTTCGCACGGGTGATCAAGCCTATGGCCGAGCCTGCTGAAAAAAGATACAACTTACGAATGGACTGATGAGAGAGAGCAAGCCTTCGAGGAGATCAAGGCTCGAATTGCGCAAGCTCCGGTGTTGATAAACCCGGACTACTCCAAGGACTTCATCCTTTATGCGGTGGGAGAACCGGAAAGTTACGCCGCGATCCCGACTCGGAAGGAGACGATGGCGAGGAGCGCCCCATAGCGTTCTTGAGCCAAGTGATTCAGCCGCATGAGGAAAAGTACAACTTTATAGAGCGGCGAGGTTCACGCTGTCATGAAATCCCTCCGAAAGTTCGGGCATTTTGTCTCCCGGAGCAAAACGGCTGTCTTTGTGATTCACCGGACGTTCGAAGCTTCATCATACAAGGAGAGCCGGGTCACAAGAGAGCGGGATGGATTGCAAAAATCCGGGAGTTCGACATCGAAGTGCGGCCCACCAAGCTTATCGGAGGCCGAGCCTTGTGTCGGGAGCTGGCCCGAAGCGGCGTAGCCGGCATCTCCGCTTTGTAAGTGGGAGGACACGGCGACAAGCATCTACCTAGCCAACTCCTTATCGGAGGAGAGTGATTGGACAGATGAACCGGTGAGATATTTCTGCACCGGAAGATGTCCCGATCACCTGAACGCCTCACAACGAAGGAGATTTCGGCTAGGTGCACTCAAGTACACTCTTCGCCCCGAGGGGCTTTACTTCAAAAATATTGACGGCATCTTGTTGCGGTGCGTCATGAAATCCGACCAGCCCAGGGTCCTCGGAGATTTTCATTCCGGGATGCCTGGAGGTCATCATTATGCAAGGCCTACGGCCTTAAAAATAATTAGAGCCGGGTACTATTGGCCCACTCTATTTACAGACGCTTATGCGGTCTGTTCTAAGTGTGATCAATGCCAGAGGTTTCTTTGGCAGAAGCAGAAAAGCACCCCTGCCCCTTCAACCGATTCAGGCCGAGGCTCCGTTCCAGCAATGGGGTCTAGACTTCATTGGGGTGATTTCGCCTAGTTCCTCTGCCGGACACAAGTTTATTCTTACAGCCACCGATTACTTCACACGGTGGGCAGAGGCGATCCCGACCAAAAATGCGGACCAAGAAACGGTCATCAGGTTCCTTGAGAGCACGATTACCCGCTTCGGGGTTCCAGAGTCAATTGTGACGGACAATGGTCCGGGATTTGCGGCGTTGTACTCACAGAGTACAGCGGCAAACTTGGCATTTATCACAAAATGTCTTCTAATTACTACCCGCAGGGGAATGGCCTTGCCGAGTCTACTAACAAGAACCTCCTGAAGATCATCAGAAGGACCATTGACAGAAACAAGCGGACTTGGCATTTACTCCTGAACCGGGCGCTATGGGCGGACAGGGTTTCATTCAAGAAATCCATCAAAACGTCCCCTTATGCGCTCGTCTACGGTAAAGAGGCTGTCATGCCAGCTCACATCGAAATCCCTGCCCTATGGATGTTGGACGAAGACAGGAGCAGTGGAGACCCGGTGGATGACGGGTGTGCCAACTTTGCGGTTGGAAGAAGACGAGAGAAAAAGCATACCGAGGCCTTCACCAATCATATTGCGGCCACTCAAGGCTGGTTTGCAAAAGGCACCATTGCCCGGGTTTTTAAAATCGGGGACCTGGTGCTGAAGTGGGACTCCTATAAGGCGAAGCCGGGCAACCACGGGAAGTTTGATGCCCTCTGGGAGGGCCCTTATCAGATTGCCCGGGTGAACCAGTTCAATGCTTACGTACTTCGGGATATGGAGGGTCAGCTCCTACCTATCCCCGTTAACGGGTTCCACTTAAAAATCTACCGCTGCTGAAGGTGCCCAAGGGGCCCTTCTTTGTAAAAATTTCCCTTATGCATTTTTATTTTCAGCATGTACAGTTTTCCAGCTTTCAGTTTTCCATTTGTTTGAGCCAAAACGGGACAAAGGGAGAAAGCACAGACTTCGCAGCGAAGTCTGTTGTCGCCCCTCAGAAGGGGCGAAGTCCGTAAAGGGAGCTGCTTGAAGAAAGCGGGGAAAATGGCTAAGTGGCGGTGCGCTGCCCGACTTCGCTGCGAAGTCGGGCTGCGCGCCAGCCAAAGAGCGCAACTCGAAAAGAAATCTGCTGCAAAGGAGTATGTTCGGACTGCGCTCAAATTTGAGTGAAGTCTGACTTCGCGCGCGAAGTCCGTTCACACTCCGCTCTCGCGCGAAGTTCGAACTGCGCTCAGCTTGCGCGCGAAGTGCGAACTTCGCCCGAACTTCGGGCGAAGTCCGAGCACACTCCATCGAAAGGCGACAAATGTTCAAGGCATCAACCAAAGGTTGCAAAGGTCGGACTGCGCCCGATCCTCGGCGCAGTTGGAAAAGAAAGCAAGTCCTAATGCAAGTAGCAGTTCGGACTGCGCCCGATTTTGGGGCGAAGTCCGACTGCGCTGGCGAAGTCGGATCGCGCCCAACTTTGGGCGAAGTCCGATTGCGCCTTGCCTTCTGGGCCAGCTCGGACGGTTTAAAAAATAATAAATAAAATATTCCAAAGTTCCAAGCCTGGGCCCAAGGCGCATTGCGACAGTTAAAGGTGGGTTTCCGCACCCAAGGGGTTTTTCTTGAGCAGTGTGCCCAGATTGTGGCAGTGACGTCAGCCATGGCGCAGCGTCCAAAGTTAAATTTAATGATTGCGCAATCTTCAAGGAAAGTGCAATCAAAGAAGCATGGCACGGCAACCCGGGTGCATTTTTCAAAACATTCTCCTGTGCGGCCACCAAAAATCATAACGCCTTCACTTGCCAGCCGACCTACCCCCTCCTGCGCACCATTAATGACGTTGTCATTGTCTAGAAAAGGGGGTCTGATGCATCCAAACATGCCAAATCGTGCAGATTATTCCTGTGACTGCGAATTTTCCTGCAGACATCCAGAGATCGTAATTATTGCTGCTTCAACAGGATGGACAAAGGAAAGTTGCCAGTGCAAGCTCAGTCTAGCGAAGGGCGCGAAAGTGGAGATTTCCCGCAAACGGGTGTTTTCAAGAGTGAGACGCCGCAGGAGCGAAAGTCAAAGTCCCGGGCAAAGAAAGTACAGCGTGGGCAAGCCCCACCACCACCGGTTAATTACCTATCTGGGTACAAGGACGGCTCGTTTTCTATGAGCCTGACTAAACTGCGGACAAATGTGGAAAGTTGGGCTGACAAGGTTTCGCCCTCTCACCATTTCGGGGCGGCATACAGATCGAACCTTTTCCGGTTCTTGTGCCCTCCTGTCCATCAATGCCCG
The DNA here is from genome assembly GCA_028583015.1 of Wollemia nobilis. Classification (NCBI taxonomy): domain Eukaryota; kingdom Viridiplantae; phylum Streptophyta; class Pinopsida; order Araucariales; family Araucariaceae; genus Wollemia; species Wollemia nobilis. The sequence goes on along the minus strand of JAQPPZ010002742.1, from coordinate 1,335,774 downwards.
GAGCTGGTCGACATCATTGTCAGACATTACAGACCAGCTACCCGGCAAATTTGCAGCTCCAGCGGTAAACCCTTGTTCGCACTCCGCGAGAGGAAGCATCCCGACCGGCCTTCGCCCCGGGGTTGCAGTATGATTCCAGCGCGATTGTTAAAAGGATAAATCTTGCCGAGCAAGCAGGGCGCTTTACGCACACAAAAAAGATGAGGGATTTCCTCAACTCAGAGCTGAACGCCCCGCTCACAGCTGGACAGTGGCCAACCGGCCCCGTACCCCTGGAAAGGTTTCAGAACAAATACCTATACACCATCCTGGCGTGGGTCCTCGGCCGCGACTCTGACGAGCTGGTACAGCCGTACCAGCTAGCGCTGGCAGAATGTCTCCTATGCGGAGAATCCTATGAACCAGCGGCGCAGAGAAGTGGGAAGCGCCCTATCTTCTTTGACTGGGCGGACTGGCTTGCATACGCTATTCACTCCAGCCTGGTGAGGCTCCAGAAAAAGCAGTCAACTGAATTTCGGTTCAGTTCCTTCTTGGCTTGGCTTTGTTTGTATCACTTGCACTCCCGGATGCCTATCCCGAACCTGAAGAAGGAAGATGAGAAGGGAGAGCCACAGCCCGTCTATCTGTGGACGGATGACCTATACCGGAAAGGGTCTTACTACAAGTTCAACTTCAACTTTCTGGGCCTGGTCATGTCAGTCTTCAACGATGGTGAGATCCCTCGCCCCCCGCAGGAAATGACAAACCACTTGCTGAACCACAAACTCGGGGACGTTTTTAGACTGACGCAAGGGATTGTGGTCAGAATCTACGGATTCAAGGGCAAACCTCATCTGCTGCCCTACGGGTGCACGGATCATCAGTTTGGGATGGAGGTTGCGCGGCAGATGGATTACATAGAAGAAGAGTTCGGCCAGGGAAAGAAAAGGGGCCATATCTTTCAATATCCTCTTTCCTGGGCGAACGTTGAAGTATCAGAGATAGGACAGCATGTCTATCTCGAGCGGGAGCTCTACGACATTGGTCTGATTCTGCTGCCGCAGCGCTGGAAATACGACCCATACGGGATAAGGGGAAAGTTTACACATATCTGCCCCCGGGCGGATATAATCGAAGACAGATGCGATGTGGTCCATGTTGACCTCGACTGGGAGATCGACTTGATGGAAGCATGGCCTCCGTGGCAGGAATTTTATTGCGAGGAGGTAGCATACGACCCCGAGCGAAACCCGGACCACAAGTTCTCTTCTCCGAGGTTTCAAAAAACTCATCTCCAAGGTGGCAGGCCTGAACTGGCCAAGAGAAAAAATTGTTGAATGCTTTGGAAGATGAGGTGCCGCACGCAGCACGATAAATCCATCAGGAGAAATCTGGCCGTTGATGATGACTTTTCAACTCTATATGACCAGCACATTGAAAGCTGGCGGCCTTTCGCATTTCGAGATTACGTTCCCCGAGGTCCCTTTGAGGGTTATAAAGGGGGTCTTCCTCCCCAACAGTTGTACACTTTTACAACTGCCAGTGCGGGCCCAACAGATATCCAAGTGGACCCAATGCGACCTGTTGCTTCCAAGGTGGTGCCTGAAAAGGCGAAGAAACCAGTCAAGTCAACGCCCGAGGTGACCCTTCAGGCACAAAAGGCGCCAGCACCACCAGCGACCGGACCGCCCGCGGCAGACCTTCTGCAAGTCAAACCCCGGTACAAGTTTACCGTGGGAACATCAGCGCCCGCTGCACCTACTTCCTCTCCTCCCGATCCGGCCATTGTTCCAGAAGAGAAGAAGAGGAAGAGGGTTGATAGAATCAGGCGACCTAGCCTGACGGTGCAGCAATCAGTCGCAGAGCCGCAGCCGCGTCCAGCCGCTCCAGAGGTTGTTTCTCTGGATGATCCTGAGCCAGCCGCCGGAACCAGAACCGCAGACATTCATCCAGCATCGGCTCAGGCGGAGCCCGCAGGTACGTCCGCTGCCCCGCTCCCTCAGATCCCATTTGGCCCTACTCCGACTCCATCTCCCGCTCAATCCGAGCAAGTTGTGGCCGTGTCTTCCTCTCCATCTCCACAGCCTTCTAGCGGCCATCATTCTTTCAACCAGTTTGCTCAGGACCCCAACGAATCTCTATCCCTGAGTCAAACCCCAAACCCTTCACCTGTGGTTAGTGCTGAGGCCGCGCATTCACCGTTGCATCCAACGCCTCAGCCGCTTGAAACCCTACTAGCATCAACCGCTCCGTTCTCCGCTCCCCGGTCGCCCTCAAAAGCGGCCGTTCCTTCCAAAGTCCTCCCGGTTGTTCCTACCTCCCTGTTCGCAGGAGAAATGTCACAGCAAAACCCTAGGCAGGGGGAACCGGACTTCATGGACGACCTCCAGAACACGGACGATTTGCCTCTGGCAGCTAGAGCCGTAGAATACCCAATCTCTTTCCTCCAAAACTTGAAACGGAGGAGACCTGAAGAGATTGCCGCCCCGGTAAAGCGCACCAAGTTTGATTTCGGGAGGAGAGTGCTCACGACAGAAAAGATAATTCCAAAAGTGAAGAAGCCTCTCCGGGAAATGACCAGGGCGGACTACGAGCTGCAAGAGAAAGGAGAAGAGCTTTGACGATATCCACAAGCAATACGAGATTCGGGGAATCATTCGTAAGGCGGATAATCTCCTTGTGAAAAGTCTGGAGGAACAAGAAGAGCTTTTCCAGTTGCAGGATAAAACAAGGCAGCTTGAAGAGGACCTATCTAGGTCCACTGAGCAGCTGGAATCGGCGCAACAAGAGATAAATGAACTAAAAGCCCAACTGGCCGCTTCTTAGCAAGAAGCCGCAACGGAAAAGCAAGCAGCCCTGGAGCAGATTTCTTAGCTCCAGGAGTCTTTGAAGCAGGCGCAGTCGCAATCTGCAGAGAGAGCATCTCAAGCGACGGTCTTCTCAAAGAACAAAGTTAAGGAGATGCGGGCTGATCTGCTGCGGGGATGCAAGCCCCACACATATAAAGCTATGGCGGTCCTGGATTTCGCATCCAGGATCCAAGAAGTTTCTGCCCAGGGAAAGCCTGTGGTAGAGGAGGCCGAGCGCCAGGCGAAGCAATGGCTGGACACGGCGATAAATCTTCAAGAGCGCGAGCGCAGTGGCCTCCAATTCTCCCCCATGTCCTCATTCGCTGCAGAATGGGCAGATGCAAGGGTAACCTTGCATAAATATTTTAAGAAAGCAAAAGAGGTGAGAGTTGCCAGACGAATGCTAGATGCATTTGAACACGAAAAAGACATTTGTATGGCTCCTTTTCACGCTCTCTACGAGCTAGGGTGCCCGGGCTATGTTGAGAATGGTCAGTTTCTCACCCATGAGCAGGTGAAAGCGAATTGGCTGTCCTTTGTGGCAGATACAGCTGAAATCGATAGGTGGACCGAGCCAATTCAAGAAAGTCAGGTCACCCAGATGGTGTCTAAGTGCTGCAAGATCAGCTCCTACTTCCAAGAGTTGGGAAAAAGATACCTCACCATCGACCTGCATGCGGTCGCTGCATTTCACGCAGCATTAGAAGAAGTAGCTGACCGCCGACCGTTCGAAGCAGAAGCCTGGGGCCAAGCCCAGGCCGCATACAAGCGCATCTGCGATGCAGAAGCCAGCTCTGGAGAGCATTCGGAAGGCGAACCCGAGGAGGCAGCTGCCGGAAGTGAATCTGAAGAACAGCTGCCGCGAGGAGGACGACCAGAGCAGCAAAAGGCAGGGGAGGTAAGTTCCTCTGCACCCAATGGATGAAGGCATGGATTCTTTGCGCCGAGGCGAGCTCGACACCCCGCGAGCCGCCAGAAATGTTGTCACATTTTGCACGGGGTGCAATGTCTTCAATTTTTGTAACAGTGCTGCTCTTCCCTTTCCCTCTTCCTCTCTTTCCCCTTTCTCTTCTCTCCTTTTCTCTCTCTTCCCTACATTCTCATTCTTCCCCCTTTCTTTTGAGCCCCTCGGTCAGATCTCAAAATGATAGCAGTTGCCTTGAAAAAATGGCTAAGTACCAGGGCGCAATCCGACTCGCGGCGAAGTCGGATCGCCCTCCGGTTGGAGCGCAGCGGGAATGCAAGCTGCGCGGTGTGACGGGACCAGCGAATTTCTAAGTGTTCGGGCGAAGTCCGACTCGAGTCGGACTCGCCACTACGGCGAAGTTGGTAGCGGTGGCGGGGAAATATGACTAAGTGTTGGGGCGAAGTCCGACTTCGCGGCGAAGTCGGACTGCGCCCCCTTTCCAGGGCGAAGTCCGTACGGCGGCAGGAAGCAGCTTCCACCTGTGCGCAACCCGACTTCGCAGCGAAGTCGGAGTGCGCCCTTTGACAGGTGCGCAATAGGGAAACAAACTTGAAATTTGACTAAGGCATCCCCAACTGCGTTGTTTTCTGCCTGCGCAATCCGACAGCGCTCGGGTTCTGGGCGAAGTTGGATAAACTGCCTTTCAAGGCAGACACGTGTCAAGCAGTATCATCCGACAAGTGTCCAACTCCGGGATCCGAGCCAAAACGTGCCGAACTCAAGGACAAGCATGGGACGCACTACTTAAGCCAGCTGCCGCCTTTAAGGCTGATTAGAGGTTCTACCTGCTCCAGCTACCCGCATTCCTGCCGATGAGAAGTTCTACCTAACGCGCTGCCACAAATCTGTACAGCCTTCAGGGAGACCATGTTGCGGGTACAGTCCTGCCAGACAAAGGTCAGCATCAGCAACTCCATAGCTACTTTTTGTCAGCCAATGTTTGGTTGGGACTTTGTGCCCATTAATGTAATCGGGGGGTTCTCATGCTATAAATAGCCACCACATTGTCATTGTAAAGTGGTGGAAGGGGAATGTCACGTTAGGGAACCATTGTAGCTGTGCTTCTGCTTATCAATATAAAGTATATGCCTGGCTCTGTTCTACTCATTCTTTATGCTGCCTCTCTTTTGTCGTGTTTCTTGTGTCATGGCTTGTTGATTCGTTTCAGCATTTGGTGGCCAAGTATTCTTAGACTTAATTAATTAGAGGATACATAGAATACTTTTGGTAGCAGTTCCTTCAGTTTGTGTGTTCTGTTTAGTTGTTGTACGTAGTGGTGATTGATGCATTGCCGTGCTGTTAGTTCTCCTTGTTGGGAGAATGTTTGCTAGGGGACCATTGTAGCTGTGCGTACAAATTCTCTGCATAACACGCATACTTGGATCTGACATCTCTCGGTTACTTTTTATATTTATGTTGTTGTACGTAGTGGTGATTGATGCATTGCCGTGCTGTTAGTTCTCCTTGTTGGGAGAATGTTTGCTAGGGGACCATTGTAGCTGTGCGTACAGGTCTTTATATAAAAGGTATACTTAGGTTTTGCAGTTCCTGGTTGTGCTTTGTATTTATGATGCAGTAAGTAGTGGTGATTGATGTGTTGCCGTACTGTTAGTTCCCCCCACCCAACTCCACTCACATTTGTAAATCCTTTCCGCATTTTTATCTCTTTCCTGCACCCTTATCTCAAACCATAAAACCCCACAGGAAGCCGGCCTTCTCCGGAGATTGGCACGGAAGGCATTCCTTCCTTCCGGCCTTTCATGCTGGTGGGCGAATCTGGGCGCATTAACCCAAAATCCTTTCCTCATGGCAGATTCGTAACCAACGGTTACCGCGCCGTGCCTCCTTGATTGCGTTTTCCTTGAAGGTTGCGCAATCATTAAATTTGACTTTGAACGCTGCGCCATGGCTGACGTCACTACCACAATCTGGGCACACTGCTCGAGGCAAAAACCCTTTTGGTTCGAAAACCCAACCTTCACAGCCGTTGTGCGCCCTGGGCCCACACTTGGGGTATTAATTTTCTAAAAAACCATCCAAGCTGCGCCCAAGAAACAGGGCGCAATCGGACTTCGCCCCAAAATTGGGCATAGTCTGATTTCGCCCGCGCAGTCGGACTTCGCCCCAAAATTGGGTGCAGTCCGAACCAACACTTGCTTCTTTTCTGTTGCTGCTTTCACTTCCCAGCTGCGCCCCTTGGATGGGCTCATCTCGAACTTCGCCCGCAAACCGGGCGCAGTCCGAACTTACACCAAGTCCCTTCTGCTGCCTTTGCTCTTTTCTTTGGTGAACAACCTGAGCTGCGCCCGAAAAACGGGGCGCATCTCATACTTCGCGCGAAACCTGGGCTCGCCCAAACTTCGCGCGCGAAGTCAGACTTCGCCTTGAAAGTCAGCGCAGTCCGAACAATTAACTCCCTTTTGATGCTCCTTCTCCAACTGCGCCCTTTGGGTGGTGCGCAGCCCGACTTCGCTGCGAAGTCGGGTTGCGCACCCGGACTTAGCAGATTTTTACTGTTTTCTTGGGCAGTCTCCTTTTACGAACTTCGCTCTTTTTCAGGGGCGACCCCTGATTTCGCTGCGAAGTCAGAGCTTTCTCCTTCTGTCCGACTTGGGCTTATTTAAACTGGAAAAACTGAAAGCTGAAAACTGTACATACTGAAATTTAAAAATGCATAAGGGAAATATGTTACAAGGAAGGGCCCGTTAGGACACCTTCAACAGCGGTAAATTTTCAAGTGGAACCCGTTAACGGGAATAGGTAGGAGCTGACCCTCCATATCCCGAAGTATGTAAGCGTTGAGCTGGTTCACCCGGGCAATCTGATAGGGGCCCTCCTAGAGGGCATCGAATTTTCCGTGGTTGCCCGGCTTCGCCTTTAATGAATCCCACTTCAACACCAGGTCCCCGATTTCAAAAACTCGGGCAGTGGTGCCTTTCGCAAACCAGCCTTGAGTGGATTCAACATGCTTGGTGAAGGCCTGGTATGCTTTTTCCCTGTCTTCCTCCAACTGTAGGAGTTGGCACAGTCTGTCATCCACCGGGTCTCCGCTGCTTCTCTCTTCGTCCAACATCCAGAGAGCGGGGATTTCAATGTGAGATGGCATGACATCCTCTTTGCCATAGATGAGCGCATAGGGGGACGTTTTAATGGACGTCTTGAACGAAACTCTGTCCGCTCACAGCGCCCGGTTCAGAAGTGAATGCCAAGTCCGCTTGTTCCTTTCAGTGGTCCTTCTGATGATCTTCAGGAGGTTCTTGTTAGTAGACTCAACAAGGCCATTCCCCTGTGGGTAATAATTAGAAGACATCTTGTGATAAATGCCAAGTTTGCCAGTGTACTCCATGAGTACAGCGCCTACGAACCTTGGACCATTGTCCGTTACAATTGACTCTGGAACCCCGAAGCGGGTAATCAGGCTTTCAAGGAACCCGATGACCGTTTCTTGGTCCGTGTTTTTGGTTGGTATCGCCTCTGCCCACCGTGTGAAGTAATCGATGGTTGTAAGAATAAACTTGTGTCCGACAGAGGAATTAGGCGAAATCACCCCAATGAAGTCTAGACCCCATTGCTGGAATGGAGTCTCGGCCTGAATCGGTTGAAGGGGCAGGGGTGCTTTTCTGTTTCTGCCAGCAAACCTCTGGCATTGATCACACTTGGAACAGACTGCATAAGCGTCTGTAAATAGAGTGGGCCAATAGTACCTGTCTCTAATTATTTTCAAGGCCATAGGCCTTGCAAAATGATGACCTCCAGGCATCTCGGAATGAAAATCTCTGAGGACCCTGGATTGGTCTGATTTCCTGACGCATCGCAACAGGATGCCGTCAATGTTTTTGAAGTAAAGCCCCTCGGGGCGAAGAGTGTACTTGAGTGCACCTAGCCGAAATCTCCTTCGTTGTGAGGCGTTCAGGTGATCTGGACATCTTCCAGTGCAGAAATATCTCACCAGTTCATCTGTCCAATCACTCTCCTCCAATAAGGAGTTGGCCAGGTTGATGCTTGTTGCTGTGTCCTCCCACTTACAGGCGGAGATGCCAGCTACAGCGCTTCAGGCCAACTCCTGACACAAGGCTCGGCCTCTGATAAGCTTGGTGGGCCGCACTTCGATGTCGAACTCCTAGATTTTTGCAATCCATCCTGCTCTCTTGTGACCCGGCTCCCCTTGTATGATGAAGCTTCGAACGTCCGGGTGAATCACAAAGACAGTCGTTTTGCTCTGGGAGACAAAGTGCCTGAACTTCCGGAGCGATTTCATCACGACATGAACCTGCCGCTCTATAAAGTTGTACTTTTCTTCATGCGGCTGAATCACTTGGCTCAGGAACGCTATGGGGCGCTCCTCGCCATCGTCCCCCTTCTGAGTCAGGACTGCGGCGTAACTTTCCGGTTCTCCCACCGCATACAGGATGAAGTCTTTGGAGTAGTCAGGGTTTATCAACACCGGAGCTTGCGCAATTCGAGCCTTGATTTCCTCGAAGGCTTGCTCTCTCTCATCAGTCCATTCGTAAGTTATATCCTTTTTCAGTAATTCAGCCATGGGCTTGATCACCTGTGCGAAGTCCGGGATGAACTTCCGCACGAAGTTAATCTGGCCGAAGAAGGACTGCAGCCCTTTTATATCAATTGGGGCTGGCAAGCGAAGGAGGGTTTCTGCTCTGTCAGGGTCAAAGGCAAGGCCTTTCTCTGAGATGACGTACCCAACAGCTTACCTTCTTTTACCGCAAAGACAGACTTCTTCGGGTTTATAGAAATGTCGAATTCTCGACACCTCTCAAATATTTGCCGCAGGTGGGAAACATGATCCCCTCTTTGGTGAGAGAAAACAATCATGTCATCAAGGTAGATGACAATGATCTTATTGAGCAGCTCTCGGAAGGCCAGGTCCATGGCCCTTTGGAATGTGGCACCAGCATTGGATAAGCCGAAAGGCATGCGCTGATAGGCGAACGTCCCCCATTTGGTGGTGAACGCCGTTTTATGCTGGTCCTCATCCCTGACCCAAATCTGGTTGTAGCCAAAAAATCCATCTAGAAGTGAGAATCTCTGGGCTCCAGCAACGATGTGTAGAATTTGATCAATTTGGGGAAGCGGATAGTGGTCCTTGAGGGAGGCCTGATTCAAGTTTCTGAAATCGACACAGAGACGGATGTCGCCATTCTTCTTCCTCACAGGCACCAAATTCGCAACCCAGGATGAATGTTTGATGGGGTAGATGATTTTGGCCTCGAGCATCTTCAGGAGCTCGGCTTTCATCATGGCCTCGATTTTCGGATTTACGGCCCTCTAATTCTGCCAGAACGGCTTGGCGCCATCCTCTAGCTCAATGGTATGCTGGATTACATCTCTGTCATACCCCTTCAAGTCCTCGTAGCACCAGGCCACGATGTCGGGGAACTCTTGGCATAGTGATCTGATCCGCTCAAGTTCCTCCGAAGTGCAGTCTGTCCCGACCTTGATGGTTTTACCAGGTTCGAGTTCCAGGTCGGCATACTGCTTCGGGTCTACTTTGATCCTATGAGATATAGCTCTATCATTCTGATCAAATAGACTCTCCAATGTAATCAATCCTTTTGGGACATGATTATTTTTCAACTGTATCAACCCCTCATATTGCTCGTCATCAGGGTCTCTACTCTCGATTGAACATGCTTCATTTACCAAAAATGTGACGATCTCCTCGTCACAATCGAACACCTGCCAGTGGGTGTCATTATCAGGCACGTAAGGCCTGTAAATAGTGTGAACCGGCTTCGGTTTCTGGACAACGTCGTCAGCCGGAACGTACCTGGCTCCAACAGTCGCCAGAATGTCAGCGTGTTTGTTTTTCTCGCGTGATATCGCCTTGACATTCAACGAGTCAAACGACTCCATCAGGTCCCACACCCGGTTACGGTATGCCTTGAGATAGTGCTTTTTGGAGGCGCACTTGTTCGTAACCTGGTGACACACCAGCTCTGAATCTCCAAAGATCTGCAGGTGTTTAATCCCCAACCTCTCTGCCTTTCGCAATCCCAAGCACAGGGCTTCGTACTCCGCCCAGTTGTTATTGCAACTCCAAGCCAACCTGTAGGTATAGTCCTTCTGGATCCCGGTTGGAGAAACCAGAAGCACCCCTGCACCGGCGCTATTTTTGCATCGCGCACCGTCAAATAAAAGCTTCCAGAGCTTCTCAGGTGCAGGTCCCACTTCCTTTTCAGCTGACTTGTCAAGCCTCTCGGGCTGTACAATGGTGTAACAGCCCTGTTGTGTCTCAATTACGGCATTGAAATCTCGCAAAGAGAACTCATCTTCGAGCTGTAGCACTTCGAGGGCTTGCTTCGTCAGTTCTCATCGTCACGGTTCTTCCTCCGACAACTGGACCATGCAGTCCAACTCTTCTCTGGGTATCTTCTCTACTAGGAAGGTGGAAGGCTTCTCATTAAAGATTCTCACTCTTCTTCCTTTGAAGGGCACGTCCATGTGTGAGTAGTCTAGAGACAGGTACCCGCCCAGCTTCGCAGTGAACTCCGGGAGAGACACATGCCGAAGTAGGGAGCCAGGTCAACAACCACGACCTCTTGGATGACCACGATGTCGAGAGCCTTATGCAGCCGAATAGGGATGTCTTTTATGACACCAATTGTCTTGACAGGGGTGCCGTCCAATTGCAGCACGCCTTGGCTGCTCCTTGTGTACTCCATCCCGATCTCGTCACAGACGGCTTTCGGCATAACAGTCGTGGAAGCGCCAGAGTCCACCATGCAGTTGTGTACTATGTGCCCTTGCATCCGTAAAGACAGATATAAGGGAGGCGGTCTGTTCTTCCCAGTGGCTGAGACTGTCAGAGGTTGAACCAGGACAGCGGGCTGTATCTGCTTGCCATTCTTCATGTTTTTTAGAGATTCCTGCAGCAGATCCACCTGGCCTGGGAGCAGAAGAGCATCGTACATGCTGATTCTAGCGGGTGTTATTTTTAACTCGTCTACTATGCTGTAGCCCGAGGTGGTAGCTCCTTCTGCTTCTTTTGCCGGCTCATACTTCGTCCGGTACTACTGGGTGGCCTCAACTCTCTGTCTCTTGGTCAGAGACGGGTACTTCAGCTTCTCCTGGGCTTGTTCTTTGGTTTCAGCTGGAGGCTGAGGTTCTGGAGCTTTAGCCGGAGCTGGAGCTTTTGCTATAGGAGGCTTGGCTGGAATAGGGGCTGCCTTTAGCGGAGGAGGCTTGGCTGGAGCTTTGTCTTTGGATGCCTTCTCCTGGGCTGTGTGGGCCACAGCCGCTTGTACGGTGGCAGCCCACCGGGATGCGGTTTTTCTCTTCTAGTGTTTTTCCGCAGCATCTGCAGTTTTCTTTTCTTCCTTGGCGGGCGGCACTAGATTTTCCTCTGGGAGGGCAAAGTTGGCTTCATCGTCCAGGATCATGTAGAGTTCATCGTCCTCTATGGCGCTGCCGGCCAAATTCTGGATGTAGTGCTGGTGCAATGTGCAGTCTTCCTCCGAATGCGGGTTGTTGCACGTAGTGCACCAGTTAACCTGGTCGGAAGGACCAAGTTGGTCTTCTATAGCAGCATTTCTCGGCGGCGGACGCCTCTGCAGCTGTTGTTCTGGAGGCCTGTCTTTTGTCAGCGCCCAGGGCGAATATGGCCTCCTAGGAGCGAGGTCCATCTGGGCCTGCTTCTTCTTCAGAGCGGTCATGTCATTGGACATGGCATGATAACCTGAGGCCAAAGCCCGTACCTCCTAGAGGATTGTGTTTTGAATGTTATTGTCAAGAGGCGGCAATTGTGCCGATGGAGGCAATGCGGCTAATGGAGGAGGATTGGAATAAGGTGCGTACTGCGGGGGAGCAGGGAGTGCTGGAAAATGCGGAGGAGGAGGCGGGTGAGGATAATGCATTTGCGGCAGGCCGTAAGGAGTTACGACCGGCGCCGAATTCCATTGCTGTTGGGGTTGCTGCCCTGATGTGGACGGCGCACCACCAGAAGCTGACGGATACTGGGATCTGGGGAAGTCGGGATGAATGGGTTCCTGCACCCTGGACGGGAGTCTGCCGATGGAAATGATATCCGCTTCAGCTTGTTGGGCAGCATCGTACAGAGCAGGAAACGAGTCTATTCTGGCAATCTTCAGCAGCAGGCATATATCTGAGTTGAAGGATCTCAGGTAGTAGTGGGCAGCCATGCCGGCTGAAGGCCGAAGTTCACGAGGTACCCGTTTCCAGGATCTGGCAAACCTGATGTTAAAGTCAGACACCTCCTCTTGGGGGTGTCTCTGGATACTTTGGAACTGATGCAGCAAAGAAGTGTCTCCCAGTTTTGGTGCGAAGTTCGTACTTCTCCCAGTTTTGGTGCGAAGTTCGTACTTCTCCCAACTTTCTGAGCGCACCTTGTAGCAGGCTGGCAGGCTGGTAGGAAAATGACTAAGTGCTGGAGCGAAGTCCGTACGGCGGCAGACATCAGCTTTCACCTGTGCGCAACCCGACTTCGCAGCGAAGTAGTAGGGAAACAAACTCAGAAATACATCCAAGGCATGAAGGCCTTCCCGAATGCGCTGTTTTTTGCCTGCGCAACCCAATGACGCTCCTATCTCGAGATAAGTTGGATAAACTGCCTTTCAAGACAGACACATGTCAAACAGCATCATCCGACAAGTGTCCAGCTTCGGGATCTGAGCCAAGACATGCCGAGCAAAAGGACAAGCATGGGCTGCACTACTTATGCCAGCTGCCTCATTTAATGCTGATTAGAGGTTCTACCAGCTCCAGCTGCCCGCGTTCCTGCCAATGTGAAGATCTACCCAACGCGCTGCCACGTAGCTGTCCGGCCTTCAGGGGAACCATGCTGCAGGAACAGTCCTGTCCGACAAAGGTTAGCATCAGTAACTCCATAGCTACTTTTTGTCAGCCAATGTTTGACTGGGACTTTGTGCCCATTAATGTAACGGGAGGGACTCGGGCTATAAATACCCACCACATTCTCATTGTAAAAGGGGTGGAAGGGGAATGTTTGTTAGGGAACCATTGTAACCGTGCTTCTGCTTATGAATATAAAGTATATGCCTGGCTCTGTTCTACTGCTTTTATTTTTTATGCTGCCTCTCCTTTGCATGTCTGCTTTACGTTTTCCTGTGCCACGGCTCGTTGATTCGTTTCAGCATTTGGTGGTCAGGAACACCTGAAGCATTGCTTGTGTCATGGCTTGTTGATTTACTTTGGCATTTGGTGGCCAAGCACTTTTGAATTTAATAGATTAGAGGATACATAGAATAGATGTGGTAGCAGTTCCTTCAGTTGTGTGTTACGTTGCTGTCCGTAGTGGTGATTGATGCGTTGCCGTGCTGTTAGTTCTCCTTGTAGGGAGAATGTTTGCTAGGGGACCATTGTAGCTGTGCGTATAAATTCTCTGCATAACACATATACCTGGATCTGACATCTCTTGGTTGCTTTCTGTTTGAGTTACCGTACGTAGTGGTGATTGATGCATTGCCGTGCTATTAGTTCTCCTTGTAGGGAGAATGTTTGCTAGGGGACCATTGTAGCTGTGCGTACACCGCTTTATACAGAAAGTATATTAGACTTTGCAGTTTCTGGCTATGCTTTGTACTTATAATGCAGTAAGTATTGGTGATTGATGTGTTGCTGTACTGTTAGTTCCCCCCACCCAACTCCAATCACATTTGTAAATTCTTTCCACATTTTTATCTCTTTCCTGCACTCTTAGCTTAAACCAAAACCCATAAGGAGCCGGCCTTCTCCGGAGATTGGCTCGGAAGGCATTCCTTCTTTCTGGCCTTTCTAGCTGGTGGGCGAATCTGGGCGCATTAACACAAAATCCTTTCCTCATGGCAGATTCGTAACCAACAGGTCATTACACAAACAAGAGGAAATATCACAGGTAGAACCGTCAAATCCGGCACAAGATCGACCAACTACGGACGAAGTTGCCGAAATACTATGGAGGGACATTGAGGAAGTTACTACATCACCAAAGGTGGTAGGTAGGAATTGGGAACCAGATTCAAGTGATGATGGGGTTCCTCCATTTCAGACACAACAGTAGTTCAAGTGGTAGTTCTATATACCAGGAACCCTAGGCTCCAAGCAATTGGGGAAGAGGAGAATCAAGTAGGCAGCAAGAGCAACAACAAGAAGGTAACTTAGGCATCTTGGGGAGGCAACCAAGTCTCCGTGGGGGCCTAAGGCAACCAAGTCTTTACAAGGGCCTGCACAACGATGAGTCGCAAGGACCATTCGTTGATCCAACATGAAATAATCAAGTTTGGTATACCCTATGGAGTCGACCATTCAGACCACCATGAGGACCACGTTCAAACCGAGGAAGTTGCTCACGACAACCGAGGGAATGGATGGGTTTCAGGCAGACAAGATTTGGAAGAGAGTTGCCCCAAATTGATGAGATTTTCCCAAGAACTAGAGGAGCTATGGTCCGAATGCAGTACCGTGGAAGGAATGCTCAAGGAAGAGAAAGAGAGCAAGTTTGTCAGAGGCAAGCACGAGCTCAGCAAGTTGGTTGGCAAGTTTTTCAGAGGCAATAGGAGAACTCGCTTACCAAATTTGGAGGTAGACTTTGTCCAAGGGGATTGAAGTAGAAGTCGCCCAAGGGAAGAAGACCGTACGATAGGGGGTCGTACAAGTCAAGAGCAGAAAAGTAATCGTACAACAAGACGTCATACAAGCCCAGAACATGACATTCGTACGACATGCCAATGTTCAAGTTGGGGATAAGAAGAGGATCGTACGATTGAGGATCCTACGAATGGTAATCGTATGACTGGGGATCGTATGACTCAAGCAAAAACAAATCGTATGATGCCAAAAGAGAGATTGTACGACACAAGAAGGAAGGAACCATATGACTGAAGATCGTACACCATAAGAACAAAGGAAATGTACAATGAATGAGGAAGAAATAAATCATACAATAGACGATGTGATGGTGACGGTGAAGATAATTATACGACGGACCAAGCAGAAAGTTGTACGACCTTTGTTGTAGAGGAACCCTTGGAACAGCAAAATGACACATCAACATGGGATGTTGTACAAGTGCAAATCAATGTTGCCATAGGACTTGTACGACAACCCTGACACGTCAGAAAAGAATGGATGTATATACTGTACAGTTAGGTTAAAAAAAAATAAAATACAAGGGCATGCATCGCTGAAGTGTCAACCAACCATTGTAACCACTTTTTCAAGGGTGCAGGTTATAAAAATGAGCATGCAACTTCATTTCAATGGAAAAGAACATTAGTAGAACAAAGAACATCGAAGATCTTATGCAATGAAGTCATCCGGTTTCTGCTGAAAACACCAACTGCACCCGATCTAAACCTTGCTATGCCTTCGACCATATTTTGGAATTTCGTTTTCTTTTACCCTTACTCCCCAAACAAAGTAGATTAAATCTCTTTTCTACACTTTCTAGATTAGTTTGTTTATTCGTTTTCTGCATGTTTTAGGTTCGTTGCTCTTTTTTTTTTTCAGCGTTAGATAGAAGGTAAAAAGTGAACCAGTCTAAGATCCAGAGGTTGGGGAGAGTAGAAACCTCCCCATCCATTTGTTGAACTTCAGTCATGGGTGCAAATTGCACTTACTGATTTCCGTGTTCAAAAGAAATCCATCGCCATAGGTCAAAAAATTTACAAGATAGATCATGCTAGTATAAACATTGAATTTCTATTGATAGTTGATTACACAAACTAATCCACATTGTACATATTTGTAAATCTGCATTTACATACCATTACTAAAGATGTTATTCACAGATGTTATACCATGTATTTTAAGATTATTATTAATAAACAATTGCTAAAGGAAACTATGTAGAGAAGGATATACATCAGAAGTCCATTTCCAGATTTGACTCCTAAAACTACCTCATAGTCCTAGTACAAGCAAACACATTTAAATTATTTGGAAAAAAATGAATCCACAAAAATATACATCTATAATGCCAGAAAAATAACAGTACATACATACCATATGTTGTTCTACTACATGAACAATCTTGTCCATATGCTGTTCCAGATGTCTAATTATCTCAGCACAACAGTCATGCTGTAAATACCAATTGATATCTTGAATACACTCCATTCCTAGTGAAACTTCAACTCCTAATGTCCTTATAGCAGTAAATGAAGAGGTACCATTTTTCCAAAGCCATATACCCTCATCGGGAAGAAGATCCACCTTAAAATACCAAAAGAACTACGTCATTATAAACAAAAATACAAATACAATTGTATCGTGTGATATTGTCTTTACTTAAAAAAATGAAAACATAATCACAACCAATGGCAAGTTCCATTCTAGAATGTTGTATGTAGTATCATTAAACAATTATTTAAATGTTGGTTTTATGAAAGTGAAACCCAATTAAAAGGAAATAAATTCTATAGCATGCCTCCTATTTGTATGCAATAGGAAGAAATAGATGTGACAAGAGACAGAAAAGTAATTTGAACAACTTTGTACAATTATGAATAGTCTTTCCAGAAGTGTGGGAAAAGAAAAGTTGGCAAAATATATACTTCTAACATTTAGAGAAACTCGCTTGGATTCTTTTTTGAGTAATTAAAAAAAATAAAATAAAAATTAACAAATAATATAGATAAGATAATTCTACTAATGTCCACAAACGTAACAGCCCTCCTTGGCAGAACTCTTTTTGGACAATTAACTATATTTTGGTGTGAATATTTAATAGCATAGTTGCATTGTATGATGTCTTTATGGTGGGATGATTTCATTCTTTGAGCTTGGAATATAGTACCGTTGACGTATTTGTGGGTGCAGGACTAGATGCTCTCCGGTGGGATCATGGTAGTGTTGCCACATTTTGATAGGGGCGTAAATTTTATCAGGTTGTTGCCACTCTCCTTCTTCTCCGTTCTTTCCTCATATGTCATGGTGATTTTCCTTGGTGCTTCTGCAAGGTATTTTGTTTTCGGTCCCCAGCTTCTATCAGGTCTAATGCCATCATCGGCATAAAATTTGTAAAACTTTATTAAATGTTTCCCCCTTCCCAATATCGCTGATTTTGTTGCGCGATTTCGGGCAAAGATGAGTTTTTTAGCGACTAAGGGTCATGTTTCAAGGTGGCAAATTTGCCTAAGTCCTTTGAACCCAAGGTCGCTACCGCGCGCACTATCCGCCCGTCGCTATGGCACGTTTCAAGCGAAAAGGGGGCACCAGAGAGGAGTAGGCGGGCTCGAGATCGCCGTCGCGAAGGGAAAAAACCGTCTAGCGCGCAGGAGTTTCAGCGCTTTTGAGCCTGCGAGGTTGCGAAGGCTTTGAGCCCGAAATCGCTGTCGCTCTTCCCCAAACCCGAAGTCGCTCGACCTAACTAGCGACATCTAGCAAAGGGGTTCCCGGGCTCGAAATCGCCAGCGCCAAGCAGAAAAGCCCGAAATCGCTCATTTTGTGAGCGCTTTCGAGCTCAGGCCAAAGTTCGCCTTGGATCATCATTCCCAAGATCGCCTTCGCTATTTAGCGATTCTGGGCGCATCTTGCCTTTTCAGCGATTTTCGGCTGCTGTCAAAGAGAGCGTTTGGGATGTCTTTCCCCTCTTCTCCAGGTCAGATTTTGGAGTTCGCGCTGATTAGACTTTGGTTGAAGTGGCTGGGCATTAAAAGATAATTGTACTCCAGCTACCAAAGCTAGACGATAGCCCCCTTTTCAGCGACCAAGACTGTCAGAAGTTGTACGAAATCAAGTGAGGGCATACTGCAAGTACAGGGATGGCCTACCGAGATCAAATCATTCCCCTTTTTGCAGCTTTTGCAGCTTTTGGCAGGTTTGGGGATCTGCGCTTCTCATTGTAATGGGGAGGGAAAAATGCTATAAATAGCAAGTGCGTCTCATTGTAAAAGGGGGGAAAAAGGGGGATATCTTGCTAAGAAGCTTCTCTAGCTGTACATCTGCTCTTAATTCAAAAGTATATTTGGCTCATTAGTTGCGTCTATCTTGTATGCTGCCTTTCTTTAGTATTTCTGCTTCATGTTGCTTATTTTTCTGATTGCTGTCATTCTGCATATCTGGATCTCAGCATTGGCAATTAAGTATATCTGGAATAAAATAGAAAGGATACATAGGATAGGAAAGTGCTAATGGTTTCTAAGTATACATTGTTTTGATTGTTGTTGGTAAAAGTGTCCGGTTAGTAACTGTGCTGCTTATCTCCCTCACCCGAAGTAAACCACATTTACATCCCTTTCTCGCACCTTTTAAATCTCTTTCAGCACTCTAAACTAAATTGAAAAACATAGGAAGCCGGCCTTCTCCGGAGATTGGCCCGGAAGGCATTCCTTCCTTCCGGCCTTTCAATCTGCTGGGCGAATCTAGGGCGCAAAGACCTAAAACCTTTCCTAGTGGCAGATTCGTAACCAACAGTTTCTCTGGCACGCCCGGTGGGACCCGAAGGTTTCCCACCCCAAAACAGAATCGAAGCATCGGTGTTCGCTTCATTGCTGTTAAAATCAGAGCACCTGGCGACTCTGCATTACCTGAATATTCTCTGAGTCTGTAAGACTGGTCCAATACCCAAAGTGCCTTCATGCATACGAGAAGGTGGAGAGCTAGGAATCCGGGACAAGAGCCCGAGTTTTACGAAATCGACATCAACGCCGCTGGAGAGCACCCGAGGGTAGCCGATTACCAAGCTCAACAAGAAGTGGAACCTATAATTGAAGAAGTGGAAGAGATAGAGGAGGTTGAAGAGGCTGAGATCGAAGAACAACCTACAACCTCGGACGATACTGATACGGACTATACAACCGATCAGCTCGAAGAGGAGGACGGAGACATGGCAGCCCAGAATCAACAAAATGCTGCTGATCTATTCCCGGCCGTCGACTCCACTGGGCCTCTTGCTCTAGCGGGACAGGATGTTGTCCCACCTGCTGCTTTGAAAGCTATTCCAACTTATGATGGGACTCGAAAGACGGCGTACGAGCACATTCAAGACATTCTGGCCTTGGCTGCGCTTCACTCCATCACCAATGAAAGTGTCAAGACTCGTCTGTTGGCGCTCTCCTTGCGAGGCAAGTTGCTATATTGGTACAGATCCCTGCCTGAAGGTGTCATTACTGGATGGCCTGCACTCGCTGGTCGGCTATGCAAGGGATTCAACGAATCCGCAGACCCATCTTCGCTGTTACATCAGTTCCAAACTATCCAGCGGCACCCGCAGGAGGAAATCTCAGATTTTAATGTGAGATTTGCACGGTCCTTGAAAAGAGTTCCCCCTGAGCTTCGTCCTTCTGACGGACAAGCTGCTCACTACTACGTCAGGGCATTTGGCCCAGATATCAGCCTGGTCATTAAGTTGGCCCGAGTGGACACCTTCCCTGATTTGTATGAGGCAGCTCAAAGAGCGGAACTAGATATGATAAGTATAGGTAGGCTCCCGCACAAGGAGCAACCGCCCATCTACCCAGACTTTCCACAATCACAGTACCCACCAGCATCCGCCTCATCTTCTTCATATCCCGATCCAACCTGGAACCCCGCTCCGACAATCACTCATTATCCACCTAAGGTGCATCTCCCGACTCAGTCTGTTCCTCCGCTTGCATCTCAGCCGCCATTAGCTCCGTTACCCCCACCAGCCCGACCGGTGCAAACCGTGGATATGCAATCCAAGATCCTGAAACAGATGGAGTCACTGACCACCGTCTGTCAGACATTGTCTAATGACATGGCCGTGATGAAGAAGAAGCAAGCCCAACAGGAATTCGTTCCCAGGAGGCCCTACCCTCCTCCGACACTAACAAGAGAACAGGCCGCCCAGAACCAGAGACCTCCTGCAAGGAATGCAGCCACCAACGCAGGACTCAGCTCTGCAGATCAAGTAACCTGGTGCTCTACCTGCAATGACCCTCACGGAGAGGATAGCTGTATGCTGCACCAACACTACCTCCAGACCCTCGTCGGTAGCATCCCCGAGGACGACGATGATCAAGTGAATATGATCAGAGAAGAGCAAAACTTTGCGGTTTCCGAAGAGGATCCCGTTTCACTTCTGACTAAAGAAGGCAAGAGACCGATTGAGGTCGAACCTGCCCAAATGAAGCCATTGAAGGTATATGCTCGGAGGGAAAGGACACAGCCAGCTGCGGGTTCGACCGCAAATGCTCCCAACAAGACACCCCCGTTGCCATCGGCCAAAGAGAAAGTACCTCTCACCAGAGCTCCAATAAGCCAGCCACCCGTCGAAACACAGGAGCAGGCCCGAGAAAAGCTTCGGTACCCATCATTGACAAAACGACAAAGGGTCGAAGCAACTCAACAGTACCGTACTAAATATGAGTTAGCAAAGGAGGTTGATGAATCGTCCACTGCCAAATATAATATCGTTGATGAGCTCAAAAGAACTCCAGCGAAGATTAGTATGTACGATGCCCTTCGGCTCCCGGGTCAAGTGGACTTATTGCAGGAATCCTTAAAGACCGTAAAAGGGGCAAAGTCGTCGCAACCCGTGCTGGCTCAACCCCTGACAACGTCAATTACTGGCAAAAATAGACCACCCCCGTTCTATTTGTCTTTACGAATGGAGGGGCATGTTGTACACAACTGCATGGTCGACTCCGGCGCATCAACTACCCTCATGCCAAGAGCAGTTTGTGAAGAAATGGGCATGGAGTACACCCGGAGTAGTCAGGGTGTTCTGCAACTAGATGGCACTCCAG
Organism: Wollemia nobilis; assembly: GCA_028583015.1. Classification (NCBI taxonomy): domain Eukaryota; kingdom Viridiplantae; phylum Streptophyta; class Pinopsida; order Araucariales; family Araucariaceae; genus Wollemia; species Wollemia nobilis. Next base: position 1,315,291 of record JAQPPZ010002742.1, on the reverse strand, counting down.
TAAAGACGGTGGGCGTCATCAAGGACATCCCCATTCAGTTACATAAGGCCCCAGATATAACAGTGATTCAGGAAGTTGTGGTTGTTGATTTAGAACCCTACTTTGGCATGTGCCTCTCAAGGGAGTTCACCGCCAAGCTCGGGGGATACCTCTCGCTAGATTATTCTCACATGGAAGTCCCTTTCAAAGGAAGAAAAGTCAAAATATACAACGAAAAGCCTTCCACTTTCCTGGTCGGGAAGATACTCGGAGAGGAACAGCAGGGAGAAATGATCCTAACGTCTGAGGAACTTGAAGAAATAGACCTGGTGGACGAAACTATGGAACAATTGAGAGCAGAAGACGAATTCTCCTTGCTGGATTTCAATGCCATGATTGAGACGGACATAGCCTGCTACTCTGTTACCCAACCTGAAAAGCCAAAGGAGACGATGAAAGAAGATATAGGTCCTGCACCTAATGAGTTATGGAAACTATATTTTGACGGTGCCAGATGCAAGAATGGCGCCGGAGCAGGCATCCTCTTAGTCTCTCCCTCTGGCATACAAAAGGACTACTGCTACAGACTGGCCTGGAGTTGCACCAACAATGCAGCAGAATATGAAGCCCTATGCTTGGGTTTGAAGAAAGCGGAGAGGCTGGGGATCAAACAACTGCAGATCTTCGGAGACTCAGAGCTGGTATGTAATCAGATCACCAACAAATGTGCCTCAAAAAAGCATTATCTCAAAGCTTATCGCAACCGTGTCTGGGATCTGATGGAGTCATTTGACTCCTTGAATGTCAAAGCTATCTCCAGAGAGAAAAACAAACACGTTGACATATTGGCTTCTGTTGGAGCCAGATACGTCCCGGTTGATGACACTATGCAAAAGCCGAAGCCGGTTCGTACTATTTACAGGCCTTCCGTGCCTGATAAAGACACCCATTGGCAGGTGTTTGATTGTGATGAAGATATCGTCACTTTTATGATACACGAAGCAAGTTCAATCGAAGGTAGAGACCCTGATGACGAGCAATATGAGGGGTTGATACAACTAAAGAACAATCATGTCCCAAAAGGACTAATAACCCTTGAGAGCCTGTTTGACCAAAATGACAGAGCTATATCTCACAGAATCAAGGTCGACGCCAAGCAGTATCGAGAGTTGGAACTGGAACCAGGAAAGACAATCAAAGTAGGGATAGACTGCACAGCGGAAGAGCTGGAACAGATTCGAGCCTTGTGTAAGAGATATCCAGACATTGTGGCTTGGTGTTATCAAGATCTCAAGGGGTATGACAGAGAAATAATCCAACACACCATAGAGTTGGAAGAAGGGGTTAAACCTTTCGAGCAGAAGGCGAGTAGTAAACCCCAAGATCGAAGTTATGATGAAGGCAGAACTGATGAAGATGCTCGGAAGCCAAGATCATTTACCCTATCAAGCATTCCTCCTGGGTCGCCAATTTGGTCCCGGTGAGAAAAAAGAACGGGGACATCCGCCTCTGCGTTGATTTTCGCAATCTAAACAAAGCCTCTCTCAAGGATCACTACCCGCTCCCGCAGATCGACCAGATTCTCCATGTGGTCGCAGGAGCCCAACGGTTTTCCCTCTTAGACGGATTTTCTGGCTACAACCAAGTATGGGTGAAAGATGAAGATCAGCACAAGACAACGTTCACCACTAAATGGGGGACGTTTGCTTATCAACGCATGCCTTTCGGTTTGTCCAATGCCGGGGCCACATTTCAAAGGGCCATGGACCTCGCCTTTCGGGAACTGCTGAACAAAATTATCGTCATTTATTTAGATGACATGACCGTGTTCTCCCACAAACGGGAGGAACACACTTCTCACCTGGAGCAAGTGTTTGAGAGATGCCGAGAATTTGGCATATCCATCAACCCCAAGAAATCTGTTTTCGCAGTCAAGGAGGGGAAGTTGTTAGGCCACGTTATTTCTGAAAAGGGACTATCAATTGACCCCGATAGAGCGGAAGCCCTTCTGAAGCTCCCTCTTCCAGTCAATAAAAAGGGGCTCCAGTATTTTTTTGGCCAAATCAACTTTGTGAGGAAGTTCGTTCCTGACTTTGCTCAAGTCATCAAGCCTATGGCTGAATTGTTAAAGAAGGATGTTGATTTTCTTTGGACTGAAGAAAGAAAGAAAGCATTCGAAGAAGTCAAAACTAGAATCTCTCAAGCACCTGTGCTGGTGAACCCAGACTATTCGAAAGATTTTATCCTATATGCGGTTGGGGAGCCTGAGAGCTATGCTGCAGTCCTAACTCAAAAGGGAGACGATGGCGAGGAGCGTCTGATAGCCTTCTTGAGCCAGGTGATACAGCCACATGAGGAGAAATACAATTTCATCGAGCGGCAAGTGCATGCGGTCATGAGATCCTTGAGAAAGTTTAAGCACTTTGTCTCTCAAAGCCGGATCACAGTTTTCGTGATTCACCCAGACGTCAGAAGTTTCATTATTCAGGGTGAACCAGGCCACAAGAGGGCAGGGTGGATTACCAAAATCCAAGAATTTGACATAGAGGTCCGACCCACCAAACTTGTCCGAGGACGGGCATTATGCCAAGAGTTGGCTAGAAGTGTCGCCGCCGAAGTGTCCGCTTGTCAATGGGAAGACCCAATGATGGAGGTTAACCTTGTCAATTCATTGCCTGAAGAAAGAGACTGGGCTGATGAAATAATGTGGTATTTCA